>CP025645.1:12941578-13305304 GCA_003576665.1 Ipomoea trifida
TAGAAAATTCATTATAATTATTACTAAAATAAATGTTTAGCAACCTTGTAAAATCGATAGTCTAAATATTTGGTCTAAAAATGATAGTCTAAAATACGATACTACTTTTATTTGAATTTTTCTACGTGGTTCTTAATTCTCTTTTGAGTAACATTGTCATTGTCTTCATCTTTACTATTTGTTTTCTTCCTTTTTGTTGGTAGTGTGTTATTTGCAATTCGAATATTGTTGGTAGCATAGATGACAACGTCATGCAATGAGATTATGATATAGAGTTATGGACTTTCCTTTAGGTGTTCTGCTTGGGGTTCATTTGGTTCAACCATTATTGTTGAATGAGTTATTGTGGATAAAGAAATTCCTAGTTTAAGAAAAAAGATTAAATAAATTAATAAAAAATTTGAAATTTAAAATATTATGTATTCCAAAGATATTAAAAGGTAGTTTCTCGCTTTCAATTTGCTGGGTAATGTTATTTGAGTACTTCATTGTCAACAAATCCCCAAGTAATTAATATGATTGTTTCAAATTATTTTTTTTTATTTTTTTATTTTTTCATGGTATTAAATACATATGTATCATTTTTTGTGTAACTACTAATTTATTTAATTTCAATAAGAGTAAAATAGAGTGATTCCACTTCAATTTGTTGGGTTATTATTTGAGTACTCTCTTTGTCAACCAATCTCCAAGTAGTTAATATAATTACTTCAAATTATTTTAAAATTTTTTTTCATAGTATTAATAAAATATTTGGTAAATAAATATATAACATTATTTTGTATTATAACTTTGATATTTTGACAACTATAACTTTGATATTTAATTACAAGATATTGTAAAAATAAGATAATGGACAATGTAATGAATATCAATTGATAAATTTCAATGTAAAGAATCTTTGCATGAGAGAAAATAAAGCAATATAACTAATGAAATTATTTCTCTTATTTAATTTAATTTTTTGATAATGAATAATTTTTTCAAATAAAGGTATTGTAGATACATAATTCTAAATTAAAGAAATACATATGTATCCTTTTTTTGTTGTAGCTACTAATTTATTTAATTTAATAAGAGTAAAATAGAGTGAAAAACTTAATTATGTCAAATTTGATGAGGAAATTAATGAGGAAGTTAAAAGTTAACGGAATATTAACAGAGAAGAGAATATTTAACGGAAAATCATAAAAGTAAGGTTAAATTAGGTAATCTCAATGAATAATATTAATCTGAATTATCTTAGCCATCTATTTGATTAAATAATTCATCTGAACCATCCATTTGATTACCGCCATTTTTTCTACCCATTTTAGGTCTAACTCTTTTTGGCTCTTATTAGTATAGTAGATATTGTAAAGGGATAATATTGAAAACCATTTGTATGTACTAATTTGTAATTCTTTTCTCAAACTTCACCACCAATTTATAATTCTTCCCAGGGTAGAAGAGGGTTTTATATAGGCAATATATTAACACCAATTTGTAATTCTTCCCAGGTAGAAGAGGGCTTTATATAGACAATATATTAAATTTTTGTATTGATCTTTGGTGTTAACTGGTCAACATACTCTCGTCAGTTATTACATGTCACCTTTTATTCACCATTAACAATTGTGATTTCTTCCATATATGTAGGGAAGGATTCAGGTGGTATAGCTTCTTGTGCGGACGCATTTTGAGAACATAAATCACACATTATTTAAAGTTTTAAAATGATGCATTTTAAAATATATTAAACATAAAAATCACGCACGAAAGAAACACAAACACATGCACCTAAAGTTTCAGAGTCACCACGCATGTTAAATATATTAACAAAACACTTTAAGCACACAAACAAAATGCTTTAAGAACACAAACAAAACACTTTAAGAAAAGAAATAACATCCTTTAAGTACATAAATCACGCACCTTAAGTATACAAATAACACAATTTATGTATACAAATCACACATTTTAAGTACACCAACAAAGTATGTTAAGAATGCAAAACATGCACCTAAGGTTTTAAAATAGTGCACCTTAAGTTTTCACGTGGAATCACACACTAATAAAGAAAATTACGCACCTAAAGCGATCGCACCTATAGAGAAAGAGATCGCACCTATAGAGAAAGAGTAGTAGAGTATAGTTCAGGTGCGACTATGTTTTCCTGTGCGGCGATTTACACTATTAGTGTTAACAAAATACACACTCAATGTTAGAAAATGCACAACATAAATATACCATTAGGCAGCATCATAAAAAACTACACCACTAGGCACACCGTGTCAACAACACAAAATATAAGTCCTAAAATTTTGAGTTGGTTTATTTCCATCCGAATTTGAATCAAATAGAATTTAAGTGTGAATTATTTTGATTTTAAGTTCAATTAGCTGGGTTGAATTCAGATTAGTCAGTTGATTTATAAATTATTATATTTAAAAATTAGTAACATGTAATGCAACTCAAATACATAAAGTCCTATGACTCATCCTCAAGCACATGGTAAACTAGTAACATGTATCTTGCCTCTAACAAAATAAAATTTAGGACCAAACAAAATCTTACTAGAAGCAACTCTATCTCTAATGGCCTTTCCTTAGTACGAGAGGATCGGGAAGGACGTAACCTTGGGTCTATCAATTATTGTGCACACAGTAAACACTGGCCACCCCAAGAAGAGTGCTCTCCTGTTCCCACCTCAGCATAAACATCCGCTAAAGCTTTATAATCAGTCTCAGTATAAAAGATCTAGCAACAGTTCTTTGTTTCTTATCTACCCAAGAGACAAGATTGGACCTAAGAAACACATCATAACTACTAGTTCATTACAGTTTTCAGAACAACTAGTCCAATTAGAATCAGAAAATGCATGAAGATCCCTAGATCTTGACTTACGTATACGAAGACCAAATAAAATAATATCTTTAACATACCCTAATACACGCTTCAATTGTTCCCAATGTGAGACTGTAAGAGCATGCATATGTTGACATAGCGTATTTACTACAAAAGACAAGCTAGGTCGTGTGACTGTAAGATATTGTAAGGTCTTAGCTAAACTCCTGTACTGAGTGGATCATCATACGCTCTGAAGGGAACAAATTCCGAGACAAGAGTATGAGTAGCTAGAGATTTACAATTTGTCATGCCAACACGTTTGAGAAAGCAAATATTCCACCACCAATTTTAACTGTTTCGATTCAAAGGAAAAATTCAGGGTCACTAAGATTCCTAATCTCGAATGCATTAGACAATTTAGATAGTAAAACATTCACTAGATTCTGATCATTCCCAGCACAAGTATATCACCAACATAAACCAACCGATACACAAAGATAGAATCCTTCGAATAATAGAACAAAAACACATTTGTTTTGGATGCCTTAAACCCAACAGAGAGTAGAAATGTGTGTAGGCGATTAAACCAAGTCCTAGGAGCTTGTTTTAGACTATATAATGAACATTTCAACATAAAAAAATGATTTGAAAACTGAATAGCAACATAATCGTGGGGTTGGCGTATATAGACAGTCTGGCCGTATTTACCATTTAATAAAGCACTATGAGCATCAATCTATCTAACGACCCAACCATAAGACAAAGTCAAAGATAAGAGTAACCTGAGTGTAGTTGGTTTGACCACATGACTGAACATGTCAAAGAAATCCTGACCAAGAACCTATTTGAACCCTTTTGCCACTAAATGAGCCTTGTGCCTCTCAATAGAACCATCAGTCTTTCGTTTCGTACGAAAGACCCACTTGAAACCAATAACGTTCATATATGATTTTGAAGGAATTAGACACCATGTTTGATTCTCCTATCCTCACGCCATTCATGATACTTAATCGCTTGTGTGCAATAGGTGGGCTCAGTAGGACAAACTTGTGTAGTGAGAACCATAGAAAGAGTATAAGATTGACTCTTGGTGGTCGTGACATGAGTCCGTAATGCAGGCTGAATAGATTGGCCAAGAGGACGTGTAGTGGGCGCCACAAAGACAGACAAAGGCTGCTGGACGGAAACAACTTACACGATTGGCATCTATAACACATATTCAACCCAATGATTGATCTGTGGAGTTGGTGGTGCCAGCAAAACAGTCTTAGTAACCAATCATTACTCACGCCATTGCATGTGACAAGTGTCGTTTGCTAATTGCTAACACAATATTATTTGTTATTTTATTGACATAGCATGCTTTGGTTGATTCGTAAAAAATAAGTCACAATTATTATTATTTTTTAATAAAATTAAGATATGTGACAAACATTTTACTCTCTAAAAGTACACGATAACCATTACGTGGTTGTTTGTGAGAAAATGCACCGATGAGATATGAGACATATTTTGGAAACTGTTGGTCTACCACACATATATAGCCACATAGGATTTGTCACCATATCAAATTGAAACATTGTTATCTAATATGGTCCAGTGGCACCAAGTTGCTTCCTTATATGAACAATTATAAATTTGAATATCAGTGGAGTCGATCGTTGTAATATGTTGAGAAAGTAGTTATATGAATAACATTGTAATAGAGTCCCTAATATTCAATAAAAGGAAGCCAAAAAACTTAAAACTACAAATGAAAAAGTTAGGCTTGGGACAGTGATGAGTAAATTAAGTTAGGATAAGCTTTATTTGGAGCCAATCAAGTTGTACTTCTTACATGGGAGGTCGTGAGTTCGAGTCTTGGAGACAATATTGACCGTCTCACAGGTCTCAATCCATGAGATGTGTCGATCTTCGATTAATGAAGTCAAAGATTTGACCCATTAATCAAATACCCAAACCGTCTCACAGATTATTACCCGTGAGGCGGTCTTACACAAGTGTTACCCAATTGCATTACCCTAAAATCTTGTTTCAAATTATATTGTCTTCAATATGGGTAGTTGAATACGTACAAACCAAACCTTCCCCGTATTATTTATTTCGTTTTGCGTGTTAAACATCAAGTGCATACTTCATTTTTTTTTTTAAATCTCTTACATATATACACACACAAATATATGCAAAATTTTTTGTTCAATATTAAAATATTGATAATAAAAATATATAATTTTTTAAAATTCAAATTATATTTCGTAAATTTTTTAATCTGATAAATTTTAACTATTATATTTGAAATATAAAGAAAAAAAGTGAGAATTTATATTTTTGTTTAATAATGTCAACTTTTTCATATAATATATTAAAAAATAAAAATAGAATAACAAAATCTATAATATTAAACTAACACCCACATATATTGGTATATATACACTGATGGATTTAATTAACCCGGGGTAGCCCGAATCATTAAACCCGAATAAATAATAGTAAATAATGAATAGACAATTTGATAGGAAAGATAATGGACGAATGTCGCGGGGACAATTCTTGTATTAAGTATAGTGTGTAAGAGTATTACAAAGGGTGTTGTATTAGGACAATTAGGATAACATGTCTTGTTAAGACAACAATGGGCTATTTTATACTACAAAGCTCTCTAACCGCCCCCCCTAAAACGGGGGTTGGTTGTAACAAACTTTGACCGTGGGCCCCCCGAGTCCTTCTTTGACCGAGCCCTCAAGACCGACTCGGGGTCGGAAACACGGCCGAGGTCCAAGGTGCCGACGCGGGGTCGGCACCAACCACGACCCAAGGCCCAAACTGAGGTCTCATGTGTCGACCCGGGGTCGACACCCACCACGGCTCAAGACCAATCCGATGTCCAAGGTGTCGACTCGGGGTACCAACCACGACCCAAGTCCTCCGAAGTTATGGAGTGCCGACCCGGGGTCGACACTCGAGCCATGGCTTATACGGAGCTTGATCTCGGGTCCGGGTTCGCTTGCTCTGCCCTTTTGGGTCGGTTCGCTCCGCTCCACTTTCCAATATATCCATCATACACAAAGGTTATTATTATCTTTACATGAATTTGCTAAGTGATAACCCATTACTGAAGGGGCATTTGGTTATTTACGACGAAAAGGAATTACAATTTCATAGAAAATGAATAATGTGTGAATAAAGTGAAAATTTAAATTCTAGTGTTTAGTTCGCAGGAATACAATTATTGAGAATTTTAATTCCAATGCTTAGTATACATAAGAATTGAAATAGAAAAAGTAACATACAGTGCAAAATGCTCATACTTATTATTATTATTATTATTATTATTATTATTATTATTATTAATGCCCATACACCATTGGCTGTTGTATAGAAAGAATGAAAATTTTGCTATTGAAAATTTGGGCAATTATGTTATACAAATTTTGCTATTGAAAACGCACATACCAAATTTAAATTTTGCTTTGGAAAATTTAATTATGTAACACGTTGTAAATAAAATAGATGAGATAGTTCTGAGAAAACAGATTGAGGGTGACCTACTGATTGACAGAAGAACACGCGCTATGATTGAGATGGATCAGAGATGTCATACATCAATTTTTGGTTTAAAAAAGAGAGGGTAATTTTGTCTCAATGTTTTTATTTTTCTTAAAAATCACAAAATTGAAATACCAAGGGAGCTATGGGATTCTAATTGCATAAAAATGAGAAAATTGTAATTCTGCGGAATTGTAAGTCTTTCCAACCAAACAAAGAAATTTGTTTGAATTCGAAAATATGTGAGAATTAGATGGTAATAGAATTGTAATTCTCTCGAACCAGATGCGCCGTTAAGGGGCTATCATATTCTCATTTTTGTTAAGCATCGTAAAAAAAAAAAATCACACGTATATTATAGTATACGTGATGTATGGAAGCAAAATGGGATTCATTGCCCAAATTAATAAATGAGTGGTTAAAAGATTTTTAAAAGTTATTTAAAATTAAAATTTAGATTTTTATAAATCAATACTTTTCTCATAATTTTTTTTCAACTTAAATTCATTTTTCTCATTTTTTTATCAATAAAATTAAAGTATAACAGATATATCATTAAAAGTTTTAATTGAGATCTTTTAAATGACAACGATATTAATATATTTTTGAACTTTTTTGTTATTAACATACAATTACGTACATTAAGTTACTACTGTATGTTAATAAAATCATTTGTTATTGTAGGTTCATTAATGTTCCTCCATATATGACCAACAAGAAAAAAACATACATGTTCACCTTTAATATTATTTATTTAATCATATTATATATAATATTTAATTATTCATAATAAATTAATTTAATTATAATAAATTAATGATAAATATATCCAAGCATCACTAGGGGATTACACTAGTTTAATAATAAGTTGAAATAAGGATCAAATAGGTCGTCACTTAATTGCATATCAAACTGCAATTAGGTCATCAAACTAAAAAAAATACAATTCAATCCATGAACAATACAAACTCATAAAATTCAACAGAAAATGACATGTTTACTTGAAAGTGTGTTAATGTGACGCTTACCAATTTTAAAAATAATTTTAAATATTAAAAAAAAAAAAGAACGAACAAAGACGGTTGTTGTCTAAACAAACAATATAATATAATGTTAACGTAATTTCACATTATTTTCTGAGATAATTCTATGTTCCTATGTGTAATAGTACGTAATATCAAATTTTGGGCACTAAACGTCACCTTACGGTTAGTTTTATAATTAGATGTACAAAAACACACGCGCGCGCGCACATATATATATATATATAAAGGATAACTGTACTACTTCGTATAATGCATTCTTGCTAAGTAAGTAATCAAAACCATGAACTACGTACAATGACATTTATGCATTCATGTCTATACTAACTTGCCAATATAGTTTTAATCCAACTAACAACACAAGACTTTTAACATGAGGTTTGAATTAAAAAAAAGTGGTACAATTATAGATAAAATATTTAGATTGTACGTCTAAGTATTTAATTTTGTTATTTAAGTAATCGTTATTTTAAAAAGATTCCAACATCCAATAAAAATATATTTCCCAAATTAAACCTAATGAATTTGTTTAGAGTTTTAATTAGCGTACATATTACTTAATTAAGATGCACTCCGTACTATATACTAAGACAACTTAGATCATCTATTTCAACAAAACGTGTTAGAGTAGTGTTAGACTAAGTGACCAACTTAAGGAAAACAATTCTTTAATATACGGACCATGATCCAAAATGACATTGTTGAATAATACAGTGTGCGGTGGATTCCAAGCGCGGCTCTAATACCAAATTAAAGCATGTGCTCCATCTCAACTAAAAGCCTAAGTTGATAGTTGGACTGCACATATTATATTTATACTCACACATTATGTGTTAGAATAATGTGCATTTTGTATTAAAATAATAAAACTTTTTGGGTAAGATAATGTACATTAGGGGTTAGAATAATGTACATTATGAGTTAAGATAATAGAACTTCTAGGGTAAGGTAATGCACATTATGTATTAGAATAATGTATATTATAAGTTATAAAAATGTATATTGAATTAGACCGTGATCCACATAGTTGTGTGGACCGTTTATTGCTAACAAACAATGAACCATTAAATTAGTTTAGATTACTCGTAATTAACATGTTCAAACTAAAAAAAATTAATATACAACTTTTATAGAGAGTCTATCTTAAAACTTTGTAAACTATGGTAATAGTCAGCTCCCACACCTAAACTGCATATTTAGATGGCCACGATAGACTTTCTTGTAAATTAAAATTAAAATCATCTATAATTAACCAATTCAAATTAAAAAAGTCAATAAAAACTGCTCGACTTACTTAACAAGTATTGTCGTTATTTTAAAAAACAAAAGAAAAAAAAAAAAAAAAGAGCTCCATGTAAATAATTACAGTTAAGTATATTATTAGAAAAATGGTGACTGATAAACAAATATTGTACTAGTCCGTACCAAAATACTTGAAAAGTGAAAACTTCGACGAAAGAAACTAAACGCAATGGCTATAAAACGCACTTCGTCTCGCCTCCTCCTCGTCGTATCTCTCTTCTCCGCCAGCCATGGCAGTTCTCTTAAGGCCCCGTTTCCTGATCGCAATCCTCGCCATTTCTTTGTTCCTCGCACCGCACGGCCGTGCCTCGAAGCTGCCGTTTCGCCCCACTGATATTGCTCCGCTGCTGTTGCCGCAGCTCTCATTGCCGATCATCAACTCTCTGGACAATGCAGAGAACCTCTTGCCCTCCTTTGTGGGCGCTGCGTCGACCTCAAGCCGCAGAACTGTGGAGTGGAGAGGGTCCTGCTTTCGCAGGAGCTCTGCTTGGTTGGAGCTCAACAACAATAGTAAAAGTGCATTTGGTGGAGGCACTCTTCATATCAAGGTATCAATTGTTGGAGATAACATTCAATTTCTTTCAATTTTCCTATTTTGATCACAATTTTCTCTAATAATGTTTGTGGAAATTTTAGTGTTTCAAATCAATTTGGAGTTTACTATATTTGTTTCCATTTTGACTTTTGAGTGTATTTTTCAGTGTTTATTGCAATTTTTTCAATGAACTGTTAATCAGATTCATCTTTGAGCTCAGTGTTGCTGTCTAATCATTAAATTTGAGTATTTGTTGCAAACTTTTTCAATGTGTTCATGTCATTTTTCAATACCTGTTCTGTTGAACAGGTAAGCAAAGCACGCAGCTGGACATGTTTGGATATTTATGTGTTTGCCACCCCATATCGTGTGGCATGGAATTACTTCATGTTATCTGGTGATCATAAAGTTAATATTGATGAATGGGCTTCAGAAGCTGAGTTAGAATACGTGAGTAAATTCTATAACCTTTATGAAATCATAGGGTGATAATGTATGTTTCTAATCATCACTTTTTATTAGACTTATCACTCATAAACTTTCATGACAGGTAAAAAATACAGGGGTTTCAATTTTTCTCATGCCATCAGAAATGCTAGTAACCCTTAATGCACTATTTGAAGTCTTTCCTTTATTCACAAACACTGGATGGGGTGAGAAAGCGAATATTAATTTCCTCAAGACACATATGAAGGCTACGTTTGAGGAGCGTTCTAAGCCTTGGGTTGCACGTATTTCCACTGATGATATACACTCTGGAGATTTTCTGGCAATATCAAAAATTAGAGGCCGCTGGGGTGGCTTTGAGACTTTGGAGAAGTGGGTAACAGGTTCTTTTGCTGGTCATACTGCCGTTTGTTTGAGGGACCCCCAAGGAGAGCTATGGGTGGCGGAATCTGGACATGATAATAGCAAGGTAGTGATTTAATTGTATTGAGATGCACTTGTTCTCAGTATTCCAGTAGTTTCACTGTTCAATCATATCGCATCTATGTTAGAATCTGGCTAAGGGCGGGGACTGGTTAAAGTGTAGTAAGTCTCTGCTAACTCTCACTTTTAAGTAATAATTGTAATTTTTATAGTAACTAGTATGTACAGTAGCATAAATGGAAGCTTTAGGACTTTAAAACAAATATAGTTAAGTGTAATTTTGTGTTCCAAGTGAAGTTGATTTCAGTAATTTTCTATTAGATGTTCTTTGGGAGGAAAGAAGCACTCTGGAGAGGAACTTTTCTTAAGCAATATCAATATGATGTGAAATATATAAGTTCACTATTTATCATTTTCAATGCTACATTGTCAATGTATTTTCATTTCCAGGGAGAAGAATATATTGCTCTCATACCTTGGCATGAATGGTGGGAGTTTGAGTTGAGAAAAGATGACTCCGATCCACATATTGCATTGCTTCCTCTGCGTGCAGACCTCCGGGCCAAGTTCAATGAGACTGCTGCCTGGGAATACGCTACAAGCATGGATGGAGAATCTTTTGGTTATCATAACTTAATATTTAGCTGGATTGACACAATAGATCAAAATTACCCTAAACCCTTGGATGCTCATCTGGTAATGAATCTTCACTCTAGTATTTCTGATTCAAAGAAAATTTGCATTCTTCTTGCTTTTGAAGTTTATTTTTCATTTATTCTCTTCTCACTGCATCTTTGCTCTTGTTCTTTGATTCCTGCAATCATTACCACAATGCTAGAACTTTATGTCCTCTGAATGTTTTGAGATAAAAACACACACACATCACACTAAAGCTTAATATGGTTGAGACTCAGTGAGTTGTATTAGGTTTCTGGATTGCAATAATATATTAATTGGACTTGGTATAGAGAGTCCTTGTACCCTTATCATGAAGAATCATTGGTGTTAAAAGCTTATTATTATCTGCTAGTTGTAAGTGCTGTTTATAAAATTTATAGTATTAAGGGTATATAGGCTTTATAATTGAGACTAAACTTATTTGGCAAAAAAGCCTCAAGGTTGTTTTATGGAGCATGAGTGCCAAGAAATAGAATTTCAGAAAAACATATAATGTTCTCATAGGTAACAATTTTAATAAGTTCAACTGTTACATTTTCTCAAAGTATCCTATGGTGCAGGAGCTGGAGCGGTTCATGTTTGTACTTCTAGAGTTTGCGGCTTTCATAAAAAAATTCAGTGCCATTTCCCCTTTTTGATTTTGATATTTTGGTGCTTCGTGATGCACAGATGGCTTGTGCCATGACAATTTGGAGTCATGTACAGCCTGCATATGCTGCTAACCTGTGGAATGAAGCTTTAAACAAGCGGCTTGGAACTAAGGTTGTTTTCAAGCTAAATAACCTTTTCACAATGTTTTTTACCTGCATCACCCTAGTCATGTGTTTGCTTGTCCAGGCTGATTGAATCTAGAAAAAAGTGGCTTTTACCTATCATATAGCCTGTGAGAAAAACCATGTCACCTAAAACCGACTTTAGACTTAAGTTTGTGTTTGAGCAGGGCCTTGATCTCCCTGAAATTCTTGTGGAAGTTGAACACCGTGGGTCATCTTTTGGGGAACTATTGGCAATTCCAGAGCAGGACGATTGGGTTTATTCTAATGGGAAGTCCCGATCATGTGTTGCTTTTGTTCTTCAAATTTACAAGAAAGCAGGACTGTTTGGTCGACTAGCAAGGTCTATTCAATTCACAGAGTTTACGGTGAGTTTGTCATACAGGCACTGCAATGAATCACTGCTGTTGGGCATATAACATAGACATAAATGTGTAAACTAATTATCAATTTAGACATTTAGTTGAAATAGAACATACACATTCTTTAATTTGATATCTATCAGAGTCATCTATCATATGTGTATATGAAAGTGCAGGTTAAAGACGCATACTCGTTGAAGATTTTTGAGGACGATACAAGGCGCTTACCATTGTGGTGCAGTGAGGGGGACACAGAGCAACTTCCTTTCTGTCAAATTCGAGGAAAGTACAAGATGGAATTGCCCTATTACAATACCATAGAACCCTACGCTCATATGAATGAAAGGTGCCCCTCTAAGCCTCCAAAATATTCCCGCCCAGAACGTTGCTGATCATCAACCTTTTTCTTTGCCAGCCTTGTGAGTGTAATTTGGGCTATGCTTCTTGTATGTTGGTATAGGAAAAATGCCGTGCGCAATAAGATTGTCTTAAACCAGGTTGCACAACCAACATAGATGAGCATATGATTTCCAACGGGTCTATTAAACCAGCAGATATGTTTCATGATCTTTCAACCAACAGGACGAGAAATAAAAAAGATCGGAATATGTTAAACAACTCACACCACAAGTTTCACAATCTATAATACTGGGTTACACACCACATCACAACAAGTTGCACAACCAACACAGGAGAGCACATGTTCTCTAGCTGGTTCAATAGACTCGTTGAGTAGTCCTGTTGGACCCACATGTCTATTGAACGCGTTGATATGTCCCGTGATCTTGCAACCAGGTGGACAGAGAACAAATAAAATCAAAGTATGTTGCACAATCCACACACATAGGTTGCACAATCCACTACAACGGATTGCACAACTCACACCACTAGGTTGCACAACCAACACAATCGAACGCACAACCATATTATCTAGAATGCGTTATATACAATGACATCTAAATATAAGTAACATTATAATAAAAATAAACAAGTGAAAAAAATATTGGCTACTTTTTATGAATGAACACTCGACCGATAATGAAGAAATTGCGGCTCCAATTCGCAACAGGAATGCTCTACAAAAATAGGAAACAATTGATCGAGGACCAATTCGGTAATTTAGAAGGACCAAATTGGTTACGAAATCAATAGTTGAGGATTTAATTGGTCAAAATTGATAGTCGAGAATCAATTTGATAATTATGGCATAGTTGAAGGACTAAAACAATCATTAATTACAGCATAATCTAAAATATAACACCAAATAAACATGTTAATGCTACACTCCCTCATTCCAACGAAACAAATTAAATAATGGGTGTGTTTGGTTTGCACATGGGTATCAGAATCAAAATGGGAATCAAATACTCGGTAATGATAATGGGTTTTGGTAAAAGTATTTTGCATGTTTGGTAGTAAGGCGGACTTGTAATAATTACCAATATAATATTGTTGTTGGTTATGTATGATCATATAATGCGAATAAATGTTTTAAAATACAAGAACAAAAATTCGAGACAATTTATTCTAATATAAAGACATCCAAAACACCAATATGAACAAAAAATAATAATAATTTAAAAGCACTAATCCAAACTTAAAAATCAAATTACCAAATTGGAAAGGGGAATAATGGAATGAAACTCATATTTTATTAGAGAATCTAATTAAGGGTAATCAAATCTCATAGTAGTGTTCTAAAATTCTATCAACCAAACAATAACAATGACTTTGATTCTCATTCCTGATAGATAAACCCATGAACCAAACACACTCAATATAATTTTACATTACTTTGTAGGAGTAATCTTATTAGGTAGGGTAACAAATAAATAAAGGATAAACAACTGTACTACTTGGTATACTGCATTCTTGCTAACTAAGGAATCAAAACCATGAACTACAATGACATTTATCCATTCATGTCTAATGCTAACTTGCCAATACAGTTTTAAGTTTTAACAATACAAGACTTTTAACACGAGGTTTTCAAAAAAGGCGGTACACTTATAGATAAAATATATTGATTGTACCATATAGAAACACGTCTAATTATTTAATTGTATTAATTTAAAAACCATTATTTAAAAAAAATTGCAACACCCAATAAAAACATATTTCCCAAACCTAATGAATTTGTTTTGAGTTTTAATTACCGTACATGTAATGTACTTACACAACTTAGATCATCTCTTTCAAGTAAGTGTTAGAGTGTTGGACAAAGTGGCCAACCTAAAACCATTATTAATTTAGGGTGTGTTTCAAAATCAGTGAAATGACTTATAGAAAATATTTTCTGAAAAAAATGGGTTATTTTTCATAAAATAGTTTCATTTTCAATGTTTGGTTGTATGAAAAATGATTTTTGTGTATCTGGTTCATTTTTTGAAAAATGAGTAAAATTGTATAATTAAATATTTTATTTATTTTATTTATAATATAAAATATTTATAAAAATATTAAAAATAGTATTATTTATTTTTATTTTAAAAAAAAAAAAAAAAAGCAAAACAAAACAACCATCCTCTGGTTTCTGGGGCTGCGGAAACCAAAGTATTGCGGGTTTACCCATTATAACAAGTATTGTCTTTTTTTATTATTAAAAAAAAAAAAAAAAAAGCTCCAAAATATAAATATTGTACTAGTCCGTACCAAAATACGTGAATACTTGATGAAGAAGAAAATAAACGCAGAGGCAAGGGCTTAACCGGCTATAAAATGCACTCCGTCTCGCTCCCTCGTCGTATCTCTCTCTCGCGCCATGGCAGTCTCTTCAGGGCCCGTTCCTGATCAAATCCTCGCCATTTCTTTGTTCCTCGCACGCACGGCCGTGCCTGAAGCTGCTTCGCCCACTGATATTGCTCCGCGCTGTTGCCGCAGCAGCTCCATTGCCTATCATCAACTCTCTGGACAATGCAGGGCCTCTTGCCCTCCTTTGTGGGCGCTGCGACGACCTCAAAACGCAGAACTGCGGACTCCTTTTGATTTTGATATTTTGGTGCTTCGTGATGCACAGATGGCTTGTGCCATGACAATTTGGAGTCATGTACAGCCTGCATATGCTGCTAACCTGTGGAATGAAGCTTTAAACAAGCGGCTTGGAACTAAGGTTGTTTTCAAGCTAAATAACCTTTTCACAATGTTTTTTACCTGCATCACCCTAGTCATGTGTTTGCTTGTCCAGGCTGATTGAATCTAGAAAAAAGTGGCTTTTACCTATCATATAGCCTGTGAGAAAAACCATGTCACCTAAAACCGACTTTAGACTTAAGTTTGTGTTTGAGCAGGGCCTTGATCTCCCTGAAATTCTTGTGGAAGTTGAACACCGTGGGTCATCTTTTGGGGAACTATTGGCAATTCCAGAGCAGGACGATTGGGTTTATTCTAATGGGAAGTCCCGATCATGTGTTGCTTTTGTTCTTCAAATTTACAAGAAAGCAGGACTGTTTGGTCGACTAGCAAGGTCTATTCAATTCACAGAGTTTACGGTGAGTTTGTCATACAGGCACTGCAATGAATCACTGCTGTTGGGCATATAACATAGACATAAATGTGTAAACTAATTATCAATTTAGACATTTAGTTGAAATAGAACATACACATTCTTAATTTGATATCTATCAGAGTCATCTATCATATGTGTATATGAAAGTGCAGGTTAAAGACGCATACTCGTTGAAGATTTTTGAGGACGATACAAGGCGCTTACCATTGTGGTGCAGTGAGGGGGACACAGAGCAACTTCCTTTCTGTCAAATTCGAGGAAAGTACAAGATGGAATTGCCCTATTACAATACCATAGAACCCTACGCTCATATGAATGAAAGGTGCCCCTCTAAGCCTCCAAAATATTCCGCCAGAACGTTGCTGATCATCAACCTTTTCTTTGCCAGCCTTGTGAGTGTAATTTGGGCTATGCTTCTTGTATGTTGTATAGGAAAAATGCCGTGCGCACCTCGCACCGCACGGCCGTGCCTTGAAGCTGCCGTTTCGCCCCACTGATATTGCTCCGCTGTTGCCGCAGCAGCTCCCATGGCCTATCATCAACTCTCTGGACAATGCAGTGGACCTCTTGCCCTCCTTTGTGAGAGCTGCGTCGACCAGAACTGTGGAGTGGAGAGGGTCCTGCTTTCACAGGAACTCTGCTTGGGTGGAGCTCAACAATAATAGTAAAAGTGCATTTGGTGGAGGCACACTTCATATCAAGGTATCAATTCCTTTCAATTTTCATATTTTGATCAAATTTTCTCTAATAATGTTTGCGGAAATTTTAGTACTTCAAATCAATTTGGGGTCAAATAAGTAAAAATTGGCCTGATAGGCTAATTATTTTACAAAACAGAGTCTAAGTGTTTGTTGCAATTTTTCAATGAACTGATGATCAGATTCATCTTTGAGCTCAGTGTTGCTGTCTAATCATTACATTTGAGTATTTGTTGCAAAATTTTTCAATATGTTCATGTCATTTTTCAATAACTGTTCTATTGAACAGGTAAGCAAAGCACGTAGCTGGACCTGTTTGGATGTTTATGTCTTTGCCACCCCATATCGTGTGAAATGGGATTACTTCTTCTTTTCTCGTCATCATAAAGTTAAGCTTGGCGAATGGGCTTCAGAAGCTGAGTTAGAATACGTGAGTAAATTATATAACCTTTATGAAATCATAGGGTGATAATGTTTCTAACCATCACTTTTTTATTAGACTTATCACTTATAGACTTTCCATGACAGGTAAAAAATACAGGGGTTTCAATTTTTCTCATGTCAACAAAATGGCTAGTACCCTTTAATGGACTAAATGAAGTCTTTCACTTATTCACAAACACTGGATGGGATGAGAAAGCAAATGTTAAGTTTCTCAAGAGACATATGAAGGCTAGATTCGAGGAGCGTTCTAATCCATGGGTAGCACGTGTTTCCACTGATGATATACACTCTGGAGATTTTCTGGCAATATCAAAAATTAAAGGCCACTGGGCTGGCTTTGAGACTGTCGAGAAGTGGGTAACAGGTTCTTTTGCTGGTCATACTGCCGTTTGTTTGAGGGACCCCAAAGGAGAGCTATGGGTGGCAGAATCTGGACATGATAATGGCAAGGTAGCGATTTAAATGTATTGAGATGCACTTGTTCTCAGTATTTTAGTAGTTTCACTGTTCAACCATATTGCATCTATGTTAGAATCTGGCTAAGGGCGGGGACTGGTTAAACTGTAGTAAATCTCTGCTAACTCTCACTTTGAAGTAATAATTGTGCTTTTTATAGTAACTAGTATGTACAGAAGCATAAATGGAAGCTTTAGGACTTTAAAACAAATATAGTTAAAAGAATAATTTTGTGTTCCAAGTGAAGTTGATTTCAGTAATTTTGTATTAGATGTTCTTTGGGAGGAAAGAAGCACTATGGAGAGGAACATTTCTTAAGCAATATCAATATGATTTGAAATATATAAGTTCACTATTTATCATTTTCAATCATGATCTAGAAATGCTACATTGTCATTTTTGTATTACTGTCATAGTTGATAGCACTTCATGCATAACTCAGGCACAACCTATTTTTCACCTGTAAATATTTGTACTTTTCATTTCCAGGGAGAAGATGTTATTGCTCTCATACCTTGGAATGAATGGTGGGAGTTTGAGTTGAGAAAAGATGACTCCGATCCACATATTGCATTGCTTCCTCTGCGTGCAGACCTCCGGGCCAAGTTCAATGAGACTGCTGCCTGGGAATACGCTACAAGCATGGACGGAGAACGTTATGGTTATCATAACTTAATATTTAGCTGGATTGACACAATAGATCAAAATTATCCTAAACACTTTGATGCTAATCTGGTAATGAATCTTCACTCTAGTATTTCTGATTCAAAGAAAATTTGCATTCTTCCTGCTTTTGAAGTTTATTTTTCATTTATTCTCTTCTCACTGCATCTTTGCTCTTGTTCTTTTTGATTCCTGCAATCATTACCACCATGCTAGAACTTTATATCCTCTGAATGTTTTGAGATAAACACACACACATAACACTAAAGCTTAATATAGTTGAGACTTAGTGAGTTGTATTAGGTTTCTGGATTGCAATAATATGTTAATATGTTAATTGGACTTGGTATAGAGAGACCTTGTACCCTTCTCATGAAGAACCATTTATGTTAAAAGCTTATTATTATCTGCAAGCTGTAAGTGCTGTTTATGAATTTTAGGTGTATTATCATATGCTCCACAAAATTTATAGTATAGGATATATAGGCTTTATTATTGCTTTATAATTGAGACCAAACTTATTTGGCAAAAAAAGCCTCAAGGTTGTTTTATGGAGCATGAGTGCCAACAAATAGAATTGAAGAAAAGCATATTAATGTTCTCATAGATAACAATTTCAAGAAGTTCAAATGTACTATTGCTGCTTTCATAAAAAATTCAGTGCCATTTCCTCTTTTTGATTTTGATATTTTGGTGCTTCGTGATACACAGATTGCTTGTGCCATGACAATTTGGAATCAAGTACAGCCTGCATATGCTGCTAACCTGTGGAATGAAGCTTTAAACAAGCGGCTTAAAACTAAGGTTGTATTCTTGCTAAATAATCTTTATACAATGTTTTTAACCTGCATCTCCCTAGGCAAGTGTTTGTTTGTTTGTCCGGGCTGATTGGATCTTGAAAAAAAGTGGCTTTTACCTATCATGTAGCCTGAAAGCCTTTTTATATATATGTAATAAACCATGTCACCTAAAACCGAGTTTAGAGCTAAGTTTTGTGTTTGAG
The DNA here is from genome assembly GCA_003576665.1 of Ipomoea trifida. NCBI lineage: Eukaryota > Viridiplantae > Streptophyta > Magnoliopsida > Solanales > Convolvulaceae > Ipomoea > Ipomoea trifida. The sequence continues at coordinate 12,960,286 of CP025645.1, forward strand.
CAGGGCCTTGATATCCGTGAAATTATTGTGGAAGTTGAACGCCGTGGATCATCTTTTGCGGAGCTATTGACAATTCCAGAGCAGGATGATTGGGTTTACGCTGATGGGAAGTCCACACCATGTGTTGCTTTTGTTCTTCAAATATACAAGGAAGCAGGACTGTTTGGTCCACTAGCAAGCTCTATTGAAGTCACAGAGTTTACGGTGAGTTTGTCATACTCATACAGGCTTGATGAACATATAATATATAGACATAAACGTGCAATCTAACTATCAATTTAGACATTTAATTGAAATAGAATATATACATTCTTTAATTTGATATCTATCAGAGTCATCTATCATATGCATATATGAAAGTGCAGATTAAAGACGCATACTCGTTGAAGTTTTTTGAGGACGATACAAGGCGCTTACCATTGTGGTGCAGTGAGGGGGACACAGAGGAACTTCCTTTCTGTCAACTCCGAGGAAAGTACAAGATGGAATTGCCCCATTACAATACCATAGAACCCTACGCTCATATGAATGAAAGGTGCCCCTCTGAGCCTCCAAGATATTCCCGCCCAGAACGTTGCTGATCATCAACCTTTTTCTTTGCAAGCCTTAGCTTGTGAGTGTAATTGTGATGTATATGCTTCTTGTATGTTGGTATAGGAAAATTGCAGTGCGGAATAAGAATGTGTTTGTGATTGTTGAGCTATATCCTGCTTGTTTTATTTTATGTTTGGTTCGATTATTGATGGTTCCTTAGTTTCAAATTTGTTACTCGACTAACGTTAGAAAGAGTTAATACCACAAATGGTCCTCTGACTATTAAGCTAGTACTCCTTTTAGTCCTCCACTTTCAATTCGACCACAATTGGTCCTCTGACTTTCATTTTTGACAATAAATAGTCTTCCGTTAAGATTTATGTTAAATAGGTGTTAAATCTAGGGGTAATATCGTCAAATTGATTAATATTATTATGATTACTTCTTTTTGAGAATTATATGACACCATAATTAATTTCAAACATTAAGTTAATAAATATAATAACAAAATGGACGTGACAAATCACATAAATGAACAAATTAAAAAAAATTCATGATTAATGTTCGCAATTTGTACTTGACTAATTATATTAATTCAACGGTGGCGACCTTCAGTTATGTCCCAAACAAAATGTTTGATCGATTAATGAAGAGTGAAAACTATTAATCATCCATGTATGAACAACCATGAAAATTATGGAAACAAAGTTTCGAAAAAATTCTTCCATTTTAATCTGTTGGTTAAATTAAAAACAGATAGCTCTAATATTAAATTTTCATTTTGTACGCACAATTACAAGAATAATGTGTATTGTCTTTTTATTTAGGAGTATTTATATTTGTTAATTTTTCAATTATGTTTGTTAGTGAAAAATTGTAAACATTTTTATTTTATGAAAATTATATATATCAATTTGACGATAATACCCTTAGATTTAACACATATTTAACAGAATTTTTAATGGAGGACTATTTGTGGTCAAAAATGAAAGTCAGAGGACCATTTGTGGTCGAATTGAAAGTCGAGGACTAAAAGGAGTACTAGCCCAATAGTCAGAGGACCATTTGTGGTATTAACTCCGTTAGAAATGATGATGCAACTAGACTCTCGACTTTAGTTGGGATTGAGTTAACAAAGGATTTAGGGAGGTATCTAGGAGTGCCCTCACTATTTTAATAAGAATAAGAAAGATAGTTAATTGGCTTTTCAACATTAGACATGAGATTTAGTAGATTGTGTGTAAAAATTACTACTATATTTAATAAAAAATTATCATTAAAAAATAAGAAATGACATAGTGAATGCAGTTGTATGATAACTACAATAAACGAGATAATTAAAGCTGTAGTAATGAATTAATGATAGTATTTTTATCCAATAAAATTTATGGCATATTTGTTATAGCATAACATACCCAAAAAATTAACAAAAAAGCAAATTTAAGTAAAGGATATCAGCCGTCATTCCCTGGCATAATATTTTTATTTATTTATTATTTTTATGTTAGATTTAAATTAGATAAGTTTGAGTTTGAAAATTTATATCAAACTTATTTTCCATGGAATGGACCAAAAGATATGGTAGGGATTTTTCAAACTCTTGCGTGTGTCAGTGTGTGGCTGTTTGCTTGCCCAACTTCAATTCATATACATAACTACTTCATCTACTTCATGTTGTATATTGCTTAGTCAAAATCATGCACTACAAATCAAATTTATCCACTCATGTGTGTGTGTGTGTTTTTTTTTCAAAGTGTAGTACCACTCCACCACAAAATTTTGAGTTTTTTCTTTTTGGTTTAATATATATGGGAGGATGAATATGCTTCCATGTAAAAAGTGAGGACTGATATGATTTTTTTATCTAGATAGATCAATAGTTGAGGGTTGCTAGAAAATAAGGGGGAAATGTGAGGTTCTTTTTATAAATATTGAAAACATTCAAATTTTTAACAATTATAAAATTAATCCCCTATTTTTTTTTAAATAAAATCCTTCAACCATTAACGAATTCTTGATGAACGATTAAGATCCATCCTCACTTTTTTTTTTACAGGATGACAATGTTCTAATTTGATCTACTCACACACACACATATAAGCTACTTAATTTAATTTGAGTTTTAATTAGAGTACAATATGTCACAAAAAGGAGAGATACCTTGTTCGTAAGACCCCACACCTCAGCCAACATGATAGTTAAGGGGTAAATTACGATGACTTAACAATCCATTATGTGAGAAGATCACTGTTCGGTACTACAAGAAAAGTAGTTTGATGAAACTGAGTGAAACTGGATCACCTAATATTTTTTTATTAAAAAAAAAAAAAGAAAGAAAAGAAAGAAAGAAACCACTATATTCACGTACAATACATACGGAATATTACTTAAGTATACTAAAGACAACTTGGAGCATCTTTTTCCATCAAAACGTACGTGTTAGACCAACTAAGGAAAACAATTATTTTTCCTTTTCCTCTTTTAAATCACCAAGTAATAGGTTTTTAAGTCCTACAAGATTTGAATTTAAAGTTTGATATATATAACATCATAAAAATTATGCAATTTAAAAAATTAATTAGAAAATAGATTTCAACAAATTCATAAAAGAAAGAAAGAATGAAAATCTTCCGACAAATCTTTAGTATTAAAAAAATAATTAAAATATTTAATTATATAATTTTATTCATTTTCTAAAAAATGAACCAAATGTATCAAGATAGTTTTTTAGAATGCAACTAAACACTATAAAAGAGAATATTTTCTGAAAAATAATTCATTTTCCCTTAATAAATTTAGTTGGAATAAAGGTCAAATAGACCGTCAAATTACACAGGATATTATACCATTAAATTAAAAATATAATTAATCTAATGAAATAGCTCAAATGACAAATAAGCTCTCTTCTTACCATTCGTTTCCAATTTAATGGCGGTGTATAGTTCTATAGCCTATTTTTTCAATTATTCCAATTTAGTTTGAGTTCATGCCTAAATAAGACAAAGCAACTGCCGAAGGTGGTTATAGAAGTCAATCTCTCTCGCCTCCTAGTTCCTATCTGGCATCCATGGGGTTCTCTTAATCCTCGCCGCCATTTCTTTGTTCCTTGCACCGCACGGCGGCCAGGCCTTGAAGCTGCCGTTTCGGCCCACTGATATTGTTCCGCTGTTGCCACAGCAGCTCTCGTGGCCTATCATCAACTCCCTGCACGGCGCAGCGGACCTCTTGCCCGCCTTTGTGGGCGCTGCTTCCGTCTCGAACACCACCAATATTGAGTGGAAGGGGACCTGCTTTTACGAGAACTCTGCTTGGTTGGAGCTCCATAACAATAGCGGCACTCCATTTGGTGGAGGCACTCTTCACATCAAGGTATCTATATCAAATTCTTTCAATTTTCCTATTTTGGGCTTAATTTTCTTTGTGATTTTATCTTATTAAGTGTTTAACTATCTTGAAATTTTATTGCTTTAAATCAATTTGGAGTTTAGTATATTAGTATCCATTTGGATTTGGGGGTATTTCTCTGAGTTTTTCTTTTCATTTCTTTTAAATTTTATATGGGTATTTGCTATTCTTGAATTCAAAAAGTGTTTTTCTTTCTTGAAGTTTGACTGCCAGTAACTTGAGAGAAATTCAGGATTCAATTTAGTTTTGTACCGCAATTTTCATTTGGATCTTCTATTTTGGGCAATCTGAACAGAGGGTCTGGATTTGAACTATTCATTTGTACATGTTATCGTTTGATACTAAAAATTCTGCTTTCACAGTTCTGTTACCCTTAAAATGTTTTTCTGTTTTATTTTGATATTATTGCATTGAACCACAAAGATTGATTTGGACTGATAATGGGATTCATCTTTGAGCTCAGTCTTGCTTTCTAATCATTAAATTTGAGTATTTATTACAATTTTTCAATGTGTTCTATTGAACAGGTAAGCAATGCACACAGCTGGACATGTATGGATATTTATATCTTTGCCACCCCGTATCGTGTGACATGGGATTACTACTTCTTATCTCGTGAACATACCCTTGAATTCGATGAATGGGTTTCAAAAGCTGAGTTAGAATACGTGAGTAAATGCTATAACCTTTATGAAGTCATAGGGTAATAATATTATGTTTCTGAACATCACTTTTAAGTTAGACTTGTCACTTACAGACTCTTTTAATTTCAACCATGACAGGTAAAGAATACTGGGGTTTCAATTTTTCTCATGCAAGCAGGAATGTTAGGAACCCTTAGTGCGCTATGGGAAGTCTTTCCTTTGTTCACAAACACTGGATGGGGTGAGAGTTCAAATCTTAATTTTCTCAAGAAACATATGAAGGCTTCATTTGAGGAGCGTCCTCAGCCGTGGGTAACAAATATTTTCTACGGATGATATATATTCTGGAGATTTTCTGGCAATCTCAAAAATTAGAGGCCGCTGGGGTGGTTTTGAGACTTTGGAGAAGTGGGTAACAGGTTCTTATGCTGGTCATACTGCTGTTTGCTTGAGGGACGCCGAAGGAAATCTATGGGTCGGAGAATCTGGACATGATAATGATGAGGTAGTGTTTTAAATGTATTGAGTGTACTTGATCTCAGTATTCTAGTTGTTTCACTGTTTGATCATATTACATCTATGTTAGAATCCTGCTAAGAATGGACTCGTTAGAGTGGTAAATCTCTGCAACTCTCACTTTTAAGTAATAATTGTACGTTTATAGTGAAATATTAGTATAGTAATTTCATGTAACAAGTGAAGTTGATTTCAGTAGATTTCTATTAGATGTTCTTTAGGTGGAAAGAAGTGTTAGGATCAAGCGCTTACCACTACGCCAAAAGCTATAGCTAGTAGCGAATACCCAACTTTATTTCCTTATACCGCCACACTTTATTTTCTTATACCACCACATTTTCGAGAGACAGTGTGCTGAACTTGACCCCCTTTAGGCCTCCGGTCAACAATCCCCCTAGCCACCTAGTACTGGACTTGACCCTTCACTGGCCTCCGCCAAAACAAGAAGTATGCTGGAGAGTAACTTTCTTAAGCAATAGAAATATGATGTGAAATGTATAAGTTCACTATTTCCCCTTTACAATCATGATCTTGAATGCTAAATTGTCAATGCTGTATTACTGTCATGCATTACTCCGGCACAGCCTGTTTTGCACACATAAATATTTGTATTTTTCATTTTCAGGGAGAAGATGTTATTGCTATCTTGCCTTGGGATGAATGGTGGGAGTTTGAGTTGACGAAAGATGACTCCAATCCACATATTGCATTGCTTCCTCTGCGTCCAGACCTCCGGGCCAAGTTTAATGAGACTGCTGCATGGGAATATGCTAAAAGCATGGATGGATTACCTTATGGTTATCACAACTTAATATTTAGCTGGATAGACACGATAGAAGAAAATTTCCCTCCACCCTTGGATGCTCATCTGGTAATGAATCTTCACTCTAGTATTCCTGATTCAAAGAAAATTTGCATTCTTCTTGCTTTTGAAGTTCAATATTCATTTATTCTCTTTTCACTGCATCTTTGCTCTAGCTCTTTGATTCCTGCAATCATTTCAAAATAGATACAGATATGTAACACTGATAAAGGTTCCATTAAAGTTTCAGTTTTGATTTTGATATTTTGGTGCTTGGTGATATGTACAGGTTGCTTCTGCCATGACAGTTTGGAATCAATTACAGCCTGCATATGCCGCTAACCTGTGGAATGAAGCCTTAAACAAGCGGCTTGGAACTGAGGTTGTATTTCTGCTAAATATTTCTTCTTTTATAAAAAGTTTTTAGAAAAAACTGATGACCTGATTAATGTGAATCTCCCTTGGCCAAGTGCTTGTTTGTCCCAGCTGATTCGGTTTAGAAAAAAGTGGCTTTAAAACTTCTTTTATATCATCACTCTTTGGGCCAGATTTTAGTTTTTTAAGTAGATTTTCCCCCAAACTTCAATCTCATAAAGTTTATCTTAGCTTGCAAATTGATGTGGTTATCAAATTACCCGAGAAAGTGTGCGTAACAAGGGTGGGCTTCTAATACATGTGATAAATTGTCACCTAATGGTATAAGTTTTGTGTTGGAGCAGGGGCTTGATCTTCCTGAAATTCTTGTGGAAGTTGAACGGCGTGGATCATCTTTTGCAGAACTATTGACTGTCCCGGAGCAGGATGATTGGGTTTACGCTGATGGGAAGTCTACATCATGTGTTGCTTTTGTTCTCGAAATGTACAAGGAAGCGGGACTGTTTGGTCCACTTGCAAGCTCCATTGAAGTTACAGAGTTTACGGTAAGTTTTTTTGTCAAACAGCTCGGGGATGTGTTTTGCGATGCAATGAATCACTGCTATTAGCCTTATGAAATCATATATAAGTGCAGATTAAAGATGCTTACTCATTGAACTTTTTCGAGAACGATACAAGTCGCTTACCAAAGTGGTGCAACGAAGGGGACACAGTGGAACTTCCCTTCTGTCAAATTCGAGGAAAGTACAGGATGGAATTACCGGGTTACAATAGCATGGAACCATACGCTCACATGAACGAAAGGTGCCCGTCTATGCCTCCAGAATATTACCGCACAGAAGGTTGCTGATCAGATCAAGTGATCAACACTTTTGTTTGCTCAATATTTTTGCTTCCAAGGTATTATATTGCTGGAAGCTGGATTCATTCTTTCCTCTACTTTCTGTTCTGTTCTGCTCTTATGTAATGCTTACTGTAATTGACCTTCAGGTTAGTACACACAAAATGACAGAATTGTGAAGAATGTAATTACGCTAATCTTCATGTATGTATGTTGATACAGGAAAATGCAATACGCAATTAGAATGTGTATAAAATGAAATTGAATAGCATGTCTCATATATTCAGTGAATATTGTCAAATAAAATTGTAATTGAATTAGAATGATACTTTAATGATGTTGCAATGTAACTGAAGTGTATATAAAATTAAATGAGACTGAATAAAAAATCGTATATATTGAGTGTATATGTTATCAAATAAAACTGTATGTAGTTGAATTAGAATAACATTTTAGCAGTGCAGTAATAAAATTTCTGTGTATTAAATGAAACTGAATGATCCATTAAACTCTAGTTGCTTCTATCTGTTGATTGGTCCATGGTAGATAAAACTCATAAAATACACTCGATATCATAAATTTCAGCAAATTCATAGAAAGATAGCAAAAAAAAAAAAAAAAAAAAAGCTTTCCATAAATTTTTACTATTTAAAAAAGTATAAGCAAAACTAAAAAGATGTAAAAAATTATGAAGTATCCGCAGGAGTGCCCCAAAAAATAGCATAAAGTATATAAGACATAAATGCAACAAATTACACAAACACAATTTTAATTTCAATTATAACTTAACAATTAAATTCAATGGTGTAAACTTATTTCTTATTTTCTTCTAACATACCACATTTTAATTTTCTAAATATAAGCACACAAATTGATTAAACATACCCGATCAACTAAAAATACAGATACAAATTGATTGGATTAGATATCCCATACTTTGAAGGTAAACGTAACTATTCCATTAATTCATAACATAAAACGTTTACATCAACCATCAATGAAATGGTAAACCATTCCTTACAGTCAGACATAGAAACAACTTTTCTAACTATGCTATAGAAAACTTGAATCGCGGACTGTTTCATAACTAGGAAGCTATGTTCCTTCAAGGAGCTTAAAGCTTCATCAAAGATTTGAGTCTTCGTCATCATTCTTTTTTGCTCGCCCAGGATAAGATCAACACTTGCCGAAATCAAACTAAACGATTTATGCTAATAATAATGAAAAGCTCGTGAAAGTAACGAGAGGAAAAAAGGCCGTGAAAGTAACAAGAGGAAAATACAATAATAGATAAAATAAAAAGTGGTAAAGCCAAAGTAGGGTTGGGAGTTCAAGACTACCAACACAAACCCCAATACCTACCTACTATTATTTTATTCAAAGGGAAAGAAAACGGAAGAAGAAGATCTGTGGCGGTGGCCGGAGGCGGACGGAGCTACGACGGTGGTCGGGGCGGAAGAAGAGTGAGAGCAAACGTAGAAGGTGACCAAAACCGCCGGCTCAAAGCTCCATTAGAGCTCCGGCCGGAGGTCGGCGGTGAAAGCCGAAATTGAGCAGTAGAGAAAGGCTTTTGGTTTTTAGATATCCCATACTTAAATACCCATTTTGCTGGGAATTTAAGGTTTTAGGTCGGTCAAGTATTTTTGAATTCTGCCCACCCCTAACACCAACACAATTTATAATTATGTTATAACTTAGCGATATAATATTGATGGATGTTAAAGAAGATGGAGCGAGGTGATGATAACAAATCTAACAACTACTATACAAAGTTTCAAATTTAACAAAAATAATAAATTATAAATAACCAACCTGATAACTGATTTGGATTATTGTTATTATTCTGTTAGTAAATTCAGTACCGATCAGTCGCTACACGCCAAAATAAGAAAAATCCCAAGGCGAGGAGGCGGTTATAAAATTCAATCACTCTCACCTCCTCTTCCCATCTCTCTTAGCTTCCCCGCCATGGCTACATCCATAGGAGCTCTCTCAACAACCCTTTTCCTCGCCGCCATTTCCTTGTTCCTTGCACCGCACGGCAGCCATGCCTTGAAGCTCCCGTTTCGGCCCACTGATATTCTTCCATTGTTGCCACAGCAGCTCTCGCGCCCTATCATCAACTATCTGCGCCATGGGCGCATTGCAGAGGACAACTTGCCCGTCTTCGTGGGCGCCGCTTCGGCCTCCGACACCGCCAATATTCAGTGGAAGGCGCCCTGCTTTGACCACAACTCTGCTTGGTTGGAGCTCCACAACAAGAGCGGCACTCCATTTGGGGGCGGCGCTCTTCACATCAAGGTTCGCTAGCTCTCTGAGTTTTTTTTTTTTTTTTTTTTTTTTTTTTGGAATTCTTCAATGTATTCGCGTCGTTTGATTTATCAATATGTGTTTGGATCTATTGAATTGCAGGTAAGCAAGGCACACACCTGGTACTGTGATGATACTTATCTCTTCGTCACTGCTTATCGTGTGAAATGGGATTACTTCTTCTTATCTCGTGAACATATCATTGAATTCGACCAATGGATTTCAAAAGCTGAGTTAGAATACGTGAGTAAATGCAATGCTATTATGAAATTATCTATCGCTTTTAAGTTAGATTTGTACAGAGTTTTTGAATTTCAACCATGATTGCAGGTTAAAACCATTGGGGTTTCAACTTTTATCACGGATTTTGATTTGTACAGAGCCCTTCATATGCTAAGGGAAGTGTTTCCTTTGATCACGAGCGAGGGATGGAGTGAGAGATCGAATATCAATTTTCTCCAGAAACACATGGAGGCTTCATTCATGATACGTCCTAAGCGACGATGGATATCAACTAATATTTCTACTGATGATATACATTCTGGAGATTTACTAGCCATATCGAGGTTTAGAGGCCGGCAGGGTGGTATCCAGACTTTGGAGAAGTGGGTAACAGGTTCTTATGCGGGTCATATCGCGGTTTGCCTGAAGGACGAGGGAGGAAAGCTATGGGTGGGAGAATCTGGGCGTGAGAATGATGAGGGAGAAGCTGTTATTGCCATCTTGCCTTGGGAGGAATGGTGGGAATTTGAGTTGAAAAATGATTACTCAATTCCCAATATTGCATTGCTCCCTCTCAGCCCAGATATTCGGGCCAAGTTTAATGAGAGTGCCGCTTGGGAATATGCTAAAAGCATGGATGGATTGCCTTATTCTTATCACAACTTAATATTTAGCTGGATTGACACTTATAAACTAAATTACCCTGAACCCTTGGATCCTCATGTGGTATGTATATTAGTATAAATTGCTGCATCTTCAGTTCTTCACTATCTTCAACTTAGATTACTGATATTTTGGAATTGATCTATCGAAATCTGCAGATGGCTTCTGCTGTGGCAATTTGGAATCAAGTACAGCCTGCAAATGCCGCGAATGTGTGGAATGAAGGCTTCAACAAGCGGCTTGGAACTGAGGGGCTTGGTTTCGCTGAAATTCTTGGCGAACTTCACAGGCGTGGATCATGTTTTGCACAAATATTGCCTATTCCAGAGAAGGATGATTGGGTTTACTCTGATGGAAAGTCTACATCGTGTGCTGCTTTTGTTCTTGGAATGTACAAGGAAGCAGGGCTGTTTGGTCCACTTTCAAGCCTCATTCAAGTTACAGAGTTCACTGTGAGTTCAGTTCTGTTCTTCGTGTGTTTAATTTTGGTATGCAATTGCAAATTGCAATGAATCACTGCTAGCTATGAATGAATGAGAGTTATGAAATGGTGCAGATTAAAGATGCATACTCGTTGAGGTTTTTCGAGGAGGATAAAAATCGGTTACCAAAGTGGTGCAATGATCCGTACAAACTACTTCCCTTCTGTCAAATTCTGGGAAAGTATTTGATGGAATTGCCGGGTTACAATAGCATGGAACCCTACGCTCATATGAATGAAAGGTGCCCGTCTATGCCTCCGAAATATCGCCGCCCAGTAGGTTGCTGATCATCAGATCAAACGCATTATAGTAAGTGCAGGATTACAATACCATATATGGATTCATTCTTTCATATTCTCTTCTGTTCTTGCTGTAATTCACCTTCAGATCAGATTAGTACAACACAGGATTGTGAAGAATGTAATTACGCTATCTTCATGTATGTTGCTACAGGAAAATGCAATACGCAATACTATAAGTAATCACAATCTTTTGAATGCTTACTATACACGACTTCAGATTATATACTTCGCAATTAACAAACTCTAATTAATCTATTAATTAATTGTAATAGACTGATAGATACATAATTTATTAATTATTTTGGATCAAATTAAATCCACCTACCTACGCGGTATAAGAATTGGTATTTATTATTAACGCCTTAATTACCAAAGCGCCACTGAAGTCCTCTAGCGATATAGACAACATTTCAGTGTGAAGTTAGGAATTGAGAATGTTGAAGCTACTTCCATGGCGTCGTTGGAGCCTAGACTTGAGAATATCTGCTATACCTTCCCCGTTCCTCGCCAGTATTTCCCGTTTCCTCACACACTCTCAATCTGTAGGAGAACAAGAAGGATATATATCGGACCCGCCATTTTCTTCGACCTCCGCCAAAACCCTAAAACCCCTGAAGACAAAAGAGAAGAAGAAGAGTACAAAAAACTCACACAGCAATAATTCTCAAAACTCTCCGGTGAGTTCCGATCTGCCTTTTGATTTCCGGTATTCTTACTCGGAGAGCAACTCAATGTATTGAAGCTTTTACAATTCCAGTCAGACACTCAGACCAACTGCAAAAAGCAGTGGTTCTTGATAGGACATCAGATTTAATGATTCATGAATTTAGTAATCCCATAAATTGAATGATGAATCCATTACCAAGTCAAGTCATAATGAGGTGTAATCCGTTAGACAAAAAGTATCATTTGAAGCAATGATATGATTTATTGAGAAGAGAAATACTACAAGGACTCCCTCTTCTTACTTTCAATCTATACTCTCTCTCACAAAAACTTGATGTAGACACCTTTCCTGGGACCCACTTGATGAAAATATCCTATCATTGGTTGCCACATCATGAAGTACAAGTGAGAAAGTAGGACTTTGGAGTCCATGTAATAGAACTCTATTGAGAAAGGTACATAGAATTGTTTGAGTCTAGGATAATGCATGACATGTCATGCCAAGACAAGACAAGTTAATCAACTCATTTCACCTTAACATGGTAGGGAAAGGGAATACATCAAAACAGGAACACAATCAAACATTATTTATTCTCTTCTATGTTTTCTTCTTCTTCTCCTTTAGTTTGTTTCATAATATTTTGTGGTAAAAGATATATTGGTGTTCTATACTAAATTGGATGGTATTATTAGAATATAGCATAAATGTCCTTATAGGTAGCTTGATCGGTTGATTCTTGAGTAAAAGACTACACCCAAGATGTAAGAGGATTGAATACGGGTGCCATAGTATTAGTGCTGGAGGGCTGATAAGTCATGAATAGAAATGTAAGAAAGAGAATTTAATTAATACTAAGACTGTGTTTGGAAGCCCGAAAAATGATTTCCGAGCTTTTGGTGTTTGGCTACACTTGAAAAAACCAGTCAACAGAAAATGACTTCTAAAATGGCGGAAAATGACTTCCGCCCAATTTGGACGGAAGTCATTTTCCGCTGTTCAATTTCTAGCCGAAAATCAGAGCACGTGGTTTTCGGCGGAAACTAGATATGGTTTCCGCCGGAAACCGGGGGTTGTTTGTTTTTTTTTTTAAAAAAAAAAAATTAAAATATTAGTTTTAATATTATTATAAATATTTTAATATTTTAAATAATTATACAATTCTACTCATTTTTCGGAAAATGAACCAAACACACAAAGACAGTTTTTCAAACTACATCCAAACACTATAAATAAACCTATTTTCTAAAAAATGACTCATTTTTCAGAAGTTATTTTCCTACTTTCCAAACACAGCCTAAGACTTGTTCTAGGGACTAAATATGTCTTTTTCCTATCAAATAATAAATTTATAATCACTGTGAGTTGAAAAGGAAATATTATTCATATTATTAATAACATAATAGTTACTTAAAAAAGACAACCTTTTTTTATGATTAAGCAAACAATTTTTTATTCCAAAAAAAAGAAAAAAGAAATCACTTTACTGGATAATTACGGCATCATCTACTGACAATATATTTGCATAAGATGCTACTCAAACACAAAATTCTAAACAAACTGTCCAGTTTGAATTCTAGAAAAAAAAAAAAAAAAAAAAAAAAAAAAAAAAAAAAAAAAAAAAAAAAAAAACTTACCAACATTTTACCAGTGACATGGCCGTAGATATTGCCCTGTCTAATCCTCTGATACGGCCATGGCAGAAGCAGAAGCATGATTAATGCCCATATCAACGTGGTTAACATCATTGAAACGAAGCACACAGCGATTCTGATCCACGATATCAACACTGAACCCCACCCATCGTCTTCCTCGTATTCCTCGTATACATCATCATCATCCTCTGCTTTCACCTCCTCCTTAACTACTTTTGCCGGTTTATCCAAATCCACGCCCGAACCCGCCTCAAAATAGCTCCCAAATCTCCTGCTTCTCACAAACGTACCTACCCCAAAATTCTCCATTCCCTCAACTCGCCTCTGCATCAACAAATGAATAACAAAGCCGGTAATCAACAAACTTCAGTCTTTCTCCATTAAAATGGCAGAAATGACCAAAAAGGTTCAATCTTTCAAGACAAAACCATTTCAAAAACAAACATAGCTTCGAGGTGTCAAAAGAAAAAAAGTTATTAAGTTCGTTGGAAACTAAGGCTTACCCAGAATTATTATATGAAAGTCTGGGCAAAGAGCACTGAAACGGAAAAAGGAAGCTCAAGCTCAAGTCAAGTGTTGCTTGCAAGTATGCAAGAAGCTAAGGAAACAAGAAGTCAATAAGTATATACAAACGATGTAGACGCCCAATTCCGTGCTCCTATTCGATTGGATAACGTATGGCCATTTCCCATTTTCATAGTCTCTCTCATTCCACGTTAGGTAACATTTGATTTAGACCCACAGTCAAAACCTTGTACACCATTGTTTGGATGATATAATGAGTTGTTTGATTCCACGTAGTTGCAATTTAATTACAGTCTAATTTTTTGGCCATCTGAATTACGGTGTTTGGTTGAATTGCAATTCATACCCTCCTCATATGAATTGCAATTCAATGGGAAATGAAAGGGAAAAGGGAGGAAAATGATTTTCTATTCTTGGTTATTATTAGAATTATATTTATATAAGGATATTTTAGTCTTTATACCACTTTTCCATTCTTATTTTCAATAATTTTATTCCTTCCTACCAAGCAATGTAATTTGAATTCCTACTTTATTCCCACCTTATTCTTTTTCAACAGAATTACAATTCATTACTCCAGTCATTTGCTCTCCCACAATATGACCCTGTTGAATTGAAATGATGTTGACCTAAGACAAAAAATATTTTCGATCTTTTTGCACATAGTCATTTAAACACTAAACCTGAGGGTCCCTCACCCCCTGCCTTAGGGATTGTGGGATCAATAACTCAGGGTCTGAGTGCTTGCTTTTTGCCCTAAAGTTGTGATCTTTCTCTATTAAGGATTCAAACCCGGGTATTTGATGGGTTACTACACCCACACTTAACCTTTTGACCACTGATCGAGCTATGCCACGGGAGCACTCGGGCCGCAAACATGATTGTTTATGAGGAAGTATGACTTAAGATTGCATGGTGCAGATTGTTAGGAGCCTGAGCTATGAGGACCAGACAACACTATACATTAGGCTGAGCCAGATATACAAGGAGAGGCAACTTGGGAATTCATTAGCCTAATGGAATGAAGTTCACATACACAAACACAATTGGATCAACCTTAGCTTTATGCCACTGTGATACTAGCCCTCAGATTTGAAGGGATGGTGTATAGAATGATTGATTGATGTTGGGAAAGAAATCTCCTTTGAATCTGATCTGATATTACTTGTTTCTATAAAACAGTGTGAAACGCATACGTGCATGCACTTAAACATGTATGTTTGTTCTCTTGAGCTAAATTTGATTTCTTCAATTCTTTAAAAAAGATGAACACATTTGGTTTTTAGATTTTCTTCTGTCTTGGTCTTATCGATAACCTACAGCTGGAAACTTCGAGACAGAATACAAACTATTGCAACCTATATTGCAATCTAGGTTATTAGAAGAAGAGACTGAAAATTATATACTATTAAGCTCATATTCGAGATAGTTAGCCAGGTAGCACCAGTGGTCTAGTGGTAGAATAGTACCCTGCCACGGTACAGACCCGGGTTCGATTCCCGGCTGGTGCACTTTGAGTAGCTGTGATGAATTCGCGCATGAGTGGTGATTGGGTCGCCACAATTTGTCTGAATAAAACTGGACGACAATCAGCGCATCTGAGCTCATTTCTTTTGGGACTTTTGCATTTATTATTTCGAATAAAATCTCTCCACTTTGTGTAACACAATTGTCTTATCGTAAAACATGCTATATTTTTTAGTTAAAATATAATATTTGTATGAGTGCATACAAAAGTATTAAGTAAATTGACTCTTTGTGCTTCAATAGGTTGAGAAAATAGTTATGAACCGATACTACATTGTAATATAGTAAGTAATATTAAAAAAAGTATTTAATTTTAACTAAAATTATTACATGTTTCACGCTAACTTTCTTATTGATATCTTTTTTAAAAATTCAGGGATATTTTTTTAATAAAAATGTAATGTTTATTTTTATTTTTTTGAAAGAAAAAATGTAATGTTTATTAGTAAATAAAGAAGTATCATATGTTTGAAATTCGTTTTACATTTGTTTTTAGGACTGTCTGCATTCCTTCCCAAAATAAATGACAAAACTTTTTCTCCATGATTGGAGGATAAAGAATATACCTGGAACTTTTTTCGTAAGGAATATACCTTAGTAGCTTCCCTTCTTACTTCAACAGTTGAGACTTTGGTAGCCGGAATATACCAGTATACCAATTCTTATATCATGGACTATGATTTACAGTGTACTTGAATTTTGGTACGTGAATATGTGTCTTATATTGTAAGTTTTTATATCTTGTATTATGGAATTATATACCTTAAATGTATAAATATATACTTGAAATAAATTAATAATTGTGTATTACTTAAGAAATCAAAAACTTGTAAGATAGTGTGTTTCACACGTAAAAAGAAGACAGTGATAAAACGTTTCTTTGCTTGTATGGAGTCTTAGGTTTCGCATACGAGACCCAAGTTCCTAACAAGTCATACGAAGATTATTGAAATGTTTTTAGAGTTGAAAAACCTTGAAATAAGATGTTGGAAAGTGAAAAATAATATTGCAAAAGTTATTTCAATATAAAAATGATAACAATATGTGAATTTCATATTTTACCCCTCAAATTTTAAAGGATTTTTTTTTTTAATTTTTCGTCAGGTCGAGACAGAAACTTAACATTGGGAACTAAACGTGTCACTTAACTCATAACTGAGGGATAAAATACGTATATGATCATAATTGAGAAATTGAATTAGAACCTATGTATAATTCAATGACTAACGATGTAATTTTCTCTTTAATCTATAAAAAAAAAATTAACATTACTTGATATTTGTTAAATAATTAAAGAAAAATATATTTTATTTTGTATGTGACATGCCAAATTAAGAGTTTGCCATGTTACTTATCTATAAATAATGTAAATTGTACGCATTTTTATGTTAAATGATTATTGTCTAACCTTTTTATTCGATCTTTAATTGTATGTTTGAAATCTAAAATTGCAGAAACCCTATTTGGACAAAACATTCGAATCCATGGATCTAATTAGAATGGGCCGCAAACTTGTTGCTATCCCCAATTTCTAACGCGCCATATTTTCGTTTTCTTCAAATATTTTTTGGCGCAATTTCCCATAATCAACAAATCTTCTCTCTCGCACAAATGCTCACCCAAACCCCCCTTGCTTCCACCACTTCACATGGCGGATTTTGAACCTCCATCTTTCTCTCTAGGGCTCGATGACGACCTCGATTCCGAGCCCAATTCTACTCCGGCACCTATTCCATCTCCAAAACGTGCTAAAGGATTTCCGGCCAGTCTCCGGACAATTGCGGAGGATAATGACGATGATTTTGAGTTGCCGGGTCCGGGTCCTGACCCGAACTGTACGGATCCACCGCCGACACTGAAGCGCCTCCGACGTGGGCCGACCTCCTGCAAACCCACACCACCCCCCGAAAATCGGAATGCCAAGGAGACGTGGCGTGATGTGGAAGACGAGATTGAAGAGTTCTCTTCTCAGGAAGATCGGCCTGAAGGTAAAAAATATTTCAGCTTTTTAGTTCTATTTCTTTTTGCCCCTTTTGATTTTGCAAATTATGTTTTCATATTTTGAAATTATTTCTTGTAAGAACTTTTTGTCACTTGTCGAACATAGCCTCTGCTCCGTTAGTATCTTTTTAGGGTAATTACTGTTAGACGTTTATGTTTTTGCAATAACATAAAGAAGATAAATGAAGTATGTGTGAACCTATCCCAATGTGTGAGTTTATTTCTGGCTTGTATTTTGGAATGAAATTGAAATTTGATGAGCTTGAGTAATATCTGCTACTGCAAAGTGATGCTACAATGCTGAAAAACAGGAGGTTTTTGTTTACAGAGTATTAAACTACACTTAAAATGACTGCATTCCCTCTGTTTTTCCATGGAAATTGTGTTTCAGTGTCAAGATTCCACATTTCACTAACATCCCCAATGTGTGTGTGTGAGAATATATCTTTTTTTCTAAGAAAGAAAGACAAGTTAATGTGATTCATGACTACTTATTCATGGTTATGTGTTTTGATTAATAATATTTTGCACATACCCCTAGTCAAATTTTGCATTGTTCTCTATTATTTCTAAACCCTATTTATGGTTTAATATTGTACTAGTTTCATTATATGCCCTATTGCCCTGGTTCTTTTAGTTTTCTTACTGAAAGAAACTGCTAATTCTCCACTGGCTACTGCAATTTCTGATCAAGTTGGTCATTTGGTGCATACCTTTTTATGTAATTTATAACTTCTAAGTTTGCCACACTTTCTTATTTTCTATAAAAAAAATTAGATTTACATATTTGATAGCAGCCCCTAATTTTTTATATTAATTATCAGGTCATCCAAAAACCGTTAGGTCTGTATCTAGCAGTTCTAAAATCCCATTACACCGTCATGGGGAATTTTCCTCACAGTTAGCCAGCCAAAGTACTGTGAAAAGGAGAAGAGAGGATACAGATTCTTTGGCATTTGAAAATATGGAAAAAAGTGACAATAAATTTGTGTCCCCCAAGTTAACTGTTAGTCCTCTTAGAAGGTTCCAGTTGATTGATTCGGATTCAGATTCAGATGATCCATCCATAATTGAAAATCGGAAGAAAGATGAGAAAGTAGAGTCACCCGGTCAATGTGCGGTCTCAAACAAACAGAGCACAGCTAAAACATCTCATGCGGCATCCCAGACCGATGATTTGTGGAAGGGTTTTATGACAGATAAGGACTTCCATATTGCTACCCCTGCTTTGGATGAAGTTTGTGATGAATATTTTAGATCTATGAGAGGTAGGGATGACATTCAGAATGTAAATGAAGGTTATCACCCAAAGAACAGTTTTGCTGAGAACAGTATGCAACAAAGGCATACAAGTCCTCTCTTTCCTGCTCATAGATCTATGAGAGGTAGGAATGACATTCAGAATGCAAATGAAGGTTATAACCCAAAGAACAGTTTCACTGAGAACTGTATGCAACAAAGGCACACGAGTCCTCTCTTTCCTGCTCATAACTATTTTTTCCACAACGATTTAAGGATCCAAAAGCTAGTTCAAGACCGTCTGCGCCACTTTTTTCCCTTGAGTGCCAATAATAGCCAAGGAAGCAAACAAAATGAAGGATCAGTTGATTACATGTATGTGCTCATATCTGTGCATTTTAAGTCTGTCAACTTGCATCACTTTCTATCACTTCTCTGTAACTGTTCCTTTCCCTGATTTTTTTTTTCAGAGGGCAATTTTCCCTTGGAGGACGTCCTGAGAAGCGAACTGCAAAGGTTGCAGCTGAGGCAAGCTCATCAAAGGGCAAAAAGAAAAATAAGCCTAACGAGGCATCTCAAGCAGATGTGGGATGGATGAACCCTAAGAACTCTGCTGGGGTTCCAAAGGATGCTGGCAAGAGAAGGGTGCATGCAGCAGTTGGTAAATCAGCTTCAGCTGGGCATTGGTTCACGGATGCAGATGGAAAGAGAGTAAGTTCAAGTTCATTATAAGTATCATTGATGATCTTCAGCAGATCTCATTGTTATTTTCTGCATTTTGTCATGTTCATTATACATTGATGTCAAATGTAGTCTAGGATTCAATTACTTTGATCTTGTTCCTTTAACACTCTTGAAATTAATGGTGTCTCATGTTGCTATTTATTAACCAAATCGTGCAATTAATTTAACACTGTTTACCAGGTTTATGTCACCAAAAACGGGCAAGAGCTGACTGGCCAAATCGCCTACAGACATTATAAAAAGGTAGGTTTCTATCTATTATTTCCAAATACACTACATTAACATTCAACTCTTCATGAATTGTTTCACATTTGGCTTACCAACCTTTTGGATGTCAGCACCATTTTATCAACTGGTTAACATGAATGGAAGAGTGTTAGTAATTGTGTGTTTGTTGATGGCATGCAGGAGAGCGGAGGAGGGTTCAAGAAGTCAAAAAAGAAAGCAACTGCCAATAAGAAATCATCTGCCAATAACAAGAAGAGATAATGCAGCTCCCATGGTAGATGGTACCACTAAATTTCAGATGTCCACATCACTGTTGTAAATAACATGTTTCTATCAATTTGGATATCAACAGACAGTTTTGATATTACATTAGTGATTCTTTTCTTGTTTAAAATAGGGAAAAAAAATGCAACTTGCATCCTTCTAAGAAATTTTGAAGAGTCTGATGTGAAGTTCCTTTCTAGCTGAGTCTTGTGAGTATCAGACACTGTTCTTCCTATTTAATGGTCTGTTGAGTTACTCTGATTCGTAACCTCCACAAATCTTGTCGGGTTGAGATGCGGAAGTTTTGTGGAGGAATATTGCCTTCTTGTCACATGATAGAATACAAAAAATATTTTAATTAATTTATTATTTATAGGAAAATGAGATGTAGAATGTGATGAGTCAGCAGTGTCCAAGTGTGAGGCCACGTGGTAACTCCCTCGGATACTTTTGTAGCGTACTAAAATATGGACACCCACTCGGATCTCTGACCAGACCAACCCCACGTACCGTGCAACTCTTGCTGCCGCTAATCGACGCCAACTTCAATTACTATATTACTTTTACTCCCAAATCTCTTCTACTCTCACTTAGCGCGTGTCGCTACCACTGCCTCTACGTTCCTTTAATTGCTTCAATTAAACGCATTAATAATGCAATTCCGCCCAATAATCATTATTGTTTAGCAATAATTATGGAGAAAAGCAAGCCACACATCCTCTCCAAACACCACTACTTACCCACACTATGCCTAGTGCGTAGTGCCCATCATCACCATACGAAATAGGTTTTGAATCTACTTTATACGAGTTCAAATCTTGTATAAAATTTATTATGATTATAAAATATCAAATAACTAACTTAAATAAGATCATTATTTTTGCATTTTGTTTTGTGTTGTGACTTTTTACTTTTTATTTTGTTATGGATATGATAATTATATTTCACTATTTTTTTTGAGACTTGTTTTGACATATTAAGTAATTATGAACAGATACTACATTATAATAAAATTAATAGTACTAAAAAAACATGAAATTTTTTAATATTGAAGCACCAAAGTTATCAAAAAATTCTTTCAAAAAAATCAAATTAGTTAAAAAGAAGAAATAAGTGGGCCCTCATTTCTCAATAGAATATGACAGTGACACTTGGATAGCTTGTACTGTATTAAAAAAAAAAAAACAAAAGAAAAAGAAAAAAAGAAGCACAAATCATTCAAACATCAAAATCTAGTTTGGCTATGGTTGGGTACTGAGTACCATGGAAAGATAGCAATCAGTAGACGAAAAAGTTAAATGCACGCTCCCAGCCAGCGCGTGGGTCATCGCAACGCCACCATAGACGTCAGGTTATGTTTTATTTTAGGTTGAAAAACGACAATTTTTAGCTGCCGGTTAAATCATGCGACGCCGCTGTAACCAGCTACGAAGATGACTAATAAAAACCCATCAATTTTTGCTCTTCTTACGTATATACTGTAATAATAGACGTTGACCGCACCACTCTTAAACGCAAACAATCAATCGCATATTCCCCACTCTGTGTTGCCATTTCTTCTTCGTTCTCCACAGGCTCACGAAACTGGTGTGGTGTATTATGATTTTATCGGTTTCTCGGAGATAAAAAAGAGTTCTTTAATGGCTGAATCTGTGTGGAGGCTATGAAGATCACCGGCGCCACTGCTGGGCTCCCTGCAATCCCGTCTTCTAAACCGCGGGATCCTGATCCTCCTCAGAAGCCGCGAAAACAGGCTCGCCGGAGAATCAAGAACTCCGGCGCCGGAGTGCGGCTGCGGAAGGACGGCGGCGGCGGGGGATCTCAGGGGAGGAGGAGCCGCCCCGAGACCCCGCTTTTGCACTGGAAGTTCAACGAGGGTGTGGAGGGGGACAATGCTTGTGGTGTTGTTGCGGAAGAGGTGTCGCCGCCGGAGCATCGCCGGAAATTTCAACGGAAACATAGAGATGCAGTTTCGGTCAGGAGGCTTGCCGCCGGACTCTGGCGGCTGCAATTGCCGGAAGTGAATAGTAATGGAGTGGAAAAATTAGGGTTCCAGGTAAGCTATCTTTTATTCCTTTTACTATTTTAGGGATTTTTCCATTTTCTACACTTTGAATTAAATGAAATTCCTTCATCTCAGATTCCATTTTCTGATTGCCTTTTACTGCAAATCTTTTTTCTTTTAACTCCCATTTATGCTTGCCTTCATTACACAAGTACATTATGGGTTCTTCAATTAAGGATTTAATGCTTTAAAAAAAAAAGGATTTAATGAAAGAAGTAATGATTTTGTTATCTTTGGATTGTGCTCAAGACCCTAATTAGAAAATAGGTTATGAGTTTTAGTTGCAGTATTGATGATTTGATGATATCCTTGTTGGAACCTATGATGTACCATTGCTGATGTTCTGCCATTTACCTCTGTTTAGTCTGTTAGCAATAAATACTAAGATGTACTTCTGCTGATACTAGATAAAAGTACCAGTTCTCTTTTGAGTGACTAGGAAACCACATGCACATAGTAAATCCTGTCTTGTGATCCTAGTCGGACCAAATAAAGCAACTTAGGTTAGATTATCCATAGTTGACTGGCGGTCTTGTGGTTACTAAGTAACCAGTCTGACCAATTTGGTTGGATTGCCTCCAAAGTACCAGTTTTTCTTGCTAGATAGTTGTCAATGTCAGTATTTCTGGTGACCACCCTGATCACTGCCTTTAATCTCTCCTTAGATGTTTCTTTTGATTTTAGCTGTTTGAGTCATGGGGCTACCAAATCTTGTTCTGAAAGTTGGGGAAGTTGAATTTCATTTTGCTGTTCCTCTCTTCGATGCAGGCTGGAGTTCATCATCTTTCGGTCCCTTTTCATGGCCATCATCATTGTAAAGTTCACGACTCTACACTTAAGGATCAAGCACAGAGTCCTCGTTTTGTCTCCGGTAAAAGAGATGAGTTCTTGTCTAAGGTATGCCATTCCCTTTTCACTTGTAACGAAGATCTTATTAAGTGTCCTTATAGAGATCTGACTGACGCTAAAGAAGTGTATAAGAACTAGAGGATATTGTGGCGTGGCCTAAATTTGCATGCTGTTATTGCTTGATAATCAATCTGTTAGAAAATGTTGGTATCTCAAGAACTGTATTTTCATGATTCATTCTTATATGGAGTATATGATATTATCCAGCTTCTGTTTCGTTTCTGCATTAATTCGTGTTTTACTTGTTTTTTGTAGCTTGAGCCTTCATTTCAGTTTTCCAACACCGCAATGGAGGGAGCAACAAAGTGGGATCCTATCGGCTGGAAAGCTGCAGAAGAAACGAAACAGATTCGTGGGCACCAAAAGCAGCATGATCAACAAGCGCATACTCCCAGAGTGATATCTGTCCTCGAGGCAGAGCTAGAGCAAGCTCGAGCTCGGATTCAAGAACTTGAGACAGAGCGGAAATCATCCAAAAAGAAACTCGAGCAATTTTTGAAGAAACTCAGCGAAGAAAGGGCAGCGTGGAGAAGCAGAGAGCACGAGAAAATCCGGGCGATTTTAGATGACTTGAAAGCTGAGTTGAAGAGAGAAATAAAAAACCGGCAAAGGCTGGAAATAGTTAATTCCAAGCTAGTTAATGAGTTGGCTGATGCGAAGGTATCGGTGAAACGCTATATGCAGGACTTGGAGAAAGAGCAGAAGGCGAGGGAACTGATAGAGGAGGTGTGCGATGAACTAGCGAAGGAAATCGGGGAAGACAAGGCTGAAATCGAAGCATTGAAGAGGGAATCCGCAAAGCTCCACGAGGAAGTGGATGACGAGAGAAAGATGCTGCAGATGGCCGAGGTTTGGCGTGAGGAACGGGTTCAAATGAAGCTAGTCGATGCCAAGGTAACACTAGAAGATAAGTACTCGCAGATGAACCAATTGATAGTCGAACTAGAGTCGTTTTTAAGGTCTCGAGGCGTAACCCTAGATATGGAGGAGATGAAAAAAGTGGATCAGCTTCGACAAACAGCTTCCCATATGAATATCCACAATATTCAAGAATTCAAGTACGAGCCCCCAAATCCAGGCGACATTTTCTCCGTTCTTGAAGATGTTTATTTTGCTGAAGCGAACGAGAAGGATATTGAAGCTTCTGAAGTTCATACAATCAGTCAAGATAATGTAAGTACGCTTAATAAACCCAATTTCCCGAGCCATTGCAATGAATACGTCGCCCAGAGTGAACTAGACGAAGAAGGGACCGAGTGGGAAACCATCAGCCATCTCGATGAGCAAGGATCGAGCTATTCACCCGGTGCGAGCGATCATTCTCTAAACAAGAATTGCCAGCTCAGCGATGGCGATGGAAAACCAGTGGTCGATATCAGTGAGGTTTGTCCTATACCTATACCAAATCAGCAACTGAAAATGTCCTCGATATCGAGACTCTGGAGATCCCGCCCCAGCAATGGTCAGAATTACAAAATCATATCGTTGGAGGGAATAAAGGGGGGGAGGTATTCCAATGGAAGACCTTCTAACGGCGCTATCATGTCCCCCGAGTTAGGCTCGGGGAAAGGCGGGCTTAGCCCCTCAGAGCAATGGAGCTCGCCTGACTCGGGGCATCCTCATTTAACCCGAGGCATGAAAGGGTGCATTGAGTGGCCGCGAAATTCACAGAAGAGCAGCTTGAAATCGAAACTGCTGGAGGCAAGAATGGAGAGCCAAAAGGTCCAGTTGCGACATGTACTAAAACAGAAAATTTAGAGCTGAGATTTTAATGTGTAGCTTGTCAGATAAGAGAGTTAAAGCAAACCAGGAAGGCTTTTACTTGTAAGCTACTCATCTTCTTCTGTTTAATTTAAACTCTACTACCTGCAGAATGTATTGTCTATGCATCCAACAAATATTTAATTCTGTCATGACAACGGGTGGGATCACCTAAGTTTTTTAAAAAATACAATAATGAAGTTATAACAATACTAATAAATATATGCAACTAAAAATTGTAAAATTAAATTGAAAGGTTTTTTCAAGGACTGTTTGTTAGTGCTTTCTAAAAATGCATATACATTCAGAACATGGGTAACATAAAATTTTTTACTTATATATGTTACATGACAAAGTAGAGTAGAGAGACATGAGTGGTTTCATAAACAAGGAATGCTTTTTTGTACTTTCTAAATAATGATAAGAGTGGATAATTAGTTAATTACTTTAGATAATTTGGATGACTTAAGCGGGTTGGCCGCCCTCTATTACACGGGTTGGTATACAAGTTAAACAAGTTTGGTTAAAAAAATATTCTTGTCCGACTCATTTTAAAATAGGCGTAAATGGGTGGGTATGATCTATTTTGACAGCTCTAGATGTGAGGATGAAAAGGAAAGTGGGAGGTAATAAATGTGATAAAATTATCTTCAAATGGAAATGGTTTTTAAAGTTTTAATAAGGGTGTTGCTATTTGTACCTAAATGTGATAAAAATCATTTCCAAAATATGATGAAGAGGCTTTTAATAACCATAATTTAAGCAACGAGAGAAATGTATAATAAAATTTATGAAATACAAAAAGATATGCAAAACACATTTGAAGAGGCTTTCTTGCAACTCACTAACTTAACTTTTTCAATTTTCAGAACTCTATTGATTTTTCAACAACTCAACTAGTTTATCCATGACTTATTTGGTTACAATCATTAGACTATGAAATTAGCACACTTCCTCAATTGATATACAACAATTGACTTTCTCACATGACCAATGGTTTTAGTATATTCCTACTAAACTTTAAATGATATTTCAACACCCAAAAATATTAAAGTAGCATGCTTGGAAACTTCAAGCAACCATTTACTATAAAGAAATTTTTGAACATTTTAAATACAAAATGGCAGAGAGCTCTATTTGGGCGATAAGACCATACATGCATATTCACTAAACTGTTTGTGTAAGGTGATAGAGACATTCTTGTCTGATTACTTTGTTATGGCTCTTTACAAGTGTCTATGCTCTGTTCACCCATTAAGGTGCCATTGAGGTGTTTCCATATTGTTAAACCAGTATGGACGCGAAATTACTGTTTATGATATTCAAACAGCACGGTGTGATCTGTATGGCCAGGTAAACATATATATATATATATATATATATATGTTTCTGATGGACTGGTTTGGTTATTGGCAATCATCATCCATGGCAGTCTAAATAGCAAATGCTTCAAAAATACTACTCCGTAGTACATTCTTAAGCAGCCAGTCTTTCAACAAGAAGGTGTAACCATGGCATTATTATTAAATATAACAGCCCAACAAGCTGGATTATTATAGCCAAGACTTGGTGTACAAGGTCTAGACATGTAACCATGGCATTATTATTATTAAATATAACAGCCCAACATGCTGGATTATAGCCAAGATTTGGGACTTTACAATGCTGCTATGCATTCAATTTCTATCTTTGCACCCTTGGGTAATGCTGCCACCTGATAAGTTGCACGGGCTGGATATGGATCTGGGAAATCTGCAAAATATTCCGATTAGACCACATTTTGAAACATTCATAAGAGCATCCCTAGCCGTGGCTTTTTCAACGTTTTCGGAACATAAATGCACACATGCATGAATGAGAAATGAAGAGAGAGAAGAATTTGGTTGGTCCAAAGCCAGTTGCGCCACGTCCGCGTGGCTGCAACAAGTGCGCCCAGCAGGTGCGTGTAATGCACGCATGCACGCCTCAGGCGCTTCTTAGGTGACAAATACTTTTTTTTTTAATTTATTTTTTAAAATTGGATTTGTTTTTTTTTTTCTTTTTTTTTTTCTCTCCTCCCCTTCTTTCTTTCCTAATCACACTCACAAAAACTTCTCAAAAACCACTTACACATTTTGCATATATAAAGGATCAGGTCATTAACTTTCTAAAGCTCCACTGATGCCTGATGGAGAACCCACCCATTATAATTAGGGACTCTCTTAATACTTTGTTTCCAACAAGAAGGGTAGAGTTTAGAAAGCGATGGATAAATAGACCCTAGGCTGTTTCAATCAGGCAAAAAAACAAAAATAAAAAAAATCTATTTGAAGCATGTTTCAATTTGTTTAGAGATCATCTTGAAAAAATATGACATGACACAGAATGCAATCCGCTAGGATCATTTTAGAGTAATCACTAATCAGTAGTGAAGAAATGAGCATTTGACTATGTAGTTTCAACTTATCTACTTACATTTAGCATATATCGCATTCACTACATTGAAGTCATCCAAATCAGCTAACCTGTACGGAAATCCAAATAATTGGGCATCAGCAACCAAGATTACACATTAGAAGGCATATGCACATAAAGATTCACAACAACAAAAAAGGTGAAATATAGAAGACATACAAGATTGTAGTCTTAACAACACTGCTATAGTCAGCACCACCTGCTTTGAGTATCTCCCCCATGTTCTTTAGAGCCTGAATACAATTAAAGGCTCAAATGCATTAATCAGCAATCTATGCAAGTGAAGTTGACTCATATCAAGACAGCTTGCTGAAAAATGTAATGACCAAAACTCCGGAAAAAGGGATCCTAGTCCAGCAACCCAAAAATGTTAATTTGATAGCTAGGCACATGCGAAATCTTGGAAACACAGACAAATGAGGAAAAGGGATCAAATGCAATTTATGCAGCGATTATATTACCTGCTCTGTTTGGTGCTCCACATTATCCGAAATCATGTCCGCAGTCTGCACCCGTATAAAATATCTCAAAATTAAATGTTCAACCATGTACAACAGCATATCACCATATGAAACAATTTTAAGAAAATATATTAATTATACCCTAAAAAAGAAGAAGAAGAAGAAGACTAGCCTACACATCAATAGATACAATAACATATAGTCTCAACATTGTACGAGCTTAAAGGTGCCTCCTATCAGCCTACTCAGGATCTATCAAAAAAAATAGATACTGTAACATGACAGACCTCTGGAACAAGACCAAGAGCTCCAGATACAAAAATAAGATTATTTGCTTTGATGGCTTGAGAGTAAGGCCCCACTGCATCTGGAGCCTTATCAGTTTGAACAGCCTCAATTTCACCTGATACAATAGTAATCACATCAGACACAAGAAAACCACAGCATAGTAACATCAAAATGGAAGGGACAGTCACACAATAAAACACCGGAATGCATTACTCTCCCTGAGTTTTAGACAAAATTATACACAATAGTTCTTTCAATTACTCCATCTCTTATTTAACGAATTAAACCTCATGATATGCCAATCCTACAAATTTCAGGAAAAGTCCTACCAATCCGATCCGTTTTGCATCAAAACTGGAAGCGATTGACTATTCCAGTAAACATGTGCCGGTGAATAAAGAAGGAACAACAATCATTCCATTCCGAATAAGGTTTTGAGAAATAATGTTATCCTTTGATTATCACAGAGCATTATGGAGTGTTCGGAACTCACTTGAGGAAGCGAAAGGCTTTGAGAGAAGCGGCTTTGAGGAGCGGCGAGAGGCGGCAGGCAGCAGCGATACACGGCCGGGGCGGGCGAAGGCTGAGGGAGAGAGAGAAGGGTTGCGCAATGCGGAGACGTGGAAAGTGGTTGCTGCTACGGACAAGGAAGCCATTGATTTTTCCGCTTCACTCACCGAATCTCTCAACTAATGTTCTGTCACGCTCTACTACTGTTCTTCTTCTTCCTCTACTGATCACTCCATTTTATAGTGCCAAAAATGGAGTAATATTTTAACAAATAAATTATAATAATTTGATTCATCCAACCAAACATTTTTTTACTCATATTTTATTGGAACCTGCCACATAAATTGACAGTTTCGTCATTTTATAATTGTACGGAACACACCGTATTTTATATTTTGTAATAAAGTGTTTCGCTTTGGTTCACTAGTGATTTTACATGTAGTCACATTTTTCACTCCCTATAACAATTAACATGACATGCTTTGATTGCTTAATTTAGTAGGAGATCATTATGTGTTTTTAATTTTTTTTTTTGAATACTACTATACTCTATAAGAGTGCAGTATCTGTTCATAACTACCTATTGAAGCACAAGAGTCAGTATTGGGCTCGAACCCACCACCTCCTGTATAAAGGGAAGGGTTTGATGCCACTGGACTACAAGGTCCTTGGCTCCTCCAATCAAATTTGAACACAAATGGAAGTAAAAGTTGAGAGTAGAAATTTTGGAGTCGAAGGCTTTCTTTGGCAAAACTTATTTAAGGAGCTTATAGCTTATTTTAAGTTACTAATAAGTTATAAGCTCTGTTTGGTAATGTTTTCAAAATAAGCTAGTAGCTTAAAATAAGAGTTTATTTTGAAAAACTATTTTAGGTAGCTTTTCAAAAATAAGTTAGTAGCTTTTTAACTTTTTTTCATATTTATTCTTATTATTTTAAATAAATAACATCTTTTACCCCTCTAAATTAAAACCTTTTGGCCTTTTCTCTTCCATATGTTTGGTTGTAATTTCAATTTGACATTTGTGTTTGAACATTAATTTTTGTATGAATTAATCTTATGAATTATAAATATTTTATTTTACTTTATATATGAACACATATATGTTCTTACTTTATATTTTATTAAAATATATTGATTTCATTATTTTATATTTTAATATATAAACAAATCTATTTAAGTTTAAAGCTATTTAAATTGTATGAAAATGTCATGTTTAGTCTTTTTACATTTATCAGTTTATCAAAAAGCTAATTTTACCACACTTAAGCATAGTAGCTCTAAAATTTCAACTTCGAACTTATAGTTTTTCAGTTTTTAGCTATTTTGTAGCTTTCAGCTAGGCTTGTCAAACATAGCCGAATTATTTTTCTTCGTTTGCAGTCCATTAGGCAAAAAACCTGATCATCGGAAGACCAAATTCACACTTGTGGGCCAAATCTCATCTACCACTTTCGCTACTAATTATTGCCCTCTATCTCTCCCCTACTACCTTCTTTTTTTTTTTTTTTTTTTTTTTTTTTTTTTTTTTTTTTTTTGAAAAGTCTACCTAGCACGGTCCATTGGGTAAAAAACCTGATCATCGGAAGGCCAAATTAACACTTGTGGGCCAAATCTCATCTACCACTTCCGCTAATAATTATTGTCCTCTATCTCCCCCTACTACCTAGTACTACCTTCTTCTTTTTTTTTTTTGAAAAGTCTACATAGCACGGTTCATTGGGCAAAAAACCTTATCATTGGAAGGCCAAATTCAGACTTGTGGACCAAATCTCATTTACCACTTCCGCTACTAATTATTGCCCTCTATCCCTCCCCCTACTACCTTCTCTTTTTTTTCTTTTTTTTTTTTTGAAAAGTCTACCTAGCACGGTCCATTGGGTAAAAAACCTGATCATCGGAAGGCCAAATTCACACTTGTGGGCCAAATCTCATCTACCACTTCCGCTACTAATTATTGTCCTCTATCTCCCCCTACTACCTAGTACTACCTTCTTTTTCTTTTTCTTTTTTTTTGAAAAGTCTACATAGCACGGTTCATTGGGCAAAAAATCTTATCATTGGAAGGCCAAATTCAGACTTGTGGATCAAATCTCATCTACCACTTCCGCTACTAATTATTGCCCTCTATCTCCCCCTAGTATCTAAGTACTACCTTCTATTTTTTTTTTTTTTTTTGAAACCTAGTACCTTCATATTGCAAGACTATTGGTGGAAACAAATAAATGCAACCTAAATAAGCAAAAAGAATAAAATGAAAAAAAAAACATTTTTTTTTGAGTTATGTTCTTCTTAACCTGTTATAGTACTAAAGTCAACAATGGCTCCATTGAAGCTCAATCTCATAGTCTTCTATATAAGAAACTCACTACATATCATTAGAACATAAGATGCTTGATTAATATACCCACTTTAATTTTTCAAAATATTTCCTAACGACTGAAATGCAGCCGAGGAATAAAGTAGTTTGGATTAATAATTGAGAAAGAAAAAAGATGTACGAGTTGAAAGTTAGGTAGATTATATTAATGATTTTCGGTACAATTAATAAGTGCGGATTTGGCATGGTGCCAATGGTCCCCTATTGCAAAAAAAATACAATCACAAAACAATTTTGTTTTAGTGTAATATATATATATATATATATATATATATATATATATACACACTAATTTTTTACGCGCATTGCGCGAATGAAATAATGTTCAATGTTTATTTTTAAATATGTATTTCAAAGTATATCAATGTAAAATTATATAGGAAATGTTCATGCATATGTAATTGAATGTTGAATTTGTTTATTTAAATCGGTAATTCAAAGTTTATGAATACAAAATAATATATGAGAGATTGATTATAATTGTCACTAAAATAAATGTTTGTAATTTTGTAAAAACGCTAATCTAAATACTTAGTCTAAAAATAATAGTATAAATAAATACTACTTTTTCGTTTGAATTTCTTCAAGTCTTTAATTTATTTTTCTTTTGGGTAGCATTGTCATTGTCTTTATCTTCAGTACTTATTTAAAAAAAAAATTATTTATTGGTATTTGGTAATGTGTCATGTGCAATTGAGTTATTGTGATAGTATAGAGGCCAACATCATGTAATGAGATTATGATGTAGGAAGTTGTGGATTTGTCTCGTTGTGTTTGTATATATGACTGAGATCTTAGTTGTACTATGAACTCTTGATTTTGCAAGCGTCTATTGATAATTGGCAATGATAATTTTTCCTCCTACATGTTTCATGTGCTGTGAGATGTGCGCCGTACATTCTTTATATTTTATGAAGAAATATTATAGAGATTATACTACCAATATTTTGTAAAAGGGATCTAAGAAAATATATATTTTTGGAGGACCCGACTGGACTGTAGTCTTTTCGGTAGAAATGATGAGATGAAACCGGTAGAAAAATTATGGATTATGAGAGAAGTGGCATGGTAGAAAAATCCTGGGTTTACTTTAGGGCTTGATCTATTACTCGCTGGGCTTGGAATCCTAGTTTGGGGGTGTGCACACTTAACGTAGCAGTCTTGATTCCAAATGTGATTGCCCACTAGGCGTCCCAATTTGTGAACAAAGAAATTTTGAATATATATATCGAATTCAAAATTCTGGTTACACGTAGTATATCAATATGGGGTGTGGGTACAAGCTCTGGATATGTGGTCCTCTGATTCTTCAGTTGATGTCTTGACGCTCCATTGAAGGGCCTCCGGATTTCAAGTGGCTTGATTTTCAGAGAAGAACTTATATGCTTGTTCTTCCGAAGGGCCTCCGGATTGTTCTTCCGAAGGGCCTCCGGATTTCAAATGGCTTGATCTTCAGGAGGTTTGGATCAACATGTTAGGCATAATTTCCAGGGAGGAGATTTTACATTTAGGATCATGGGGCTTTGTTTTTCATGACCAAGATCTCTAATTCTCTAAATAATAAGCTTCAAAGCTATTTCTATGATTTTTCCTAGGATGAATACATAGAAATAAAAGGTCCTATTTATAGTTGTAGGATAAAGAGTTTTGATAGGTTCAAACTCTTTTGATATTATCTAATTAACAAATTAGATGATATTTTTATTATCCAAATACATTCAAATGTACTAATATAAAAAATAATCAAAATTAACAAATTTTTAGTGTCAACAGCTGCAATTAAAGGAAAAAGCTACCCCTTTCTCCTTCTCTCTCTATTTGTCAGATGCTTTACTGTTCCGAAAATTGGTTTTGGCTGAAGAACTTTTTCTCTTCTCTTTCATCTTTCTCTTCCCTCCACATCATCCATCATTGTTCCAAAAACCCAAAAAAAAAAAAAACCATTAATAAGGGTGCTCTTATGTTGAGTTATAAGGGAGCAGTTCTTCGAGACTCGGTCCCCATTGGGGTCATACACACATGGTGATGACCTCATCTCCCTTCATGTGTAGTTACGATGATGGTATTGATGAAAGGTTTCCTCCCGTATTACTATATCGAAATAACTATTATCCTATGATGAGATTATTGATCCCAAGTGAAGTTTTTGAGAAAATTTACTTATGTGGCTATGAGCCGTATCTTACTTTTGATGAGGAGTATGACAGATATGTATTATGATATGAGAAAACCATTTTCTTTCGTTGGTAGTATAATTGAATTCATCATAATGTTCTAGTCATGCATGTCATTTAAACTCTTTTCACTTGAGGCATCGAAACCTTTTTAATTTCATTCATAAGCATGTGAATGTGATTTACTTGTCTTATAACCGAATATGCATATGTATGTACCTCTTCAATGAGCCTGTTGTCTAGTGTTGTATATCCATGAATCTATATGTTACAAGTTGATGCATAATGTGATTACGTGTATCAAATCTCTTATTTTTCAATCTATATATGTATAAACTATTTTACAGGGTGGAGTGGTTTATACTTAGCAATTATGTTAATCGGGTTGTTTTCTACTTGTTCTGGTTAACCCATTTCAAGATCCGCGTGATATGAGTCGAGAGCGCTAGAGGACTTAGATTGAGTAGACTTCATTTTGAATCTAGCTCCTAGGTTGATCCATTAGTGTTGTTTTCATTTTGTAGAGCGTACATTGACTCTAATATTTAGTATTCTGCTTAGACTAATTTCTTATGGGTTTTGTATGGTGTCTAGACACCGGGTCTCTGACCCTTATGTTTTATGATTAGTATTATGGATGTTTTGATCTATGACTTAGCATGGTAGTTACCTCAGTATGGGTAACTATGGCGGTAGCATCCCCTATGTTTTAGGCTTTATCTATTAAATGATGGTAGCCAATTGTATATAATCCTATCTTTATGCTTTAAGCTCCAATGCATTAGCCTAGGCTCGTATGTAAATTTGGGGGTGTCACACACGCACCCTTAGATACATTGCGGCATGTGTACAAGTCTCCTTTGGCCTCGACCTGAACCTGTGCATGGGCTCCATGTGCTTTCCATGTCGTGAGCCTGAAACTTGCTCCATCCCCTTAGTTATAAATACCGTATTAATTACAGATGGAGTAACTTTTCCCAAACTACTTCGTGACACTAGCTATTAGTTTGGAATATAATCTTTGACCCACTACTTCGTGACACTAGCTATCATTTTGGAATCTTTGACCCACTGTTAGGCGTCCCGAGTTCGAGCGCTTAAACCAACAACCATACTAGGTTAAGGATCCAACCCGGAACCGGACCTAGTATTGTATTCGTAGTCGTAACTGATCGTATATATTACATCATTAATTATGTTTCATATTTTATCATAAATATTTTTTTTTATCATTTTAAAGTGTTTTAAAATGCAATACTAGGTCCGGTTCCGGGTTGGCTACGTCCCTAACTATATACGTCCCGAGTTGGCTACGTCCCTAACTATATATCATGCAGTCTATCAAAAGCATTTTATTGTAATATATAATGTATTTTGTATTTGAACATTATTATGAGTGTTTGATATTTTTGTCATTGACATTTCTAACGTAATTTAAACTTCGCCCCTTCAGATGATTTTTTGAGTCCACCTCTAAATTTATATTATTAAGTTTATAGCTGTATTTATTTATACGCTCCGTATATATTAGACCATTGTTTCACCACCGACACCTGCATTGAGGGGCAAATTATATCTGGAGTCTGGACCAAGGTCCACAATGCACTGTGGATCCTAGTCCAATACACATAATTTGATTTCATAATGCACATAATTCATGTTCATAATGCACAGAATTCAAGTTCATAATAGACATACACATAAACACAATATGATAAACATGAATGCTGTGTATTATGTTAAATGTTTATATGTCCTCAACTATATAATACACATAATTCATGTTCATTATATCATGTTTATGTGTATGTATATTATGAACATGAATTTTGTGTATTGGACCATGGTCCACATTGCAATATTCAATAATACAATATATTCTTTCATATTTTCCTATTCCTAATATAATTCTAGATTAAAATTATTAATCGCAATCTTCAATAATAATAATAATAATAATAATAATAATAATATGGCACGTTGTTGGTTTAGTCATTTAATAATAATATAATAATAATCATCGATCAAACTCATTTCTTACACTATTCGAGCATATAAGTGTGACCCAATCTAAAGGCAAAAACTTGTGTGAGACCGTCTCACCATGAGTCGAGTCGGGTCGGGTCAAGATGCAAATGTAACACTTATATGCTCAAATGTAATATTAATTAGGAATAAAAATTTTGTTACTTATTAGGGTAAATGTAATACTTTTAAGGGAAAATACAATACTTTTACATTTCGATTTAAAAGTATTACATTTTTCCTCAAAAGTATTATATTTGCCCTTATAAGTAAGAGGCACTTGTCAACATTACTTATTATGAAAAATGTATTACTTTTTCTCTTATAAGTAACAAAAATTGTATTTTTTATTATTGTTATATTTGAGCATATAAGTGTGAGATTTGCACATATAAGTATAACATTTGCATGGTGCTTTGACCAGACCCGATCCGTCTCACGAATAAGAATCCGTGAGACGGTCTCACACAAGTATGACCCCAATCTAAATATTCTTAAAATATTATAACAAAAAACTAGGCACTTGTACCAGGGAAAAAACTGTAGCACCCAGCTGGGGTTGCCCTGAGCGCGTAAACAACAACATTAGCAAATTAAAGCGCAACTTGATTTCATTCTTATACTGTAACTATATATGCGAGAGTACAGGATGGATCGGAGACAGAACTAATTACGTTTCCATTCATTGTCGACGTCCGTCCTATCCTATTCCTAGGATAGCCATTATCCAGTTGATCCAAAATATAACTCAAATAGTATCTTGCATTGCATTGCGGCAATATATGTCTGGTTCCTTGGCATTAAGTCTGCAACAACGTAACTTGCGTTTTCATTTGCATGCAGTTATATATTCATATTCATATTGGCGATGAGACATGCATTAAATTAACAAACATCTGTCCTGCACATCGGACAACTTCCATGTCGGATCAGCCATTCATCAACGCAGTCTATGTGGAAGGAATGGCTACAACTCGGCAGCATTCTTGCTGACTCCCCATTCTTGAACTCCTGCATCCATATATATATATAGTTTGTATGATTTGACATTGTTTGGGCACGACAGAAACATAATGATATTGTCGGCTAATTAAACTGTGATCCGATCTAAGACTAATGATGACTAACCTGCAAGCAGATGGGGCAGCTGATATCTTGAAAAGGGCTGCTTCTGCTGCTGCAGCAAGAAGTCTCCATGGAATGAAACATGAACTCAGGCAGTTTCTGTATTATATCACGGGATAATCCCCTACTACTGCTCCCATTATTTATCTCAAATATGTCTGATATTTCCCTCCTCAAACTTGTCTCCATTGTACTCACCTGAACCATATAGGCCGGGATTTTCACAAATTAATAATGCCCGGAAATCCATACAATATCTACTTCAATTCTACCATGTATGCAATTAAGTATCATATCATATCATTCAGCTATGCTTGCATGGGTATTTCAATTGGTTTCTGGGTGACAAGTTGTAGAGTAAGGATGCAAAATCAAATTAAATGTTGATAGTTGCAGAGTATGAGTTACATTCAATGTAATGATGAGTTCCTTGTGGGCAGCACCAAGCATGGCCACACCCATTGCACCAGGGTGTAGGACCCTGGGTCAAGGATTATATATATTTTCACCTCTGATCTGGTAGTTGTAGTGTGAGAGTTACACTTAATGTAGTGAGCTCTTTGTGCGCACAAGCATGAGTCCTCTCACCTAATGAATTGCTACTTAAGTCATCGTGATTTACCACCTCCACAGATAGATTTTAATTTGTAGGGCCGGAGTCTGGGGGTTGGGGCTAGGGATTTTACCTTTTGTTGCAAATATCATTCAGACATCATAGAATTCTCCGAATTAAAGATATTGTTAATAATTAAGATTTGCATGAGTTGAGAATGATCCTTACTTGCCACTGGTAAGCTTTGAGAACAGCAGGGCAAACCCAGTCCATGAATACCTTCCCATCCACAAGACTACATACAAGAGCCACCTGCAATATTTACTGGGCAGTAAATTAACTTCTAAGTGTGAGGATAAATATAATATGTGCAGTCCAACTATCAGCTTAGGCTTTTAGTTGAGATGGAGCACATGCTTTAATTTGGTATCAGAGCATCCACCGCGTGTGAGGATAAATATAATATGTGCAGTCCAACTATCAGCTTAGGCTTTTAGTTTCTTTCTCAGGGCAGGTATATATAAATACAACACACTTATCTCCCTATACTATGCAAAATATCCCTCATTAAATATCATTCATCTATTTCTCAACAAAGCAATAAATGTGTCTGGTAGAGTGTAATGCATACAGTACGTAGTGCTATAAATCCCCTTGCACATGGCATATCAGCATGGTGCCTGCAGAGGCATAATATTGCACGCTGTTTTCTTTTTTTTTATATACATTATATTTTCAACTTAAATCAGACTAATTTTAAGTACCCAAGAGTCGCTAAAGGAGGTAAATTGAGAGTCACTTTGTCAATCGAAGGTTCTCAGCCCACCCAGTGCCTGTATACTCTACAGTGTTCATTAATCATTACCACTCCACACTGTCACTAGAACAAGGCTTTAGAGTGATCAATCAATTCAACTAACTGAGCTAGCTAGCTCGGCCCTACTATGATGATGTTAATAGATGACATTAATTAATTACGTACCTTGGAAAATGGCTCTCCATTGAGCATAAGTTCAAAGAGCTGGACGGCTGTGATGGCTCCAGCTACAGCACCAACTGCAGCACCTCTTAGAAGCCCAGTTTCTGTGGTCTGCCCTTTCAGTGCTCCTGTTACTATTCCAACTGTTGCACCTCCTACTTAACAACAACGTAACAAATGTTCTATCAACAAATTCTGACTCTAACTAACTAACTGTGAAACAATTCAAAGAGGAGATTTTGATGAATATGAAAACTAATTAACTAACATACCCAGAGCAAGAACGCACATGAAGAGAGACCAAACAGCATTGTTCAAAACCATTAACAAAATCCGGGATGCAGACCCGACCACATCACACACACAACCTCTGCTCTTAGCCATCAAAACCTCAATTCTTGAAAACAACCTCTTCATCTTTAATTTGCAGACCAGAACCTGATGATCTCTACTCTGAAATTAAAAACACTTGTGGTTGAAGATCAGAGAGCGCATTTATAGTGCGCGAGAAAAGGGAGGAAGAAGCATTTATATATGGAGAGGTGAATTGAAGTTCAGAGCTACCTAACACGTGCTGGGCATGCATGCATGCATGTTAATTGGCATCCAACTTCAATTTTTGTTTTCCCATTATATATGCCAAAATATGACTTTTGGAGACTTGAAAGCTAATTAAGCAGTGATGATGCTCAGCTCCAACGTAACTGCATCCCTAACCTTCAACTTCATCTTTCTTTATTTATATGTGCAGTGACGCCCTCAGATCTAGTTATTGCTAATTCCAATAAATAATGATACATAGAAACCTCAAAAATCAAAATAGAGCTATCAAGTTTATCCCCTCATTGATTTGATAATCACAATATTCAAATTTTATTCTAATATAAATCTTTTTTAATTTGAACACATTCATTATAGATAACTTTAAGCTGGTTGACTTTATTTTTTATTGGCAAAGATTGAAATTTGAAGGTTGTTAGATGGGGAATTTCACCTTTTACCATCAATGAAAATAGGTGCCTGCACGGGTTTAACTTAATAATTTAGTGTACAGTATTTGAAAAAAAGAATTTAAAATTCTAAACTTGATAGTGCATTTACATATACTCTCAAATACTTTATCCACTAAGAATGTGGAGGCCGGATTTTTGGAATTAAGGATTCAAACTTTTGGGAGCGGAAGAAAACAGGGTGCGGGCGGTGGGGCGGTTATGCATGTGTCCTGTGGGCTATTCACCGGCAAATCTGAGCTTTGCAGGAGAATGGGAATGGTCCATCCTCAATTAATCCTTATCCACATTTATGAATTATGGTCCCAATAAATGTAGATATTTCCCTATAGGATAGTCTTCTCATCAGTCTCACTTTCCAATTTGCATTGCTTTAGGCTTTAGCTGCTTGCACCCACATAATTAAATCCAATCAATAATCAGGCCATTATATTGTTTCTCCATCTTCCAATCCTATCTTCAAAAAAAAAAAACAATTCAATGATCCCATATGTAGTCTGTATTTTTATATTATAAAGATAATTTCATATAAAGGATAAAGGATATGATAAAAACTTATGCGATCGATTCACGAATCTTATTTGTGAATCAGGTTGAATCAATACAAAATGTAATGCTTATATTGAAAATGTAATATTAATAACGAATAAGATGTTTATTACTTATATGAAAAAATGTAATATTTTTTAAAAAAAAATCTTTATAAATTACAAACATATTATTTCTAATTAGCATCATAGTTTTTAGTATAATTAAGTATTATATATATTTTTATATTGACCCGTCTCATGGATCTTGACGGTCTTACACAAGTGTGATCAAAAGTATACATAATACATTTTTGTTTACATAGTACACTTTTGTAAAATAATTTTATGTAATTTGAATTTTTATTCTTATTATTTTTAATATTTGAAACTAATTTGTATATTGCTATAAGAGAATAATTATGGAAAGAAAATAATTGTTAAATTGATATGAAATTGGGGGCTATTCTTAAAAATAAGTAGAATTACATATTTGCATTGAGATAGATAGCCTAAACATGCATATAGATCAATCTAAAATTATTTTTCAAGTTTTCAATATTTAACCAGAGGAGAAAAATAATATCACTGAAAAATGTGATCTTGTGTCCTCATTACCAAGGTTTGGTCTGATAGAGAGTCAATAGAATTTAAAATAAGTGTTAAAAAAATACAATTTTTTTTTCAATGAGTAGATATTGTTGATGTGACATTTGAAAATAAATGCAGGGTCTCTTAGAATTGCCTGTGACATGTTGTAGATTTTACAAGTGCTATTTATTCTAATTTTGTTGCATACACTTGAGCTATGAGGCCAAGAAACAAACCAGTGCAATATATGTGAAAGGGCCCAACTCCACTACAGTGACTTTGCATGGGTAAAGATTAGCTTGCTGAACAAGAAACTCAACAGTATTCAGTTCAATAGGTTAACTTTCGTTCTGATAGTGGTAAGAGGAAAGGGCTGGCCAATCACTTGATATATTTTGTTCATGCAATTAACTGTTTATGTGTAACAAGTTAATTATATACGTATAACATGATAACTATATATACATAATATTTTAAATGTAAACATATAATATATTACATAATATGTCAATTGTAGACATATGATTTTTAGACCAAAGTCCACAACATAAGGTGGGCTCTGATCCATGGTATAACAATTGTTGAAACAACCCACCATTGCAGCCTAAATACAAAGCCCAACTAGCCAGGCCCAAAAAGAGAAGGAAGAAAGGATACACCATGCTAAAGTTGAGGATGAACAAAACATGCAATCCACAAATATAGCCATAGATCCAATAGATTGAGCCATCACAAAAGTCATAATATGTGCAAGATGAGTTACGTTGTAAGGCCCAAAGTAGTTACATTTGCAATTTTTAGAAGATGTGTCATTTTAAATGCCTTCCGAGAAAAGAACAAATGTCATTTTAAGGATATCACGTTTTCCTATGTCTTTCAAGAAGGAAACAAATATGCAAACTTTCTAGCTAATCTCGAATAGTCGAGTGATTGGGGCACCTGGGACCCTTGGTGCTGGAAGATCTTCCGGAGGGGATTGTGTGTTTTCTTACGGGGGGATGCCGGGAGTGTTGCTTCTCGTAGAATTAGATAGTGGTGAGTCCTAGCCCGAACAAATTAAGACTTGGTCATTTGAGATTTAGCCTAAAGCCATGGATGCAATGGAAGAATAGTATACAAAGCTAGCCGGTCCACGAGTTCTGATGTCTATGTCCATACGTTACTGTTGCTTAGAGTTTCATGTTTGATTGGTACAACATCAAATCATGCTACACCCTACCATTTACCAAACTCTTAATCCTAGCTGCCTAGCTGCGTGCCACCCATACCAGTCGGTACAACAAGCTATTCACTTCCACACTATCTATGTCATCTTCATTCACTTTCACAATATAATTAACAATTTTGGTTTGCAAAAGTTATAGTTTTTTTTTTTTTTTTTTGAAAACCAAAAGTTATAGTTTTAGTTCTCTAATTATGTGTAAATGGTTCATTTAATCTCTTACTTATATGCATTTAATTCATACAATATAATGTTGTAACTCATGAGCTAGTCCTCAAGGCAATAGAAACATTAATATTAATTTTAACTATTAACTACATACTTAAAATATTACTCTTAATTTTTAAGGTTATTATTTTGTTTGTAAATTTGAACTATCCTTTTCTATAATACAATTAATTTGTAATTTAGATTGTGTAGGTAAAAACGTCTTGAAAAAGTTGATACACAATTTTAATAATAATAATAATAATAATAATAATAATAATAATAATAATAATAATAATAATAATAAAGCATATATTGATGCACTACGAGCTCGACTGAAAGAGTGACAAGAATCGAACATGATTTTCTGGTGCAAAAATCATAATTTACCCACTCAATCACCATTTTCAAAGTAACGACAAATCATTTTTAAGTATTTTGTCAATTACACAAAGTAGTAGTAAGTAGTATGTTGTAAGATTTTCATTATTTACCTTAGAATAATTCCTTTTTTTTTTTTTTTTAATGTAAGCTACTGGATGTAGTTTGTGTTTGTCATTGATGTATATTTGTGACCTAGCTACAAAACTGATTGGAGACAATCTGTATGATAATAATGTAACTTTTGAATTGTTTTCTTTTGTTGGTATGGATCTAAAAAAATGGGTTAATTAATTAAGAATAGTAATAAAGTCGAACATATTTTGTCTAATATATTAATTAAAATTAAATCTGCACGTGAGTACATGATGAAGTGTAATATATATCTTATTTTTATTAATTTAATTTAATTTTGTTTGACTACAAAATATCTCTGATTAAGTTAGAGATCCGCATCATTTTATCCACATTTCATGAATGTATAATATACCTCTTAAAAGTGGTAAATGTAACATTTATGTGTCTTATTAGTTTATTTTGTTATAGGTTTTTCCTTATTAATATTTTAATAACTTGACCTAATTAGTATGTGATTTATGAGTTTTATACAAAAATTGATTTTATTCAATGCATAAATTAAAATAGTGACTACCATCTACAGATTTTTTATTACTAAAAAAAAATATTACACCGTATATTCTAAACAAGCAAACGATTACCTCTAATGATTTTTTATATAATATTAAATTTTGGAGCACATAAAATGAAGAGACACTTCCTTACAATTCAAGATATTTAACATTTGTGTGGAACATGTGTAGGACCATTATTAAGGTGAAAAAGTTTGGTTAGTTGCAGTAGTTTAATATTTTAGTGTTGGTACAAGATGATGATGTCTTGTACGTTAAATAATCAAATATTCCGTATCATATATTCTCTTTGGAAATTGTGGCGTATCGTATATTTCCATATTTTCATTGACAAAATGTGGAATCATAACATCGGCAATCATTATTGCATGGACCATGGTCCACACAGTTGTGTGGACCAAAAATAAAAAGTACATTATTTTTGTACTGAAGGTACATTATTTTTATACTGTAGGTACATTATTTTAGGGTACATTATTTTTGTACTGAAGGTACATTATTTGATATATACTGTCAAATAATGCACCTTCAATACAAAAATAATGTACTTTTTAGTTTTGGTCCACACAGCTGTGTGGACCATGGTCCATGCAATAATTTGCCTAACATCGGCATCCCAAATTGTCTTCATGAATTCGAGCCCAGTAGAAATATTAACTTTTTTTTTAATGCTACTGATTATGATCTTCCATATAAAAAAATCACTATATGTATAAGGTGTTTGGCCAGTACAAATATTAACTATTTGTGAGTCTGTCTTTAAAATAAAAAAATTAGAGAGAAAGAGAGAGAAACGGAGCATACTGACCTAGAAGAAGAAAAACCATCAGAAATTATATAGAAAAATCCACCGACATTGTATAAAAGAATATTTAATGTCAAGTAATAAAATCATCGTCTTGTAAGTTGTACGGTGTGATAAATATTTTGGTTACTATTTTATTTACAAAAAAATATTCATTTATGTTATCATGTATGTATGTGTTTATATTTACTGTTGTAATTATTCGTCCAAGGATTCTCCGAGGTTGTAATTCA
Organism: Ipomoea trifida; assembly: GCA_003576665.1. NCBI lineage: Eukaryota > Viridiplantae > Streptophyta > Magnoliopsida > Solanales > Convolvulaceae > Ipomoea > Ipomoea trifida. Next base: position 13,003,539 of record CP025645.1, read on the forward strand.
TTTTGGCGATACCCCGCCGACAATGTTTAGTATAGTATCTGGATGTGGACTGGAAAATTATACATTAAAAAAATAATAAAAAGCAGAAACAGTTAAAGAAGGGCCTTCTGTTGATGGAGCAAATTGCAGAAGCAATCAATAGCGGTGGGTGGGTCATCCAATCCTTATTTCTTCTTCTTCTTCTTCCTCTTAGCTCATTGATTTCAACTGAAAACAAAAACCAAAAACACAAAAATCCAGTCTTGGAACTCAAATTCTGTTTCTTGTGCTGAGAGCAGAAATGGGTGGTGCTTGAATTATCTACTGCGGATTGATTTTAAGCAAGAAGAGGAGCAAAATGGGGTGGAAAACCAGAGGATCAGACTCCACCTCTAAAAGTTTTGTTTCCAGAAAATTAACAATCTTGCTTTGCATTGGATGCTTCTGTGTTGGGATGCTCTTTACTGGCAGGTTGTTTCTAGTTCTTCAATTTTTGTCTTGCAGAAATGAAGTGTTAGTTATGCAGAATTATGTTGCAGACATACCCATAATCATACCTGTCAGATTTTAGGATATTATAAGATGATGGTGATGATGATAGCACATTTTGTTTTTTAGGTTCTTACTATGTTTTAATAATGCATAATCACATTAAGTATTTTGGCCATGTCACAAGTAACTCACTTGGTTTCTGGGTGATAAATTATGGGTAAGGATGCAGGATCGAGCCTGATAGGCTACTGAGGTACCTTTTCGCACTGGTTCAGCCCAATTAAAGGGCAAAATGCTGGCCAGATTGATTTTTTCAGACAAGAGGGTGTTTGAACTCTCGACCTATTTATTGGACAAGAATACATGGCCACTCAGGCCAACCAAGCTGGTTTGGATTCATAGCTAGTTAGCTACAATTCTCCTATGTAGTTTATAGAGTGGCTTTGTATATGCATGCCTTGTTAATTGTGCATTTTGGTGATAGAATGTGGGCAGTGCCAGAACCTAAGGGCATGTCAAGGCCAAAGCAGATTGAGGATGGAGATATAAAGTTAGCCTCAGAAGGCTGTGATCCTAGAATTGTGAGTACCTTTATAAGTTTTAAGAAATTTGTACAATGTAGCATTGATATGGGAGAGTTTTTCCATCTTTTCTTTCTTCCCTCGAAAGAATCTCGGTATAGAGGTTCACTAATGTTTTCTTTTGTCTCAATTGGTAGAAGGATGTACGAACTGAACTCAGATATAGTATTGGGGATGTTTCAAACACAAAACACGCTATACGGTATGTTGCTTGTGCCTGTTGTGTATATATGTAATGAATGTTTGTTTTGATTTAAATATGTATTGAAATACAAAATCGAAATCGGGACTGTCTTTAAAAATGCAGAACTCTGGATAAAACTATATCTAATTTAGAGATGGAGTTGGCAGCAGCAAGGACTTTGCAGGATTCTATACTTAGCGGCTCCCCCATATCTGAAGACTTGAAGATTCCAGAATTGACTAAGAAAAGGAAATACGTAATGGTTGTAGGCATAAATACTGCGTTTAGCAGCCGCAAGAGAAGAGATTCTATTCGTAATACTTGGATGCCTCAAGGTTGTCGAGTCGTTTATATCTCTTCTTTGTGTCTATGTGTTGTGGCTTATATCAATACACTGTTTATCTGTTTGTTTTGGGATAATTGATTCTTGGCTTGTCGCCAAACAGGGGATAAACGAAAAAAGCTCGAGGAGGAAAAGGGCATTGTAGTTCGCTTTGTTATAGGACACGGGTGAGTGTTAACTGTACATAATTCTGGCCTAGAATTTTACATTTAATCTTATGAACTATTAGCAGATGCCAAATTGTTTCTATGCTCTTTCACTGATCATATTATGTGATCTCGCAATCACCAGTGCTACTGCGGGTGGCATTCTTGATAGAGCAATCGAAGCAGAAGATAAGAAACACGGAGATTTCTTGAGACTGGTAATGCAAATCCTTACATAGTAATATCCATGAAGAAATATGAAATCTATTCCACACATGTTCTTTTTTTTTTTTACCTAATTAGGATAGGATCTAATCCTTCCACAAGTTTGGCTTGCTATCCTATCCTCTGATCCTCACACGTGAATGCAATGTCACCAGGAACACGTTGAGGGATACCTCGAGCTATCTGGCAAGACAAAGACCTATTTCGCTACGGCTGTTACTCTATGGGATGCAGATTTCTATGTGAAAGTTGACGACGATGTACATGTAAATTTAGGTAAGAATGTAAAAAAAAAAATGTAACTAGCTTTTCTCCTCGTGCACGCTCTTATTCTTATATTCGTTAAACCTGCATGCTTCATTGTCGTCTTGTGTGTTGGAAATTAAACTTTTAACTCACGGTGCCTGAATGCTACTTCAGGGACACTCGGAACAACTTTGGCTAGACATCGTTCAAAACCCCGAGTTTATATTGGATGCATGAAATCTGGTCCTGTCCTTGCTCAGAAGTAAGCAGAAGACGTATTCCAATAATATCTAAACGGGTTACGTTTATTTACTTTTGTCCAGTCATCGTCGTCTTTTGTCTTACCAATTTATCTTAGTTTGTGTTTTTTACTTGCAGGGGAGTGAGATACTATGAGCCCGAGCACTGGAAATTCGGCGAGGGAGGGAACAAGTATTTCCGTCATGCAACTGGGCAGCTATATGCCATTTCAAAGGATTTAGCTACCTACATTTCAATAAACGAGTAAGCATTTGTTTCCCGATCTTTATGGACTTCAATTCAATAGTACTGTTCCCTTGCTTGAGTAAATGTATTCGCTTATTCTGTTGAATCTAATTTTATCTTAGGAATGTACTACATAAATATGTTAATGAAGATGTTGCCCTTGGATCTTGGCTCATTGGACTGGATGTAGAACACATCCACGACCGCCAATGGTGCTGTGGAACCCCGCCCGGTAATAGTTCACTATAACTTTTCTCCAAAATACTACTATTATATTCTCTAAAGCATTCTTACGATTATTAGTTTAGATGAACAAATACTACATTGTAACAGAGTCAATAGTACTAAAAAAAAAAAAAAGGATTATTAGTTTAGCGTAAGTTGTGAAACCTAATGTCAGAACTTCAAGCCTTTACCTGATAGAACTCGAGTCTTTACCTTATTACATGTACCGACAGCAGTAGGGGAAGTACTCATCCCGATTCACTTGATCTCGATTTTGGGTGCAGACTGTGAATGGAAGGCTCAGGCGGGCAACATATGTGTTGCTTCCTTTGATTGGAGATGCAGCGGGATTTGCGGGTCCGTGGAAAGGATCAAGGAGGTCCACCGACGGTGTGGGGAAGGCGAGAAAGAGTTGTGGAATGCCGTCGTCTGACCAAAACCTCTGGAGGTGTTGGCAAGCTAAGATTGCAGATTGTGATCTGTGGATATGATTTTTCTGAAATATCAATCTATAGGATATGTACTTATTATGTGCTTACCTTACCCTCAAGAAAGAGAGAGGTTGCTGTGGATGTGGATCTAATCCATTTTAGGAGAGGAGAAAGATCATTGAAGCAGCCAGTATACAGATGCAAATGTCAAATATCATTGCTTTTAGATCTTTAGGAAACAAAATTTGTTACTGTGTATGTCTCTGAATATAATGGAGAGTGAAATTTGTAATGAGTATTGTTGAGTATATATACATAGATGTGTATCCAAGTATACTTTTAGTTAATATGGGGCAAATGCTTCAATTTGGTATTGGTATTTTAGTTGAGATGGAACACATGCTTCAATAATATATATACACTAGCTGCCATTGCCTTATGCTAGTTTGGTCAGAGTCATTCGTTTCCTGCCTGGCTAATACAGGCTCTGACTCTCTGAATGTCGTTATGTTCCTGCCTGGCTAGTGGGCTTAGTGGCTAATACACAGACACACAGTCCTCTGACTGGGTTCCTGCTTGGCTCATACACAGCCCATGAAGTGGGCTTAGTGTGGCTCTCTAGGTGGGAGGGAAAAAGAAAAGAGCGTGGACGGCAGGATTCGAACCTGCGCGGGCAGAGCCCACATGATTTCTAGTCATGCCCGATAACCACTCCGGCACGTCCACAAGATGTTATATTTTCAAAACATTTATAATAAAAAAATCTTACGAAATTACCACAGATAACCAGTATCAACATCAACCCCTAAGTTTTTTTTTGATCAAACATGGAAAGGTGCTAGTGTGTTACCCGAAGGTTGAGAACAAACGGATTAAGGTTGAGATTAACCTCTTTAAGTTGGTTTTAAGTATTTTTTTTGATATACTTTGCTCCTTATAATCTTCATAGTTTTATATAAGGTCTCTTCAGAAACACAATATATTTTTTGCGTACGGTGATTTTAAACTTAAAATGCAATTACAACATATTGAAGACATTACCATCAATTCCTTTAAGTTTCATATAATCTTAGGGTATGTTGGTCCACATATCGTTGTGTGGATCATGATTGTCGAATGAAACTGTAGTATAATTAAAATGATATTTTAGTGTTATTTTAATGATATGAAATTAGTGTGTGAAAAAATGAAACTAAAAAACAGAACACATTATTGTCAGATGAAATTGTAATATGATTAAAATGATATTTTAGTATTATATTAAACTAGTGTGCATGAAAAATGAAACTAAAATTCAAAGCCATACAATAACATATATTGTCAAATGACATGAAGTGCAATTAGAATAATACGACCAATATTACTACAACTAAACTAATGTATGTAGAAAATGAAACAAAAAAAATAAAGCTCATGCAATAATATACTCCGTATATTATCAAACGAAATTATAGTAGAATTAGAATGATACTTTGTATTGCTATAATGAAAGTGCTGTAAAGGAAAAATGAAACAAAAAAAAAAAGATATAGTAATATTGTTAAATGAAACAGAATTATAATTAAAATTACTTCATAGTATAGATCATAGTGCACAGTAAAATTTGACATGTATTATCAAATACTACATTGTAACAGAGTAAATGATACTAAAAAAAAAAACAAACAAACAAACAAACCAAAAAAAAAAAAAAAACAAAACAAATAAAGGCGCTAATCAACAACTCTGTGTCACACACAATTTGGTGCTTGGTAGTGCCCTCAGTCTTCTTCGTTACTATCCCCAGTATTCTTCCCATTTCCTTTTGTTTTTCTTTTCACCGAAGAAACCCTAATTCTTCTTCAATCTTTGCAGTTTTTGAAATCATCCACTCATCGCCATGACAAAGAGCTCCTTTAAGTTGGAACACCCCCTTGGTATGATCGATCCCTCGTATATCTCTCAGTATTTTATGTTTGTGCATCTATATGTGTAGTGCGTGTTTTGTTTTCTTCTGGTTATCGGATCTGATCTTTCACTTTCCCTAATTTTCGATTGGTTAGTCGGTTGTTTGATCGAGTAGAATTGTAGGGTCTTTAATCTATTTCTGCTCAAATTGACAATCCTTATATGGTATTCTTAGTTCATGACTGATTTTTTTTTTTTAAATCTGTCTTCGATTTTGTGTTTCTCGCTTTTCCTCTATTCTATTGATATTGCAACTGAGTGTCTAAATCATACAAAAAAGTAAAACTAAAAAAAAAAAACAACTGTTTTTTCAGTGTTTTGATTGCCTGTCTTTTTGTTCTTTATGCTAGGTTGTTCATGCAATAATGCTATATCATGGTGAAATACTCATTTTCTTACTAATGTTTTTGGCTTTAGTTGATATTGTGCTATGGATGGAAGAAACATGCGTTCTCTATGGAATTTGTTGCGTGGAACAAGACCATGGCAATTGCACACCCTAGATAATTGAGTGAATAATTAAAATAATAAAATAATTTCAAAAATAAAATATAGCTTCCTTAAAAATGAATCCCCTCACAATCAGGATTATGCCATAGTTTCACATTTTGTTATCTTCTTTTTGCAAGCCATGCATGCCCACAGAGCAACTATTCTTGGGTGGACTCACTCTAATGGTTTTATTTTATAAATTGTTCTGATAATTTGGCGTGTTTTTCAATATTTTCCATTCAACTGAAACGGCTTAATTTATCTTATCTGCCTGGTTCAATCATCAATGTTCATTAATAGTTTGGTTTCTCACTATTCAGAAAGGCGACAGGCAGAAGCTGCTCGTATTAGAGAGAAGTACCATGATAGAATTCCAGTATGGATACCATTGCCCGTGCCCTTTTTGTATTTAATCAAGATACAGTCTGTTCACCAATGTATTCTAATGAATTCTTCTCTGTTATACAGGTCATTGTGGAGAAGGCTGAAAGGAGTGACATCCCTGACATTGACAAGAAAAAGTTAGCTACGTTCATTAATTTTGACTTTCAGTAACTTTTAGTTGTACGAGCTGTAAATTTTTTCAATAAAATCATCTATCCTTTGTCTGCAACCACTCCAATCTCTTGATAAAATATTTCAACCAACTTTGTAACACTAGCAATTTGTTGATCCTGGACATGTTGTGCACATTATCTTGTGAGGTACCTTTGTTATCTATGCTTCTAATGAAACAACCTTCTGATACTGTTAACTGTGCTGTTTGCAGGTATCTGGTTCCTGCTGATCTGACTGTCGGGCAATTTGTTTATGTTGTCCGAAAGAGGATAAAGCTCAGTGCAGAGAAGGCCATTTTTATTTTTGTCAAGAACATCCTACCTCCCACTGGTTAGGATAAATTTCCATCATGATTCTCATGTGAAACTATTGCTTACTTTCACACCTTTTTGTCCCTTTTCATTTTATGGCTATAATCACTTCTGTCATTTTATTTGGTTGGCGTTCTTGATTGTCAATTGCAGCTGCTATGATGTCTGCAATTTATGAGGAACACAAGGACGAGGATGGCTTCCTCTACATGACTTACAGTGGAGAGAATACTTTTGGATCATTCTGAAGCTGCCAGCAATAAAAAAACTACCTGGTTTGTAAATAAGTGTTCGTGTAAATCCTTTATCGTTTGTCTGATGCTACTTCTGCTTTCTCTGAAGACAGTTCTTCTGAAACTACGTGTTTAAATTCGAGCCTATAATATATAAACTTTGATTTGAAGTGGTATATACAGAGCATTTCCCCATATGCAATTTATTGAACTTCATGAAACTGAAGGCCCGATATGCATTTGTCGGGCCTCAAGAAAGAGCAATCATTTTTGTGTGGACCATGATTCACAAAACTGTGTGGACCATACTATCAAATAATGTACATTCAGTACGCATATAATGTATTTTTAGTATATTAAAAATGTACATTTTTTAAGTAAAGTACATTATTTGAGTACTGAAAGAGTGAAAGTATATTATTTTGTATAATTTTAGTATATATTAAAAATGTACTTTCAATATAATTTGTGAAGATCTTGTGCTTGATCTATCAAGAGGAACGTACACTTTAATAAGAAGTCCATCTGTATATCCGGTCAACGGCATGCGTATGCGCTTGTCCATCAAGAAACAAACATATATGTAAACATCTACTGGTCAGAATTTGGACACAAATAATATTATGCATTCACACACCATCTATTTGGGTTCTATTATAATTATAATTCCAGTGGTGGACTTTTTTGGTGTTTAAGATGTGATATATTCTAGAAGATAAATATCACAATTTTATTGTTTTTAAATGTAATTTTACAATAAAGAATAATACACCCAACTAACAATTAAATTACACATTTATATATATACTCAACATGCTCAGTCCCCCATTACTTTTAGAATGGGTATATGTAACACGTGGGCTATAATTTTTTTGTATGGTAGTTTAATGCACACTTGTATTTATATATTCTATGTTATATGTGTAATTAGTATTTAAGCCTAAATACTATTTTTTTTTATTAGTACAAGAACTATTGGAATAATGTGAAGCTTGCAATTAATGATTTGAAGCCTTAATATAATCTTCGAATATTTGAATCACTAATCCTGAAATGTTGTATATATTTTTGGATATTAAAGTTTGTAATTGTTTTCTGGTGGCTAAGATTTGATAGACTAATGTTAAAGTTGGAAGTAAATGCAATATTGTAGTTGGTAGTTATTAGATGAAGACTTCAACGCAAATTTAAGTGTAACATTAATAATTAAAGTTACAGGTTGTTATAAGTTGCACCAACAAAAATTCTTGCAAGAAACGGGGATGCGGTGCCTGCCCTGCACCGTTGCTATTCCTACTAACGAAGACCAAACTCAGCACCACACGGGTCACTTTTATTTAACATTAAAAACTTGGAAAACAAACTTTGATTGTGTGGTCCATTGATGTGTGCTCTCTTAGTCTCTTTAATTGACCACAAATTTTAATTTCTCAGCGTCTGTCACGTGTAAATTGTTGGAATAATTCAATGCTGCATACAATTTGCCATTCTTGACAAGTTTGTGTGTGTATAAATTAGGCGTGAAGAGAAAGTGGGCGGTTTATCACTGCCACAAGTTTGGAGGGCAAGAGAACTTCAATAATTCTCACTAACCCTCCCCTCCTCTCCCCAACTGATCAGATCAACCTAACCATGGCTTTGTTCAATTTCTGGGGCTGCTTTTCCGAGTCGTCGCCGGAGTCGAGCCGATACGTCTGCAACGGCGACATCTGCGTCCTGCGAGATCCCAACACCACCCTGAAGAAGAAGAAGACAGCAAGGCAGAGCTTTAGAATCCCATTCACCCAGCTCTCATTGAGAAAGACTTATTGACATCCCACATGTTTGGCTATATTTGTTTCGAAAAGGTCGAATCTCCAACTCCAAGGGTCCTTACGCCTCAGCCAATATGTTTGGCTATATTTATCTTTGTTACAGGTTAATTGTCTTATCATCTCATTGCTTGTAATATGCATACTTACATATTCAATTCAAAATGGTTTTAGGGTTAAATAAATCAATCCATGATCATGTTTTAATTTCTTGGTATTGTCATAAGAACTTGTGAAGTACAAGTTAATTTCTCATTTACTCTTAATTATTATATCATTTTTTATCTGGATTTATTAGTTCTTAATTAGTTAATAATTTCATCATATTTTGCTCAAAAGTTTCTGGTTTAGTCATTTGTTACTAATTTCATCTCATTTTTATGAATTATTAGTGGATAACTAATCTCAAAATAACATTAGAATTAATGACTAAATTGAGAATTAACTCTTTAGGAGATAAGATTCGAATATAATCTTAATGTTTTTTTAAAAAAATGTAGATTATATCACCAGGTATATTCTTTAAAAAATCAATATATCCATGATTGTAGTTTGTTATAGAGATGAAAACAATAATTATGGGAAGAATTTTATTATTAATCAATCTAATTTTCAAAATACAAGAAGAAATGTATTTATAAGAATACAAAGAGTCTTAGTCAAGTCAAGAATGACAAAAAGTATATTTACAATACTATAGAGAAAGGGAGAATGAATTCTAATGTAACTAGAATATAAAGTCTTAATACATCCCATCAAGCTTAATGTTATCTGAACATTGAGCTTATCCCTTAGATCGTCATTGAACCTTGCGGTTGGTCTTTTGCATAGAGTAGTTTAAATATAGTTCATTTTATGCTACTTTGTCATTAACAAAATGATAGTCTATTTCAACATGTTTGGTTTGAACGTGAAACACATGATTCGCACACAAATAGGTCACACCAAGGTTGTCAGTTGTCACACCAAAGTTTTGGTGATTTTTGCATAGTAAGACCAAGTTCTCAAATTAAAGCAGCTAATCATGTTGCCTATGCTGAGATATCGGCTATAGCTTTGTATTATGCTTCTGTTGATGATCTAGCCACTATCTTTTGTTTGTGACATGCCCAAGAAATTAGATTTTTACCAATAAAAATAGCAAAACCACTAGTGGACTTGCGATCATCGGGACATCCTGCGCTATCAAAGTTCGAAAATGCATGATGTCATCTGAGTCTAATTTTGTAAAACGTAACCTGTAGTTTAGAGTATCTTTGACAGACCTTAGAACATGCTTTATGGCCACCCAGTGGTCATTGGTTGGGATTGCATAAACTGACAAAGGTTGTTTACGTCAAAGGAGAGATCTAGACGAAATGGTTAGATATTGAAGTGCTCCAACTAAGTTGCGGTACTATGTGAGATTGTTATATGGTTGAGATGAATTTGTTGCACTTAGCTTACTGGAATAGGAGTGGAGATTGGCTCGTAGTGTTCCATTTTGGATCTTTTGAGTATTTCAAGACATTTACCTTCGTTGTGACAAGATAATCGCCCTCTTATTATGGAACTGTCTCGATTCCCAAGAAGAAGTTTGGAGGTCCCATATTTCAGATCTCAAAATTTTCAACTATTATGTTTGTTGTGGAAGTCAAGAGATTTTCGTTGATACTCATTATTAGTACGTCATCAACGTAGACAAGTAAATAAATTTGAGCATTACTAGCATGATAGATAAACAATGATACATCAATTTTTAAAGTCTTGAAACCAATCGAGAGTAGACAATCACGAAGACATTTGAACCATGCATGTGGTGTTTGCATAATGTTAGTATATATAATTACCTTTTTGAAAGAAATATATAATTACCTAATAATTATTATGTTAATTAAACTAATAATTACACGAATATTAGTATAATTACAATTAAATATTGGTCGTTAGATTTTTTTTAATAATAATAACAATTAATTCATTCAGGAGGAGGAGAAAAAAAAAAGTAAATGCCATATGGTGAAAAGTAATATATATACTTAAGGTATAAAAGTATAATTGTACAGATATTAATATAATTGTCTAATAACTATTATGGTAATTAAGTTAAACATGGGTCGTTGTATTTATTTTTATAATAATTACAATTAAATTATTTCTCTTTTTATCTCATATTTATTTTAGTAATAATATAATTACATAAATCATATTACATATCAATTTTTAAGATAATTACAAACAAATAAGTCACATATTATTCAATTAATTGAGTGATACTCTTGCACTAATCTTATAATCACATAAATATACACTTTTAAATATTCGAATTGTTTATAATTTCAAAATGCAAAAAGGTTTTAATCGGAAATTCAAGCCTTTACGCAGACACTACATACGTGCATTAAAAATATCTTATAGAAAATATCTTATTATATGACATTGTTTTTACTGGGTGGGTAAACGATTTTTTTATTTACCAAAAGTTGTGATTATATATATATATATATATATATATATATATATATATATATATATATATATAGCTTGGGAGGTAATTTAGGTGTAAAGTTGCAAAAGTTGAATTTTATTTTTATTAGTAGTATAGATATAGATTTATTTATTATGTTTGAAAAGCAAGCACAAAATTAAATGTCATTTAGATATTAGTTTAATTCATACTCATTTCTTAATTTGTAATTGAACCGCATTTAATTTTCAACTATAGTGATGTTATCAAATGTATTTATTCATGGGACAACTCTAATCAAGTTGGTTGGACACTTAATATAGTAATTACAAAGTTTTAAATATGACTCCTCTAATCAATTATGGGAAACCAAATTAAAGCTTTAAAATTTGTCGAATATAATTTTTTTAGAGTTTATTACCAAAATGGTCCCTCGACTATTGCGAAATTACCAATTTGGTCCTCGATAATTTTTCGTGCCCAATTAAGTCCTTCGACTTTGAAAATTTTAACCAATTTGGTCCTCCGTTTATTTTTCCGTTAAACATCCGTTAAATCGGGACCAAATTGGTAATTTTGCTTTAGTCAAGGGACCAAATTGGTAATTAAATTTTCACTGAGATGGTCCCTTGACTATAGGAAAATTACCAATTTGGTCCCTTGACTATAGCAAAATTACCAATTTGGTCCCGATTTTAACGGATGTTTAACAGTAAAATAAACGGAGGACCAAATTGGTTAAAATTTTCAAAGTCGAGGGACTTAATTGGGCACGAAAAATTGTCGAGAACCAAATTGGTAATTTCGTAATAGTCGAGAGACCATTTCGGTAATAAACTCATTTTTTTATTACCATTTATTTTGTTGTGTGATTTATTAAAAAAAAAAAATGGAGGCTATATATTATACTATATTCAATAATTAAAAGTGAATTTGACTTTGTCTAACTTCAACTACCTTTTTTTTAATCCACAAAATAGAAGTATATCAGTATATGCTTTGATTTGCTAGAATATGTCATATCAATGTTCATGGGATGAGAAAGTTGTAGAAGGTGAACAGGTTTTCATAGTTAAGTTCAACAATAATTCCGAAGTGCTTAAATCTTTCTTAAATTGGCTTTTGGAAAAAACTTTTAACTTTACAAAATGAGTTTTATGTTCCTCCTGTATAAAAATATAATGGACATCAAATAAACCCTTAAACTATTAATGAAAAGCTTTTCAAAAAAAAAAATTATTAATGAAAAGTGTAATTAACCATCTTTAATTACAAAAAAAATTCAATCAGACATTTAAAAAATTGCAATTAAACATGATTTTGAATAACCCTTGGGACTAAAACCCATACGGTCGATCAGAGAAGGTGAGCCGGCGACCCCAGACCGACCGGACTCCAGCTTGAAGGTCCCTCATCCTGACCTCCAGCAGTACTCGACCTCGTTGTCTACTTTCCTCGACAGATCCCCACCAAGATACCGTTCCCGACAACAATAAGCCTGAACCGTTCTCTATGCCTTTTTCACATAACAAGGGTAAGAATCATCACACTCCACGTGTACGGTCCCAAACCCGCGCAACAAAGCCCCGATGCATGTTCACCATGTGCCTATCATGCCGAAAGCACAGAATTTGTCCCCTAACACCGTTATAAATACTGCATCAAATGCAAGATGGGAGAGACTTTTGGACTGGAGACTAGTAGCTAAGAAAACCTCAGGAATCTCCCACTCATAACATGAAGGTGCACTCACGCCACCATATCCTATACTATATAGTATATACGGTCGAGATTTACCCTATCAAAACCTTTTTAAAGGTACCATAAAATAATAGGTTAAAATTAACTGACTTGACATCTACATATATCCATGTAATATATTTAAATAATTAAATAATTTTTTTTTAATTATTGGCTGCCATGACAACTTGGTAACTTGGTAGCCAACCAAGCTACCATGGCACCGTTGTCTACTTATCTTCTTCTAGTTTGGAAGAAGATGCTTCGTCTTCTTCCAAACTGGAAGAAAACTTTGAGCTGCCATGACAGCCATTAATGGCTACTAAGGTTACATGTTAAGTTTCACTCAAAGCACATGTTAGTTTCGTAACTAATAGAGTAACAGGTTGTCAGCCGGCAAGCCAACATATCGATCGGATAAGCAGGGCCGGTCCTGAGCACGGACGGGCTGGGCGACCGCCCAGGGCCCCATGCTAGAAGGGGCCCATCCATATATATGTATATGTATACATATATATTATAGTGTTAAAATTATATTAAAAAACAACTCAATGTGATAGCTCAAGTGGTAAGTGAGCTTTTTTTGTGAGAAAGAATTTTGGGAGAATGTGGGTTCGATTCCCACAAATGACAATTTCTGTTAGGCTGGCTCCCACAAAATTGTGGAGAACTTTTTAAAAATACTCATGTGTTTCTTTTTTTCTTTAACCCAGCTAATAGAATCACAAATAGGAGATATAAATAAATTATTCAAAAAAAAAAAACAGAATAATCTAATGAAAATTTGAAACAATCTAAAGAAAATAAATGTATTTCATGCTATTTAAGATTATTATTTTTTATTATTATTAAATTTTAATTTTAATTTTTTTATATAGGGCCCATTTTTTTTAATTTCGCCCAGGGCCTCCAAAATGTTTGGACCGGCCCTGCGGATAAGGAAAATAGAATGTAAATAAATTGACACAATTATTTTTTTACATGGAAATTGAATGGTGAAAAACTGAAAATCACAAGCCCTTTTCGACGATGCCAACTTGCCAAGCCATAAGTTACTATCTTTGTATGTAGTTTTGTACATGCACAATTTTGATCTCTCTTCCCCCTTCTTGACTATGGACTTCTATAGTAAAAGAAATACAATATATATGGTAATATATAGAGTCTTCTTATAGTAATTTGGTATTTTTGGTAGATGGTGTAATTAATGGGATATGAAGGTAATTTATAAAAGATAATGATATTTTGAGATTAAGAGATAATTTAAGTTCATTTTGATTGTCATTCTATAATCGTGCAATTGCCATTTAATTCCTTCCTTCACTACCAAGGCTGATTAAGTCCCAAAGTCAAGTATTAAGTCCGAACACTAATTTAACTACCATAATCCATAAGCACATATTTGAGTAACGATTACTTTTTTTTTTTTTTAATTATAAATAAAAAGTATGTCTTGAATTTTAAAGTTTATAATTAAAATAATAATGAAAAGGTTAAAAGTAAAATTTATTGTTTTTTTTATTAAAGCAGAAAAATTAATTGTTTTTTTTTTTGAAAATAGAAAAATTAATTGTTAATACTTAATAACATGAAATTGGATTATTTTATTCTTTTCCCGTGAGATGACCAACGTGTTATAAACAGTGATTTTGATTGGGTCTTTTGGAGCCTTTGCTAGCTTGCTACATTGGAGTGGCGTATATTCTTTAATTAATAATTACTGCAAATTTCTAAAATTACAGAGCAAATTTGAAAAACGAAAAAAAGCTCCGTAGAAATCTGGGTGCCTCTGGTCTACAACAACAGCAGTGTTGAATCTGTTAGACTTGCTCGATTCAGCTCTTCTTTCCTGTTGAAATTTCGATTGGTTCTCGCTTATCCTAAACTCCCTTCGCTCGAAATGGAACCGTCCTTCGTCTCCAGGGCTCGGACGGCCCTCCATTCCGCTGCAGCTAAAGCGGAGAAAGTCTTTACGGATATTAAAAAATCTGATCCCGCCATTGATCCAGGTATGTCCACGTAATTGCTGTTTTTTTTCCTCGATTTTTATCGTTTACTATAGCTGGACTCTTAAATCACCTATTTTTCCGTTTTCAATTTTGTTCCTCAAACTCGGTGCGTTTTTGTCAGTTAATGCTGAACATTTTAAAATTCAAGTTGGAGATGATTCTGATCAGCAGTCGCCGGAGACATCAACGCCTGGAATCGTGGGTAATAAGGACGGGCCTAAGGTAAGTTATTATGATCATGGTTTGACTTTAATTTTTTTTCCATTTTCTGCTGGAAATATATGATACGATTGTTTGAGCGTTCATATTCTGATGATTAACTATTTACAGTTTGAATGTGATTGATTTTTGATTACGTAATTTGTTTTATTATGGATAAAAGTACATGAACTCACCTGTTGGGTAATTAGATTGAACTCAGGAGATTAGGGTATATTTTAGGATTTATTATTTATTGGATGCTTGTGGGAATTTACTATTGAATATCTGTATTTAGTTTCCCTCTCTTTTTGGTTTTGTTTTGTTTTTTGTTTTTTGTTGCTCCTTATGTTGGAAATAGATTGTATATTTGAGGGGATTATTGGTTGTGATGATTATGCAGGGTAGTAATGAAGGGAAGAGTTTGAGGTGGAAACCACCACAAATAAAGGCAAAGCAGGACTGGCAAGATAGGCTTAAGAGCATAAGAATAGGGAAACGAGGAGCAGAAGATACCGAGGATTCAACTATGGCATATGCAATTTTTGATGAAAATTTATACTTGATGAGGGATAGAGAATTTCCTGAGCAGGAGGTAAGCATACTATCATTTGATTAGTTCTATAAAATATATGAAACATTTTGATCTCATGGATGAGTAAATATGTGTTTGCATGCACACCTGCTCACATAATGCATAAAAGTACATCAACCATTCCTAAGCTATGATTTGCTCTGTCAAAATTTTGATGGAATTCTGGACAAAACAAAAATTATATGCTGTTTCTGTGCCCCGTCTTCCTAGTCTGTAGTGAGAATCATGTCATTACTTGTATTTCTAGTCCTTAGTGAGAATCATGTCATTGCTCACACAAGATTCATTAAATTCTGTTAATACTTAATAGTATATGGGATCATGGTTTTCGGTGATATATCATCGGCATGTTACCATGTGAAATAGGAAATCTTATCAACACTTGATTTAGATTGGATGTGCTTAACTACTTGTAAGAATTAGCTTGAAGTGCCTTCATACCCTGATAAATTGTTGGTGCATATCCTTTATACACGAACTTTACTTTAAATTTACAACTTGTCAAATGTCTTCTGTTCTTCTCTGCTATCACTTTTGCATGTGAGAGTTGAACTAGTGCGTTAGGACCTGACTTCAGTATTTATGGTCTTAGGAAGAGATTGAAAAGTCCACAAAACTGTGACTAACAATTGTGACAGTTAGGTAAAGCTTAGTTAGATTATTGAGGCATGGATGAAATAATTCAGGTATTACATATTTACATGTTCAACAAAGATTATGAACTATGGATTGTACAACACTTTATAGCTGATTTAAGCCAGTAATCCATAAGTAAGTTGGAGTTGATTATGAATTATTCACTATCCTTAATTATAAACCATAATCATCATAATCAATAACCATTAGTTTTGTCAAACAGGCATGCTATAAATATTCACTTGAGAAGCATTTAAAAATTTCTCTTGTATAAGGAATCTTGATTCTTAAACAGTACAATTCTAGGTCTTATTATTAAAAGTTGATGGACTAATAGTATGGTATGATGAATCTCTTTTAGCTGAAAAGACAGTTGATTTTGTTAATATCTTTCAGGAGACCAAATCAGGTTCCTTGTTGGAAGATCCAAACTTTTTGGATGCAGGTGTTATTCCTCCATCTGTTGTCCTGAAGCAATTAGCTGTCGCTATTGAGTAAGATATGTTTTAGCATTTGAGATATTCTATCTAGTCGCTTTCCTTCCCTGTGTCCTAGGGCTGCTGATATCAAACTTTTTCTTGGTAGTGAACTACTATTGTGAAAGGAAAACGGACAGTCACCAAATCTCCTCCTTTTTATATGCAAATTAATGTGAATATGGGATACTTATTAAAAGTAATTATTATAATATTTATAATAATTATAACTATGGGATCCTATTAGTTAAAATTTTTCTCTAGTTTTTCACGTTCTCTAATTTTCCATCAACTAGCACAAAGTGATACTGTGAGACCATCTGACATAGTATAAAAAAGCATAATTAAATTTGGGCTGTAACCTATACATCTATTGGGATTTTCCTCAGGTCTGGAAAGAAGTACAACTCAATGAAAGACCTCCTGGCTTCATCAAGAGGTTCTTCACCTATAAGGGAGAAAGCTAGCTTGAGCTTCTCTGCTGTGAAATCACTAGTGCTACGTGAAAAAGATGCTAGTGAGTTGGGCAGTGATGATAAAGGTCTGTGCCTAATCACTTCACTGCTAGATGCAGGTAGATGCCAGTTTTCTGGGCTGTTAAAACTTCTTCCTTTTTGTTTGTTATTGTTATTGCAGTTTTATTTTAAATTTCATCTTTTGCCTTTTGAATTGCACTTTGTGATTTTCACTTCCATTGCATATTGGCAAGTTACTTGTAGAAGGACATTCCCCTGAGAGTAGGGTGGAGAATGGTTCAGAAACATCTACAAACTCCACATCTTTACCTAAAGATATCCATGGTGCTCCTCCTGAATGCTTTATTATTAAGCTTGGTAAAGTGATTGGAAGTTTGAAAACATTGCAGAGAATGGCATTGTTTTGGAGCAAAATTGTTGCTGAAGTAAGTCCATGAAACTTGAGTTCTTAAGATCCATGCGCTAGTTGATTATTATTTTGAAAGCTCTGCAGGAGAGTGGCTTTGCCTTTTTATATGCTCTTTTTAAGAAGCCTTTCTTGCCCATTTTGTTTCTTTTATTTACTTTAACTGGTTGTCTTTACAATTTCATTAGGCATCAAGTATTTGCTTTAGGTTACTTTAATATATTGATATCAAATGAATTCCAGTTATGCCTCTCACAAGGTCCAACTAGTTGGTTGTTTTCTGAAATCATTTTTTGTGCAGCTGAGAAGGCTTTGGTCTGAGGGGCAGTATATCCCTGGCATTCCACCAGATGAGATTCCCGATCTAAATTCCTGCCTTTTGTATCAGCAGTTACAGGTGATTAACTGTTGTGTTTCCAGAAAAAGGCGCAATATTCTTGCCACTGAACAATTGAATTCTGTTGAGAGGCTAGCTAATTCAAATCTCAAAATCTCTGATTTGGACACTTCTCCTGGAAGTCGTGTATTGTATGCTAAACTTACCACAGGGGAACTAGTTCTTCGTTTAGGAGTTAACAAACTATCTGATTTACAAATGTTGGAAACAGGCGAACCTATATATACCGCAGTGATACAGGTTTGTACTATTCGGGAGATAGCTAATACTGTCCCAACTGTGGATTTTGTACCTGCATTCTATGTGTACTGTTTCATATTAATAATGTGTTCACTGATGGTTTAGGAAGCACCTTTGTTGACAGAAGACATTATCAAAGAAACGGAGGAGTTTGTCCTACGGACAGGGAGGTAATGCCTTCTATAATGAAGCTGGATGATATCTTTCCTTATCAAGTTTCTATTCTTTGAAGATTATTGTTATTATTTTTAAAAAAAATCCTAGCATATATGAGTGTTGAACTTGTTGGTGACTGCCAAACACCTAAGCAAGATGGCAAAGGTCTGTTGAGGTTGATGTGAAAGTATAAGCTTTAAGGGAGAAAACTTGGGTGATATTTCCTTCGAGTAAATGTTACTGGTTGGCTCGGAATAGCCATATGAATTAATTTTATCAATACTTCTGGTGATTTGAGTAATTAGGGAACTTATTAAATGACTCTATGATGTTGTTTTATGCCTGAACAAGGAATAAGAATTCTGAACTCATCTTATCACATCCTATATGCCTGAACAGTGAATAAACTTTGTAATTTATTGCAACATGAAACATTGACTAAATTCAATTGGGAATGTGCCTTTGGCACAGTTTGCTTGGTTGTCTTTGTGAGTGGCATTTATTTCTAGGATTAGTTGTGTTCTCTAAGGAATAAAGACGGTTCCAATAATCTAAAGGTCTTTTTTTCCTGGTAATCAGCATCGAACAAGACAACTGAATTGGCCATGTGTTATTTCTAGTTCTCCAGTTAATATGAATGGATTTTTCTTTAATGGCAAACTGATTTTACCTTTACAAATTTTCTTAATTCTGATTTTTTAAGCGTTGTACTGTTATTCTATTTGTTATTGCTGGTGCAATGTCTCAAAGTCCCTTGTTTGAATAAGTAACATGAGAAAAAAAAAGCTCTTTTAACTCCTGATAACTGATTCTCTCATTCATTTCCTTTGTATCATTTAAACAATTGGCTTTATGCTCTCAGTGTTGGTGCTGGGTGTTCTCAACTCCTATCCGATATGCAGGCTTTCAAGGTGAAGTTCTATAATAGTGTGTTGGTTAAGTTCCTTTCTTGACATCTCCAGTATTGATGTGGTAATAAGTCTTGATAGACTTACATGTTTCCTCTTTAACTCTGTACTAGGCGGCAAACCCTGGTTGTATATTAGAGGATTTTGTGAGATGGCATTCTCCCCCAGACTGGATGGAAAATGAGAGTAGTGAGTCTAATGTAACACTTAAAAGAAGTGATTCGTCTGTGAGAGGCCAACTGAGTACTCGGATGCAGAAAGAAGGTCAGGTTTCTCTACAGAACATGTGATCTGATCAGTGAAGTTCCAATTTCTGCTAATACATTAAAACAAATATTTCTTAGTTATTCCTACTTCGGAAAGGATTCTTAGTGATGGAAAACTCAGTAGTACTTAAAGTGTTATAAGTAGTCATAAATTATATACATGTTGGTTTTATTTGGCCAATTGACCAAATAGTCTGAATAAACTCGCAATAGTTATCTTTCTAATGTTTGATTGATTGATTTTTAGGTAATTTGTGGCGTGAATTGTGGGAAACCTCAAAACCAATACCAGCTGTCAGACAAACCCCCCTCTATGATGAGGATTTGGCTGTGTAAGATGCGATTTATTTGTTGATTTGTTGTCTATACTTTATAATTGAATGAAGCTTTGTGAAAAGTAACCTTTTCTGCCTGTACATAGGGAAGGTATTCTGGACGCCTTAGAAGATATATCGCCATCCATGCTATTTGAACAACTATTTATATCCCTTGTGAGTCATCATGAATGGAATTGTGGTTGTTCATTTCTGAAAATTTTCTTTCATTTTCCTCCTTTGCCTGTTAATATCTGTTATCATTCATGACTCTTAAAGATTCCATATCATAATTTTTGTAGAATAAAGCATTTATTGAATTGGGACTATGTAGAGCCTTTTGATATCCATGGGCCTCTTTAATTATTACCTTTTGTTCTTGATTTCTTGTCAACTCAAGTTGTTTATGTTTTTGCTAGCTGAATTAATATTATGACCATAAAAAATGAGTTCAGTTCTGGTTTTAATGCCATATATTATCAAAATTTCAGATCGGTTCAGGATTTGTGATTGCTGAGTCAACCCTCTCCCCCAATTCCAGCTTGTTGCGGCTGTTTTATGAGTGCAAAGATTACATAGTTTTAACATGCCAATGCAACACATGGGTTAAGAGAGTTGATGACATATGTCAGGTATGTGTGGGGCTGGTTTAGTTGTTTACTTTGTAGACCTTGCGTGAGATAAGATAGTAGCTTCTCCTGAAATGCAAGCTTTTCTTTTAGTGGCATCATGGTATATTTACTTCAAACTTGATTGGTCTTTTCATTTAACCATCCCCTCACTTTTGGCATTATTCGCTGACAAATGACCTTTAACAAATAACAGAAACTGGAATAAAGGTGTCTGTTAGCAGTTGCTATACCTTTTCTGCTTGGGGTTGAAATGATGTTTTACTTTGCTCGGACGAGTTAATACCATCTGGGGTCCTCTAAGTATATTGTGGTTTTGCGATGCTTACCCCTAAACTTTTAAATTGACCACCTGTGGTCCTTCGACTTTCAATTTGTTACCATCCGTGGTTCAAGTTAACCACACATGATCCTTTTGCTATCAAATTTTAACCACCCATAGTTGAAGGACCACGACTGGTTAAATTTTGAAAGTTGAAGCACCATAGGTGGTTAACTTGGACCACGGATGATAATAATTTGAAAGTCGAAGGATCACTGGTGGTCAATTTGAAAGTTTAGGACTAAATGTGGCAAAACCGCTATACTCGGAGAACCCCATATGGCGTTAACTCTTGCTTGGACATAAAAAAAGAAGTGCATTACTATATAAGAATACTGGTACATGAAGTTGTTGAACTGTTGAAATTTAGTAGAATTGCTATTTCAGGTGTATGAAACGGTGGAGACGATGGTAGTTAGCCCGGATGGAGTTGGTAAAATCACAGTTCAGCATGAAGAGAACACTCCTGTGAGTGAACTGAAAAGCCGGTTCAGGAGACTAGGGTCGTCGGTGTTTGGCAGGGATAAGAATGCAGGAAAAGGATCCCCAACAAACTCAGAGGAGAACCTTATAAAGCAATCAATCTCATCCATATTTTCAAAGAAGCCACCTAAACACAGCAGCACAAATTCGGGTGATATTAAGTTTTCCAGTTCTGTCGATAATGACTGGACTATTGTATAACACCCTTCTCATCCAAAGGTGCAACTGTAAATTTATTTGTGTGCACAGTGAACTATGAACCAGTAAAAGCAATACCAAAATCATATGATTCAAAAAGTTGCCTTCAACTTGAGTATTATTTTCCTATGTAGTTTATGTTGACGCAAAGCAGTATATTCAACCACAAGGATTAATCTTAAATTAATGTTTTGAAATTTTAGCTACCTAAGTCAATTTTACGATGTTTATTAACAGCTTTAAAAAAATTTCCTTAATTGTCATTCTGTACATTATTAATGATACGTTAATCAATTAATTGCCATAATGTAGTTAAGCCATACTCACAAAAAACATAGTTTTCTCGTTTCATGGCTCCACACGCTAATTTAACTGGATGGTGAAATAATGTAGTTAAAATGTTAAACCTATACATAAAATGTTAAACCTATACACTTTTTATATAACTCATTAACTCATCAATGATGTATATAGAAAGTAAAATTATCATTTCTCACCTTAATTTTATTGATTAAGAAAAAAGATAAAAATTGTGATATTTTTTGTTTTTTCTAAATTAATCGTAACATGTCACATAACTAAGAAATAAACAATAGAGAAAGAAGAAACGATAATGTACTTTACTCATGTTTTCTTTATATTTACTAAGTGATCTGCGAATTATATTGTTTATAATAATTTAATTCGAGAGTCTATTTCTATGTTTATTTTAAAGAATGGTGTAATCATCGCCCATTTTATCTGTAACAAGTTTGGATATGCATTAATGACATTTCTCTATTTTTCCAAAAAAAAAAAAAGTGAAAGTGAGCATAGTATTACTGTATTAGTGTATTATTATTCGAGATTTATTAATTCTAATTGTTCTAAAAAAAAAAAAGATTTATTAATTCTAAAAAGACAAAAAGGGAGTCGAACGACGCCGTGCTATAAAAGCACGTTTCCATTTCAGTTGCAACTCCAGCTCATCTATCGTTCATGGAAGAAAAAGAATAAAATCGAATCAAAGAAAGCTTAAGCAGGAATAGTACTAACGCGGTTCTTTGCAGCGACTTTCCCTCTCTATTCTCCATCAATCTTCGTCGCCCAATCTACCATTCTGCCACCTTTTCTCGTGACTAAATCAGGTCAGAACTTCTTTCTTCGATCTGCTTTAATGCTATGTATTCCTCTGTGAATGTTTGTTCTCAAAATCTCCAGTATTTTTTTTGAATATTTTCCGGTTTTTTTTTTTTTTTTGAATTTTTCGATGGATTTAACAGTGCTAAGAGATGTTGGGCGTTTTACGGCGAAAAGTCGCTTCTGGCGCCGCATCTGCTCCGGTAGAACGACTTAATTCAATTTATTTTATGCGTATAATGTACGGTGATATGTTATGTATCTTGTGTGGTTATATGTGTTACTTTTTGGAGCAGACTTTAGGGAAATCGTTGCGTAGGATTCAACCTGGAGCGGCGACACCTAGAGTTTGCTGCGCTGCAGGAGAAGAGGTGATAACTATTTAGCTTTTTTTGTTTTTGTTTGCATTTCCATTCAAAGATTGTCGGTGCGTTGTGGTTTGTTGACGTCTCATTGGGAGAATGGGAGGTGGATATACTCCTTTTTGCATAATCAGATTTTGGCCTAGTGGGATTCTATTTTTTTGGTAGTTCTAAAATAAATTTAACATTGGCTTGAAAATTCTTTGTATTACCATATTGCTAAATTCTAATGAGTTTGACAAGTTTTAGGATAGAACAGTGATGAGAATGCTAGTAAGCTCTGGATGACATGTTACAATTTTTAGTATATTATTTCTCTGTTGTTCCTTTTTGTTTTTCTTTTTAATTAAAGATATCCTATTGTTATAAGCAATAGTATCAGTTTGTCACTTGAAAATCTGGAGGCGAATTTCTCCTTGAGTTTCTAGTTCTAGCAGGATATTGCTTCCCGCATTTGCTTGGTTGTTGTTGGATCTCTTGGTGCTTTTAGTTTTTGGTTTCTATTTGGAAGAATCTAATGCTTGGAAATGTGAACAGAGCTTTATTCATCCCAGAGGATGTTATCAGGCTCAAAATTTCTGTCAACTTGTTTTAGGTAATCTCTTGACATCTTATGTTGTGGCTCCAAACTTAGCAAAATACACACCCTAACTATATTTCAATTTGTAATTAGTATCCATTTGTAATGGATGCAGGTCACTCAATGGATATGCGACCTCAAAGGTTAGTGATCCAAATTCATTCTCTCTTACGGTATGCCAGCTATTACTTGGGATTTTGAGCATACTCAAATTCATTCCCCAATTTCATATGAAGACTACATTTCAAAGTATATATCATTAAAGAATACTTGTCACCAAATAAAAGTTAAATAAAAGATACCCAATTTATTTCCTCCTGAAACTTGTATGGCTCTTACATCTATACTTTGTTTTCTTGGTGAATAGCAAATGTAAAGTGGTGATTGCTGCTTCCTAACTGTGTGTCTGATCCCTTGCTTTATCTGCAGGGGGGTTATGACCAATGTTCATCAAAGTGGTATACTACAAAATTGGAGCAGGCCATATTGTTCCAGCGGTGGTATGATGTGCTTTTGTGCAATAGTGATTATTCTTGTGTGCAATCTTAACATGGTTTGCATACATATGTGAAATGCTTATATTGATATATTGTTGGTATGTGTTTCACCTCAACTAAAAGTTTAAGTTGTTTGCATGGATACTACATTTATTATTTTATATTTTTTCTCAACAGAAATTTAGTTGAGAATAGGAATAAATAATCATTATTTGTCAATGACTTTAATTATAGTTGGCCCCTTAGGTTGATGTAGAGTGATTGAAGGAAGTATAGGCACTGCAATATATTTGTAACTGTGTATATATGTTGTAGTTATGTTGTCACTGGCTGCTGACTTCATTTTCATCCATTCTTGTGCTTAAGGTGATCTGGTTGATGCTGTGGTTCCTTTTATGGGTGAATCCATAAGTGATGGCACACTTGCTACATTCCTGAAGAGTAAGTTTCCTTCTTAGTAAGAATGTAAGATTGAGTTCTTCACTCAAATTATTGTTCTTAGAGGCTTGTGTTTCTGGTTTTCTTTTTCCTTCTATTTACACCTCTCACTATCTATTGAGTAGAACCTGGTGATAGAGTAGAAGTTGATGAGGCAATTGCCCAAGTTGAAACGGATAAGGTATGTGGCCTGATACTTTATTTATTTTAATTCAAGAGTTTTCAAATTTAAGATTAATATTTTATATTTGGACTTTTTCATGTCTTCCAGGTAACCATTGATGTTACCAGTCCTGAAGCTGGTATAATTCAAGAGGTACAATTGCCTAGCAAAGATATTTATTTGAGTTCATATTATTATTTCCATTCTTGATCGTTTAAACTTTTTTTTTTTTTTGGGTTTCTAAATCTGTAATTTGTGGATTTTAATGTGCTTTTAAATCTCTTTAGTTTGTAGCCAAGGAAGGAGATACTGTGGAACCTGGCACCAAGGTTGCTGTCATTTCAAAATCTGGTGAAGGTGTGAATCATGTTGCTCCATCTGAGAAGGCTGCTCCACAACCATCTGGTCATGTTGAACAGAAAGAGAAGCCAATGACTAAAGTTGAAGCTCCTCCTGTCAAGGAAAAACCAAAGGAATCATCACCACCTCCCCCTAA
Organism: Ipomoea trifida; assembly: GCA_003576665.1. Lineage (NCBI taxonomy): Eukaryota > Viridiplantae > Streptophyta > Magnoliopsida > Solanales > Convolvulaceae > Ipomoea > Ipomoea trifida. The sequence goes on from CP025645.1 coordinate 13,028,779, forward strand.
AACCTCTGCTACAGAACCCCAGCTTCCCCCCAAAGAAAGAGAAAGACGAGTACGACTTACAAATTCATTGTTTTCCTGTATTCCCTGCTGCCTAATATTTATGTAAAATTTTCATTTGAGCCTTGATCTCAAATATATTTTTATGTATGGCAGGTTCCTATGACGAGGCTTAGAAAAAGAGTTGCCACACGCTTGAAGGACTCGCAAAATACATTTGCATTGTTGACAACATTCAATGAAGTTGATATGTAAGTTTAGACATATTTTATGATGATTGGAAAGGTGGATGAACTTTTGTCAGTGATGTTAAGGTGACGTAAATTTTTCAAGAAACAGCAGCAAACATGATTAGGATTTAGGATTTTGGTTAGAATTCCTCTCAAAGCTTGATCTGTTACTGGCTGGATTCTTGTTGAAGTATTGTAGAAATCAAGAATGCAAAATTGAACATTACAATTTGCTCAGTGTAAATTGCTAATAATGCTCTGGTTCATGATTGTTATCACTTACTCCTTTCTAAACTATTGATTATTGCAGGACAAATTTGATGAAACTCCGTTCTGAATACAAGGATGCCTTTGTTGAAAAACATGGAGTGAAACTAGGACTTATGTCCGGGTTTATCAAGGTGTGTGTGGATAAGAATTTGATTCTTAAAAATGTGAATACTTTTCAGTTCCAGTCCTATGACTAAATGCATTTTTGCACAAATTTCAGGCTGCAGTTAGTGCACTCCAGAATCAGCCAGTAGTTAATGCAGTTATAGATGGTGATGACATTATATACAGAGACTACATAGACATCAGTATAGCTGTTGGTACACCAAAGGCAAGTGAACATTTATTAGCTTCTATTGGCTTATGCATAGTCTCAACTTCATGGGACTTGAGTTATTTTTACAAATATTCATATTCATTGGTGCATGATGAGTTCAGGAACTATGAATACTATCAAATTCCCATTATCCTTTTCTCCTTGTTCAGGGACTTGTTGTCCCAGTTATCCGTGAGGCTGACAAGATGAATTTTGCTGAGATAGAGAAGACCATGAACACACTTGCTAAAAAGGCAAATAATGGAACTATCTCAATCGATGAGATGGCTGGTGGATCATTCACAATATCCAATGGCGGTGTCTATGGAAGTCTTCTGAGTACCCCGATTATCAACCCGCCTCAGGTACCTTCATCCTCACTATTCAGTAATGCATTCGTACATCCAACCTCTATCCCATACTATTAGACCATTAACAACCTTATTATGCCTTATTGTAGTCTGCCATCCTGGGTATGCACTCAATAGTGAACCGCCCAATGGTTGTCGGAGGCAACATTGTTCCCAGGCCAATGATGTACATTGCCCTGACATACGATCATAGGCTGATCGATGGAAGAGAGGCAGTGTACTTTTTGAGAAGGATTAAGGATGTGGTTGAAGATCCACGGCGCCTGCTCCTGGATGTATGATTGCGTACTTCTGATGTTTGATCTCTTACACTCGTGTTATACCTGAGTTAACACACTCAAACATGCACAAAACAGGAATAAACCTAACTATGCGAAAGTTTTGTAGGATAACATTGTTGCTCGCTCTGAAAATTTTCAGTACTGCTAGAGCATAGCTTACTCAGAGTGGGAGCCTTTTTTTAAAATTTTATTTGCCATTGTTTTCCTGGCAAAATCCAATTTGAACCGTATTTTCATTAATTTGTGATTTTTGCAAACATGCCATTCCTGGTATAAGACTTGATTATATTATCATGATTTCAATTTTTTTTATTCTTTCTTTCATGTAATGACGAAAACATTTTGGCCCTCTTGGCCTCTTTGGTAGTAGAAACCTCTTCACCTCCCAAGATCATCGCATTCTCATCAATGTACAATCATAACCAAATCCAATAAAGATGCAAAGATTAAATTACATTTGGTTTGAATCTTTGCAACCCAATTAAACAACGATAGCCAGCTAAAGTTGCGTTAAACAAAGATGAAGAAAATTGCAATTTAAGTTTGGTTCAAATGCTTTAGTTTCAAGGACTCAAAGCTGGATACTTCTCTTGTACTACATTATACGTATATATTATTGGGTAGTGTGGTGGGAAGTGTTATGGAGACACCAACAGGTACCGGATGGGCGGGGGTGCGATTTGAACCAGATAATGGATCCAAGTATTTGTTTAGAGATGAAACCTGATGGAATGGATGTTCCATCCTTTATGACTATGGTGCATAAAAATGGTTATGTCAAACTTGATGGAATTCGTAAATCTAATAATCTATTATCTCTGATGGTGATCTGTACTCAAAAGTTAGCTTCGAAAGGGCTTGTTTGCATTAACCACTCTTAAAATGTCTGACGGTTATAGGGAAGTAGTGAATAGGAGATGTGTTGAGCAGTAGCTCCAATCTTATACTGGGTTCCTACCGTGGGCTAAGACTACCATCATCCCTGCAAAGAGACCATTGGCAAGGTGATGTGGCAAGATGACATGTAATAATATAATTTTTTTTTTTTTATAGTGAGGTAGATTGCAAATTTGCAATCCGTACAAAAGCTGCTGCGCTGTACTTTTTTTTAAAAAAATTGTTTATTTGCTTTTTTTTGTTTTCTTTTCTTTTTTATTTTGTTTATTTATTAATATTTTAAAGTGATATAATATTGCAAGAATATAGTGTGAATGGTAAATGAATTGCAAATTGAATGATGTGAAAGTGGGGCCATTTTTTTTTAGATTGAGAAATTTGCAGGGATAAGAATGGTAGGCCAAGGTTGGACTGTTTGACAGAGTCACTTTGTTTATTATTAAGTACTTATTTTCTCTGCTACTTATGGCTACAGTTCCGCAGATATTTTCTGTTAAAACCTTGGGAGAAAAGAAAATTAAAACCTACCCACTTGTAGGGAGTACACCCCCCTTGTACGCTATTTAGATTGTACCAGATACCCCCATACCAAGTACTACTCCGTATTTACACCAGCTCTTACAGTATTCAATGCAACTGAACATATCATAATTCATAAATGACACCATCACTAATTGGCATCTTAGAAATCTTCATTCGAAGTTATATTAAATAGGAATGAAAAGTTAAAACTAAAAGAAAAAAAGGAAGGGAAAAGAATGAAATGGAGTTTATTTGATATACATATAAAAAACATGAGGACATGACAAATAAAATTAATGGAAGGGGGCAAGATGAAAAATGTCTAAAGATAGACTTAATTAAAAATGTAGAATTTTATGATTCTAATACACATGAAAAATGGAACTCCTTACAACATATGCATTATTAAGTTTGATGTAGCATGGTCGAGTATCATAAAGAAGCATGTTAAAAAATCCTGTAGCTACAGAAGCTAAACCCGGTGCAAAACTCACAAATTTTATGAGTGCCAGTAGTAGACATACCTATCAACTTCACTAAAATTATTACTATTACGCTCTAACTTCTATAGCTTCCTTCAGCAGGTGCTCTTTCACAGATTGAATAGGTACCTGCATTGACAAGGTAATCCATAAAGAACCATAAACATATATTGTCTATGAAACTTGTATGAGTAATAGAAGCAGACCATGATAATTTACGAAACGGATAGTTATGACTTATGAGTGCCTTGGTGATTAAGACTATAAGTTTCTGTTTAGCTTCTAATAGAGTATACAATGGCTCGATGCAAATTTACCTCCTTTCGGTGGAAAATGCCAGCAGCAAGGGCAGCAGAGGCATTTGTTTCATTGAAAACCTCCGAGAAATGCTCAACAGCTCCAGCACCACTGCTTGCAATTACCGGGATGCTTACAGCATCTGATATTAACTTGATAAGGTCTATATCAAATCCTTTTCCCTGACCTGGAAATACATGCATTACAAGATAAATGAAAGTATGAAACATTTTATTATCACGACAAAAGATATACCGGGATAATGGATAATGAGCCATACACACTTGTAGATGATATAGTGATAGACATTGAAAATAATTCTTGAAATCATTAATACCATCGCAGTCGATGCAGTTTAGCAGTATTTCACCAGCTCCCAATTCTTCAACAGCTTTTGCAAGCTCAAATGCTCCAATTGGTCTCCCTTCTCGTCCACCATTCACCTTAAAATATGTCAATAAAAAGCTTGTTTTTGGGGCTTAAAGAGTAACATATTGAGCATATATGATCCTACTAAAGCAAACTATCTATAAACATAGCTAAAATGCTAACGATAAATACACAAATGTAATAATCATATATATAAACAAGATGAGTGTTGAATGGCAACTCACTGTGCACTGGTACCAAGCATATTCTTCACCATTTGGACCTGAAACCAGTAGAGCACCAAAAAGCAAAAGTCACATAAAATCTATCTCAGACAGAGATGGCTTCTTCAAACCTAGATGAGAGCATGCAAGCATGTTTCTCTGTAGAGGAGTCTTTCCAAGGTTCTCCTTGTTCAATCAAAAAGTCAAAAGCATAAAGCAAGAATCCAAACTATTCACTGCCTTACCTAGGTTTCGCACTTTGACAGTCTTGAACTCTACATCTTTTGGGTCCTTCAAATACACCCTCCTTGGATCAATACTTACAACCACTGCCTGCAAAACAAAAGCCACATTTCTTTCACATAAGCCATCCACTCTAGGTAGGCAAACCAGAGAGTGGCACTTACACAGATCTAAATTAAGCTACTTACACAACACATTAAGATGATAATACTACTGAATAGCTATCTTTTCTTCTTTTGGCCACAGTTGGTATACTTAGCCAGATTATTTGTTAAATATTAATTCAATTTTACTTTATTCTTTTCCCACTCTCCAAATAAACATTCCATTGATTCCACTTTCCACAGAACCACCCTCCTCCAGTCAGAAGAAAACAGTAGCTGGTTGTAGCATAAAAATTGGACCCAAAATACAAGTCAGGTATCACATAACGCAAGTTCAACTAATAGGCTGCGGAAAAGTACATATACAATGGCTAGTATATATAAGTGTCTTGACTTCTCTTAGTCAAATTCCAAATTTTCAGTGACTTGTACCTGATTCCCATAAACTCTAGAGATCTGCTCCAGACTGCTTTTTCCAGTTTTTACCTTGCATAACAGAGAAAAAAAAAATCATTTGAAGGGTCAGTACAGAAGTGATCAAGAAAGCAGAATAAACAGGTTTATGATGTGAATATCATCTACAAGAACTGTACATACTCCAGATTTCAAATATTCTTCAGCAGCATATACTGCATCACTTCCTATAGAGACCTTGTCAGCACCAGATCTGAAATACTCAGAAGCAACTTCCAAACTAGAGTAGTACCTGAAAAAAGCATTCATTCTATTGAATAGGAAATTGTGCATATTATAGAAGTTCTGTAAGTAGAGGAGTCATTTAATCTATCAAACTAAAGAGTGCATTTGGAAGATGAGTTAGAGTGGTGGCGATGAGATTGGAGCAGTTACTCCCCCAGTTGAAATTTTTGTAAATAGAAGCGGTGGATTACTTCAATCAAGGACTCACAGTTCATCCAAAGATCAGTTGAGTGGTCCACTACTCTCCCAAACACACCCTAAGATGTTGGGGGCATCAATTGATATTGAGGAAAAGTTCCTAAAACAATGACCAAATTTACCTGCCATTTCCATCAGTGAAGTCTCTAATACCGCCTCCAACAGTTAAAGGCACAAAAACATTCTCTGATGTGTACCTCAATACCTATATGATAAATTCCAAAAATAGCTTATTAAATTCTGATAAAAACAACCCTGGATTTACTATAGAAGGTTAGTTAATAGTAGTTACTGAGCACAAAGAAGGGGAAGAGCATGTCAAGTCAGAGTTACAGAGTGTAGCAGAAAATTACATTGTTGTAGCTGATAGTCTGTTACAGACCACTGTTACACCCCCTTCCCCATCTGCCATATAGAATTTTGACGTACAATAGAATTACCTGGGAGTATTTGGTTGGTGGTTATGAGGTACAGAAATGGTACTGAAGCTAATTAATGTTGTTTGTTTAGGGGATTCCACAAGAATGAGAATGGATTGAGACAGGAATGATTTTTATCCATTACCATTTTATTTGCAGGTATGATGTCATTTCAGCATTAAATACCCTGCTGCAACTGTTTCCCTTTGTCTCAACTTCAAACTCCCTTTGTCTTCCTTTAAACATACCTCCCACTTACCAGTTTCCGCCAATATCCCCCACAATGCACACAGAGTTTGAAGCAAACACAAACTGTACTGCAAGTTTTTGACAATCCCTGAATCACATCATAACCCTCCCTGGCCTGACCTCCATCCTCCACCACCCACTTTGATCCTACCTCCACCATCTATTCCCCTAAAAACAGATGCTTTAATTGCACATGCCTTTTTTTATTATATGTTTTTAAGAAAGAAGATTTTTTCTTTATTTATTAAGTTAAGCCAAAAAACAAATCCTTAGGGCTTGTTCAGCAAATGGAAAATTTTTTATTTTTCCTGAAAAGTAGAAAACTAAAATGGACAGTGTTCAAGACTTCAAGTTGAAATATTCTCCAAACTAAAAAATGGAAACAAATTTTCCACATCTCCAACATTTTAACAAAGTTAGAAAACAGGTTGGTGAACAGTGCCAATACTGTTCACCTGCCATTGGTGTGGCTTTTTGTGTACAGATGCTTTTCCATTACTAAGCAGGCTCTTAATGATTCCCATTCCATTTGTATACCAAACTTAATACCATTATCCCATTTTGATTCCCATATTTGAACAAACCACTTAGAACTTTCGTACCAATTTTTGTGGAAGTAGTTGGAACATCATAATCCATTGAATAAGAATGAGGATTGATTATACTTGGGATAGAAATTTTAACAATAATAGCAAGAGTCATTTATCACAAAAACCCACTTGGGATAAACAAAGCCATAAAAATGATTACAAAAACTGAACAGCAAGTAAATTATGAAACAACAAACCTGCAACATTGGTAGATCGCCAAGAGGGAAGTCTCTGAAACCAGTAATATTCAAAAAGCTAACCTGGAATGTCACATATACAGCAAAGATATATCACAATAGTATAAGACATAGTCACATAGCAACAATGAATAGCATGATGCCTACCTCATCCGCTCCATCCTTGTAATACTGTCCAGCAAGATCTACTGGCTTACCAAGGTTTCTGACCTTCAGTAAAGGGCAACCAAAATTAGCAATATTACCAAAACAGGACTCAGCATCAAATGACTAGAAAACATTATCCAAGATGCAGGTCATGGGCACTAAATCCTTTATGAACCAGACAATCCAACGACTACGTTTGATCCATGTGGAAAAGATGTGAACAAAAAGTATTTCTTCAGAAATTTTTATCCCACAACCACCCCCAAAAAATGGCAGAGAAAAAGAAAAAGAAACTGGTGACTGCAGGATAAGATCAGGCTCTTTAGTTTTACTTATGTGTTTGCCTTACCTCATTTTCTTTTGTGTGCTCTCTTACATCATATTGGTCACCTTTTGTTACAACAAGATCACCGTTATCATTAGCCCTGACATCAAGACATGCAATAACCTGACAAGTTGCAGAAAACATCATAAGTCTTGATTTCTGGTAGAAAGTTTATAGTAGTTAGAATCATTATCAAGTCTGACAAATCTGACTGCCACAACCCACCCTCTTTGCAAGTTTAGAGGCCTTCCCTTGGACTGGCTTCTGTCTTCACAGGAAGATTTCCATTTGTTAGACAAACATTCAAAAACGCACAGAATAAAGTCACAAGTGTGATGGGTACCTTTGTTCTTTTGGACTCTTGGTTCAAGAACCTTTCCAAGATAGAAAGGCCAACATCTGAAAAGACACACAAAAGAAGTATAAAATATGTTGTTCTTGTAGGATTTGAGACATTCATACTGCTAGAGCTTAAACAAGCGCTAGTAGAAGCATATAAATTGATGTCAGTGATAGACAGATAGTTAGACATATATTGACATTTCCTTCACAAAGCCTCTTCAACAAAAAGCCCATAAGTGGCTCAGTAACCCTCTAAGTGCTGTTAGGCAGAAGCAGATAAGATCATAAGAGGTAAAATATCTTTGTTAGAAAGAGCTTATATAAAAGAAGCTTTTTAAGGAGCTATTTTTATATTTGGTAAACATCTTATATTTTCTTTTCTCACTTAAAGACCCAAGTCTACATCAAAAAGCTCTTCTTAGAAAAGCCTGAATTTGACGCATCTAAGAAAAAAGGCAAATTGCCTCTTATCCACTATGAAAAGCACTCTGTAAAAAAACCATATTTGTCTCAGGCTTATGGTTTCTTGGAATAAATAAGAGGAAATAAGCTCCTGGCAAAGCAAACACTAGAAATTGCCTCTTATCCACTATGAAAAGCACTCTGTAAAAAAACCATATTTGTCTCAGGCTTATGGTTTCTTGGAATAAATAAGAGGAAATAAGCTCCTGGCAAAGCAAACACTAGAAATTGCTTCCCACCCTCGCCTTTCCAGACCAAAACAAACCATGTTTTAAGGTAACAGAGAGAGAGGCAGAAAGCACATACTGACTTCATAATTAACTGCATCTGCACTATTTAGTATTTAACCACAAACATCCCTCTTTATTTAGATATACACTGGTTCGTGTGAAATATAAAATTTTACTTACTATGTTTCCACAGAAAGGTTAAATTTTAGGGTTTTTTTCCCACTAATCTTTACTTTTTTACTTGACATTAAAAGGCACATGGATGTCAAACCATACCACCACTCTTCTCAGGGTGGAACTGAACAGCATGTACATTTCCCTTTCTGATAGATGCTATGAAATTGTCGCCATAATTGCATGTAGATGATACCCAGTCTTTATTATCATCTGACTGAAAGAAGTGGTCAGATGTCAGAACCAAGTTACTGACATGCAAAACAGAAGACTAGCTATCAGCCTATCAATAAAAGAGGGCAAAAAATTTACTGGTATTGCCCGATAAGAATGAACAAAGTAAACATGTCGGTTTCCAATTTCATCCAAGATCTCTGAGTCTTTTGTTATTTCAAGTGCATTCCATCCAATATGAGGTACCCTTATGCCTTTAGATGAATCAAAACGTCCAACTACTCCAGGGATTAAACCAAGACCTTTTACTGAAAAAAATGAAGAATTGTTAGCCAATAAATATTATGCTACACCTTAGAAGGAATTGATTGATGAGATAAGATAAAAATGACAGCCCTCATCTTAAAATAAAAGCCCATTACCTGGACCATTCTCATCACTCGATTCAAATAGTAGTTGCAAGCCAAGACAAATGCCCAGAAATGGGCGATCTTGTTCAATGTAAGTAGAGAGTGCTTCAGCCATTCTACAGAGCATAGTTCACATAAATAGAAGAAACTTGAGAGCATTGACCAATAAAAATACAAAAAGAAACACCTAATAAACAAATCACTGAATTACTATACGTACAAACATCCCAGGATGTCTGTCCACTGACCATTGGCCATTGGGAATATCTCCTACAAGAGTCTTACCCATTCTTGCTTAGCACATCCATAGCAGCAGCAAAGGCACCTACTCCAGGGAAAATGAGGCGTTTTGCTTTCAAGATGTCCTCGGGTGTTTGTACCTGAAAAGGACTCAGAAAACTAAGCTCAAAAAATACAAGAGAATAAAGCAGAGGAATCTTCCTACAGTCCTATACTTTTCAAAATGAATCTCCAATCTTTCTTTCAACTGCAAATCATAAAAGCATTGCCATGTCTTTCCTCAGTTTTCTAAAATACAACACTTTCGGTACAATTCTTCCTCCTTGGATGGATAAGGCATTTTTTAAAAATAAATAAATAAAAGAGTTGAATAAAGTTGAAAAGAATTGAAAAGAAAACCTACATCTTTGATTCCAAAGCCAAGAAATCGAATTGCATTCCTGACACTTCGAACATTTCCGGCACCGTAGTCAAGCAGAGTTACCACTGCAATAATTGAAATTGAAATTTCAGTTAAAATTGCATTTATAAAAAAGCTCAATAACCATTTCTGATAGGAAGGAAACAATTTTCCAGTTTTCACATAGATACATAGACATCTTAATGCCAATCTGTATAAGTGTTTGAGCATAGATACCCGAATTGAAGCTCAATAACCATTTCTGATAGAAAGGAAACAATTTTCCAGTTTTCACATAGATACATAGACATCTTAATGCCAATCTGTATAAGTGTTTGAGCATAGATACCCGAATCACCGTCACTAGACGCAGAAGCACGAATTGAAGAGCTTGTGTGAGCTTTGAATTTGAGAGCGTTAGTATTTAGCTTACAGCGCAGCAGCCTTGGAGAAGAAGAACCGTAGCACGAAGACGATGAATTTCCAACTGCTAGAAACTGTGAAGCTGAAATAAACGTCGCCGCTTCCATGTTGCCACTCCAGTTTCAGTTCAGAGCCACCCTGTCGCCCTCATCGGCCGTTTAAACACAGAGGTGCAACTGTGCAAGATGTAGAAAGGGCCGTCTCAACTTCGGGCCGCTGATAGTGATATTTATGATTACTTCGTAAATGCGACCCATTGGGCCATTAAAATGTTAGCCCAACCTAGGGTGGCATTTTAACAATACTAATAAATTACCCGTGCAATGCACAGATTAATTTTTATATTATATATTTAAATAATACAAATTAAAGGTGAAGATATAAATAATTATAATATTTAAGAGTGTATGTTTATTTGATTATAAAGATTAATGCAAAAGTATCAATAATATATAACTCATTTAATTGCATTTATTTTAAAAAATTTGCTATATAATATGATTTATGTAACTTATGATGACCATTTTATGAATTACAAGTTCTTTTTCAATGTGAGGACCATTTTGTGGCTCTTATTTTTATTATTCACCCCTATATATACACTATCTACCTTATTAGCAAACATACCGGATTTGTTTAATACAATGTAAAGGATTTGACTTTGTAAAATATTTAATAGTATTTATAATGGTTTATAATATTTTCTATATGGAAAAAACATCATAAAATCATTGATAAAACATAAAATACACATGTGGTATATATACTTATAGAAAATTACTCGTGTGATGCACGAATAAAATACACATGTGGTATATATATATAGGTCGCCCCTTAACGTGCGGTCAGTGCGGCCTCACCACTATATAGAAATCTATTTAAATGTGGCCACGCCTTCCCGTGCGGTCGGTGCGGTTCACACCACTCAATGTTATAAAATGCACCACTCAATGTTAGAAAACACACCACAATGAAAATACATAAAAACACCAAAGAACACACCACACATCCAAAATAATGCACCATAATTTCCCTGCCCCTAATGGTGCATTTGCTAACATTGTGTGGTGTATATTGCATGCCTAGTGGTGTATTTTTTGTGATGCGTACCTAATGATGCATATTTGTGCTGTGCATTTTCTAACATTGAGTGGTATATATTTGTATACATAGTGGTGAGGTTGCATTGACCGCACGTTAAGGGACGGCCACACATGATTATGACATAGAGTTTGTCATTTCATATATTTGTATTTGTTAGTCATTTCATAGAGTTTTATCAAGTTTAATTAACTAAGTCTGCATTGTTGGTTTTACGGTTGCATTACAACCGTTTAGTTGGCCAACACTACCGTAAAACTTAGAGAAAATAATAGAGAGTAACACAAGAATAATTGAACGAGGTATTATGCATGTATTAAAGTCAAAACACTTTACAATGTGAGCCCCAAGGAGTATTTATACAAGAATAATAGGCCTGGAAAGGAAACAATGAAAGATCTTAACAAATATAGCATTAGAAAAGTTACTTAAGCTATAAAATCTGCCATAAATACTTGTCAAATCTGAATTATGAAATAATCCTCGCAAATCCGTCATAAATGCCATATTTTGCATAACCGCTGCCTCTTGGGGCGCACCCAGTCAGGCACCGCCTCTTGACTGCTTGCATCAACCGGGTCGCTCGGGTCCTTTGACCCAGGTCACCGACTTGAAATGTTTAGTTAGTCGGCGGGCTCCATATACCATGGTCATTCAGGTTGGGTACTCGTCGGGGTTTTCCATCATTCATATATACTGACTCTATTCATTCGTAATGAAGAATTATTAGTTTTATAAAAGTTATAAATATGTATCTACTTATATTTACTTTCAATGTATTTACTGGTTAAAATTGAATTTACCTTTCTAAATAATCAAGGTGATATTTATATGCTTATTTTATAATTCTATAGTAGTGAAATATGACCAATACATCTTATTTGTAATAATTTTGTTTCTTACATAGATTATTGAATAGCATTTAAGCAAGATGAATACTCAAATAACAAACATTGATTTTGAATTATAATATGTATATTGATATTAAATTTTCATATTAAACTCTTTTTTTTATGTGAGCAAAGTATTTCATAACAATTTTTAAAAAAATATTTTTCAATGATTTAATATGCTTGTTTTTTGTGATGTCTTGTTGCAAATGGAAAATTGAAAATGCGTGGTAGAATAAATTTGTTTTCCTATTTTTGTTAATAATAAAGAAAATAGAAATGACATATGAATTGAAAGTGCTTATAGATTGAAGACACACTCCAACTTATCAACATGAAAACAACAAAGTTTGTAATATTTATTTCAACTAGTAATATTTAGTAAATTTGAAAACCAAAACAATTTCAAAGTTTTAGCTACACTGTAATGGCAACATGTGTATGTCAAACTCAACAATTAATTAATTATTTAATACAAAATGATATAAATAAAAAATACTAAAATGTCCCACATTAATTTGGAAATTTAAAATACATTATTAATATTAACATTTTATTAGTGGTGGACTAAAACCATCACTTTACACGTAATTAAAAGGGAAAATTTGTGTGTGGTAATAATTTATGTACTGAGTCTACAGTATGAGTATAATTAATCAACTAAAACTGTTATTTTCTCTAAAGAAAAATATTTATAAATATACCTTTTTTATTTATACATTTGTTTTTTCATATTCAGTGTCTTACATTTTTAAAAATTATCATGCTCGAGTTTCATATTTTGTTTTCAATTTTTTATTTCTCATTTGTTGTGATATTTAAATTTAATTATTTAAATATTTAAATCAAGAGACCAGTAATTTAAGTTCGTTCGAATTCAAACTTTCATTTTATCCATTTCATAATGCGCAATATAAATAATAATTAATTTAAGCCGGTTTTGGCTCCCAGCGTTGATGGATCAGGGGTCCAATGCCGCGTCACTAATTTCCGGCGAGCAAACTAAACCCTAGTTTATCCCAGGCCCGTCACAGGCTACGCCCATACCCTTCTCTCTCTTTTATCTCTCCTCTCTTACTTTCTCTCTCTACAACCAACCATCAGATCGGCGATTATCTTTACCTCCGGCGGATATAGATACGGCTTTGATGATGGAAGACGACGAAGAGGTGCAGTCGCAGGCTTCGGAAGGGACAGGATCTCCGGCTTCTCCTCGATCCAACGGGAGGATAACGGTGACGGTCGCCGCCGCTCCTCCACCGCAGAACACAAATACCTTGACCTTGGCTTTGCCCATACAACAGCAGTCGAAGACCTCCGGAGGAGGCGGCGGCGGCGGAGGCGCCGGAGGAGGCGGCGGCAGAGAGGATTGCTGGAGCGAAGGGGCTACGGCGGTGCTAATTGAAGCCTGGGGTGAAAGGTACCTGGAGCTGAGTAGGGGGAATTTGAAACAGCAGCACTGGAAAGATGTTGCAGACATTGTTGCTAGCCGTGAAGATTATAGCAAACCCCCAAAAACTGATATTCAGTGTAAGAATAGGATCGACACCGTGAAGAAGAAGTACAAGCTTGAGAAGGCGAAGATCGCGGCTGGGCAAGGGCCCAGCAGGTGGACATTCTTCGAGAGGCTGGATGAGTTGATTGGCCCAACAGCTAAGGGCAACAATACCAGCGGCAGCGGTGGCTTTGCTGGCCCTTCCGCGAGTAACCAGAAGGTTCCTATGGGTATACCTATGGGAGCTAGATCGGCTCCTCAGCTCCGGCAACACCAGCCGCCATTGCAGATGCAGCAGAAGAATAAACAGGCATTTCGGAGAAGGCCTCCTATTGATTCAGACTCGTCAGAGTCAGAGCCGGAGCCTTCCCCTGATTCAACTGATAGCTCTCCACCTCCCACTTATGAGAAAAAGAGGCCAAGGATTCAGCAGAGGGAGCTGATGATGAATTCCAGTGTAGTTAGACACACAATGCCTAGAGGAAGAGACGGTGGCGCCACCCCCGCTGCTGCTGCAGCAAGCGGCAGTGAGAGAGATAGGAATTGGGCGAATTCGGTGAGAGAGTTGACCCGAGCAATCCTGAAATTCGGAGAAGCTTATGAGCAAGCAGAGAATGCAAAGCTGCAGCAGATGGTGGAGATGGAAAAGCAGAGAATGAAGTTTGCAAAGGAGCTGGAGTTGCAGAAAATGCAGGTCTTTATGAAAACACAGTTGGAGCTGTCACAACTGAAGAATAGGAGGGTTGGGAGCAGTAATCACCATAACAATAACACCACCACCACAGCCGCCAACAATAACAACAACAACAACACCAACAGCTTTAGCAGTAACTAGGAAGCTGTTTAAATTAGGTTGGTTAGTGTGCATTTTAGGCAAATGACTAATGCTCATGTTTCTTTTACTCATTATGAATGTTCATGTTGTTGAATAGAAATCTGTAGGATCATTTTAGTTTGGCAGATCTATGGTCAATGCTGAACATTGTTGTATCATTATTTTACTTGTGAAACTGCAACTCGTGTAGAATGATGAGAAAAATTGTAGTCCATTAGTGATCAAGTGAAATTTAATACTTTCACCATGCTTTCTACTGTATATGGTATGCAAGATTGTCTTCTGCATGTTGTCCTTGATACATTAACAATTTGTGTGTTGTTTTATTGAGATGTGAAGAAATTTCTCCATTTTCATTGCTGTCTTCCTCAGCTGCAAAGTTTCACATTGCAACTCGAATGGTGAGGAGGTAACATGGACAATCATATCCTTCCTGTGAACTTATTACTTATCTCAAATTTGCGGCTTGTGTTTCTATTTCCAGGAAATTACCTAGTTTTCTAAAATTCTTGATCTTACTAATCTTAAAGCATCTTTATATTGCACCATGTACAGTGAGCTAGGCCTCCTTGATACATTTGCTTGACGAAGGCATACCCTTTGGATAAGTTTGAGTTACAGGTAAATAGGTAATATTCTTGACTCAAAAACTAGAACCTTATAAACGATTTTCATTCAATATTCTGTTTTTTCTATATGTGGTATTCTGAAATTATTGAAAGAAAAATCCTAACCTGGTTCTGATGTAACTACATCTGCTGCAGTGCTGCATACAAATAAAGGAGTAATTTCACAACTGAGAAGTATTATCTTTTAACATAAGTGTGTAATGATGAAGGACCAGTGAAATAAAACTTGTCTTACCTTTTAATAATTTCAGAAGGCTGTATTTGAGATCCTTGATCTTGATGCATGGGAACCTGAGTTAGTAAGTTATTTGCTTTGAAAAATGGAAAGAAGAGAGTGCAAGTAGGAAGGAGGTGTGTATTTTCGTCTAGGAAACAAGTTGATAGATGAAGTTCATACTGGCCCTGGCCTACAACAGATGAGGGTGTGATCATCATCACTTGTTGGACCTAAACAGTTAAACATCTTTCCATCTATGTATGCATGCAATATACTTGTCTTTGTCTTTTTCAATCTTACTAAAACAGAAGCGGTATCGTGATTTCAGGTTCTTGATGAAATGAAATACTGGGTGCATGTGTTATCCCATCTTTCTTCGAGTTTGGGAAACACAATCAATTATGTGCACATAATATCCATGATTATTGATTAGTGGTGCATTTTGCCTTTCAATGCGATGTACATTCACAAAATTAGTGAGGGAGGAGGGATTTTATTGGCTCTATGCAACAACATAAGTTCCATAGAATCTTTAGGGCATATCTTGTGTTGGCTGAGATTTTGTGTGTTTACAGGAGAAAACAAAGGCCTAGAGAATCTCCGGTCTCAGTTTTCTTACATTGCTGTATGCAACTATGCAAGAAAGGCTTCAGAGAATTATTGCTGACCCATGAACGAAATGATTTTGATGAAATTTGAGGAAGAAAAAGCGTCAGGCTTCATGCTTTGAAGGTAATTACTAGCCAGCATCAATTGGACTGCAAATAATTTTTCTCCTTGTATTAGGCTTGTGTTAGTGAAGTCCGATCAGTTTTTGTTTTCTTTTTAAAAAATGTAAGGATAACTTCTTTTTCTTTTAATGGAAAAGCCCGTAACTGCTACCTGAGGTGTGTTTTGACTGAAGTCCGTCTTGTGACCTTAAATGGTAAGGAACACAAGAAGGTAAGTAGTCTAGGTTGCTTATAGTTGATCAATAGACAACATTTTGTGGTTGTCAAGCCAATTGTCTGGCTAATTTGGTTGGGAGTTGCTACCAAAATGTAATGACAACTTGATGTTAGGGAAATTAACTGTAATAGGCAGATTTGAAATAGTATGCACAATAATAGATTACTCGTTTTTAAAAAGTTGGACAAAAATGAGTATTAAGTGGAAACTACTTTTTTTTTTTAAAATGAAAATTAAATAATGTTAAATGCATTTCTCAAATGTTTTTGACATTATTTTTAAATTCTTGAAATAGTCTGTATATGATTGTATTTCCCTTCTTTCTTGAACCAAACACTGTATCATGTAGAATACAATCCTTATACTATGGATCAGGATTCACATCGCACTGTGGACCCTGGTGCATGTGTATGTTTCTTATGTTGTGAGTTTTTGTGTTTTATGTTATGAAATTCTGTACTTTAAGAGTATGAATTCTGTACGTGAATCAAATTAGTAATTGTGTTTTATGTTATGAATTTTTGTGTTTTGTGTTGTGAAATTATATGCCATCAACACAAATTATGTATTTAAATCAAATTTGAAAAATAAGTAAATATATAATATGTGTATGTGTCTTGTGTTCTTATTTTTTGTGTCTTGTGTTTTAAAATTTTGTATGAGTATGAATTTTGTAACTCATAATCGGTTCGATCTAGTCCATATAAATTGCCATGTAGAATATGAGTTACTCTTTTCATTCGATTTGAAAGCATTTACCAAATCAACAAATGCAATTGGCTTGGCGTTGCTAGTCGCATAGTTGCTACACGGCAATATGCTCCACGAATTCTAGCTTCGTATTTAATATTATACTATTGCAAAATCTGGCTTAGGTGACTACTTAGGCATCCCTAGTCGAGGCAAAACATGCACTAATTTGCCTAGTCATAAATTTATTTAGGGGTGTTTGGTTCGCACATGAAAATCAGAATCAGAATAGATATCAAATACTTGATAATGGTAATAAGTATTGGTAAAAGTATTTTGCATGTTTGGTAGTAGGGTGAAATGAGAATGATTATTAATAGTTGTGGAAGAGGATGAAGGGAAATGAAACCCTTATTTTATTAGGGAATGAGTTTTGCAATTAATGTGGTGATCAAAACTCATAGTAGTGTTATAAAAATCCGTCAACCAAACAATAACAATGATAGCTAAACCTATCAACCAAACACACCCTTAGTAAGTCAATTTGGCCTAATTGATCGTCGATGATGTTTCGGCCTAATTATTAATGCATCCTTAATAGTAGAGTTTTGTGTGTGTGGGGTGGGGGAGGAGGGTTGAGGAGTTTTTGTAAGTGTGATTAGGAAGGAATAGATGAGAGGGAAGAGAAGAAAAAAAAAGAAGAAGAAGAGAGAAATCTAAAACAAAAAAATATGATTAAAAAAAAAAAAAGAGGTCGTAAATATGGCCAAAAAAGCGTCCGGGAAAATCATTTTTTGAATACTACTGACTTTATAACAATGCAGTATCTGTCGAACCCCATTAATTTGTGGTGGGTCCCACTTTCTGCGAAAAACCTCATATTTGCAGGAACAATTTTCATCTTCTCTTACTTGCCTCTCTCTTCCATGTTGGCATAAATTTTAAAAAAAAACGTGAAAGTTGCTTGATTAGCAAGCTCTAAATAATACTCCGTATCATTTTCACATTTTTGGCGTATCCTAGTATCAATCAACAACAAATTTAAAATTCAAATGCATGACATCCGACTAATTCTAATCAAGGTGACAAGAGAAAATGTGGTGTGATTTTGAGGAGTTTTTGTAAGTGTGATTAGGAAAAAGAAAATGAGAGAGGAGAAAAAAAACGAAAAAAATAAAATCAAAAAAAATTGAACCAAAAAAATTAAAAATAAAAAAATATAAAATAAAAATTACACATGGCATCCTAATCAGCACAAACTTGTTGTTAGCCTACTAAAAATGCTAATTGCTCTTTTTTCTTTTTCTTTTTTTTTTTTTTTCAGGTTCAGGGATGAATTTGGAGCTTATTCAAGTTCGGTGGCTTAATTGCTATCACCAAATAGTTCAGTAGCCTATTTGTACATTTTCCCTGATTTTAATTAACAAATTATCAAACCAATAATTAATGTTGAATTTCAAAAGAACAAAAAATAAAATAAAGGTAAGACAGTAAAACCAGGCACTCAATAATTATCTTCGCAGTTCGAAGCAAAGCCTCCTACGTTTGCCGGGTAACCACGTCTCCAATAGATGTTCACCAAAGTTACACAAGGGGTTTGTACACAAGGCTATAAGCCACTACAACCTTCGTAACATCCCACTTAGGATTAGTATGTGCATGTAAAGAGTCATTCCCGACCAATTTCTCACACATCAGTTTCACACAAGAGCACCAACAGATTTTAGCACCTGCACAAATTAAATCGTGACCATGCAACATTTAAATTGGATGGTGGGGATTAAACCACACATTTTCACCAAAGTCATTGTTCTCACTCGATTAAGGAAAATGTGCACTCGAAAAAATGAAAATTATACACTCGAAATAAAGAAAAAAAACCATGAACTTACATAAGTTTACCAAATAGTCCATGCGCATTATTTTAATCCAAATTTCATTCATTCTAGGCCGTTGATATGAATTTAATCAATGGTTGAGATTTCATCCTATTTTTTACTAGGAGAAGCCTTTTGCATGTGATCCCAAATCTATATATATATATATATATATATATATATATACACACACACACACACACTAGTTTTTCTTATGCGCGATGCGCAAAAAATAGGTGCCCAATATTAGTATTTTATATTAAAATCTTAAATTTATTTAAATTTTAATATAGTAAATAATAATAATAATAAATATTTTTATAAATTAGATATTTATATTTCAAAAAATAACTAACATATAAGTCTAATATTTAATGTGTATATATTATTATTATTATTGAAGAAGATAAAAAAAAAATATGGTAGATGCATGCGCATAGTAACAATAGTGGAAAAGATAATGGAAATTATAACGATAGGGATATATTTGTCCAAAATATTATGTAGTATAACTTTTATAGCATAATGTACAAAAAAGACTTAATGGAAAAAACAGACGTAAATGGGGGGTATAATCTTCATTCACATTTATTATGTTTTTAGATATAGGTCCCTAATTATGTGAGAACCATGCCGTGAAAATTTGTATACAAATCTAAACCACTAATCTAGTAAATCTAACGGTTCAAAATAAACAAAACTTTGTAATATTTATAAGAAAAGACCTCGCTCATTTTAAAAATTTATACGGAGTAATATTTATGAAAATGACCACTCATTTTTTTTTCTTTAATTTTTCATCTATTAGATCTTGTATATTAATTGTTTGAATTTGTATGTAATTTCTCACCTGGGGAGGTAATTCACACATGATTAGGATTCTAGAAGAAAATATACTTCTAACTACCCATATTAGAAGACAATATAATACTGTTTTCAAAAAAAAAAAAAAAAGAGAGACAATATAATACTACCCATGTGGCTATATTAGAAACAATATAGTTAACTACCCATATGGCCATTTTTGGCACTATAAAATGGACAGTAGTGGCTATATTAGAAACAATATAGTTAACTACCCATATGGCCATTTTTGGCACTATAAAATGGACAGTAGAGGAAGAAGCTAAGCACAAGCAGCAGAGCGCAGTCCAAGTTGAACAGCAGTTGAGGGATTTGGTGAGTGAATCGGAAAAATCAATGGCCTCCTTAAGCGTTTCTATTGGTACAGGTGAGTTCCTCACA
Organism: Ipomoea trifida; assembly: GCA_003576665.1. Taxonomy (NCBI): domain Eukaryota; kingdom Viridiplantae; phylum Streptophyta; class Magnoliopsida; order Solanales; family Convolvulaceae; genus Ipomoea; species Ipomoea trifida. The sequence continues at coordinate 13,048,988 of CP025645.1, forward strand.
CTAAATTAACTCGATAATGCTCTGTGATAATCAAAGGATAAGATTATTTGTCAATAGCTTATTCGGAATGGAATGATTGTTCTTCGTTCTGCGACTCATGTACTGGAAAACGTTTTGAGTTTTTAAGATTTATTTTCTGGAATGTATTCACCGGCACATGTTTACTGGAATAGTCAATTGCTTCCAGTCTTGATGCAAAACGGATCGGATTGGTAGGACATTTCCTAAAATTTTTAGGATCGGCATATCATAAGGTTTAATTCCTTAAATAAGAGATGGAGTAATTGAAAGAACTATTCTGTATAATTTTGTCTAAAACTCATGGAGAGTATTGCATTCCGGTGTTGTATGGGCATATATTGTGTGACTGTTCCTTCCATTTTGATGTTACTGTGCTGTGGTTTTCTTGTGTCTGACCTGATTACTATTGTATCAGGTGGAAAGGAGGCTGTTTATACTAATAAGGTTCCTGATACTCCGTGGTCTTCCTCTCAAGCCATCAAAGCAAATAATCTTCTTTTTGTATCTGGAGTTCTTGGTCTTGATCCAGTGGTCTGTCGTGTTACAGTATCTATTTTTTTTGTTTGATCTTGAGTAGGCCATAAACAACTATAAAAGGCACCTTTAAGCTCATATCATACTATTATGTGTTATTGTATCTATTGATGTGTATGCTAATCTTTTTTTTTTTCTTTTTTTTTTTTTGGTATAATTAATACATTTTCTTAAAATTGTTTCATATGGTGATATGCATGTTGTTGTACATGGTTGAACATTTAATTTTGAGATATTTTATACCGATGCAGACTGGGGAGATTTTGTCGGAAAATGTGGACGACGAAACAGATCAGGTAATATATATTAGATACAAATAATCTAACTAGACACCTGACTTAGTCTACGAGAAACTTGACCTCGTAATAGCGGAAGCGGACTTGATGTGATGCCTCTTGAACGATAGATAGTTAGCCATATTTGGCTCATACTTGACTCTCTACCGAGCAGTATGAGTACTGTGAATTGTGTGTTATATAATGCATCTCCTGCATCTCTGCATTCCATCAATCCAGTCAGAGAGTAAAAGTGATATAGTAGAGAATGAGAGTCCATGTAGTAGACCTCATTTTTATTTTGTGAACCTTTATGTGCATATGCCTTCTAATGTGTAAGAAAAATACAACATGGACTCCCAAGTTGTACCCTTATTTTTACTCCTCACACAAAAATGTGATGTTGACACTTTTATTGAGACTCACAGAGTCACGGTACGAAGATAACCTATCATATCTTGCCACGTCAGGAAGTAAATGAGTAAAAAATGGGAGTCCATGTAGTAGAATTCAATGTGTAATCTTGGTTGTTGATGCCCAATTATTCGGATTTCCGTACAGTTTAGCTGATTTGGCGGACCTCAGCAGAGTGGATGCGGTATATGCTAAATGTAAGTAGATAAGTTGAAACTACATATTCACTTATAGTCAAATGCTCATTTCTTCGCTACTGATTAGTGATTACTCTGAAATAATCCTTGCGGATTGCATTCTGTGTCATGTCACATTTTTTCAAGATGATCTCTAAACAAATTGAAACATGCTTCAAATAGATTTTTTTTTTTTTATTTTTGTATTTTTGCCTGATTGAAACATGCTTAAAACAAAATGTGTCCTTTAGATCCTTTATGAATGTATCGAATTCTGTGGTCTGATCCGAATATTTTGCAGATTTCTCATCACCAGAACCAGCCTGTGCAATTTATCAGGTGGCAGCATTACCCAAGGGTGCAACGATAGCAGTTGAATGCATAGCAGCATTGTAAAGTCCCAAGTCTTGGCTGTAATCCAGCTTGTTGGGCTGTTATATTTAATAATTAATAATGCCATGGTTACACACTTACACCTTCTAAGGCTTCTAGGGTGCATTAATTATTATCCTCTTGAATCTAACATTATAATTATTATTTGTTGCCCAGAGTTGGCATACCCATTACAGCATCATATGATGTATTCTAAGATTTTTCTCATTTTAAAATTTAATTAATGTGTCCTTTGTTCTTGGAAAACGATTTTCACAAAACATTTTTTAGACTGATGTCGATCGATCCACTATCAAATTCGCAATCATTATTTTATATGTGCACATGATAAATTTCACTCAAATGTAATAGGAATCAAATTACATAAAAAAAAAAAAAAAAAAAAAAAAAGAAGCTAAAGGGCATTATTAAGACGACCGTGTGTGATGGGCTTAATTGAGAGAGTGCTGACAAAAATCGAACTCTATAATGATTTTCAAATAATGCTTCACTCACTTGACCACTCTTTAGTCCTTTCGGAACATAATGATATCTTTTGATGATTTGATTTAAAATTTCGGGTAATGGTTAATTTCGTCTGAAATTGTCGTTAACGGTTAACCGAAATTTTATATATATATATATATATATATATATATATATATATATATATATATATATATATATATATATATATAAAATGTAAAATCTCTATAAATTGTAATGTTATTATGGTATTGTTTTGTATATTTTCTTATGGATTTATTATTATATGTATTATTTTAATTGAATTTATTATTATAGGTATTACTTTTAACGATTAAAGTTTTTAAAATTTCGATTAAAATAGTTCGATTAACTGATTGCACAGCCATAGTCTTGATATACAAAACTAAACTAAGAGCAATCCATCTATGATTTTTTGTGGGATCCAATATGAGACGGAGGATAGAGGAGAAGGAGAGAGAGGTGTGCATTTTGAACTCCTGCAAGGTAGTGGTTTTTTGTGAGCCCTAGGAGAGAAAAAAAAATGGAGGAAAAATCGGGCATGATTTTTTCGCAAATTTTACTGTGGATCGCGGTCTACAATGCATGGTAGTCTATGCATCAAAACGATGTCGTTTTGATTAATGAAAATAAACGGCATCTGTTCCGCAAAAAGTAACTTTGTGTGTATAACATTCAATTTCATTTTATATACATTGCGATTTCCTTTCAATACAACTACAATTTCTTTTCGATATAACTACAGTTCCATTCGACATTATACACTCAAATATGTGAAACTATTATTCAATTTAATTTTATATACACTATAGTTTCATTACAACACAACTACAATATCATTTTGATATAACTACAATTTCATTGGACAATATACACTCAAATATTTGAAACTGTTATTCAGTTTCATTTTATATACACTGCAATTTTCTTTCAACACAACTACAGTTTCTTTTCGATATAACTACAGTTTCATTCAACATTACACACTGAAATATGTGAAACTATTATTCAGTTTAATTTTATATACACTGCAGTTTTCTTTCAACACAACTACAATATCATTTCGATATAGCTACAATTTCATTTGACAATATACATTCAAATATGTGAAACTTTTTCTTTTCTTTTTTTGAAATGATGTGAAACTTTTTTTAAATTTCATTTTATATAAAGTGCAGTTTCCTTTCAATACAACTACAGTTTCATTTTGATATAACTACAATTTCATTTGATAATATAAAAACAAATGTGATGCAGTATCATTCGAAATAAACTGTAGTTTCATTTAGAAGGCTCCATTAAGATGTGACGACAACTGTTTCTTTACTTAAAGAAATGATGTTGTTTTTGGTCCACGATATGACAAGTGTGATTTTTTGTGGTACATTTTAGTTTTTAAAATAATAGGAAGTAATATAGTTGCAGGAAACATTATCCCAATATCAAATATAATAATAATAATAATAATAATAATAATAATAATAGTTAATACCCATTTTGGTCCATCGACTATTAAATAAAAGGATATTTTTAACTCTCTCTATAACGGTGAATAGATGACAATTGTAACGGATGATCAAATTGGGTATGATTTTACAAGTTAGTGGACTAAATTGGATACTTTTAATAGTACGAAACTAAATTACGCATTACTTAATATATATTAACTCAGAGTATAAAACATATACTACATTGTAATAGAACCAATATTACTCATAAAAAAAAATACATGATGGAAGACAGTTGTATTTTGAAGATTATGGATGAATGAACTTCAGTTTCTCTTTTCTCACTATACACTTCTTCAGCCACTCTCTCTCTTCTCACCTCCCCTACAACCTTTGCTTTATTCTGCCACTCTTAATATTTTTCTTGCTTAAGAAGGCTAAACCGTTATGTGGCGTTTGATTCAAAGATAAAAAATAAATGAAATAGAATAGAATTCCAACTGAAATGGAATAAAAAAGAATAAAATAAAAATACTATCTTATTGTTCGGTTCACAATGAGAATAAAAAATAAAATTATAAGAGGAATAATATTTTTGTGTTTGGTTGGATTAGGAAATTGAAAAAAAAAATGTCATTTAAATAATCAAAGTATCCCTATTCAAAATAAAAACACATACAAATATATATTCATACTCACCCACCAAAAAATACAAAAAATAACAAAATACAGTACAAAACATAATAAAAATTATTATATTATTTTTTAAAAAAAAATAAATAAAAAGAGATCGATAACAAAATAATATATCACACATGAACTAGGATGAAAAAAGAAGAAGAAGAAATATATAAACAAATCATCTTACCTTAGTGAATTAATTGTAAGACTTTGAAAGAGACTTGGAAATAGATGTATTTTTATGAGTTTATAAGAGCATTTTTAGAATAATAAAAAAATTGTTATTCTTAATGAACTATTGGACTAGGAATAGCTAAGATACCAAGGCCTTAAAAATGATTATTCCTATTGCAAAGGGAATAACTCATTTTGTGAGATTCTATTCTTTGTTGTTAAAATCAAACCAAACAATGAATCTTTTTCCACGAAATGGCATTTCATCATCAATGTATTTCATTGTATTCCACGAAACAAACGTTACATTAGTATTATTCTATCACATCAAAAGCAAGCAAAACTCTACTTCGTGTGATCCTCCCTTGGAAGAAGTTGGCATTCATTAAGAAATTTCAGGGTAGACTTGAGATACTTGTTGTCCACACTCACAGCTAATTTGGCAGTATTTAAGAGTTGGAAACACATTTCTGATATTTCATCACACATCTGTTTAGAAATCAACACAGAATTAGACATAAAGGAGGAATTGTACTCTTAATCAGAAATGTAATGCAAAAATTGTGTGCAAATATGTTTTTCATTCAGACATCTCACAAGTTCAGCACAAAATCCGTAGGACTAAGAAAAGCAGCCGATGGCTTACACTGAATGTTGATGCAATACAATTGCAGGCATCAAGTGCAAGATATCCACGAGCAGCCTAGAAGAGAATATCCAAAGTAAGACATATTCATTGGTCTTTTGAAGGTGTAAGAGTAACTAAAAAAACAAAATTTGGAACTGTTTTACATTAGAGTGTCGAAAAAATCTAAGGGGTTAAACAAGATACCTGATTTGACTCTAGTAAAACAATATTGTTAATGCTCTGAAGAATAACAGCAGATACTTGCAGAAGTTCTTCTTTATATGTTGGATCACCATAGAATAAACAGACATTATTCATCTGCATATACAAAAGAGTCAATAGAGAAAATATGACTTACACTTCTGAAAATGTGCATGATATTCCCATTCGATAAACAAACATTTGAGACCAGTTGGATATCTAGTGAGAGTACAATGTCTATGATGTGTGTCTAGGGTGAGTACAAGTAGTTGCAAGTGGTAAAATTCAACATACATTTGCAGTGTGTATGATGTAGGTGCCTAGGTGGGGCCAGGGGAGTGCAATGGAGTAGCAGGCAGAGAAATACAACATGCTGTTAAAAGGGTGGTGCAGAGCAGAGTGGAGCTCTGGTCACACTCTGCCCATCCATAAAATGTTGTCTTGTCAGTTTCAGACAAATCACCATTTAAAAAGTTGTTCTATAAAATTTGAGCTCTTCCACAGAACAAGCATATCTGATTCTGATAATTATCAGAATTAGCCTTCACAGCATGAGACAAAAGGAGTACCTTCTTGTGGAGTTCATGGTATGGAGGTGTATTCTGGCCCAATGCAGCAGATGACCGGATAAGTCCACATAACACTTTTATCTTCATCCTTAGTGTCAGCCTACAATATCGTGATAAAGAATATAATAAGAATTGAGGGAAAATACTAAATGGGGGTGGGGGGTGGGGATTAAAACTACTAGTTATGAGGACTGAAGGTTCACCCAGATTGGGAGTTGAGGAAAGATAATATATTCTTGTGGATGCTTGTGACTCCTTGATCAGGATTACCTTCAATGAGAAACTGGAACATCAGGCAATGCCATTACATGTAGGGAATCAAATCACACAATGCTTAATTGCAACTCACACCATCAGGATACAAGCTTCTCAGATGACATAGATAAAGAAAACATATGCAGCACATATTATGAGTCAAACATACGAAGCCTCCTTGCCAAAAGCAATAATCATATGCTTTATAAGAGCACTAGAATTTTTCTTTTGTTTCTTATTCCAATTGAAACAGCGCTAAGAATTTTGGAGACTACTATTCTTGTAGTACTTTCATTAGGGAAGTTTCAGGCAGCAATTTCCAGAATTCCAGAACCTGAATGGAAGGGTGCACAGAATACATACAAACAGAGATGACATAAGTCTTCAATTTTTAAAACCTTTTTGTGGATATGTATGACAAATGTTGAATTATGATAACAATCACTGAGTTTAATCTAAACATGTAATTCCTGATAAGAACAAGTCTATTCAAACTATCTTTTGCATGGGCATGTGGCATTAATTCTTCTACTTGTTCTAATACATGGTCTCAAGTCCAGGATTAAAGTGAACCTTCCCCAAGGGATGCATCTAATCTTGGCATGCTCAAGAGCTTGAGTAGTAAGGCTAAGAGTTACTTTACTATGAGGAAAAAAAATGAACAAATATACATACAATGAAGAAGAAATGGCATATCAGACCTGGAAGCATAACAAGAAGACTGCATAATTTGCATAATAAGTTAGTAACTCTATCGGCATAACTCAGGATCTGCAACTCTACAGATACAGTAAAGAAACAAAGCAATCAGAAGGTATGCAGCAGAAAGAATTCTTCAAAGACATTGCTTAGTGGCGGACTAATAAATAGATGAATAAATAATAAAATTCAAATGCATTATGCATACTCATGCATAGTCACAATTTTTTAAGTTTTCTTTCACTATCTACCAAAGTGGAAAATGGTATAAATACTGCATTAGAAAGTATGCAACATGCTACCACTATAACAAATTGTTACTGTGAAAATAGTTTCCTTTCTCTACCAAATCCAGAATGCATTAGGTGCGGTGAATTGTGATCTTTTATATTACTGTGCAAGGACCTGATACTAGATGAGATAAACATTCTCACTAGCTTTGAGTAGCATTTTGTTAATGTAGCTTTTGATTGACTAAAAATTGATTGATCATGAATTCATGATGTCAATGAGTTACTTCAGGATTTTGCGAATTAGATTAGATGTTCAATTGCATGACCTGCCACCTTTGTCACAAGGGGCTTTCAAGTTTAATGCATTGAAGGCCATTGGAATGCAACTCTGGTTTCTGAGAGGGTTCTTGTCATGATTTTAGCACCAGACTTGGGTAATTATTTCAATGGAAGCAAACGGATCTCCTTTTCAGGCTCTGGAGTCTGGAGTAGTCTCAAGAATACAAGGATTCTTGTCATGATTTAACATCGGATTTAGGTATTTATTTCATTGGAAACAAAGGGATCTCTTTTGGTGAATCTGGACTAGTCTCTATGATTCTAGGATATGAAATACAAACAGGCTCATATTTATTTAGAAACCTGTTATGTTACTCAAATTGACTCTAGGACACAAAATTTAGAGAAGGGGCAATCTAAGTTGTCTACAGAAAAAGTTATAACCACCAAACCTTCTAATTGGTCAACATTGTGCAAGCATGTAAATACTGAATCTATGAGTCCTTCTGAGTGCAAAACTAAACCAGCCATCAGTGCAACCTGAAACAGAAGATCTTCAGGAATATACCATAAAAATTGGTTGCCTAAGAAAAAAGCAAAACTATAAATTTTACCTCAGCAGTTTCTAGATACAGGTTTAACTGTTTCAGACATGATGAAATAGATGGTACTGTAACTTCACAATACGCTACACAAGATTTGACAAAGCTTGGATGTCTGTTGTCATTTCTCATAGATTTAATTGCTAGGTGATTGCAGGAGTGTACCAAGGTTTCCTGCAAGTGCAATAAGATATTTTAACTGTCGTTAGTAAGAGTTAATTGCTTTAAACAAATAAACAGCATTCACCCTTCGCTAAATGCTTTTTTCCTTGTTTGGGTTATTGAGAATGATTCTATCTAATTTGACAAGATTTAATTGGTTAGCAGGTAGTCTTTAATAAGCACAACCACCCAACTGTATGAAACCAAAAAATCCCAGATGCAAAAGTGTTTTTTTTTTAAAGTCATAAAAAGACTATGCAAGTTCGAACACTGACCTTGACTTCATTCATGCAGCCAAAAGCTCCACGGCTCTCAAGTAGAAATTCTAAATGGTGTTCAACTTCAGGTCCATAGTCAACCTGAATAACACAATCAGGATGTGCCTTAAAACATTCATGATATGTAACTTAGATCTAAGGATTTATTATTATGGGAAAATGTACTTCGGGGAAGCAAGACTTTACCATGTTTACAAAACGAGAAATTAGACAAGCTGCCTCTCGATTTTCATCATCTCTTTTACTGAGAAGATTAATTTCATCATGCAAAGCCCGAGAAACTTCAAACAGAAACTGAATGGTCGTAGGATCCCGAATAGAAGCATTTTCACTAGATAAAAGAGTACCTCGATGAATATTCATATAGTAACTGTAAACAGCTTATAACATCTCTTTTTTTGAAATGCTGATAAAAAGAAATTAAGTATAAAATGCCCACAATCAATAGTAGACACCAAGAAAAAGCAGAAGCTCTCAGAATATACCCAGTGGCTATGCTAAGGATCTTCATATTAACAGTGTTCCTTGAGCTTCCATACATCACATCTAAGATGTCAATAAAATGATTCTGCAAAAGAGTACAATAGATTCAGTCTACTTTATAACCAATAATTCATTGTGATCACCCACCCGCCTACCCTGGAGGATCATTCATATTATAAACTATAACAGACTTAATTATGATTAAAAATAAATTCTCTTTAGGTTCCCTATAATAATACCAGATGGGTGTAGCGGACAAAGAAGAAAGGGAAGGAAAAGGAAGTAAATGTGATACAGTTACACCATTACTTCAGGCAGCATACCATATTCAATATGTTATCTATGTTGCCAAAATGATTAAGAAGCTTCATAAGTATCGATTGCAAACTTGTCAATTCAATGTCCCTAATCTCTTCACTGGAAGCTCGATCAAATATGCCATCCAATATTACATTCAGATAACTGTCCTGCATAATGGAATTGGATTAGACAAAAGGAATCCGCATAGCTAATATGAAGATTTTCTCATGTCACGTATCAAAACCCCAGCATTGCTGAAATCAGAGGTTTAAAACTCATTGGGCCATACAAATCAATTGCGTGGTCAGAATTCAGTCAACTTACCATCTGCTTCTGAAGTATAATTTCTGCAAAAGCATCTACAACTTTAATGTACTCATCAAGGCTATCATAACGAGAAACAACCTGAAATCGTAGTAATAAGCAAAATGTTTTGCTGATCAGTACCAATCCTTTGAGAGCTAATTTAAAAAAGCCTTAATGCCAATGTTTAAAAACTAACTGAATTTAAGTCTAACACAATATGTAAATATAAACAAATCCTTAATTGGTAATCAAATTTGTTTTCTGAAATTTTGTAGATAGCTCCTTTCCCATAAGAGAAGACAAATCAGAGAATAAAATGATGAAACTACAGTTCTCTCCTCAAGCTGAGCATTATTCCAATCAAATTGTCTATAATCAAACATGTGCAGCAAATCTCCCACAAACAAAGAATACAGAAATACTAGCTACCATAACTAAGTACAAAGGTGCCATGAAAAATGCAACGAAAAAGGAGTATTACCTGAATAACCTTCTTTATAACAATATCAACCTCGCTAACTTGGGATGTATTTTCACACAATCGGAGTCCAAGTAACTTATAATTCAAAGACTGCAAATTAAAATTTTAAAATGTTTAACTGTCTAGAGCAATACTCTTAAAACCCAAGGGAAAAGCAGATTAAGTTTTAGACATGATAAACACAACCACATCAGAATTCCACATTATATACCTGATCAAAAGAGTAATCATTGCTGTACTCAATAAGATGAAGAATGTCTAGGGCATTTAAGCAAATAATTCCTACAGGGAGTTCCTTTAATAAATGATGGAGAATAATTGAGCTGCAAGAAGAATTTCCAAACAGTTTTGATTGGCTCCTTCCCAGTCCAAGCCCCACAAGTATGTCACCAACCTGCAACTGTTTCACACAAAGAGTACATGTGTATATATCCAAAACACAGACTGAAAGCTAATGTAACAATCTGAAACTATAATTTCTTAAACCACTGAGAACATGTATAAAATCAATATCAACCCCATTTTAATCTGGAAACCTGAAGTTTCCTCAAATATGTTGTAATAAATAACCATGTTTAATAAGAACATAGTTTTTCCATGTAACCTATCATCCAAAAAGAAAGGGAAAAAAACAGTTTCCAAGCAGCACCAAACACTAGATTAGACAAACCTAATCAGTTCAAAAAGATTTTTTTTTTGAAAGAGAGATTGTATTCATAGGGAAAAACACCTGGGGTAGAAAGGATGCACAACAAGAGCCAACAGCAAATGGAACTCCAAACAAGTTTAAACCTGTCCAAAAAGTGAGGTTTAAAAGGGGTCTTTCCTTGAGTCCAAGAAAAGATCCTTGAAATTATCCACAGATGAGAATTGACCTTCAAAACAGTGACTATTCCTTTCATTTCTTATAGGAAAAGAAGGGTGAGGTTCCATTACTTATAGTCAGTTCAAAATTATTCTGACAGCATGAAATATCCAAAATTATACTTGAGCACACACTTTTAGAAACCAAATGGTAGCATCCAAAATAATAATCCCACCAACCTATATAACAGTTGAATGAAGTTTTTTGTTGTAAATACAAAGCCCTTCAGATATGAATTAAGTATCAGGCAAACAGATAACTGATGTGGTCAAATACCAGATGCAAAAGAAGGTCCAGTTGTCAAAACCAGCAAAGTAAGGATTTTTTGGTTTTCGTTTTTGTGAATAAACAGAGACCAGGAAAACATACACTACCCCCTCCCCTCCACCTTTCTCAAAAAAGGCGAGTACAAAAGTACCTTAACTAGTTTTACTAACCGGATTACAGTCTTTGAATAAGCATTTCATGATGTACTCGACAGCTGGTTCAACTAATCCCACGAGCATCTTCTTTTCTGAAAGACTCTGATATTTGGATTTTTCCACAGATGCAATATCCATGAAAAGAGTTTTCATGTCATTGATACAATTTACCAGATACCCTGTAATGAAGGAAATTCTATAATTTAGGAAGAACAATATCATGAAAATTTACTGCCAACTAATGCACCGGATTTGAATTTTCACAGAAGCATGAATAGAAAAGGACCCAGGCTAAAATGTCAACACTTCCCTAGCCCAGTGATAAATGTTTCAAGTTGTATAAAAGGTCTCTAAATTCATAAGAAGATAAACAAGGCCACAAGGGCAGAGACAGTCAGCCACCCTGAGGTCAAGGGTACAAAACGCAACATATTCCTTGACAATGTAGCAACAAAATAATAAGTATAAAATAGTACCTACAGAACACCTTGGTAGTTTTTCATACATTAAGCTAAATAAATATACAACAAGATACCTATAGAATGATCTGGTAGCTTTTGCGCACAGTGGACCAAATATAAGCGACAATAAAATGATGCTAAAGGATCTGAAATGCCCCTTATCATCATAACTAATCGATGAATGCAATCCATGGGTTTGTCAAGAAGGAAACGCCAGCAAGGCAACAAGGCAAGCTCCAAATAACTGCAAAAAACATTTCAGACGATAAATAGATCTCTAAATTTTGTTCAAAACATATAACTAAAAAAGACAAACCACAGTCTCAAATAAAGCTCAACTTAAAGATGATCAAAGGATGGGAAATTACAAATGAAAAATTAAACACTCTTTGATCATGTTTCAAATGGGAAAATTCAAATATGCTGTATTGCTGTCTTTAAATTATTGCCAAAAAAGTCAAGTGCAACTTTCACATCCACAAAGATACAAGTCCCATAAAATCCCCACAAAATGGAAGAAATAATAGGCTGCAGCAACTCATTATTTATTATCTATCCCAAATGAATTGGTTCATACCATAAATTTTTCTCCTATTCTTGATATTATATAAAGGGATAGGTAGAATGCAAGGCAACCTAGTCCAGATTTTACTCCACTGAATTATTTTAGATGAAATTAAACAGCCTGCTGTTGTAAACAAGTACACAGAATCAACAAAAATTATGTGATAAAATAATGGGCCCAATAATTTGATTTACATGCGTGGAAGAAGCTCACGGACGGAAGCAATTTTGCAGAACCAATTATAGCAAGTCTCTTTAGCATCAGTGCAGATATCACTAGCCCGAAAATTATCTGCCAAAAATGAAATGTAGGTTTTAGGTAAAAAATGAACTTCAGAGAATCCAGATAACAAGTCTAAAAGACTCGTCAAGATTGATAAAATACAGAAGATAAAATGGGGGATGAATATAGCATGTCATTCTGTCACCAAGCTGCCTTCTATGATAATGATCAAAATTACTTCCTAAAAGAATCAAAGATTCCTCAAGTAATGGTGTTGAGTTTATCAATAAAATAATTCACATAAGCCCCACACTGCAAAATCATTGATTTGAGTACAAGATCCATATATTTTTTATTCAACATTTTGAATTCATTTTGCAGCAGAATATAAAATAGGATGACACTTGTACAGTAAAGCATTTCCTAAGAATTCCTAAGTGAATGAAACAAAATCAACTAAGCAAGCAATAACCTACTGAAGAAAAAGTTTAATTGTCTTAACTGTTGGAAAAACCTAGAGACATTTATGTAAGAAACTGCAGAAAAGGTCGGTAAATGAATAAGTAAGTGAGCAAATTATTGAGTAGGAGGATGTAAAATACAAACCAGGCAAAGAGTGAATAACCTTTCCATCTTCACCATATTTGGCTTTTTGAATGATGCGTTCCCAGACTAGATGCCCAAGCATATCAATTACATCTGTAGCTAGAACAAATAGAGTTGGATAAAATTGTGTGCCAGATGTGTCCATTAGTAGCCTAGCAACCTGTTGAAGAGAAGCAATATACAAATCTAAGACTCGCAAAGAGTAGAAAATGTTGGCCAGCTGCCTAAAGTCACATCAAGTTCTCTTCAATTTTAATGATCTTAATGCTCATAATTATGCATTCATTTAAATATAGAATTATGTTTGAGTAACATATTATCCAACATTGTTAGAACAGAAAGAATTCTTTATTATTCATATGTGAAACATGTGTACACCACCCCTATCTATACATACATAACGTATAGGCCTGCCCCATTACTCAAACCCTACTAGGGTAAGGGTTACATTCCACACTCCCCCTCAAGTTAGAGCATAGATATTGATCATGCCTAATATGTTACAAATATAATCAACTGTGTTTCTATTTAGCCTTTTATAAATATATTTGTTAATTGCTTCCTGTTTGTAAATACAATGTAAAAATTAATCCCAATGGAATCTTTTCTTCTATGAAATGATGACCAATCTCAATATATTTTGTTTGTTCATGGAAAATTGGATTGTTAGAAATACAAATAACTGCCTAATTGTTGCACTGTAGGTTCAATAGTACATATGTCTTAATGGCAACAACCTTTAACAAGTTATATATCCATACTAGTTCACAAGTTGACAAGTTGTTTAAACCATATCATTAAATTTGGATTCTGCACTAGACCTTGCAACCACACTTCACTTCTCCGTCTTCCATGAGACCAAGTTTCCTCTCACAATCACACAATACCCTGTAGTCAAGCTCTTGTTAGTTGGTGAACCAACTTACTTAGCATCAATGAATGTTATACCTGTGTGTCCATGTTCAGCATACAAGATCCCTTTACCTGGTTCATTCTTCACAAGCTTAACAATTTAATGGACACTTCCCATGCAGCCACTATAGGAGCCTCCAGGAAAAGCAATGTTCGAACGACTGAACGAGTGATGGTGGGATAATTGAACTTTTTTACTAGGTGTATGTAATGTTCTAGATTCTAAAATAACTCTTTCAATAGCTAGAAGCTATCAGCTTGACACTGATCTATAGAAGTTTCATAGGGTTTTGGGTCTAGCAATCCAGTATCATTGAGCAATTATCACGAAATACCTCAACAGACCAATATCTTTAGTGTGAAATCTTGTTAGAAGGAATTTCTTGAGCCCTTCAATGCCTTTAGCACCACTACCACAATATTAATAGAATGCAACCGTGATTAGTGTGTTTGAAAACATAGTATGATCACATGTACTCCTTTATAAACCAAATCCCAATACTACACTGCTAAACCAACCAAACCATGCTCAGAGTAACTGTTTCAAGCCATATAAAGATTTCCTTAGTTTGAATACCTTCCTCACCCCCTCCCCTGAGCAATAAACTCAGGTAGTTGTTCCATATACACCTCTTTTGCCAAGTCACCATGAAAAAACTATTTTTGACATCCAAGTATCCAACTAATACAAAGGCCAATGATAATAGTAGCTGAAGATATAAAAATGCAAACTTAAGCTTCACTATAGGAAAGAAGGTTTCAGTATAATCCAAGCCATACATCTAATCATAGCCATCACTACCAAACACATCTTTAATTGAGCTACTGACCGATCTGAATTAGTCTTGACTAACTACATACACCCATTTATAGTCAATGACTTTCTTACCAAGAGGAAGATCAACCAGATCCCATGTCCCATTGTTTTCTTCCATTAAAATACTTCCATTTAACATGAGATAAAGCCCAATGCAATGTTTTGGGAACAAAGATAGAGTCTAATCAGGAAATAAAAGCGTGAGAAGAAGCAATTAACTAACTGTATGAAACAAAAGACGTCATGGAGTGAACAAAACAGCGTCTATCTTTATTGAGGGCAATAGGAAGTTAAATTAGAATCAGTTGACAACGGTTTTAGTAAGTGTAACCTTTGGCACAGCTATAAGCATTGTTGTTAGGGTGTTGCCTAGGCGTCCGGTCGATGGAGCCCAGTTGCCTAATGAGCTTGCCTCGCCTTACAAAAAAAAAAACCTACTAATACGTAGTTGAGAGCCTAAGACGCTAACTCCCCCCTCCCAGTCTCGCCTTAGTGGTTGTTTACTTTGTTTTATGACAGGTTATGGCTGAGAATGAAAATAACCCCAATTATGATCCATCAATGGACCTAAAACTCTAAAAGGAAGGCTAACTCTAAAGACCCATCACCCATGCCGGAAATGCTAAATTATTATAATTTAGTACTTATTGTTGAGATTTGAGAATATGTTTATATGCTAAATGCTAAATTATGAATTGATATATATATATATATACACACACACACACTCATCGCCTAGGCGACTAGGCGGTCGGTGGAACCTAGCCTTGAAAGTCCGCTTTAACAACAATAGCTATAAGTATGTCTACCCTGTCAGCATGAGTACACTTGTACTGTTGGAGGTTTAGGAATAAACTCAGCTAACGGTGAAGTAGTGATAGAATATTTGAGAAATCCATCTTCAATAACAGAATTGTTCAGAGAGACAGATGTGGAGTTTCTAAAGAAAGGATTGTCTTCAAAGAAAAATAACATTTTGTGTTACATATCGACCAAGACATGAGAATAGCCTCTGTAACCCTTTTTAGTACGATGGTATCCTACAAATTTAAATATCTTAGGAGGAACAGGGAATATAGGTGTGGAGGGTCATTGAATAGAGTATGGTGTTTGTCCCTGAAGAACTAAGTCAAGAAGGAAGTTCGGTAAAAAGGAAACACACAAAGGCAGAGTTCAAAAATAAAAGGTTTAAAAAAAAATAGTACCTTAATTGACAACTTAAGAGATGCTACACGGTTATCTGCTTTCCAAGCATGATTAATCTCATCTTTGAGTTCAGAGAGGTGAGAAACATACTCCCGTTGGCTGATAACTTTAATCCCTTCTTCAGCAAATGTGTCAGGATCTTCAAGTTCCTCTAAATGTACATTTGTTGATGGTTTCTCATTCCCTGCCACCAGTAACTCATAAATCCCATTTAAGGAGAGCAGCAAAAGATTCCCATGATTTAATAGGAGAAAATTACTATTGAACAATAGAGGGACAAAGAAAACCCCAAAGAAATTAGAGGTAAGAAGGACAAAAAGTTTTATGTGGAATATATCATACCCTTGGCACTCTTCATAATTGAACCTGACATCTGTAGAAGGTATGACATAAAGTACATGAATATTCATGTTCTTAGCTGTAAGAAGATTGAAGAAGGTTTACTTACTGAAGAAATTGAAATCATTCTTGAAATGGGAAATCTCTTCATCAAGAAATTCCTGAAAGAAGTCCATTCCTTCTCTGATAAATGAGGAGAGACTTCACTGGGGGATTTAAGTGATTTAACTCCATCTGGTAAATCCTTTGAAGAAGCATCAGCTTTCACATCATGTCTCCTTAATGGATCAAAGAAGTCATCCTTCCCATAGTCCGCAACATCACCCTACAGAAAGAAGTTCACCAAAAGAGCCAAGAATAAAAGGAACGTCATACATTGAACCCAAATGATCTTCCATTGGCAGAGGGTAAAGGCATGTAAGAATCACTACATTTCTAGTTATTTGCACCATTAGAGTGTAAGAACCCTTCCACCCTGAGCTCTAATGAATCAACTTAAGATTATTGAGCAAATTGACTACATTGGGTTTGCCATATATGCACAACAGTGTACGATGTTGGAATGTTGGATACCTCTTACAAAGTTTGATTTTATAATTCTTTGATATGGCTTTATTATAGAAACAAAACACTAAGTATAAGAAAAGAATATCCAAACCAATATAAGAAGCTTAAATAATAATAATAATAATAATAATAATAATAATAATAATAATAATAATAATAATAATAATAATAATAATAACAATAACTAACCATGAAACAACCTGATAAACAAAAGTTCTTTTGAGTTCTGAATAACCAATTGGTTTAATATATTTTTTAAAATTGCAATGTACTCAGTTGTTATGCTTAATAAACTAAAAAATCATAGAAAACCAAACAGTCTGTTATATATATACAAATATACTCCAATATATATAATAAAAAAAAAATGTGATGCATTATTTTGATGTTAAATTATGTTATCTTTTTCTATATCCTAGTTAAGTAATTTTTTGTTTGTTAATCCTATATTTTGATATTATTTTGTCACTTATATTTAGGTTTTTTATGCTTATAAACATTAGTATAAAAAAGTAAACATAACAAACTAAGAATGATTATTACAAATAAAAGTTAATTTGCATTTCAACTAGTAAATTTTAAATAGTCATCATTAAAAAAATATTTAAATTTATAAAAGTAAATTACTATTAAAAAAATGACCGAGTGGTTGGAACATGATTTTCCTACAAGAATATCACCATCCCCCAGGTCTTCCTAGTGCAATCTACTCCTTTGTAGTTTACGAGTTATTACTCAGTGCACACTCTGAGCAGGGCTGCGATTTTCCTACGCCCACCAATACCCCTCACACTCTAGGCTCAGGCAATCATCAATTTTTTTTAATTCATTAATTTCATTAGTATGCAATTAATTCCAAAAAAGCATGACATTTTCCTTTGCTTAATAGGAACCATACTTCACTGCAAATGAAAAATGATAAGCATAAACGAAAAAATTGATGATAATTGATCAAACATCATAACTAGGTGCTTTGAGTGCAATTAAAAACCTATAGATTATAGTGCGTTATTAGTACGACAAAAAAAAATGCGAAGAGATTGCTGTGGACCTGGTGATGCGGCGGCGACGGAGTGGAAAGAGGATGAATTGCTGCAGGTACGCGAGGGAGAGCGTGCGCCTCTGCTTCGCCCCTATAGTCTCGATCGCGGAAATTCAGCTCCATGAACAATTTTGTCTCTAAACACACAATCTACCCCTAACTATTCAAAAAACACTCACTTGAAAATTGAATTGAATCTAATAGAAAGAACTGCAGAGCAGTTTGCTCAGTGTTTTTAGTCGAACTGTCATTTTGGTTTCACCAAGGCTTTCCGCGATTATAACGATTTTAGGTATATTTGGAAATTTGGAAAATACTCCATACTCACACACAAATCTCCCAATCGTATCAATAAAAAGAAAATTAAAAAAAAAAAAAAAACAAAAAACAAAACAAAAGTCTAATTTGATATAATATGCATAATTCTTTGAGAAAATATCATTTTTAGTCCCTCAACTATAATGTATGTATCAATTTTGGTTCTTGACTATTAAAAATTTCAAATTAGGTCCATGACTATTCAATTTGTATCACTTTTGGTCCTTGACTATTAACATTTTCAAATTAGGTGCATGACTATTCATTTTGTATCACATTTGGTCCTGCTGTTAAATTTTCGGGTCAAATTTTCGGCGAAGTCATCGGGAGTGACCGGCGTTTTCTATTTTTTTTTATTATTATTTTTTATTTTTAAGTTTTTTTTTATTTAAAAGTTACGGAATATTTAAATAATTTTTAAAATAAAAATTAAATAAATTAGTCGGTCACCGGTGATTTCGCCGGAAATTTGGCCGGAAAATTTAACGGCAGGATCAAATGTGATACAAAATGAATAGTCATGCACCTAATTTGAAAATGTTAATAGTCAATGACCAAAAGTGATACAAATTGAATAGTCATAGACCTAATTTAAAATTTTTAATAGTCAAGGACCAAAATTGATACATATATTATAGTTGAGGGACTAAAAATGATATTTGCTCTAATTCTTTATTTTTCCATCTTCTCCATCCTCTCATTTATCGACTCTCTCATTTCCTTTTTTTCAGTGTCTCTCTCATTTCTTTTCAAGTTATAATTTTTAAACCAAAATTTTGATTTATGAAACTAAAATTCAATTTAATAAATTAGTTCAATATATAAAATTGAGTTTACTCCAACCCCAATTTTAATGCGACTGAGGTTCAAACTCACCCCCTTCCACGTAGGAGGATAAATCGGTGTCACTAGAACACAAGGTCTTTGGCTTTATTTATTTAGCTTCTTTAGTTTAAACTTTGTCTTGATTCCTTCAAATCAGCTTCTCTTCTCCCTTCGTTGTCTTAGCATCGAGTTACTTCATTTGCTAATTTGTTGCTTCATTCTTCCTACTTCATATACTGATTTCCACTGCAGCTGGTATAAGTAGTCTTGGTTAGTCTGCTACTTCAATTGTTACAATGGAACGTTGGGGAGTCTATCATAGTCTTGATATAACACTTCAAAGTTCTAAAGACATCATCAAAACCTAAATACATTAATTCCTAACAGTAGTCAACCCTCACAAATTGACAACTTTCTTTAAATCAATATCTTAATGTTTTTCAAGTTCCATATAATTTCCATTATCTAATTTCGAGCTTTCTTCAACCCCTTGTGATTCTTTCTAATTTCTTATACAAACAATTTAAGAACCAGATTCACAATACTTAAATATTTTCCTAATCGTTCCAAATATCCCAAACACCAAATTGAGTACTTGTCCGTATAAATAGAGTGCTTGAACCCCTTGAAGATGATCTTTTTCATTTCTTGTTGGCATCCTTCTTGTTCCTATCTTTTCTTCCTGAGAGCTTGAGTGTGCTCTCATGTTAATCTAATCATTGAATATTGTAAACAAAGGTCCCCAACTCTATTCTTTATTGCCAAATAAAAAACCTTGTGGTCAAACGGCATAACTATGACCCTCCCAAGTGAGAGGTCACAAGTTGGGAGCAATAGTATTAATCTATTCGTCTTTGCACCAAAGGACCTCGTATTTATAAACTTATATATATTGGATCAAATAAGAATTTGTGCATGAGATTATTATTACCCACAAACAGGGACAGAGAGAACATGAGCATATGGGAAAATGAGAAAATGATCCAAAATGGAGAAGAAGTGACTAAAATATGACACTTTTCAAAGTTGTACAATATAAGGAAAGGACTTAAGTTTTTTGCCAGAAACCCAAGTAGCAAATGAGTTTTTTAAAAATTCAAAATGATTTTTTTCGCTAAAACGAGAAACGCATGTGAGGGGTGTCTTTCCCGTATAAACGGCCATGATTGAGAGACTTATTTATATAAGAATATTTTAGCAAAAAAAAAAAAATCAATTTGAAGTTTTGAAAAACTCATTTGGAACTTTTGTACAACTTTAAAAAGTGTCATATTTTGGTATCTTCACACCCATTTGGGATCATTTCTTTCAAAACCCCTGAAAATATTCATTACTTCCTTTGAACTCCATTGGAACATTTCGATTAAAGAGATGATTACCCAAAAAACAGGGACAGAGAGAACATGAACATATTCATTACTTCCTTTAAACTCCATTAGTCATGTCACTGTCACTGTCGAGAAAAACGTGACTCTCCATTGCCATTAAGAACCCACCCCAGGCCACACCACTTGGAAGCCAAAGAAATTATAATATATTACTAAACACAAACACCCATCATTATCAAGCTAGCCCATAGTTCGCATCGATCTATCCCAGAATGTTTTCGTCTCATTATTACTGCATCCTAACCTTTGTCATCGTCTTTGCTTTATCTTTATTCACAATTAGTTCGGCCGCTGATTGTAGCCAGGCCTTCTACAGTGTAGTCAAGACCAAAAAGCTGGGGCGGTGCAAGAAGCTAGCCAGCGGAGCTGAATTCGGGTGGAACTACACCAACCGGACAAGAGAGCTCCAAGTTTTAATCGGAGCCCGCGTGGACGGTGAGACCGGGTGGCTAGCGTGGGGGCTGAACCCCGGCCCGGAGCCGCAAATGGTGGGAACCAGAGCCCTCATTCTGATCAAGTCAGCCAATGGCTCGGCGCCGCTGTGTGATAAATATAATGTTACGGCCAGTGTTAAGCTGCGGTGCACCCCGCTTCTCCCTTCCGACATCGACCTAAACGTGACTAAGTTCGAATGCGGGGTAAAGATGGGATATTACACCATCCAAGCCTCCATAAACCTCCCTATGGTCTACAACGATTCGAAGCTGAACCACGTTTGGCAAACCGGGGACGTGGCGGACGGGGCGGAGCCCAAGATGCACCACATGAGTCTCAGGAACTTCGACAGTGCTGAGGCTTTTGACTTGAACACTGGCAAGGTTTCGAGCTTTGTCATGGAGAAACGCCAACAAATGAGATTGGTAAGCTAGCTAGTTACCTACTGAAACACAAAAAATCAGTGTCACTAGATCATAAGGTCATTGGCAGCTAGCTAGTTTTTTATTACATTAATTATTATGCGAATTGAGACATTATTATTATTATATTGTTTTAGGCGCATGGGATATTTAACATTGTTGGTTGGGGAACATTCTTGCCGGCGGGTGTGATTGGGGCGAGGTATTTCAAAGCATTTCCATTTGATGCGAGACACTGGTTCTCCTTTCATGTGGGGTGTCAGATAATTGGATATAGTATGGGCGTGGTGGGGTGGGGCCTTGGACTCTGGCTCGGCCATGTTTCCCACTATTACACCTTTCGAACTCACCGAATCACAGCTATCTTCATCTTCACTTTCGCCACCCTACAAGTAATTAACTATATACCCTCTCCAACTCCATCATATAATATATGGAATTAATATTTAACCTATAATAAATTATTATTTTTCTTCTGATTTCTGAGTATATATGATAGTTATGTTGCCAGTTGGCCTGCGGACTAAGTACCCAATTATTATTGTGTAGACTATGGTCCATACAATTGTGTGGATCATACTATTAAATAATGTACTTTTAGTATATTAAAAATGTACATTATATTCAGGAAATGTACATTATTTGAGTACTGAAAATACATTATTTTTTATAATGTACATTCAGTACACAAATAATGTATTTTTAGTATATTAAAAATGTATATTTTGTTATGGTCCACATATCACTGTGTGGACCATTTCTCCTAACTACCTTGTAGTCAGAAAATTAATCTGACTAAGGGTAGTCACTCGATAGGGCCAAGAATAGTAATTTTAAAATCATTTTTCTTATTTTAAATTAATTTCACAATCAATTTGAAAAATATCTTTATTTTAATATACTGAACATACATTATATTAATATAATTTTTGATAGTGTAAAACATATAATGGTAAATTAATGTGTGTTCGTTTATATATATTTAGATGCTAGCCTTACGACTGAAGCCAGCTAAGAAGGACGAATATCGGAGGCACTGGAACAAGTACCATCATTTTCTGGGGTACTCATTGCTGGTGGTGATTGCTTATAATATATTCAAAGGGATAAGTGTATTAAGACAACAAGAGAAGGCGTGGAGATCGGGTTATGCCGTAGTGATTGCGGTTTTGGTATCCATTTTTGTGGGGTGTGAAGTTTACACATGGATAAGATTCTGTTATTTAAGGAAGAAGGATGATAAGATTCATAAAAATAACGAAGAAGAGGGTGATAAGATTCCTAAAAATAATGAAGAACATCAATATGACAAAGGCCTTAGTCCTCCTACAAGGGTTGATTCTTCTACTCACCGCCAAATTCGAGTTAATTAAACCTTCACAATTTGACTTGATTTCACAATTTTATTTTTGTATATTTATTAGTTCTTATTATCATTACTTAATTAACTGATGCCTCGTTAACGAAAATGAATTTGCATGCAGAATTTTGTTTACGTTTATTAGCATTATCCATGATAAATTGATGGTTACTCTTCTTTAATCTTTGGCTTGGACTGTCATTTTTATATTTAGTGAATTTATTTAATTTCTCGATCACACTTTTTTTTAAACTAGTGAATATAATGTTCAGTGTTCGGTGTTCCCCTTTTAAAGTTAATGGTTTAATTTTATTTTTTATTTTTTTAAATTTGATTTAGAAGTTTATTTTGGAGTTTAATATTATATTTAGAATGCACCTAACAATATTATAAAATACATCCAAAAACATTATAAAGGGAAAATACTACATGTACTCTCATGACTTCTTATTCCCAACTTCTACTTCATCTCACAAATTTTTTATGTCGATACTTTTTTGGGACCCATATGATAAAATCTTTGTTTGTCACATCATAGAGTAAAAGTGATGGAGTAGAATTTAGAAGTACATATAATATAACTCATTATAAAGTGCACCCGATTATGTGAAAGTACAAAATACTTGTTATTCACTTTTTATAATTTATATATGGGGTTTTTTTAATAGTTTGGTGAAGGGGTTACTTTTTATTGTTTAGGGTTTCATATATAAGGTTTAGCATTGCGATTAATTTTCTAGTATTTTAGTTTTCTATATTTATCAACAGATACACTTTGTAGTTTCGCGAAAGTACATATTATAGTGTTGTTAAATACACTTTAATTTTAGTTATTTACAAAAATATTATCGCATTTTTTTAATTACTTCAGATTCGTTATTTTCTCATATGCGCAACTCTGATTGTTGATTCCTAGCTAGTTCCCTGATAGGAGTAGTTCTCACAAAAGCACACCCATACATATAGGGGAGGGTTTAGGTGAGAACACATCTCCCTTTAAAAATTGTGGACACAACCACGCCATCCATATTGAGAAATTAAAGGTCATAATCTTACAATTATTAAACTTTCAAGTTTACAATAATTATAAAATGAGTCACGGTTTTAAAAGTTTACAATAATTATAAAATTGACTCCGTGTTTTGTTTATGCTAAAACCTTCAACACTTGATGAACATTCATAGACAAATTGAGATCAATCCTCACTTTTTACAGAATGAGCATGTTCTTATTTGATTCAACCCCTACACACACGCACACGCACAGACAAATCACAAATGTCCATCTTAGACGATACAATAGCTGGAAATAAAAATTAAAAAAATGATGACACACAAATTTTTTTCTAGTGCACACAAAGTTTATAAAATTAAAAAAATGTCATCGCCATTTTCTCCTTATCCCCTCCCATGCATCTATGCATTAGATCTCCCAAATCGATGACAAGCATTCATATGCACATTTTACATGAGATAATGTTTTCTGATCACTAGACCTCTCATATCAATAATTAACTAACATTCATTTGCACTTCTTATTAGAGATGATAATGTTCTCACTTAAACCGACTCTATATATGAATCGTAAACAACTCAACGAGATATTAATAAAAATGTTTTAAATTTGAGTCGATATGATTACTTAACAATGTAATTTGAGTTAAGCTCGAGTTACTCATTTGCAACTTTAACCAAATGCTTTGCACAATTATTAATTATGAGTTAGGTTACGTTATGTCCATATCAAATGAAAATTCCTCTCTACTATCCATTTCTTCAAGTGTGAGATTATATTGAATTTTGTTTATATTTAATTCTTGTGCAATTTATTATTAACTAACTTGTAAAGTTATTGAGTAATTCACGAATACCTAATAAAAAAAGTAAAAGTAAATAAACAATTTCCAAATCTTATATAATGTGACGTCGTCAATGAAATTAAAAAATGTGAATCATCTCAACTAAAAGACTATATTGATAGTTTGATTGCACATTTGTAATGAGCTCCAAGCAACACATGAACTATAATCTCTTTTACCGGGTGATGCCCATAACCTCTTACATGAGGCTGGGCTCAATACCAAATTAAATCATGTATTCTATCTCAACTAAAAAATTAAGCTGGTAGTTAGACAGTACATTGGTGTATATATATATATATATATATATATATATATATATATATATATATATATTATATGTTGAACAAAAAATAACATCTAAAGTATTTATTGTAAAAGAGGATTTCTAAAATTAATTTTGATTGGTTGATAGTAATACTTATATGTTACTTTCTTATTAGATGGTTTCTAAAATTAATGAAAAATTGTAATTTATGCCCTCACAAATGTGCTCTAATTATTACAAAGTATAATGCAATCTTTGAATTATTAGTGGTGTAAATGTTGTTCTTCAATTTTCAAAACGTGACATATATTACCCTCTCCCTCTCCTAAGCCATTCAAGATATTATGTATCAAAATGTAGGATACAATATAATAAAACTACTATTTTTCTAATCTCATTATGTACTTCCATATCCATACGATCATACCTAGTTTATGGTGGATCCGGTATCAACAAAATCATCAATATGAATTTACAATGATGGCTTCTCTTCTTCTTCTTTTTTTTTTTTTTTTTTTTTTTTTTTTTTTTTTTTTTTAATTATTTATTTGCCATAATTATTGATGATCTTTTATAGATTGTTGAAATTAATGTTTGATTGGAATTTACTTTATGAATTATAGTGATTTTCTTTTTGAACTTCTGAAAATTTTAATTAGTTATTTCACTATCATACAATAATTAATAGTGAAAAGGAAATTACGGTAATTAACTTACAAATTTGCAGTAGTAGGTTTTCAAATTGTAGTGATTTCCTTTTTAAAAAAATTATAGTGATATTATTGACTAGAGTTAATTTCAGTTGAGATTTCTTATCTTTTGTGATAATTTCATGTTTAGTCCTAAATTATTGTTTTTTTTCACTAAAAACCCTAGACTATTACGTAGTAAATTCTAGACACTTTTATTTTTGTCATTAAACACTCTAATACATATATACATACATACATACATATCATACATACATACAGGCAATTATGTTAATAAATAATGCCTTTACATTTGTTTTTATATTATCTCATCAAAAGATAGTGTCTTACATTTGTTTTAATATTATTGAATGAAACTATAGTTATATCGAAATGTAACTGTAATTGTATTGAAATGTAGCTGCAGTGTATATGAACTGAATAACAATTCACATTTGTGTTTTTATATTATCGAATGAAACTGTAGTTATATCGAAATGTAACTGTAGTTGTGTTGAAATGTAACTACAGTGTATATGTACTGGAAGTGAATGGCGCGGAACGGATGTGGTTTCATTATGTTTCATTAATCCATTGTGGACCGCGGTCCACGATATAATTTGCGAGGTTTAAGGATACAAAATGTGAGTAGAATTCTAGTTACAAAAAGCATTTAACATTTCCTTTGTTGTTATTATTGTACTTATTTTGTTAAAAAGGAAAAAATCAATGCTGGTCCGTATTTAATAGAAACCGAGTATTGTCCTAAAGAAGAAAGCCAGGCACGTGTAACAGCAGCGCAACGCCACTTTTGATTTTTGAATCAAAACTTCACTGACATATTTGCCTGCTTTTTTCCAGATTTTCCTCCCATTCCAGTATTGTACAGAAGTAGAATCTGAGTAAAACTGAGATACATGGCTAATCTCCCTCCGAATCTCTCGATGGGCGCCGCCGCCGCTTTCGGAGGAGGAGGTCCTGGCTCTTCCTCCGCCACCGCCGTCGGCGCTCAGCCCAACAAGGAACGCAAAATGCAATCTGCTGAGCAGCTCGTGCTCGACCTCAGCAATCCTGATCTCCGAGAGAACGCTCTTCTCGAGCTCTCCAAGGTCTACACACTCTCTCACGCCGAATTTCTATTGCATTTTTCAGTGGCCTTCTGTTGGTGCCGTAGTTTTGTGATTGTTTATTTGTTTCTGAAAGTGAGACTGGCCTGCATATATGAATGTTTATTTGTTTCTGGAATGCGTGAGGTTTAGATTTTATCTAGAATTCTATACCCCGTGTGATTAACTGTTTTGAGACTGATGGGTTGGAGAATTTTGGATGAGGGAGCTATTAGGTATCACGGGGGAAATTACTTGTATGATTCAAAGCGTTGGATATCAAAACTCTGAATTATTTGTCTAGGGATGAGTCACTTTTTAGAGGAAGTGAGAACAATATTGCTTTTTTTCATTACTCCAACTATTTTGTGTTGTTAGAAAGTGGGGAAAAAGGTTGTATTTTGACACGTTATTCTTCATTCCAACTATTTTGACACGTTATTTGTCTAGGGATGAGTCACTTTTGGAGGAAGTGAGAACAATATTGCTTTTTTCACATGTTTTTGTTCATTACTCCAACTATTTTGTGTTGTTAGAAAGTGGGGAAAAAGGTTGTATTTTGACATGTTATTCTTCATTCCAACTATTTTTTATGTTTATTAATCCTTTGTTGTTGTTGTTGTCGTTTTTTTTTTTGGGGGAGTGTGTGTGTTTACTGAACTCACATTTTATATTGCCAAATGAACACCGAATTTGCTTGCGTGTTTTCCATTATGAGAAGAAATAAGCAAAAAAAATGCCACTGCATCCGAAACAGCACAGGATCTTTAAGCTATTAAAAAAAAACAAAAGACATAAGGATATGCTTTGCAGCATTCTCATTAAGTGTAGGAGAATATGAAACAGCATTTGGTTGAAAATATAGGAGCCACAAAACTGCATAAATGTGGTATATGAAACATTATGGTAATTGATGATGTTCATTGTCTCATAAGGTACAGATTAAATATGGCAATGATATTAACACTAACACCAGTTCAAATCATATATTCCTTTTTTCCTTCTAGAGGTTTCACCACATATCATTATTGAGATTGCTATTAAAACATAATTCTGTAATGATTTTTAATTCTTGATTACTGCAAACTCTGAATTGGACTCAACTAACCAGTTTGCTCTTTCCCAATTCGAACTTTTTTCTTTCCCCAGAAGAGAGAACTATTTCAAGATTTGGCCCCACTACTATGGAATTCATTTGGTACTATTGCTGCCCTCTTGCAGGTATTCTCCCAGTATTTCCTTGTAGTTCAAACATCCTTTAATCTGCACTTTAAATTGTTTTTCCATTCTTCTATAATAATTCACTCATTCATATGAAAAGCAGAGACACCTGTCATGAATTTACAAATACACTGATCTAGTGGTCTGACTAAAGGACCTAGCCTCACCCTCTCTTCTTTCAGACATTGGATTTAGGATTGTTTAGAAATAGAATGATTTGTGCGTTCAGATTTCAGAACTGAGTTGAATTTGACTTGATTAGAATGGTCTTGTGTCAATATCTGATATTTTGATAATTGAAGCACCAGAGTGGAGGCTGACAATAGGCATTACACCATAGCAGAGACAATCTGCTACTAGTTTATGGTGTAATATTTCCCAGCTTGTGGCAAACGATTTTTTTAAAAGGAATCTATTTAGTGTATTTCTCTTCCCCCCTTTAAAATGTATGCATATGAAATTATCAAATAAGTTATTCAGAGAAATAGCCAAATAGCATTGTTTTCAAAGGTGGACTTTTTGGGCGAGATGCCACCGACTGCCAAGGCGATGAGTATGTATGTGTGTATAAAGAAGAATGAAATCCGAAAGAAAAAGAAAAAAGAAAGGCCAGTCGGTCAAGAAGAAAAAAAGAAAGAAAGAAAGAAGGCCCAGTCAACCAAGAAGGAAGAAGAAGGAAGAAAGAAGAAATAAGGCTACTTGGGAGGGCAGGAGTCGGCTAAGGGTGAGGTTGGGTCAGCTGCAACGGCGATTCGGCGGTGGAAGGGTGAGGCGCGACAACAATTCGGCGGTGGAGCTTGGAAGTCAAAGGCGAAGGAGTAAGATGCGTTTGGTGAGGCTGGGGCCTGGAAGGGTTTTCTTCTAATCTCAACTTCTTTTTTTATAACCTGGGTTTTAGTTCGGGTTAGGCGTCCAAGACGTTGCCTCGACGCCTAGGCGACAGCCTTGACAACCATGCCAAATAGGCAAGAACTTATTCTTCATTGACCATACGTGTCAATGCTCTGCACATTGGCAACATACCCTGCCTAGTGATTCAATCTTATTTCGAAAAATACTCAAGCCTAGGCTTCAAAAGTGATTTGAGTTTTCTAGAAAGATAAGCTATTTTTGTGATTCTGATACACCTTAAAAGCAAAAGAATAAACAAGATGATTGATTAGTGGAGAATTAATCTTAATTAGTAAGACACTTAGGAATTATTACCTTTGATTGTCTTTTTAATGTAGTATAGATTAGGATTACTAATTAGTAAGACAATTAGGAATTGTGAACATCAATCAGACTATAATAGCCACACAGTTCCCTATGCTACATACCAGTCATCTGCATCTCCCCATTCCTCCCCTTGTTTCCATCACAAAACAAACCCTCTCTTACCACCCAGAGCATTATTGCTCAGCATCTCCATGAATAGATCAGACTCCATTACTCAGCAGGTTTACAGCACCACCATTTTTTTTTCCAGACCACATCCATCTCCACTATTTACTATCACCAACATCCAACAAAAAAAAACACATACAAACCTTATGCAAAACAGCTTCCTGGAACATCATCTACACAGTCAAAGCTCGGAGCTCAGCTCAATTTAAAAAATAAAAGCTCGAGCTTGACTAAGCTTTGATTTTTTAAGCTCAAGCTCGGCTCAAATATACACAACAATAAATTTTATTACTTTCATTTTCTATACTAATTTTAATAACAAACATTTTATAACCAAATATTATAACAAAGTTCAATATGTACAAAGGCATAATCAAATAAATAGAAGTATACAACTAAACAACACCAACACAAATAGTATAATTTTAATATAGAAACTAAGCCATTATGATTCAACAAACTTCTAATTAAAATTAAAATCCAGTTGGAATGTGTAGGTGTAACAATAATTGCCTTCTAAAGCATCAAGGTTCTCAGAAACAATCAATACACTTCAATGTTTCATGACGAACTCCACTTTAGATGAAGTTCTTTTTTACCTATCTTGTTATTCATTGGTCAAACTAACTATTTCTTTTTTACTTATTTTCTTTAGTATTTATAAAATGGGATGGAGGAAACATTTAATAGTTGATGTGGAAATCTGGTATTTAATAGTTTGCTATTATGCAGCCACCTACTTGAAGCTATATCATCCAGAATTCATAATAAACATGAAGTTTTTCTAGAGGGGCTTTTTAGTTTTGTCTTATTTGTATAAATTAATAATCCATAAATATAAATGAAAACAATAAAAGCAAGAAAGTATTGAAGAATTTAGAATGCCAAGTTCAACATTATCTTTAAAGATGCATTCAACTTCAGAACAAGCACTCTGCTTCTCAAAAAACATTGTTTTCTTAATCTTGTTTTTCTTGCTATTTCTATCTTGAGCTAAATGTCTCAGCATCGGCAACATAAAAAACCTCTACCAGAGGTTGAACCAGTGCTTTTTGTTTGCTAATGGGCAATGGCCTAAGAGTTAATACAAAACTAAATCATTTTATCTAAAAATAAATTCAGAATACATAAAATTTCTGGAGTCAATAGTAACATTCTGTGCTTGGTAGTTCCATGCCTTCTCAGGAAATCTATAACAACCAACACCAAAATAAACAAGCTATGCAAAAATGAATTGAAAGAGAGCAGATCTGTACCTTGCATGGAATAAACTAGTGACACTCAAGCTATAGAAATCTATTGATACAACGATACTCCTACTATGCAAGATCAAAATAAATAAGCTAGCTTATAAGAAATAGATATGTACCTTAGATTAAGAAGAGCAAAGAAGAACTGAAAGACCCCATACAAATTGCAGACGAAAGTTGAGAACTAGCAAATCTGGACTAATGGATGCGATGGGTGATTCCGTGATTGGGTGTAGCAGCTGCAATGGCAGAGTGAGGCTGCATTTAGGGTTTCAAAGGAGACTTTGAGTCTATATATTAGGGCTGTTTTATAATAAGTATATACATATATTGGTTGAGTTTATAATATAATACTTATATTATATATAAAATATATTAAAAAATAAAAAGCTCAATTAGGCTCGCAAGTTGCTTGAACCGAATGTTAAGATACTAAAATTCCGCTCATGAATATTTGTCGAGTCAAGCTCAAGTAGCTCACAATAGCTTGATTCATTTACACCCCTAATCATCAATGCACAACCTTCACCACCTGTGACGCCCTCAGACTCTGCCATCTTTTTTGGCTAGCTTCGTCGCACCACCGGAAATAGACATACGAATACTATCTCACCTTTTCCATAATAAAAAGAAAACACACAAGTCCATAGTCCATCGTCTCTTGCCGCCAAACACTGCCATTGCCATCAGAAATCTAGATCCGCCACTACCGTTCATATACACAACACCATATACCATCACTGTCTACAATCTTGGTTTATGGAAGCAAATATATCTCTCTCCCATATATATACTTTGTCCAAAATGCAAAGTGAGGATAAATAAAAAGAAAAAAAAAACTGATAAAAAAGAGGACTGAAGTGAGAAAAAAAAAAAACTGATAAAATGAGAGACAAAAAAAGGCAAAAAAGAGAAAAAATAAGTTAAAAAAACCCTATGGAAAAACTAGTTTTGCTTTCTTTTCATAATTGCCTTGAATTACCCAAATCATTGGCATCAATCTCCATAGTTGGATTTTTAAGAATTAAGATAGAAGAATATTATGAATTTTTTAGAGCCATAGGTTCTCAAAGGGTGTGTCTCACAACATCCACAATGAATAGTGAAGCCTTTGAGTGGTACCATGGGTTGAACCTATGGGGTCATTGAACACATGGGCCAAATTCCTAGAAAAACCAAGATGTGATTCAATCCTCCGCACAATACTTTTTCTGAGTTGCCAGGAGGCAATTTACTAAAAATTGACACCAAAATAGAAGTAGAAGTTCAACCACAAATTGCGGGGCCAATAAACATGGTTGATGGTGATAATACTAATCACAGTTTTGTGCAACCAAGTGTGGCAAAAAATGTATCCTTTGTCAAATCCTCAGATGTTTCAAGAATTGGTTTTCTTACAAGATGAGCAATTAATCCAGTTATGGTGCCACACGGGGATAAGCGATGAACAAGCCCAAGAATATTTTATTTTGAGTTGTTTTCCATCCCACGGCATTGCACACGACGCTATAGGTACCGGCGAAAGAGATGCTCATACTTTATTCTACTCTAAACCTTGAGGACAATGTGTTTTTTGAAGGGGTGGAGAATGATACACCTAAAAGGAAAAGAATAATCAAAATGCTTGATTAGTGGAGAATTAATCATAATTAGTAAGACAATTAGGAATTGTTACCTTTGATAGTCGTTTTAATGTACTATATATTTTAGGCCTAATGTATTAAAAATCATTAGACAATACAATGTTAATATTTTCTATAGTTATTTAGTTATTCTTCTTGGAGCTCTCACATGCTTTAAGTGTGAACAATTTGAGCCAGTATCTCCTCGAAAGGTACATATCCGTTACAATCCTATTTAGGTCGTAATAGATACTTATGCTACATTCAAATCTAGGTGTACTCTCATAGTCTCATGTAAATTATTAGTCTACCATGACAAGAAGTCTTGAACTGGTTTATCTTTAAGGCTGAAGAGTTTTGATCAACTTGTGATTGCTCATCTTTTGTTTTGTTATGGAATATATAAGTAATATGAAATCTATATATTAGGCAGCCTGGAGATTTAGGGTTTTGAGTAGGTAGTCATATGGAAACTTGTTTCCTTATTAGAAGTCTTCTTAGCATGTATTTATAGTGCTGTGTATTCGCTTTTCTAAGACACAATACAATAAACAACTTATTAAGAAACTCTCTTTTTACTTTCTTAACATGGTATCAGAGCCTTTACTATAATTTTTTCGTTCCGTTGTCACCCGTGTGAGCCTCACGCGCCGCCATCCTACGCTGCCACTCTCCTACGCGCCGGTGCGTGAGGTTCTTCTTCCAACGACTGGAAAACGTTTTGGAAAACTGCTCCTAGGTTGCCTGAGTTCGTTTGCCTCAGATCTGGACTTGGTTTGGACCATTGTCTCGTACACATTTAGGCTTGAATTTTGTGTACTTGTGATCTGTTTCTTTTTCTGGATATGGCTGAGTCTGATGCATTTGCCAAGTCGATCTTGATCTCTGCTAATGAGTTTGCTGAGTTGGTGTCCGTTGCTTGTTTTGGTGTTGTCACTCTTTTTTGATGCTAATTGTCGTTTGGGGCATGCTTCCCCCTTTCGTTAGTAAAGAATTTGTGTCCTCTGATTTGGAGTTTGTCTTCTTTACCTCGTGTGTCCAAGCTTGTTCGTTCCACTTTGTGTTCACATGGAGTTTGCTTGCGGTATTGATGGCGTCCAAGCTTTTGTTTCAGGGGGAGTATCCAATCCAAGCTTGTTCGATCCATTTTGAGTTCACCGGATTGTCCGTGGTATTGATAGTGAGCAAAGCCTTTGTTCAAGGGGAGTGTCCTAATTCCTAAATGAGATATGAGTTTGTTATTTTTGAGTTATTGAATTATTTAGTTATTTTTGGGTTATTAGTTATTTGTGTAACAAGTTGGGCATTATTAGTATCTGTGTTCCAACTTGAGGGGAGTTTTATGGAATATATAAGTAATATGGAATCTATATATTAGGTAGCCTGGAAATTTAGGGTTTTGAGTAGGTAGTCATATGGAAACTTGTTTCCTTATTAGAAGACTTCTAGCATATATTTATAGGGCTGCGTATTCTCTTTTCTAAGATACAATACAATAAACAACTTATTCAGAAACTCTCTCTTTACTTTCATAACATGTTGTATGCGTCTGTTTTGCCATGCCTGCAGGAAATTGTCTCCATCTACCCAGTTTTGTCACCACCAAACCTCACTCCTGCTCAATCTAATAGAGTTTGCAATGCACTCGCACTTCTTCAGGTATATGCAATCATTAGCTGTCTATTATAGTCCAACCTTTATCAATCATTGTCCAAACTAATATGCAATGTTCTAGTTTATATCATCTGATGAAATTTTCTGTGAAAGTGAATGAAAAATATTCTGTTTTTTGCACTATTATTCACATTATAAGCGATAACTCACTGCATCAAGATTCAAAAGAAAGAATGGAAGCAGATTAAAGGAACCTCTTTTTGGAGGGGCTTTCACCATTTTAGGGATTAGTGTCAGGTTGCAGGTTTTATTGAACTTTCTACAGATGCCTGCTGATAGCAAATTGCTATTCATAATTCACACGTCACATATCTATGCAGACATAACATACATTGTTTCCTTTGCTGTGGGCAATGATCTTATCCTAGCTATCTGCAGACCATGTGTCCTTGTCTAAAGACTCATCTTTTGACGCTTTTATTTCTGAAGCTAATCAACCATTCCATTATGGTTTGCAGTGCGTAGCCTCTCACCCAGACACCAGAATGCTGTTCCTTAATGGTAAGTTTCTTTAAAAAATTCCAGAAAGGTTTTGTTTATATCACATATTCTTGTTTAAAGTGTATGATAAATTGAAGAGAATCATGAATCACTGTAGAAGGTTTAGTTATAGTGGGTGAATTACAGTTTTACTTTTTGATGAAAATTTTATTTGTGTCTGAATTCCCACAACTCCTAGTTCACCACCAAGATTTAAGATTATCACATGGTGAGATGGTTGTGAAATTCTCTTTGAAGTTAAAGAAACTTTTCTGACTCATCGTTTCTCTTTCACAGCTCATATTCCACTGTATTTGTATCCTTTTCTTAATACAACAAGCAAATCAAGACCTTTTGAATACCTGAGGCTTACTAGCTTAGGTGTCATTGGTGCCCTGGTAAAGGTAACTAGTTCTATATCCATTTGCAGTGCATCTCTTCTTCTCACTTCTTCCCTTAATGATCTATATGTACTTATCTCCATCAAGAATAGATAGGCAAGTGAAAGCATGAAACACTTTTCCATAGCAAAAAGTTTATCACATCTAATGGTTCTCCAATGTTCTTGGGATGAATTTTTTTTCCCTAATGTTCTTTCTTGATTGAATCATTACAGGTTGATGACAATGATGTTATCAATTTCCTTCTATCAACTGAAATAATTCCACTCTGTCTGCGCACAATGGAGATGGGCAGTGAGCTCTCAAAAACAGTTAAGCACCCCCTCCCTCCAAAAATGTTCTCTGTACTTATTCAGAGTTTTAGTTACGTGACAAAAGTTATGGCATATCTTCCTTTATTTCAGCAGTCAGCTGAAAGACTTCCCATTTGTTCCTCCAAATATATTGTAATTTATTGGTTTACATATTGGACTACACTCTTGGATGTTGTGTGAAGTTTTCTGACAACACCCTTAACTTGTTAATCATGAATTAGACTAAAGTGCTTGTGCTGATTGCTGATAGGTTGCAACTTTCATTGTGCAAAAAATCCTTCTGGATGATATGGGTTTGGAATACATATGTACCACAGCGGAGAGGTTTTTTGCAGTAGGCAGGGTGTTGGGAAACATGGTGGTTGCACTTGCTGAGCAGCCCTCGTCTAGGTTGCTCAAGCATATCATTCGGTGTTACCTTCGGTTATCCGATAATCCAAGGTTGGTCATTTGCTGCTACATTGTCTTACTTCCTTTTAATGCCTTGGATTTTGAGAAAATGAGGCCTCAAACTCCCTCCTCACTTCTTCTATACAGGGCTTGCGATGCACTCAGAAGTTGTCTTCCCGACATACTTAGGGATGCCACGACCTTCAGCAATTGCCTTCATGTACGTATGGTTTGCATATTAAATTATGTTTTTTCTAGGGGAGCCAAGAATCATATAGCTTATTGGTCCATCAAAAACGGAATAGACACAGAACCAGAGATCGCTCCTGCTCTTCCCAGAGTCATACCTTATATTTAAGTGAAAGTACACCATAGATTTCTTTTCTCAATTGGACAAATGTTTATTATGTTCTAATATGTCAGGAGGATCCAACAACAAGGAGGTGGCTTCAACAGCTGCTTCAGAATGTGCAAGGTCCTCGTGCTCCCCTTCAAGCAGGCGGAGGATTTGATCATATGATGGTGAGCTAAATTGGCTTGACCTGACCTCGTTGTGAATCTGCTGCATATAGTAATGCCTGAACGTAAAATCCCCAGAGAAGTTCTTTCGCTCTACATTGAGGTTAAATTTTTTCCCATTGATTGTGCAGTAACCTCAATCTCCAGGAACGTAAAAAATTCAGATCTTTGCAGACTTTATCGACTTCTATTATTTATGTTATCCAATGATAGTATTTAAACTCTTTTCCTAGCTTAAGGTTCACATATTTCAAGAGCCAGGCTCTATTTGGCATAGCTTTTAAGCTAGTTTAAAGCTAAAAGCTTAAAACAACTTAGAGTAGTGTTTTAAAATAAGCTATTATTTTAACATTTTTATGTTTTACAAAATAAAACTTATAGTTTATTTGTAGCTTAAAATAAGCTCTACCAAATGTAGCTGTATTATACTTACAGTTTGATTGTTGAAAATTACTTGCAACTACCACATGGGAGGGGTGTGTTCGAGCCTCAGTAAAGGTGATATTGGCTCTCTTTATGTTTCATTTGTCTACATTGTAACAGAGTCAATAGTACTAAAAAAAGTCTCTATTTGGTCGAGAAAGTAGTTATGAATAGATATTACACTGTAGAACCGCACTTGGTATTGCTTACTTTTCGTACAATAATAAAACTTTTTCATATTTGTCCTTTTTTTGGTGGGTGGGGGGGGGGGGGGGGGGGATTTTCCCAAAATGTTACTAAAATGATTTATTGTGTAGCTAATGGTGTTAGAAAAATTGGTTTAAAATGGCATTTAAAGTGATAATTTTGTGGTATACTTTTTAGTAAGGTTTGCTTATAATTTGGGTCGGGTCAAAATGAATTCAGGATCTCATAAGTGAGAGGTTTAATTTGATATATTATAAGCACAAAATGAATAACGGGTGAATTAGAAATTTATTCTTAAAGTGTACCATTTGAGTTGGAAATGGGATGTTGATTTGCACTAGTATATATGCAATTTTCTTTTTAGAAAAGTTTGAATTGTATAGCATAAATGTTATCTCTTGAGCAAGAAGGGGTCCAAATAAAATGCCAAAGAATGTCACTTGAAAAGGAGTTTCGAAGGGACATAAGAGGTTTACAAAACTTCTATTGTCTAACATCAATACTTGTGTTGTTCTCAAACTCGTGATGTACCTCTAACGTATTGAAAAGTGTTGAGTTAATTATGATCAGTTACAGAATTAGTTATAATTAATTCTAAATTTTAACTCTTCCAACCTCTCCAAAAGTTTTAGTGTGTTCTTTTTTTTTTTTTTCACGTTTGCCTAGAACAATATAGCTTGAGTGAACAATATAACTTGAGTGCTCAGCTATATGTTGAAATCTATTTTATCTTGGGAGACTTAAGCTACAAAGCTCCTAGCACATATGGGAGGACAACATATCAATTTTAAGAAAAATATGTGAGACACATGACTTGGGTTTAATTGATTCCTTGAATAAATCGTCTCGTTCGCTTACACTTGATAAAATTTTCATAAAAGTTTAAAACTGATATATCAAAATGTCTTTCTCTAGTATTGCTAGTTCATAAACAATGGGAATAACAATGGACTTAACAGGGTGATGAATGACAACGAAGGGAACAATGTTTCCAATGAAGTTGCGTTTAAGTACCCTAGTGAACAACATTTCGCAAATTGATGGTGGCATCCAATGTATATCCCTATGATGCAAGTACCAGTGTTGGTATCAAGTGGCTCAGTTGAAAAATTGGAGAAATTTAACGGATCAACAAACTTCAAGAGATAAAACAAAAGATGTTGTTCTACTTGACTACATATATACTCTCAGTTTGTCAAGGTTCTTGACTGAGAACGTTTCTAATGTGAATGAACCAGATATAGATGTGCAATCTGAGAAATAAAGTACATTTTAAATAAACTCCTTACAAGTTATGGAAAGGTATGAGACATTCTTATCAATACTTGAATGTGTGGGGTGTCTTGCCAAAGTGTTACTGTCAACACCTAAGAAAATAAAAATAGGTACTAAGATAATATACTATATTTTTATTGGCTATGCATATAACAATAGTGTTTTTCGGTGCTTAGTACATGAATCCCATATTTTGAACGTACATAAAAATATGATAATTGAATCGAAAAATGTATCGTTTCTTGAATATGTATTTTCATGTAGGTCCAATGATGAACCTAGTAACTCAAAATGAATATCGGACAAAACTATGGATAATGAGAGGGGGGGGGGGGGGGGGGGGGGCTAAAAATGAAACTGAGTCCGAGTCTAAACACATGTAGTAAGCAAGCTAGAATTGAAAAGTCATTTGGTCCACAATTTCTAGCTTGTTTGAATATGATTCTAATACTCTAACATGTTTATTAGAAAAAAAAAAAAGTAGATTTTTCTAACTTGTTTGTTAGAAAATGAGTCACAAAGGTATGTAGAAGTCGTGTCTCCTACTAAAGGACCAATGTGGAAAGAAGCTATTAAAAGCGAAGTAAATCTTATTCTATAGAATCATACTTGAGAACTAGTTGATATTCTTTCGTATAATAAACCCTTATGATCTAAATGAGTATTTAGACAGAAGATGAAACCGGATGGTTCCAGTTAGAAGTACAAGGCAAGACATGTAGTGCTATGATTACGCGATACTTATTCTCCTGTGATGAGAATAAATTTCATTAGGACGATACTTGCTATTGTAGCATTGTGAAACTTTGAAGTTCATCAAATGGATGTGAAATTTGCTTTTGTAAATGACGAGTTAGATGAAGAGATCTATATGGAACAACTTGAAGGGTTTGTTGTTTAGGGTCAAGAAAAGAAATAACTTGAACATTACATGTTTTTCACAATCTCAAGGCAACGTATTGATGGACTGTCTCTTGCATCCAAAATCACAACATTGAAGCTTTCAAAGATATTATTCGCAAGCACATCACCTAGATCTAATGCCTTAATTAAGATTGAAAATACTATTATTTTGACAACCTCATTTAAAAAGTATATTAGATGAACTTTAATAAGTTAATAAAAAAAAGAGACGAATTAACCCCTAGTTGCATACAAGTGATACAACTTGCATTTTCAGTAAATGGTGGTCCCCATGCGCTTACAACTACTCAATTTTGATGGCACAATGGTCCCCATTACAGACAATATTCAAACCAGACAAATACACATGCACCGAGTTTTAGTAAATGGTGGCCCCCGTGTGCTTAAAGCTACTTCAATTTAATAGCACAATGGTCCACATTACGAACAATATTCAAACCATGACAATGCACACGCATATTATATATGTAAATACAATACAATGAAAACACCTCATTACAACCACACATATAGCACAAACTTACAAATCGATGCATCCTAGTCAAAAGACAGCGATTACAACAAAAAGTTCGAAAATATCCTACCTATTACCCAAAAATCTGAACATTATCACGCATACAATGCATCTTTTATTACAAATTAATACATACTGATTACAAATTGACTTTCCTAGGTATGTGCGACTTCCACTTACAGGCGTAGATCTCAAACCACTCAAACATTGCATCTTGCTGGTGAGCCCTTTCTTTAATTGGGAATCTTGAGCCCTTTCTTTGATTACGTCTCGAGCCAACCCTTTCTCTCTAATTAAGAAATGTGGGTAGCCCGGGAAACAACGTGAAATTCCACCAATTAAACAAATGTCTGACGGCTAAACAAATGGAAGACGAAATTGGTTAACATTTTCAAAATAGGAATTAATTAGAAAAAAAAAAATAGTCGAGAACTAAATTGGTAATTTGCTATAGTCAAGGGATCGGACCATTTCGATAATTAGCTATTTTTTAAATATAAATGTTAAGTTAAATAAAATTGTATACTATAAAAATCTTTCACACACGCTTACCTTTTAATGATGATATTCTACAATGTGTGTGTATAAATCTTACATATAAGTAGGGGCAAATGCAACATGGAGGCAGTGACCCCCACAACCTATTAAATACAACTCCAAAATGACGTAGATCAACAAAATATAATCCCAAAATGATGTCATTTTGGAGCTATATATATAGGGCAATGACTCGCATTGCCAACAAAATACAGCTCCAAAATGATGTGATGACTTCCACTACTAACAAAAAGAAGCCATAAAGCGATGCCATTTTGGAGTTGTACAAGGTAGTGGCCACCACTGCCAACAAAATAAAGCTCAAAAACAATGTTGTTTCAGGTCTATATAGATTATAGGATAGTAGTCCTCACTGCCAACAAAATACAACTCTAGAATGATGTAGCTTCCACTACCAACAAAATACATTGTCATTTTGTCGCGCGCTCTCTCTAGTAGCGATTTTCATCTTGAATTGGTGAATAGCTTCCCCTAGTGTTGGCCGTTGTTCATAGTCCACTCTGATTCCCTTTGCAGTTGGTAGATCCTCAGGTTTGAACCTCAAACACTCAAATTTCAACCTTAATTTACTAGATAGTCAAGTGTGATTCTATTTGATTCCTTTTATTATTGTTTAATATTTGGTTATAGAGTTTTTGATTCGTTGAACTTTGCACTTATTCAAAAAATTTTCCAACCCGACCCTCGCTTACAAAAATTATTGTAGTATACCTATTTTCATTTTATTTCTTTTTCTTTTTTGATACCTTTATTTTACAATGAAATATCTTTGCTTTTTATATATATATATATATATATATATATATATATATATATATATATATATATATTATATTTAAGCTTACTGTAGATATTATTATTATTACTGATTTTCAATAATAAAAACGATTTTAAAATATATTTATGATTTTCTTTTTTGATCAATTAGTATATTTCTTTTTAACTTAAAAATTTGCTTTCCTTACATAGCTGAGAATGTCCAAAAATATTTGTCAATTTTCTATATATACACCTTATACGGAGTATATATATACACACACACACACTCCTTTATAAATTGTTTGAATAGCTTCCTAAATCCTAAGAAGTAAGAAGTCTTCGCCTACGGAAATCGAAACTGAAGAAAAGGTTTGTCATCTTCGTACCCTTCAGGCGCTATCATCTTTTTATACTTTCCACGTCAGTTTGATGGCTTCTATGACTATGAGTCTCTGTCTCCCCCACCACTATATTCTCTCTCTCTCTCTCTCTCTCTCTATATATATATATATATATATATATATATATATATATATATATATATATATACGCTGTATTATATATCGTTGCACACAACTGTGTACTGAAGTGCAAGCATGACGCCCTTTAGGTTGACGTGCGCGTACGCGCTGCCGGAGTCGGAGAACGAGGAGGAGGAGATGTCGAGCATGGAAGCGTCTGTGACGGCGGTGGAGGAGCTGCTGCAGTATCAATTCAAGAAAAGGAAGCTTCTAGAAGAGGCTCTGACTCACTCTTCCTACACCGAATCGGCTTCTTACCAGCGGCTCGAGTTCCTCGGCGACATGGCTCTCGGCTTAGCAATCACCAATTTCGTGTTCTTAGCTTATCCGGAGCTTGACCCCGGTCAACTCTCCCTCCTCCGCGCCGCCAACATCAGCACCGAGAAGCTCGCGCGCGTCGCCGTCCGCCACGGCCTTTATAGATATGTGCGCCACAACGCCACCGCTCTTGATGATAGGGTACGCGGATCATTCGCATTCATCTATGATCATCTTCGTTGATTTTGGCTCGGAAAATTGATTTGATTTTATTGAAATTGGATTGTATAGGTGAAGGAGTTTGTGCTTGCGGTCCAGGAAGAGCAAGGAACTGAGTTCTATGGCGGCGTTATGAAAGCGCCCAAAGTCCTTGCAGATATCGTGGAGTCCATTGCCGCCGCTGTATATGTGGATTGTGGCTTCGATTTGAAGGAGCTATGGATGGTGAGCCTCTTTCTTTCTTCTACAATTTCATCTAATTGGTGTTTAGGTGTGTACCGGATAAATCCCGCCTTTTTCCTGACCTAAACCAGTTTAGGTTGTCCATAACTGAAGGGCTCAAATCCCCAGAGGATTGAGATTTGAATTTGTGACGATTTGTTATAAGATTGTATCCTTAATCATCTTGGCTGGGATTACTCCATCATGTATATGAGTAAAGTTTTGCAGTTATCAATTCTTTTCGATTTCATGATTGAAGTAGGGGTCCCAAATTTTAAAAACAGTCAAGAAGCATATTCTATGTTTTGGCTATATGCTTTTCTGTGCTCCATATGGCCTGGCTAACACAAATTCGGAAAGTTCTAATGCTTCACAACTAATGTGCCAGCTCACACATTTGTGTTGTTTCATGTGGGGCTGATGTTTGTTGAACTTCTTTAGAAAGTAAAAGAATCAAATGTTACACGAGAATAGGCTAGGTACTTATTGAGGTAATATGTTCATTTTTGGCAGGCGCTTCAATTCCGCTTTGCTTGAATAAGACAATTAGGTTGAATGGCTCACACATGCACCGAATTCTACTCGTTTATATTTC
This sequence comes from Ipomoea trifida, assembly GCA_003576665.1. Taxonomy (NCBI): domain Eukaryota; kingdom Viridiplantae; phylum Streptophyta; class Magnoliopsida; order Solanales; family Convolvulaceae; genus Ipomoea; species Ipomoea trifida. Next base: position 13,091,491 of record CP025645.1, read on the forward strand.
TAGAAAAGAGATTGAGGGTTTTGGTGGAGAGTTTGTTTGAAGTTCTAATAAGATTCTGATTTATATAGGAAAAAAATATTGAATGGCTCGAGATTTTTTCCTCCTATTTGTTCTGGATGAAGCTTGGTTGATTTTATTTATCTTGCTTCTTGACTTAAAAATCGCTGTCCAAATTCAAATCGTTGGTGTATATTTATGTACATTGCTTATGATTTTCTTTTTCGTTTTGGCGCTAGATCTTTAGAGGCCTAATGGATCCCATTATCACCCTTGAGATGCTACAACACCAACCCCAGCCTGTGACGATGCTTTATGAACTTTGCCAAAAAGTTGGAAAAGTGGTAGATATAAAACATTGGAGGAATGGAGACAAAAACATTGCGAGTGTGTATATTGATGGAGAATTCCTAGTCTCATCTTCTTCAGAACAAAAGGAAAATGCAAGGCTTCATGCAGCAAAGGCTGCACTGGAGAAGATGGCTTATAAAGTCAGTAGCAAATACAGTATTGAGTTTGATGCGACAAAGGGAAACGATGGAGCAAAGCAGAAGCTGTATGAACTTTGTGGAAAAAGGAAATGGCCCAAGCCAACTTATAGGTACAAACTTCTTTTTCTGAGTAGTTCTACTTCTCATTTATTCGGCTTTATAAATTTCTTATTCCATGGCGTTCTGCACTCCAACACGAGCTAGGGAATCAGACACTAAATTTCCCTCTATAGCATGGCAAGACTTTGATATGCCTAGATTCCACCATTTTTATTATCTTTGCATCATTTCTGAATCCTACAATTAAGGACCAAACTCTGCACTTGCTGTAGTAAGAACATCCAAGATAGCAGAGCGAATTAAAATGAGCATGTGTAGATGTTTGATGTTTCCTGAGAATTTTTTACTAGTTTGCTATCGGTTATGCTCTTTGTAGCAACACGTACGATCACATATATGCTGCTTGTCGTGTTAGAAATTAGGGAGTACATAAAGAGTGTTTGTAATGTTGCACTTTCTATTGATAAAAGACATGTAACACCTTTTGGTCTAGTGACAAACTACTGTTGTTTCTTCGCTGAACTTTAGCTAATAATGTTTGCAGAGTTGAGAAGGAGCTCGGCCCATCCCATGACAGAAAGTTTGTGTGCTCAGTTCAAGTAGAAAGCGGTGATGATGGTGTGGTTTTCACAGTAGGTAAGGAGAGGTCTCGGGTGCTCTACGCGAGTGGAGAGGAAAAGCTGCGAATTAAAGATGCAGAGAATTCTGCAGCCTTTGCCATGCTCTGTGGTCTGAAAGAAGCAAATGTCATATGATGTCTTCCCTGCTTGTTGGCTTTCTAGATGGCTTATAAATCTGGTACTTGCATAGATTCATAGAGAAAATGGGCACCACCACCTCGTATGATTGTAACTTGCTTCATCATTATTTAAGCTCTGCTTTAGCTTCTGTTTGTGAATAATAATTTTAGGTAGGGACCTCCATGGCTTGTTATAACCATTAGCTTGAGGGTCAGCACAATTAAGCATGTGCTCCATCTCAATTGAATGCCTATGCCCCCTCAACAGTGTGAGGATCGATTTCGAACCCATAACTTTTAATATGAGATTGACATTGATATCAAATTGAGCCATGTGTTCCATTTCAAGTTAGATTGCACATTTATGTTTATATATTATATGTTCAACAAGCACAAGCCTGGAAAGGATAACCCAAAGCACATTTTCTCTAATCATCTTTTGGAACACAACACTTGGCCTACAGGCCTTTCATTAGAAACACCCCAACTCAATTATGAGTTACCCAAAGTTGAAATAGTATTCTAACATCTACGATATTATTTTGTGAAAAAATTGACACCGCTGTCTTTAAAGTATAGGAGATATAATGAGTTCTGTGTCTTAATTATGAATTTTGGTCATAAAGTATTAAAGATGTATAATGAGAAAAATACAAAGTGGAGTGTCTTTGAATCAACACATTTTGACTAGCCATTAATGCTCTCTTTACACTAATTTTGTTGTAGAATGAATATTCATTCGGCATGATAAAAAGACCACTTTAATGTTAACTTGATGACCTATAGTGAAAGCATCAAAATAAATGTTCTTATCAAGTAATGATTGTCGGTACTCACAAGGAATTTGTCACTTTAGACATAATTCCTACACTATCGCTGTTGAGGTTTAAACACTGGTCTCTTCTCCCAAATACTGTCTACTGAACTAGCGAGTTAAACCCGTGTGGACAATAATAATAAGTAATCTATATGCGCTGAAAACGCACTTGCATCGATTTTTCCTCATCATTTTATTTGCAATGGGTCTCACAAAAAAATTATATTTGTAAGAATGTAAATTTTCTTTCAACTCTCTCCTCCGCCTAAACATAAAAATATGCAAAAAACTTATAAAAATGACTATGGTGATGCTTTCCTACTTAACAGTTAAAGGATGTTAAATTAAACATTAGTTAATTTATTAACTAATGTTTAATGAAATACCATAAAAATTAAATTATACGATTAAATAATTTATTGGAGTCTTGAGAGAGAATAAAATATTTCTAACAAATAAGTATTATAGATTATTCACAATGGAACACTCCAAGTCTCCAACAGTCCAACCTATAAAATTGAAGGGAATGGAACTATCAACTCTGGAAGGCAATTGCCAATTAGGCACGTGTTTCTGTGTTTCACTTCACAGTTCACATTCAACTTGCTTACGCGTTGATAATCCATTCTTCCACGCGCCTAGCCCACAGACTCTCCGAAGCTGCCCCGGTTTGATGTGGGCAAATTATATTGTGGATCGGGATTTATAATGCATGACGGTCCTGATTCAAAACGATGTTGTTTTATATTTAGTGCTAATTAGTTTATCATATTTTTGAAATACTACTGACTCTGTTATAATGTAGTATATGTTCATAGTTACTTTTTTAAAATACTGAAGCACAACGAGTCAATAGTCGTCTCCACTGAGACTCGAACCCACTCTCATCTATGTGAGAGTGTAAACCGGGTACTCAAAAAAATTAATTCATCATATTTAATACAATATGCTCATAATATTTATTCATAAAAATGAAGTTTAATATACATAAACATTATATTAAAAACAAATCATGTTTAATAAACATTCATTCCATACTATATTCATAATATTTGTTCTAAATATCAATAAACTTAAGTCTTAATGTTCATAAACACTAAACTAAATATACATCATATGTATTCTCGTCACTATATAATATCTTCATAATATTCTTTCTATATATACATAAAAACAAAGCTTAATGTACATAAACATTATACTATAGAAACATCATGTTTAATATGTAGTAACATTCATCTTATACTATATTCAAAATATTTGTTCTATATTTTTATAATGTCTGTAAATACTAAACTAAGTGTACATCATATGTATTTTCATTAATTTGTAGTATGTTCTTAATGTTATTTCTAAATTCTACATGATGATCATACAAACAAAGCTTAATATATATAAACATTACACTTGCTTTCAAAATAAAAAAATAAAAAATTACACTAGTAAGCGCCATTGCTTAATGAATAAGGCGCTTGACTTCTAATTGGTGCACACAATAAAGTATTGTCAAGCACACACCCCAAGCAGGGCAGGCTCAACGATGGTTCGCCAAGTTAGATTTGGTGATCTGGCCTCCTCAAGGAGAGGGTCTGATCTTCAAGAAAAACCTAAGTCATAAAGATGGAAGACTTTCCTAGCATGGTGGTTTGGCCTCATCCCTCTTGTTGGCATACTTGGTTCGTAATATAGTTAGGCTATTTTATTATATTTATTCATTAGTCCTTTATTTATTTATTTCTTTATTATTTGGGTCGCATTTTTTTGGGCTAGTACTTTTGGGCTTTGTACGTATCCTATTGGGCATCACGCCCTAATTAATAATATTATTATTTTTCTATCCCACTCGATATGGTTATGGCCTTGTTTGGCAATTAGCGAATTGTGTTACAAGTTTGACCAGCGGATTGTATCAGCGGTTTGTAAAAAGATGTTTGGTAAAATTAGATGTTTTGGATTAGCGGTTAACATGCAAAATGACATATAAGGATATTAGTGTATTGTTTTTTTTTTTTTTAAATTGTTATGGGTAATAATTTTATAATAATTATAACCATTTAGAAACTATAAATTGTTCATATATTTAATATTTTATAAAAGTGAATAAATACAAATATAACAAAAAAAACATGAATTCAAATGAACAATACATTTCAAATTGAAAAACAAGTGTATATCATAATAAATAATTATGATATAAAATTCATAATAAATAATTATGATATAAAATAAGTCTAAGAAGAACGTCTAGCTGCCATCAAACTTGAAGGAATGTCATTGCGAATACTTACCATCTCTTGAGTTCTCATTTCTTCTCCACCTTAAGCAAAATTAACTTCAACATCTTGAAAAATATCTGGAGGTATGAATTCAGGATCTTCGTCAATGACTCTAAAAGCTGGGTCTCCAATCGTACTTCTTAATCAACAATTAATAAAATTCTTACCAATTTAAAATTATTTAAGTTCCTAATCTAGTTTCGAAACTCAATACCAAATTGTATACTATTGCATTGTGCACAAAAAACTCAATCATACTACTAGAAATAACTCTTAAGTGAAATTTTTCATCTACTAGATCAATACCTTTCGGGCTACATCTAAATTTTTTGTTTATTTGTTTATTGTTCATAAATTAACTATGAATTAATCGTGAGTATTTTAAATAAAAAGGTGCATATATATCTTATATATTTCAATCTTTGGAATAACTTGTGCAGTGATGCAAGTTATATGTTTTTTTTTAAGATAAGGGATAAATTCCCTATTGTCTGACCTTGTATTATTGCTTGACATTGTTTGATGAGATTTTTATATATATAAAAAAAAAGTCACTTAAATTGAAAAAATTAAAATTAATTTAACACCAAGGTAATTTTTTTTATTTTTTTGAAGTGCATGCACTAAGATAACCTAGCTATTTAGCAAGTTATTGTTTATTTGATGTATATATGACTTTATTAGAATAAACGTGGATCCAAGTGTATAGTATTTACGGAGTATAATTTAATTTTATCTCTTTAAATTTGTTAATATATATAATCTATTTTTTATTTACAAATTTAAACTTTAAAACAATAACAACCACAAGCAAACTATTATTGTGGCCATCTACCTTCTATCTTATACATACAACAATGGTTGTTTGGAGTAAGGGTCTAAATTTAGACCCTCTATGATGAAGGTAGTTGTGGCCGCCTTTGTCGTCTTCCACTACGACAATCATGATTTTCTGTAAAAGATAGCGGGAGATTGACAGCTACCACTAGTAGTTTGCAGGTGACCTTTGTTATATTATTTTTTAAGTAATAGATATAATTATATTTTAAAAATTGTACACTTAGATCCACGCCAGCTCTAGAAAAGTCATGTATACGTCAAATAAGCAGTAACTTGCTAAATAGGTTATTCTAGGGCTCAATTAAACATATTTATCAATTTAAGTGAGTGTGATTGGAATTTTATTTTCACTAAAAGGGCTTAATTGCACTATTCTACTAACTTAAGAGGCTTATTTAACCAACTTTTCTTTATATATTGCTACCATACATAATACATACAACCATGGTGTTTTGGTGGCCATCTATCTCTATCTTTTACATACAACCATGGTTGTTTGAAATAAGAGTCTAGAACTAGACCTTTTATGATGAATGTTATCGTGGCCGCCTCTGTCGTTTTCCAATGCGATAACCATGATTATCTGTAGAAGATAGCGGGAGACAGCCATTAGTAGTCTGTTGGCGGTCTTTGTTTTTATCTCTTTTATTTTATTTTTAAAAAAGTAGAAGATATGATATATATTTCTAAAAATTGAAAAAGATAAAAATAAATTTTAAACATTATACGCTTAGATTTATGTTAGCGGTAAAAAAGTTATATATACACTAAATCAACAGTGACCGGCTAAATAGGTTTTCATAAGTCTCAATTGAATATATTTGTCGGTTTAAGGGGTGTGATTGAATTTTTTTTTTTTACTAATATATCGATTGAGGAGGTTTATTTAATTATTTTACCTTTATATAATAATCAAAAAAATTATTCTATCATACTAAAATAAATGACTGCATAATATTCATTACTTGATGTGTCATTGATTAAAAAAGAAAACTCTTTAATTTCATAATATACTTGTGAATTTGCTATCCCCGAAATATATCTAAATGTAATGACATGTCAAGAAGTGATGAATAGAAAATGATTTATGTAGCCTATATAGGCAACTCAACTAGTCACATGAGTGAAGTTTGGGAGTAAAGAATAGAAATTGAATCTCATCAGCGATAGTATAGAGACAACCTCTCAAAGTAAGACATTCCAGTAATTAAGGGTGTGTTTGGTAACCCGTAAAATGACTTCTGGAAAATGTTTTCCGAGTTTTCTGTGTTTGGCAATGTCAGGAAAATGTGGTCAACGGAAAATGTTTTCCGTTGACTAAGAAAAATCAGTTCATTTTTCTGGAAAATGACTTACGTAATTTTTTTCCGTAAGTCATTTTACGGAATCGCCAGAATAGTTGTTTCGCATGTTTTCAATCAAAACCAAGCCATATCACCCATGACCATGGACTAATGAGGTGGGGAAACCGCCGAAAACCTTTGCTACATTTTTTTTTATTTTTAAATTTTTTTATAAATTCTATTTTTTATTAAATACCATTATTTTAATAACTATTATAATTTTTTATATTTTAAATAAAACAATTGCAATGTTTAATTATACAATTCTATCAATTTTCCAGAAAATGAACCAAACACACAAATACAGTTTTCCGTAATACATCCAAACACTGGAAATGAAACTGTTTTCCGGAAAATGACTCATTTTCCGGAAAACATTTTCCAAAAGTCATTTTCCTGCTTTCCAAACGTACCCTAAAATAAATTGTATGAATAGAAGAGTGTAGAATGATTCTTTTTTGTATTTATTAAAATGATGAAGGTGAATTTGACCAAAATGAGTTAATTCAAGGGAAAGTATAAGATGAAAAGAGTTAAAAACGAACCCCTTTCCTGGACGCAAAAGAAAAAAACAAAATCCCCAATGTGAATAAGGTGTTTTGGGAGGATACAGAAGCCAAACACGGTTTTCTCCTTTCGTCCTCAATTCCTCGTCAACCAGAAGAAAATTCCCAAACCAAAACGTAAATAAATAGCAACCACCGGGAGTTCACATTACTCACTCCAAAATCTCTCTACTCTCTACTCACTCATCATCCACAAACCACCGCGCACGGCGGAGAGAGAGAGAGAGAGAGACAGAAACTGTAGATAGGGGAAAAGCTTCATCGCTGTTTCTTCTATGGCGCTGGATGCTTGATTATATCTTTCTTTCTTTTCATAATCTCATCTACTTTCTCTCCTCAGTTCCGTTTCTTCTTTGGCTTTGAGTGATGGCCAGAGGCAGAGCAGCCGCCGCCGCCGCCGGAGACGCCGCCGGAGACGCCGTCGGATCCGGCGAGCTTAAAGAGGTAAAATTCCGCGGCGTTAGAAAGAGATCGTGGGGTAAATTCTCGGCCGAGATCAGAGATCCATGGAAGAAGACCCGTCTATGGCTGGGGACCTTTCTCTCAGCCGAGGAAGCCGCGCGTGCATATGACGCCGCGGCCAGGAAACTAAACGGCCCCAGAGTCAAGACCAACTTCCCACCTCCGCCGATTTCGCAACTACCTCCTTACAACCAAACCGCAATCCCTAAAAATCCGCTCATCGGTTCCCTCATGATTTCCCAGAGACCCGCCTCCAGCAGCATGAGTAGCACGGTGGAGTCTTTCAGTGGGCCACGGCCGCCTCCGCCGCACACGGCGGCGACGCCTAATCGCCGCCACCCGAGGTCGCCTCCAATTGCTCCGGATGATTGTCATAGCGACTGCGATTCTTCGTCGTCTGTTGTCGACGACGGCGACTGTGAAAACATCGCTTCATCGTCTTTCAGAAAACCGTTGTCTTTCGATCTCAACCTGCCGCCGGCGATGGATGACGTCTGCGATCTTCACTCCACAGCTCTATGCCTATGACCGAAGATCCTTAGCTTGCTTTGCCCAAACCAGTTTTATGCCCTAACTTTAATCTGTATTCTTTAATTTGTTACCGTCAAGAAGAAACAAGAAAACAGAGAACATAATCTGTGAATCAAAATTAGATCAAAGACTAGATATGATCCTTAAAGATGAGAACATCTAGTAGAGTACTCTGTCTGCTATAAGTTTTTTGTCTATAAAAAATAAAAATAAAAAATTGCATATATAATTTTAATCTATATGTTTTACTCTGATACTTAGTTTTTCTTTTTAAAATTTTTGTTTCTCCAGTACTGAGACAAAGTCTTTCATCTGATTCAACAACGTTTCCATCCGAAGCCTGTTTCGTCTCCGATTTCGTCAATTTTCAATTTGTCTTTAATTTCATGAATATTTTTATTAAAAGCAAAATTGGAGCAAGGGGCGTGAGTAGAGGTGAGGATTACGGTGGAAATTTCAGACATAGCGTCGGAGTTTCTGGAAATTTAGATGGAAAAGTTGTTGACTTGAAACAGGGGAAATGGAAAACAGGTGAAGCGGAGATGGTTGGGTCAATTAGTCCAATTTACTTATTAAATGACACAAATGTTGTAAGAACATCCACTATAGGAGTTTTTCTTTTAAGTTTCACTATAGGAGTTTTTTTTTTTTTAGTTTTTGGAATAGTTAAGAATGAGTACGAGTTTTTCTTTTAAGTTTTTGGAATAGTATAGAATGAGTTGGATGAAAGAGAATTGAAGAGAGAGAAGAATGTGGTGGGAGGATGCAGAATCTATAAATCAAAGTTTTTAAGATAAAGCTCTTTGATTAGGGTAGTGGTGGGAGGACGAGTGTGGTATCCACGGGTTTGCCTCCAAAGCTGAGGTTTTTCGTAGACGCTGTCTTGTTTCAAGATCATGGGCTGCCGGGTTTCAACGTAGTCGTGTTAAATGATTGTTGCGTCGCTGCAATGGCTGGTACTATCTCTTGCAGTTACGATCCCTACAACGCCAAGCTTATTGCGATAATGGCTGGTACTATCGCTTGCAGTTACGATCCCTACAACGTCGAGCTTATTGCGATAAGGGAGGTTTTATCTTGGATTAGTGAGCAGCTTTGGAGTTGTGTGTGTGTTCTCTCAGATTGCATTAACAATGTTCCATTGATTTCTCCTTTACATAATTGAAGAATGATTGTTTGATTTCAAAAAAAAAAAACTGTCCGAAAATCTAATACCATTTGTCATTTAATAGTGGAGAAGAATGAAAAAGTCCCAAAAAATAGAAGCTCAGATGCGCTGGTAGTCGTCCAGTTTCATTCAGACAAATCGTGGCGACCCAATCACCACTGACGCGCGAATTCATCACAGCTTCTCAAAGTGCACCAGCCGGGAATCGAACCCGGGTCTGTACCGTGGCAGGGTACTATTCTACCACTAGACCACTGGTGCCTGTTGATTTATGCTAATCATATTTGTTTATATTAATGTTATTTATTTACCTTCACTTTTTGACACAGCAATACTAAATAGTAAGTTATACTACCGTCATTTGCTTCTTTTTGGCACCAAGATAAACCAAAATTTGTTCCTATATATGCTTGGTGGAGATAAAACAGTACACGCTAATACTTTTAAACATTTTTTTTTAACTAAAATTCATTTCAAGCAAGCTATTTTTCAAATATAGTTTAAAGTTCTTGTGATATTTATTAGATCTACATAATTTTTTTTGGGATAAATTTTAAAGAACTAAATTTCATGACTTAGATGCATGTTTTAAAAATAAAATCAACATTTTTTCAACACCATTGCGGTAACTCTTATAAAATCAATTAACACTTATTCGCGAGAATAATTGTCCAATGTAAATGTCTAATATTAAAATAAATTAAACGAGTAATAAAATAATTTTAGTATTTGCCTATATTTGTAATAAAAATTAGCACTTATCTATATAACTAGTATTTTGTACGCGTGATGCGCAAAAATTTATGTACAATATTAAAACATTAATAAATACAAATGATTAAAATTTATAATTCAAATTATATATACACAAATAATATATGCATTTTATACACACATATATATATGATTTACCGTTCATAGAAATTTAATTAAAATATAATTAACCATTAAATTAATTATATAATGATTTTAATAAAATGATAATTAAAGAATATAAAAAAGATATTATGGATATAGGTAGGGGTAGCATAAATACCGAAAAACCGATAACCGAACCGACCGATAATTTCGATTATCGGTCAGTTATCGGTTACAAGATTCAAAAAATTATCGGTTATACGGTTAATCGGTTATTTTTCGGTCATAGAACTATAATATAATCGGTCACCGAATAACCGATGGTATATATATAATTAAAATATTAAAATATATATATATATATATATATATATATATATAAGGAATGATTCCTTATTTCCTCAGTCGAAACCCTAAGCCTCACGCCCTCAGCCCCTCACTGCCTCACGCCCTCAGCCCCTCACTGCCTCACCGCCAACACAGCCTCCGCCGACAACCCTCACTCTCGCCTCTTGTGCCTCTCAGTTCTATGCTTCTCTCTACTGTCTACTCTCGTCTCCCACCCTCCCTGGTCTCTCACTCTCCCTTAGACCTCAGTCCCTCTCGCCTCTCACCTTTCGCGGTCTCGCCGGTCAAGCAGCTAAGCCGTCGGCCCGTCAGTATCAGTTTCACGCTCTCAGCTCGTCTAGCTCCCTGGAGGTCGAAGTTAGTTACCAAGCTCGTAGCACACTAGCACCAGGCGCTCAGGCAGTAAGCAGTCAAGCTCCAAATTCAACAGAAATAGCTTTTTTTCTGGAAATTTTTGTTTTGCTGGATTCGATTTCTTTAAAGAGATATGATGAAGGTTTTCAATAAAAAAAAAAAGTGTTTCTTAAATATTTGCATTTCATTTAGAGCTTGGAATTTGTATCTGATTTCGATTTAGGAAATTCATATGCAATCAATTTCAGGCAGAATACATATGCCTGCCTTCTTGAAAATTATTAGGCAGAATACATTTTGATTTAGTATTGTATGTTTACTACTATATAAAATTATTGAATATTAATGTGGTTGCTATTGGTACACATCTTCGGTTATTCAGTTATAGAAATAACCGACCGAACGGTTATAGGCAAATGCTCGGTCGGTTTCGGTCGGTTATGAAGCCTAAAAAATGTCGGTTTCGGTCGGTTATAGGCAAATGCTCGGTCGGTTTCGGTCGGTTATGAAGCCTAAAAAATCCCGTCGGTTATTCGGTTATCGGTCGGTTATTAACCGAAACCGACTGATGCTCACCCCTAGATATAAGTGTATGGTAATAATGATGACAAAGAAGTTGGCAATTTTCTTCATCTAGTTGAAAAGAGTAGCAAGTTGTCCAACTATACGAGCATGCCATGTCCAACTTGTTCGTCCTAGTAATAGAGAAGCAACTAGCTTCTTAGTTTGTTTTTAATATAATTTTCAATTTAATTTATTTATTGTTTCAACGTTTTTACAAGTTACTTTTGGGTAATTGGCTATTTAGTTTAATTGCATCAAATTGATAAGTTAATATTTTCAATTACAACTTCTTAAAATTCAAGAATTTACGGGGGTGTATTCAATCATAACTTTTATAAACTCTTAACAACTTTTATTAACTTTAAAAGTTTGGAGGTATTTAATTCAAACTTTTTGAGAGTCTTTAAAAGTCAGGTGGTATTCAATCAAGATTTTTAAAGAGTCTTTAAAAGTCGGGTGGTATTCAATCAAGATTTTTAAAGAGTCTTTAAAAGTCGGGCGGTATTCGATTTAGATATTTAAAGAGTCTTTAAAAGTCATGTGGTATTCAAAAAGTTATAAATTTGTATAGACTTTTTAATTTTAGGACTTTTGTAAACTTTTCCTTCTCAAATAAAAAGAGTTGAAATCCAATCCTCAACCCCGAGATTTCAAAATTCTTTCTACCAACTCAGAAGGATTTCTATCTCTATATAAATTCTATTTTTTCTTCCTATTTAAACTTTATAACTCTTATACCTAAATTTAATAAATTATTTTTTCTTCATTATCCTATATTTTCTTCAAACCTAAACTCTACCCATTTTTTTTTCTCTCCTAAACATTACAATCTTCCTCTATATATGCTTGGAGGAGAGAAAACAATAAACCCTAATACTTTTTCTAAAAAAATTAACTAAAATTCATTTCAAAAAACTATTTTTAAATTCATTTTATCGACATTTATTTGATATACAAAACTATTTTAAAAAAAAATTTAAAAGAATTAAATTTCATAGCATAAATACATAGTTGAAAGACAAAATCAATATTTTTTTCAACCTCATTGTGGTAACTGTTATAAAACTGACTACCACTTTTTCGCTGAATAATTGTCAAATATAAGTATCTAATATTAAAATATATCAAATAAGTGATCAAATAGTTGCAGTATTTAGCTATATTACATTTAAAAACAATAACACACACACACATATATATACTAGTAATTTTTTTATGCGCAATGTCCAAAAAAAAATAGGTGCCCAATATTAATATTTTATACTAAAATTTTAAATATATTTAAATTTGAATATTTAAATTATTGTAAATAATAATAGCGATAAGGGGTCAAATAGATTGTTGAACTATTCATGAAAGTGCAATTAAGCTCATCTACTATCCAAAAAAAAAAAAAAAAAAAAAAAAAACCCTTTAATTGAGCCCTCAAACTAAAAAAAAAAAAAAAAAAAAAAAAAAAAAAAGTTAGTGCTATTTTTCTTGTAGACAAGAAGTTAGTGCTAACTTGGATACCACACAATGCTACATTATTTTTAGTTCGTATTACTATTTTTCTTTAGGACAAAATGGTGTTACACAAAGTGGAAATAATGCAAATGTCCCAAAAGATAAGAAGCTCAGATGCGCTGATAGTCGTCCAGTTTTTATTCAGACAAACCGTGGCGACCCAATCACCACTTATGCGCGAATTCATCACAGCTCCACAAAGTGCACCAGCCGGGAATCGAACCCGGGTCTGTACCGTGGCAGGGTACTATTCTACCACTAGACCACTGGTGCTACTTTGCTTACTATCTCGAATATATTAGTTATAATTGTCAGACTCTTCTTCTAAGAACCTAGATTGCAATATAGGTTGCAATAGTTTGTATATTCTTTCATGATGTTGGTTATAGGTAAGACCAAGAGAGAAGAAATTCTAAAAACCAAATGTGTTCATCTTTTTTAAAGAATTGAATAAATCAAATTTAGCTCTGCAGAACAAACATACATGTTTAAGTGCATGCATGCCTTCCACACTGTTTTACAGAAACAAGTAATATCAGATCAGATTCAGAGGAGATTTCTTTCCCAACATCAATCATTCTATACACCATCCTTTCAAATTTGAGGGCTGGTATCACAGTGGCATAAAGCTAAGGTTGATCCAGTTGTGTTTGTGTATGTGAACTTCATTCCATCAGGCTAATGAATTCCCAAGCTGCCTCTCCTTAAATATCTGGCTCAGCCTAATGTATAGTGTTGTCTGGTCCTCATAGCTCAGGCTCCTAACAATCTGTACCATGCAAACTTAAGTCATACTCCCTCATAAACAATCATGTTTGCGGGCCGAGTGCCCCCGGGGCATAGCTCAATCAGTGGTCAAAAGGTTGAGTGCGGGTGTAGTGACCCAGCAAATACCCGGGTTTGAATCCTTAATAGGGAAGGATCTCAACTTTAGGGCAAAAAGCAAGCACTCAGACCCTGAGTTACTGATCCCGCAATCCCCAAGGCAGGGGGTGAGGGACCCTCAGGTTTAGGGTTTAAATGACTATGTGCAAAAAGCTCGAAAATGTTTTGAGTCTTAGGTACCTGATCCAGCATCATTTCAACAGAGTCATATTGTGGGAGAGCAAATGACTGCAGATAGATATAGGAAAAAATAGCCATCACCATCTGCACATAATATAATATGCAAAATCTTGGTTAGTTCAGAAAATGCATATATCTACAAGAACTATAACCAATTGTAATAATAAGCAATCTAGACCGGCCTTGTCATCCACAGAGATGTAGAGAGTGGTAGTTTTTTGTAGTTATGTCAAAGCTTACCTGGCAGTCCATTCTATCGGTAAAGCCACCATGTCCAGGGATACTATCTCCAAAATCCTGAAACATTTCCAAGCGGAGATAGTCATAACTTATGCACAAACTTAAATAGTGAATCCAGGAATTGTAGAACGAACCTTGACTTTAAAGGCTCTCTTGAAACCACTAGCAAAAAATCCTCCAAAGGGTGCTATAACTGATGCGAATAACCCAAGGCATAAAGAATGCCACTGAACAGGAAGTATCGATATCTCCTTCCAGGGAAACTATAGGATCCACAGAATCACAACTAGTACTTATTTAGCAATAGAAGTAAGAACATACCCAAAGAAATACTGTAGGAAATAATCTAAATGCTGTTTGGTCCATACCTTACTCAAGTTAATATGCTCTAAGATGCGAAAAGTTGGTCCAAATATTAATTATCGAGAACATTTTTTTTTATTTCATGGATAAGGGGAAAAACCTTTTGTAAGTTAGAAGTCTCAAACACACTGAACTTCTTCAGTAGGTTCTTTTTGAAATCCCTTATCAATATGTATTGTATACAAAATCATTTTAGAAAAAGTTACAGCTTGACCAAACACCAAACGAGCACTGAATTGAATGGGTTCCAACCCTTCAATTTACGGGACAAGACATATATAGTATCCAATTCTTGATCGTCTAACCATATGTAGATCTAGAGAAGGCCTCAACTCACCTCGCTTGGTAGCCAACTACCCAAAGAATAGTATTCTGGCTTGAATAACGGACCAGGGTCACACTGAAGCCAATTAGTTGATAAATCCTGCATTAATGGTTTTGGATAAGTGTTACTCAAAATATCAAGCCAGGGAACTGTACGTATATGACCAAAAAGTTCACCTTTCTTGGGCATGTCAACCATTGGAAACGGCCTAAGATATTTGCAAGCTGCATATAAGAAATGTAAAAATTGATCTCGTCACACTTGGACACCATTCTATGATACTACAAACAAGGGGACTACATAGTGGCATAAAGCACAAATAATTATTCCAACTAGAGTATGGGATTAAGACTTAGTTGAAACTCACCAAGAATGCCGATATCATGGTCGCAACAGACGCTCCAATAAAACCTTCCCATGTCTTCTTCGGAGATAGTTTAATCAAAGGAGTTCTCCCAAAGAAAAACCCAAACAAGTAAGCCGCTACATCATTGATAGCGATAAGCGATGCTGGAAGAATGAACCTGCACATGACCTCCTGACTAAATACAACGCACTGCAACACTAACAAATCAGATAAACGTAACAATGGACTACTCTACTGGAAATACGCTAAGCTGTACGTTAATCATAATCATGGCAGTAGTAATCCATTAAAGACGTCTCGAAAGCATAACTAGTATCAGTGTCCGTGTGTTACCAGAAAATGCCTTCAAAGATGTTGGCTACAGTGAATGAGGATTGCGTGAAGACCAAAATAAGGATCATGTGTGTCCACGCAAACTGTCCAAATTGATACTGGTACATCTTCTTCTTTAAAGTGAGTATGAACCACATAACTCCTAACGTTCGAAATCATCATTAATTAAACTTATGATTTAAAACAACATGTGTAAACAGAGAGGACAAAAACAGTTAATTAGCAATATACACTGAAATGGTTTAAGTTATAAAACCTGCTATGTATAAGAAGTAACATATGACCATCTGATACTTGATAAACATGCCCACTAGCTTATACGAGAACTGATCAGAAATTACAGTATTCACAAGCTGTTGGCTAAGAATCCGTCCATACAAATACAGCATTGCAGTGAAGAAAAAGTGCCTGTGAGTTAATAATTAATACAATGGGCAAAAATTTCAACCATTAATGGATCAAGAATTCTTGGTGGGTACCCCACTCACCAATTCAGAAGCCTAAAACCTGGAAGGCGCCTACTCTCATGAGCCCTTCTGAGCAAATTGAACAGCTCAGAAGTCATGATTATTTGAATGCCAACCACCATTGCGCAAATATAAAGATGACCCAAGTAAATAACAGCGATGAAACCTATAACCATCCACAGAGAAGAACACGCGCGGATCCACATAGACCTGTATTTATCTTGATCATTTACAAGTAAATCGATCCCATTTATTTTGCTTTCCCCCGGCATATCCTGCGATCAAGAATGGTAATTAAAAATCACAACTTTTTCATTCTTGCCAATTCATTTCATTTACACACATCATATCAGCTTAGAAAACAGACTAATTAATATAATTAACCACCTAAATGCAAATCTTTTTCCTATAAGTCCACGAATTTGACACTATTATACCCATTTTTTGCATTCATACAACGCTGGAGAAAAAAAAAAAAGAGCTTTTACCGACCTCTTGATAGCGTTTACGGTGGCGGAGCCGAGGGGTTGAGGGCGAAGGGGGGCCATTATCCGCCCTGTACATTCGAGGTGTGGAGACGGAAGGGAGGGCGTGAGATTCCCTGTTTCGAGGTGTTGTTGGCGAAAGAGAAGAGTGGGTGGATGATTCCCTGTGACTTCGAGGGGTGGAGGGCGAAGAATGGTCATGATATTCCTTTGTATGCATTGATTTGTTGTTGGTGATCAGCTGATCTTGAGCTTGTTATTACAGTCGCAGTTTGTGAAGAACATCAAACTAACGCATCAAAACCAAACCGACGAACGGTTTGTTTCTGGGAGAAGAAACAATTGTTGTTTGCTTTGCTCGTAGGCTCATCCTCGTACCAGTGTTGACACGTGGAGTTGCTCCCAACGAGATTGGTGGACACCAAGAATATGTGTCCTCTTCTTGGACAATCGGAGAAGCCCAAATTCCCCAAAATAGTTTTGCATGCTACATCAAATATTCAAAGCCTAAAGCCTATAGCTACCTATTTCATAAATGGATATAATGACATATTTTTGGGCAAATTATTGTGTGAACCACGTTCTAGAACGTTTTATATTTTAGAATAATAAAAATTCTGAAATAAGATAATGTATTTTATAAAATAATGTACTTTATGTACTTTATGTGTTAGATACTATATTTTATAAAATAATATACTTTATGTGTTAGAACATGGACATGTGTACTCTCAATGGGGTAGCTCAAGTGGCAAGTGAACTCTCTTTGTGGGGAAGAATCTCCCTTCCCATGAGTGACGATTCTCCCTAGCTACATAATTTGTGAACTGAAAACAAATAATATGTTAACTGCGGGTACACAATTTGGATGGGCTCCATCATAGCTTGATGAATCGATGGGCTGACCTGATAAAGCTCAAAAAATTTTAGGGTTAGGACTTAGAAATTTTAGCCCGATAAAAAAATTAACTCGTTAACTCCAAAATCAATAAACCATATGACCTGAACGAGCTAATTCGAAATTTAGTAGACTAGCTTGATATCCCGAGCTACTTAAGGCTATTCTTTATTTCATAAGTGATGTAGAACAAAATATAAAGAGAATTTATATGTAAGCTCATCTTTAGTAATATTTATTAAATTTGTAGATAAACTTTTAAAAAGTTTATTAGAAAATAATTTTATGAAAATAAATAATGAAAAATAAAAAATTTATTATAATTATTATGATTATTATATTATAGTGTAAATATTTTAATTATTTTTAGTTAGAATTTAGAAATGAGGGTTTAATTTATATTGATTTAATGATGTATAAGTTTATATTTATTTGTGTAAATGCACTAATTTATTAAAGTTAAAAAGTTTAAAATATTAATTTAAAAATGTCTAAAGTTTTAGTTGAGTCCGTCCGATAGAGATAGCCCGAAATTGAACGAATTGTCCCGATTGACATTCCTACTTGAGTGGCATTTCAACCTAGTTGAGCTAGTTGAAATGGTTTCGTTGATCTCTTCTTGAGTTGCTCGGTTGTGATAATAGAGTATAACAACCATAAGAAAATAATTTTTTTAAAGTATTACCTGGGGAGTCACAATAAAAATAAAAAACAAAATATTATATAATATGAAGCAATAATATTTTTCTTTTGTAAATATATAAAGTGAATATTTGTTTTGTGACTTTGGAACAAAGCACCAAAATGCCAAATACCATCTAGTCTTGTATTTTCTTTGTAATAAATAACATAACCCCCCCCCCCCCCCCCACCCCCCACCCCCCAAAATCAAATTAATTTTTTTTTGTCTCTTTCAAACAAATTAATTTTTGTCTCTATGCAAGAGAAAGAGATGCTACTATATGAAAAAATTGAAGTTCCTCGTAAAGCTCCTTTGCATGACTTGCACCGCGGCGTGCCACTCTAGAAAATAGCTCATGGCCAAGCTCTTCACCTATGTGAGTGTCGACCAACACACCGCTGACGCTCCTACAACTATTGGCCAAGGCTTGACCCACCTCGGTTGCGTCTTCTGGGCAACTAACCACTAGAGGGCTTCCTCCTTTGAAGATTTGGAGATTGTCAATGTGAAATGAGCCAACAGCTTCCACCACCTCCTTGAACTCTTGAATGCTCGCCGCAAATAAAGGAATGTTGAAGTTATCCCTTTTTTCACTGGTAATTAATCCCTATAAGTTATAAACACACAATTAATAGTTAAAATATGATTAGCTATCCATAATTATCAATATATCATACATATTGATACGTCTCTAATTGAAAAACATATCACACAACACAATTTAAATACGTGCAAACTTTATAAGTTTATTCTTTGAGCAAATGAAAGTGATTTAGAAGAATTTGAGGAGAAAAAAAGGAAAATAAACAAATAATATTGAGACTAGCAAGGGATGAGATATATTACTTCCTGGACAAGTTCATCCCAAGCATCTTGATAATCAGAACCAAAAAGGAGGCCGGCCCCACCTTGGTCGGTGGGGTCCTCAGAGGTCCTCCCTAAGAAAGCCAAAAACATGGAACCTCCTCTCTTCATTTCAACACACCTAGCCCTCAGAAACGCTGCCATATCGCTCTGGAATTGTTTCCGATACGCAATTGCCGTGCTCTCACTCCCACCGTGGATGAATATCCTTCCCCTGTTGTACGCCGTTGATCTCATGTCCACCACACTCTCCGGCACCTGCCACCAATTCAAATAAATTTTAGTTATAAGAAATTAGTGTGAATGCCTGCCTTAATGAAACTTTTTTAAAGAAACTGGCAATTCGGATGTATATTAAGTAAACTCTGTTTTTATATAATAATTCGTAATAAATTACACATAAAAAGAAATAATATACTAAAAATTATGTAATCTTCAATTCAGGTATATATGATATCTACGCTTCACACTTGGTACGGTTGTCAAAGTGAACCGAAATTCACGAGTTGACCCGCACCCACCCGCAATTAGAGGTGCCCAAGGTTCGGTTCCGGTCCGGTTCCGGTTCGGAACCGCCGGTTCGCGGTTCCAAAATAGCCGGAACCGGAACCGGAACCTTGTGTGGACGGTTATACGCCGGTTCTAACCGGACTTCCATTATTTTTTTTTTTAATTTTTTTTTAGAATTTTAGGTGACGCAGCAGTGCATGCACTGCTGCATCACCAAATTACGCAGATGCGCTATCTGCCTATCTCCTCTAACATATGTAATAATATAATATAATATATATTATAATAAATGTTATTTAGTATATATAATATAATATATATTATATATAATATATAATATATAATATATGTTATTTAGTATATATAATATGTTATTTAGTTATTTAGTATATATAATATATATATAAAATATATAAGTTATGCACGGTTTGGAACCGGAACCGTCCGGTTCCGGTTCGGAACCGGCGGTTCCGGTTCCAAATATCATGGAACCGGTTCCGTACGGTTCCGGTTCCGGTTCGGTTCCAACAGTGCACGGTTCGGTTCGAACCGTCCGGTTCGAACCGAACCGTGGTCATCCCTACCCGCAATGGCGAGAGTTAGGGCTATAAAAAAAAATTGACCGGGAAAGAGTGGGCCTAACCCACTAAGACCCACGACCCGCGCGGGGCTATGGCTATATATATATATATATATATATATATATATATATATATATATATATATATATATATATATATATATATATATATATATATATATAACAAGACAAAATAAAAGTCTGTGCGCTAGTCCGTGGGGCTAGCCAACCCACATGAGGTAGGCGAGGATTGCATAGCCTGCGAACAAACTCTCAAAAGTCCGTCATAAATTAGACTCACGGTGGATCAAACTTAATAGGATGAGGTGAGGTTGTCCGCTTTAAAGTAACATACTTACCCCTTTTCAGGACAATAAAAGTGATAGAATGCATGTATACGTTGGAAGTGATTAATGATTGAAATAATAGACCAAAATCAAGGAATAATAAAGCTCTCGAGCAAAACAAAATATTGGGGCATTTAATTGAAGGATTTCAAAGGTCGTAGCAATTGATAATAAATGACTTTTAGCATTATTTCTGGGCTAGGAAAAGTCAAAGAAATTTGAGTGGTATCGGAAAAACTAGGTGCTGTTGTTGCTCAAGTTTATAACTTTTTGACCAAACACTAATAAATTTTTTTAATCTATATTTAATTAAAGATAAATTGGTTTTTAATTGTTAAAAATCTAATAATTCAGTTACTTACTTTCCAAAAAAAATCAGTTACTTAAATTTGATATTTTATAAAATAAATTTTGACATCAACTCTTACCATCTGGCCCAACTTAACAATTAAGTAAAGAAAAAAAAGAGTAACTGATTCATTTGGTTCGGTGGAGGGGTTATTCGATCAGTGGGAAGGGTGGGTTCGAGTCCTCAGAGAAAGTAGGTATGAACATATATCGGAGACAATAGTACTCTAAAAAAGGAAAAAGTGAAGAAAATCTAAGCCATAATTAACCTGAGAGAGCCAGTGCAAGCAAAATGTGGAGTAGAAAACGTCGATGGACCTCGCCGGGAAAAGACGCTTGTAAAAGGAACCAGGAACGCCGGCGGCGAAGTAGGACCGGTGGTTGGTGATGGGACCCATTGCCAAGCCCTCCATGCTGCCGTAGTTGGCGCCCAGAGGTGGGAGGAGCTGGAAGAGAGTGTTGAAGTCATTGGACTGGAGATCGGAGAAGAAGACGGAGAATTCCGGCGCCGCGTCGCCGGCCGCCTCGTAGCGCTCCGTCATGTGCTTGACGATAGCGTCTGCCATGTAGAGCGTGTTGCCGCCGGAGGAACACCCCAAGTCGGCGATCACGAACGGCGCGCCGTCCTGGGCAGGAATTAGCTGTACCCCATCTAGGGTTCCTTTCAGAAGATAAAGCATTGATCGAGCATGCTTAGCCTGCACATATACATACAATCATAACTGACCAGCATGGACAGCTTAACTGGTCACAAGGTACACATATACATACAATCAAGAATTCATAAATGATCAGTATACACAACTCAATTTGTCATAAGGGTGAAGTTTAGGAGTTTATTTTGATGTTCTGGAAATCACAACATATACATACATATATTGATGTGTGTGTACCTGGGCTTGAGAATTGTTGGCATAGCTATCTTCACCATTGCCTCCTCGCATGCAAAACACCTTTTCAATGTTCGACACAACAACGTTGTTTTCCTTGTCTGCAATGACAGCCATATGCTTACAATCAAGGTAGCGATCGATGGATCAGACAACGAGAAATAGGCTTTTGGAACCTTTGGCCGGTTGCCGGCTCGCAAACACAACCGCTCGGACAAAACAAAGTAATGAGAACAAAAGCAAAAAACTTAAAGCCAGAGAAAATGTCTTAATGCTCTCTAAACATCGGAACCCAATAAGGGGTATTTATACATAGGGTTCTAGGCTAAACTAGGAAACAAAATATGTCCAAATCTAGCTCGCAAATCTATGACCAAATTAGGGTGAATTTAGGACCTAAAATATATAGAAATCTTTTAAAATTAGAGGTGAGCGCGGAGCATATTAGAGCAAATTTGGAATAAATTTAATTCAATCCGTTGAAGGTGGATTTTAAAATTAAAATATCATCAGGTCAAAGATTTTTAAAAGATTGTTTCTTAATTAGTATTAATTTCCTTTTGTGCTCTAGAAGTGTAATCTTGTAGGAAGACGATTTCTACGAGACTTACGAAAATAAATTCGCCCAATATGGTCCGCAAATCACGGACCAAGTCATGCTTCAATCCGTAAAATCTAGTAGAAATCACCTTCTTAAAATACGTACAACATTACATCATTAAAACACAAAGGAAAGTAGTACAAATTAAAATATCATCAGCGTCAAAGATTTTTAAAAGATTGTTTCTTAATTGGTACTAATTTCCTTTTGTGCTCTAGAAGTGTAATCTTGTAGGAAGACGATTTCTACGAGACTTACGAAAATAAATTCGCCCAATATGGTCCGCAAATCACGGACCAAGTCATGCTTCAATCTGTAAAATCTAGTAGAAATCACCTTCTTAAAATACGTACAACATTACATCATTAAAACACAAAGGAAAGTAGTACAAATTATGAAATAAATCTCCTAGTAATTGAGACTTCTAATTCCCATTTGTCCAAGCTCTTTTAATATGCCTATTACTTGCTATTAGCCCCTTCAAATCGACGTTCCGACATTCAACCCATGGTCTAGGGTCCGAGTAGTTCCTCCTAGCTCCGAATGATCGACTACGCAGGCACCTATACCTCACCCAACATCTCCTCCTACTAGCACCTGGGATTTGAACATGTATGTGACCTCTAATACCAATTGTTAAGATCAAATGCTTACCACTATGCCAAAAGATATACCTAGTAGCAAATGCGCAACTTTACTTCCTTAATTATACTGGTGTAGCAATCAACGTCGACCACATTTCGATGGTAGAATGCTAGACTCGACCCAGGTTTCCACCCAATAATTGCTCAACAATCAGCGTCGGCCACCGTTAACATCTGGTCCACTACCTCCCCTTATAAATATTACCCCTTTCCCAACCATTTTCAATTCCTTTCTAGCAACCGCAAGTTTCTTGAGCAATCCATCCCTAGCAAGTAACTGATCAACAAATATAGAAATTGGTTGTTTTCTCCAGCTTAACTCCATACCTCCTCTTCCCCCTTTTGTCCTCAGCTACTCTGCACCATTCACCCCTCCAATGATTAGAAAGCCTAATTAACTGCAAGGTGTATCATGTGAATCCTGGTTGATTATTACAACCGTTTTTAGTTAACAGTTAGTTATTATGAAAAGGAAGATAATAGGGTTCAGCTTTTTGCAAAATTTCAAATTAAAGCAACAATTAAGTTGGTCGGTCCAAAAGGAAACTACATACCAAAGTGCTTAATTAAATAATGTATACAGTAAATGATCAAGGGTAAAACTATCAATTAATTTGACTCCTTTTATTGTTTGGGTCAATTTTAATTTGTCCCTTTCACATAGTTTTAACAAGTTGATTTTATTCAGTTTAATTAATTTTAAAAAGTGGTCAATTATATCTTCTTCTTCTTTTTATTACAGATGAATTAGCTATTGAGGTTGTCACCCATACAATATTAAAATGTTCATGGTTTATTAGAGCTCTTTGTGCTTCAATAAGTTGAAAAAAGTCTATTGGAGCCCAAAGAGTCAATACCGTGAAGCTCGAACCCATGACTTTTTATTTAATAAAGTCATTTCATATCACTAGACCACAAGATCATTAGCAATATAACTCAAATCTAAGGCTTTCCTTATGAAAAATAACAAGACATCAAATCACAATGGAGTTAATACATCCAATGGTCCTCCGAGTATTAGCGATTTACCAGTTGTGGTCTCTCGACTTTTAAATGACCCCCAATGGTCCTCTAAGTTTTTAAAAATAACCACCTATGATGACGTTTCGTGGTGATTTTAAACTCGAGTTATTTTAAGAATTAGGATCACAGGTGATTTTTTAAAAAACTTGAAAGTCGAGGGACCACAGCTGATAAATCACTAATACTCGGAGGACCATTTGAGGTATTAACTCAATCACAATATATTTGGCTATCGAACCACTAATATATTAATATCAAGATTTACAATGATCAATAAAATTAAATATAATAAAATAATTTTTAGAGAAACGTGTATTAGAATTAGAATCGTTAGATTTATCACACTTTCTCAACCTACTGAAGCACGACTGACTACAAGATCTTTGGCATTAGATTTATCACTTTGGTAGGTAAAATTTGTCATTTTATAGATGTTTAAAGGATGATCACAAAAATTAAACAAAGGAAAAAAATTTCTTTCTTCTAAAGTACGTATTGATGAAACATGGTAATCTGGTCTAAAATATAGCTTTAAGCCTTTTCATAAGCCTATTCATCACTTTAAAAGATTCCGCCTCAAATTATTTCTCATTTTTGTATACTGCATTTTAACTTACATTTCTTTTTAATCTATGTAACTATATCCAAAATGATAACCCGGACCCCTCCAAATTAAAAAATAATAAAAATAAAAATAAAGTT
This sequence comes from Ipomoea trifida, assembly GCA_003576665.1. Classification (NCBI taxonomy): domain Eukaryota; kingdom Viridiplantae; phylum Streptophyta; class Magnoliopsida; order Solanales; family Convolvulaceae; genus Ipomoea; species Ipomoea trifida. Next base: position 13,116,145 of record CP025645.1, read on the forward strand.
TCGTTGTCTGAAATTCTGTCGTGGAAGCTTCTAGCAACAATAGAAATTGAAAGTAAGTTTAATATTAGAGTAATGAATTAACATTTGATTTGAAGTTAGTTAAGAGTGAAATTCACATGCAACTAACCAACGCGGGAAGGATAGGGAAGACGGTGTGAACAAATAAAGACTCTATTTTTACTGTATACAAAAAGATGAAAGTGTGTTTCTTCAGCAATTTCCGGGTTGCTTTATATACATACATATACATATATATATATATATATATATATATATATATATACACACACAATATTTAAATGGATGAGAATAAGTTAATGTTACAAATTTATTCAAAAAAAAAAAGTTAATGTTACAAATATTTTAATAATATATCAGTAGAATATTAACCAACTCTAGCTGGAGGTGCTCGTTCTTATGCTTCCGCTATCAAGATTAGAGGAGATAAGATTGTGTATATTTCTAACAACCTCTAATATAACTCAGGGGAGTTAATACCCAATATAGTCCCCGACTATAGTGGTTTTACTCAATTTAGTCCTAAATGACTTTTTGTGCTCAATTTAGTTCTCGACTTTGATGGTTTTACCCAATTTAGTCATTTGTTAAAAATTCTGTTAATTGACGCTTAGAAATAGGGTCCTAATGGTAATTTTTCATCCTTCGTCCCATTTGCTTCTTCCCCTTATTAAGATCCACGCAGAAATGTAAATCTTTATAGCCAAATATTTATTTACTTTGTATTTATTTATTTAGGGTTGAAGTTGATTTGGTATGGAAATTTGTATTTTTGTGTTGATCTTAATAAGGGGAAGAATAAGGAATCATCCCAAATGGGATGAATGATGAGAAATTACCATTATGACCGTATTTCTAACCGTCAACTAACAGAATTTTTAACAAGAGGACTAAATTGTGTAAAACCATCAAAGTCGAGGACTAAATTAAGCACAAAAAGTCATTTAGGACTAAATTGAGTAAAACCACTATAGTCGATGACTATATTGGGTATTAACTCTAACTCAGGGGACCTTGAACAACTAACATTATAAGAATGTAGGATAAGCATAAGGATGGTGATGATTGTGTATGCATAATGGATCAAAACAGGAAGAAAACAGCACCTAATTCATCTTAATTATATACACAAGAACACAAAAGATAGGTAGATTAACTGAGATATGCCTGGTTAGTTTGTGCCACGTCGCTGCTAACCATAATCCAGGAATCGCTGCTCGATATTTCTGTGTTTTCGAGTGTATAACCGTAGAAATCTGGCACTGAAAATCCTTGCCCGAGTCGAAAATTCACATATGGTAGCACCCCAGTCCTCAGTACAGTAAGCACTACTCTCTGCACAATGTTTCAAATTCTTGTAATTTATGTTAAGATTCTGAAACTTGGACACTTACCTAGTACCTAAGTTTGGGAGAATTAGAACATCATGGGGGGGAAGTAAGCAGAAATGTCGAAATTTCAGTGAAGAGCGTGAAAGAGGAGGCAATATTGTACCTCGATTGCAAGCATGTTAAGATCGCCAACGTTGCTCCATACCGAAGACATCCCGAGCTCATGTAATGTAATACTACCAGCCACGTCGTTACTTGAAATCTCTGGAAAAGCCGAACCAGTGATCTCCTGCAACGAACAAAAGTTTCGCCAGTAAGAAGCAGCTAAGCAGCACATTTTACAATTTCATTTCATACAAGTTATTGCTCGAGCATATAATGGGGAAGACTACTATTGAGAGTTTCTAAATTTTCGTAAACTTACTAGAAGAAACTGTAGATTTAAATCTTAACCTTACCACTGAAATGCATGCAATGGGAACAGCTTCAGTGTCGTTCAGAACGTTAATAATCACATCTGCAGTAACCGTCGCATCAATCTGCTGTTCTTTTATTTCGATATTTGGTACGGATGATATAGAAATATTCAAGGTCATGTTATCGTTTGGGTATTGCTTGTATAGGTTTGGGAGGATGAACTTCCACCGAGCAGTGTTTAAAAGGAACTGATCAGGTACTTCATCAACAATCCAATGCATCTTACCGGCCTGAACAAGGAACAGCAATTAAATCGCAATTTAATCAAAGGCGAGTACAGAAACGCAAGTTAAATGTCGATGATGAAGTGAAGCCCTTTAGCATCATACCAATAGAGTTAAATTTGAACATATAGACCTAAGGAGATGATTAAGAACTTACTTCGTAATAAACGGATAATACTGATTTTATAACAATTTCATTCAGAAAAATTGTGAACATATAGTCCAGACCCTTGGAGGAAATCAGATGATATAGAGCTCTGTGGTGATTCTGGAGAAGAGTATCATCTTCATCCCTCGCACTTACTAACCCATTGATTGCAACAGCAAGAGAAGATTTGCTTATCTTAGGGTCCCCGACGAAAGTAACATTCAAAGTGGCAATACTAGTGATTGGAACTTCCTTGGGAAGGGACTGCAACAATGAATCGAGTTTTGCAACTTCCTCGCTTATTTTACTCGAAATAGCATCTTCAACAGCAGAGGTTAGTTTACCTTGAAAAGCATCTACTACCCTACGGTACGAAACAAAATTTTAGTAGTGCCAGATTAAATTATCGTGGGAAGGAAATGTTAGAAAAACATGAAATAATACCCTTGGTATAGCCAGGATGCTCCACCTTCCAAATTTATGGATATATCTTCCACAGAGCATTTGTTTTTCACAAGAGAAAGTGAAAGGGATCCTTGTTGATTCTTAAGACTGAGAGTAAGTCCAATTTCCATGCCACTAACCTGTGCACAAGCAACATTCATAGAATTTTCTTTTAAGAAGATAAAATCAAACAAGCAAAGGAGTTCTATACAGCCAAGAAATCATGTTAGATAAACTGCCTCTTCAATATAATTGTGAATTCTTTTGGCATCATCTGGCCCCTTCCTGCAACTTTTCAGGATTTTCTATATGAAAAAACACTCACTCTATGGTGTACTTGTAAGTAGCTTGTTTACTTAGAACACACTTTCTAATGGATTCTCCCCACTTCAAAGGTCCAACAACCCAGTTCAAGTGGTAAACCAATTGACTTAAAGTCACCTGCCCAGCAGCAAGATGGGGATTCGACTCCCACCAACATCTTGAAGCTAGGGTTACCCGGTTAGAGTTTGGGCCATTGAACTCCCTATCCCTGCCAACCACATCTTGGAGCTAAGGCTCTCGGACTAGAGTTTAGGCCCTTGAACTCCCTAAATGGGGGATTGGGCTCCACAAGTTGGTGTAAGTGTGGAAATGGATCTCTTGTGTGCAAAGTCAACAACATGGGAGACTGCTTGGACAACTGACAATTTACCTCCTCTAGGGACAAAACAATTGGTCTAACCCAGCAAAAACCAACTAGAAAGATACAATTCTCCCATGTTTGGTAAAATATTTAGCCTATCAGCCAATTTTGAGTTGTTTGACCATTATTAACTGTTTGACTTGGTTAAACAATTAATATGAGTGTTTGATTAATTAGTTTTTTATAACAACTTATTACTCCAAAATACTAAAATTCAAAACACAGTTTTTTGACGAAGTCATTTTGTATGTAATCAGTTATAGTTAATTTACCAAACATATTCATATACTCAGCTAATGCTATCAATTAGTCAAACTCGCTAACCGAATAAGCTAACGGCTATTTACCAAATACGCAGTACATTTGAGCTTGCACATTGGGGTATCTTTCACCAATACATTAAAGAACACACAACAGAGTAAAGGTGAGGGGTATGAGTACATACCTGAACAGAAGCTTGGCCACTGTCGGATACTTCAATTGGAACCAACAACCATGTGGAATAGGAATACTTCCAGTTCATGGTCAAATTTGCAGTGGCGCCAGAAACACTTAAAACTACACCAGAATGTGCAGTGGTAACAGCTGAGGAAGTCACTTGAATTGAGTTTATAGTAATATCAGAAAGAATCATATCAACTGTTCCCAAAAGTGAGATATCGGCAGACTTGTCAATATCAGGCAGCTCAAGTGGAACTAAAGAAGACTCCGCAGTGTGAATCAAGATGTTCTTGGCAAAATCAAGACCCTTATTGGATAACTCCACCCAGATGAACCCTTCATCTTCTGCATAGGACTCAGCACGATGGGTACATGAAGAAATGAGTAGTAAAGCTAAAAGAGCACTCAAGATTGTGTCAGCCATGAAAATTCTGGAACTCAAAGCAGACCCAGAGAACAAAGAAGTTAAAGACTCGATCTTTGGGCTCAATTTTGGTGGGCTTTGATTTTGCTGAAGCATAAAAGAGTGTGATGGCTGTGGGTTGAAGATGAGCGAGCGAGGGAGTGAAGGGGTTGTCAACGTGTTCTTGGGAGAGGGCGTGGGTGGTAGGTAGCTTGGTAATTGGTATGGTATGGTAGGAATTAACGTGGGAGGGCTGGGTAGTTGGTTGGGTCGTTTTTAGTTTTTTTTTTTTTTTTTTTTAATAGTAGTATCTGTTCATAATTACTTTCTGAAGCACAAATAGTCAATATCGTCTCCATTGAGGCTCAAACTCACCCATCTCATATGGGGTGCAATTGGGTGCCACTAAACCGCAATTTCATTTCTAGTTTAGTTTATCAAGGTAACAACATTTTCCTGTGGAGTTGGACTTTGCACCTCCACTCACTCACTATGATTGCCACACTACTTCTGCATTCGTACCGTTAATTTTAATGGAGTTCGCCAATATAATATAAGCCCCTACTAGCTTGGGGTAAGGATAGTTGTATGGACTATGAATACAAAATACATTTTTAATATATTAAAAGTATATTATTTTTGTATTAAATGTACAGTATTTAATAGTATACAAAATAATATATTTTCAGTACTCAAATAATATATTTTAATATATTAAAAATGTACTTTTTATTTGTGGTCCACATAATTGTATGGACCATAGTTCATGTAATAATATTTGCTTATGGTAATAGAGAACTGCTTATATGCTTGTTTGATAATCAATGATCAATTCTCAGTTAACAAATTTTGACGATTTTGATCACGGGTTATTAATAGATTTGGATGATAATTTGGATAACACATTTTTTTTCAATTTTAACCATAAATGTAATCATATGGCAATATGATATATTTTAGAAAGAAAGAGTACGATTTACTTTCTTTTACGTGACAAAAATAATACTTTTTAAAATAATTATCAACCATTGATAAGACGTTTGATTGGGAGGAAGATGCGTGCTACATTGGATGTGGTAAAATGCGGTCAAATACTCAAATCTGGGCGCAAATGAGATCGCTTTGCCCCGTGGGTATTGTATGGATGGCATTACCAAGGGTTCATGGGGATTCCTTGTCAATGAATCAAATCATCATCTTTTAAAATGTAACAGTACAATGTGAAATTTGAGATTTTGTACTGTAATCCATATTAGGTAAAAGTTTGTCTGACCTAATCTAAAATCTTTTTTTTTTTTTTTGAAAACACCTAATCTAAAATCTTAGTGGAATACAATAAAACTACCGGCCATCACGTTGATGTATTCACGTTTTACTTGTAACTTTTTTTCCTGCTCAAAAAAATGATTAAAGCTTAACTTTGGATAATAAATCAATAAATTTAAATAATTATATTATCAAATTATGAATATATTTAGTTATCAAAAAAAAAAAAAAAACACACATTCAAGCCCCCAAAATAATGAAACTAACATGTAACAATTTGAAATAACTCTCACCAAAACATGCTCAAGAAGAGATGGAGCCCCTAACCCATAAAGGAACCCAGACTGTCATTTTTCTTTGAGAATTCAATTTATGACATTCTAATTTAAAGTTATAGGTTAATGCTACTCAACCACAAAGCCTGGATAGCACCTTTTTACAATTTTCATTGTCTAGTTGTAACAAAATTTTGTTTTATTTTTTACCTTCTTCGTTGGGGAAGAGGAGGTACTATACAAATTGTAGGAGAAAATAATAGTACAATGACAAGTAGTGTATGACAACATACCTTGTAGGAATGATATCAATTTAAATTTACCTAGTCTTCCAATCAACGTACAAATTTTCATCTTCTGTATTCAATGGAGAATAGTGCATATAACACGCAGAGTCAATTATCACATAAATATGAGGGCGGTCAACTTGGTAAAGGAATCGAGAATACAAGAAATCTCATTCTATGCAACAGGCTCATCACAGGGCAGGCTGGTTATAGGTGCCCTATGTATTCTGAACAGTCCTCAAAAATAAATTCACCTGAATACCTTGTGCCATACAAGCCATTCAGCCAATCAGAGCAATGTATTTGATGGTAAATGACATAAGCCCCATTATGATCCAGGTTCTACAGAAAGTAATCTGGAGGAGGTTTTTTGGCAGGAGCCCCTCTTGATTCCTGCATTTATCGGAAGAAAGGGTGAAACTGACTTTAGACAAGTCTCATTTCACTTACTGAGTTGTTTTAGTAATAAAAGAAGTCCTGAATGGAGAAGGATTATATAAGAGAGGACCTGTGGAGCTGCTTCAAATACACGGAACTGCTTATTAAGATTCTCATCTAGTTCAAGAATTGCTGCAATGTTCCCGCATCTACAGTACCACAAGGAAACAGTGAGTATTTTACTAGTTTTCTTCTAGGATAGATTACGAAAGGATCTAAGCATCATTACATAACTTACCTGTAGCAATAGTTCGGAGCAGACCAAACAGTGACTATCTGATTATTAAACATCCATTTATATCCTTCCATTACCAACTGATGAGCACGGCATATGTAGTCTATGTTGTTCGCATGATTGAATGTTGTGACAACACCACCACCAAATAGGAAGCCTGCACCTCGAGGACTCAAACCCCAACCATCAACAATGTCTTCTGGATCAGACCATAGTAGGTCACACATGGGACCATCATGGGGCACTTCTTGCTTCCGATCAATTGTTCGAATCTAAGGCATGGATCATGTCAATGCATTTTCAGGTTCTCAAATATGTATGTAATGAATTCAAGTTCAAACTGCAAACCTGGTCTATTGTATTTATATTAGGAGAAAGACCACCATGAACACAAAATACTTTGTTCTCAATTAGGGCTGACAGGCTGCAATTCAGAAGTGTAAGACAAGTTAGGCAGCATGTAACCGAAAACATAACAGCCAAGCAAGCATGACTTTAGGCGTTTCAAAAGGTCCATCCCCAGGGCCATTAATGTGTCAAATTCCCAAATGTTCAGCATGCAGGATATTAGTCATTTTATATCCAGTTATTCATCAGAAAAATATATTCAAGTCCATGTAACTAAAACCAAGTGGCAGGATAGTACAATTAAAGTTAGTATGCAAATTAAAGAGGTAACCTTATCTCAACCAAGTACCTCAAGGATTATGTATCATAAGCATGCAACATTCATATGATTATTTTAACAAATCTACAACTGATTTTACCGCATAGGAATTCACTAATGAGATCTTGTAAGCATGAACTAATAATCAGGTAATTAATGATGTTATTAATTCAATGCCACTCAGTTTCTATTCAATCTCTTAAGTTGTTAAATTTCAAACAAAAATGCCACCATTATCTTGAAAGAAACAAACCTTAAGTAATCAAATATATCTGTGCAATATCTCCATACGTTTACCGAGCCATACTTTCGCAGGCACTCATCATAGAATCCATATACCTGAACAATTCAGAAGCCATTTAGACATTTAGTACCACCATAAGTTAAGCTAGAGAATGGAGGACCAACCTGTGTGATCTGGCGGCTCTCATGGTTACCTCTGATTAAAGTTATTCGATCTGGATACCTAACCTGATTTTTGCATCATCTATTAGTAAAAATGCTAAAAAAATTGTAGTCAAAACAACACACAATAGAATCATATGTTCAGCCTAAGTTTATGAGAGCATTTCTCTTCCCATGTATTATTGCCATTAAGAACTCGTAGAGTTCCCTTTTGATGCAGTTGTATAGATTTTAAAGAAGGAAAGGCTCAATGTTGATTGAAGCAGACAACAGACATGGTACAAAAGGAAATAGAATATTCAACTTGGATGGTACACAACTTACAAGTGGTGAGTAAATATGTAAAATGGGTAAAGGTAAAGATTTGAACATTGATAAGATGATCCTAGTGCCAGACCCAATTATAAATTAGAAGCTTATAGAGGTCTTGGGTGGTAACACTTTTACCATAAGACATAAAGGACAATCAAAATGTAAAAGTAGTCTGGACCAAAAGCTCATAGTTGTTATAAAAGTAACAAGAAACTCCTCATAGATCTCCAAACAACCACATAACAACTTTTAACAAACACACTTGTAATATTACTGTATTACCTTAAGAGCAAGCATAAGCAGAAATGTCTCAACAGAGTAAAATCCTCTGTCAACAAAGTCTCCTAGAAATAAATAATTTGTCTTGGGGCAATCACCTCCAACTTTGAAAAGCTCTTTCATGTCATAAAACTGCCCATGTATATCACCACAAATCTGCATCAACAAAAAAACAGAATTGCTCAACAAATAATTTATATCTATCATCATTAAATCAAGTACATCAGTGAATGTCAAAGAACTGAAAATGCATACAGCAATAAGAAGCTTCATCAGGTGTGATACTTTTTTACAATTTATCCAAAACCCATATAGTCAAACATAACTGCATTAAAAATTTTCATCTTGCTCTCCCAAAAGTTTATATCGTTCAAATGTATTCACTGGGACAATTTAAACACATTATCCTAAAAATCTTTCTGGCAATGTGTAAAGAATAATAACTACAGTCAAGAAGTGATGTTTCTACCCCAGTTTTCTACTTCCCAAGTGAATCTTGTGCCCATCCTCCATCCTCACAAGCTTACACAGTGCCAGATATCTCTAAGAAATTGGCATTAAATTATGTAGATAAAATAATTCTACAAGCAAATGTCAAATCTCATTAAACCCTATTCAAAGTACATTTACTAAAACCATAAAGCGACCAGAATATGAAGTTAATGAAATAAAAATACATTGATGTTAGCTGTATTGTTTTAGTGAGTGTATAAATTGGACACAAATGGTAAATCATGTCACTCATACTTCTATTCTATTTATTTTACAGTTCCTAATCATTTGCATCCTGCTTCAGAAAGTAAGGAATATTCCTTTTGCTTGAACAAATACTGATATTACTGTATAAACTTGTGGCTGAAGGGTGTCAGGTCAAATTTCACTAGGCATAAGATTTACCAAAAGTGCTACTCCAACATTATCACAAAGCTATATTTTCTAGTGCAAAGAGATAGAGAAGTCAGATAGAGTACACAAATATACCAACATCTTGAGAATGAATTAAAAGGTATATGGTTTGACTGAAGGCTTCCAATAACTCCAGTATATTTTCTGTCTTCAACTTCAAAATCACTCAAAATCAATAAAGCATGTAGGCAGACTTCTAAGAGTGCACGGGGTGAATGGAGAAAAGGTCTCAAATTTAGATTTTCAGCAAAATACATAAAAATAACAGAACACTAATGCTCAAAAGAACCCTAACTACATCTAGACCTAGCTCAAACCACAAAATTAGAATAAAATTGAATTAAGAATAACAATGTAGCGCACGTAACTGAGCTCTCTATAATCTATACACAAGCGTAACAGTATCTATATATCTATGCATGTTAAGAAAAGTAAGTTTTTTAGCCTTGTTCTCGGCGGAGAAGGATCTAGGTCTTACAGTGACCGGGGCATCGACTCTCTGAACGTTGCTTTCTTCAACGAGGATTTCCATGGCCTTGAGACAGAGAGCCTTAACTTCTGACTCCTTCAACGGCTCGCATCTCTTGAGCTGCTCTATTTGTCTGTCTAGGTCTGACATCTTCGTCTTCTTCGGTGCTCCTTCGTTTCAACTTTCGCTCCCTAGACTGGCAGTTCTGACTCGCTCGGCGGCGAGAATTTGCTGCCTGTTGGAACGGAACAGAGCTCCGCAGGTGCGCGGCGGTCGGTGAGCCGTGAGCGAGCTCCGGTTTCCGGCCCACTCGGTCTCTCTCGCGGAGCAGTTTGGACGGGAGGGTTTTCGCGATTCGCGCTGTCGCCGCTTAAATTTTGATCTATTTTCATTTTTCCCCCCAACTCCTTGTTTTATTTGCAGTTTTCCCTCCCTTGTTCAATTTGGTGGTTGTAGTTAACTCGTTGTTGTTTCCCTCCCTTGTTAGTTGTTAACTTGTAGACGTTCTAGTTTAACTCAATTTAAGTTTAGTTTCACCCTATTTGATTCGTTGAACAATATAAAAAAAAAAAATTGAAATTGAAATTTCATGAAAAATAAATTTTAAAAAAAAAAAATCATTGTTTAATGGGTGAAAATATGAATTTCATTATTTAAAGTAGTAAAGAATTACAAATATAAAGGTCAATATGCCCTTAATAATAATAATAAATTATTATATAGTTATACAATTAATAAATTTTATAAGGGTATAATAGTTCATCCATGTTATATTTTCTTCCCAAATAAGGCTCAAAACAAAATATCATCCTTTTTCTCATACTTTGTTTTCCTTAACTTTTATGAACTCCATGAAAAATGTTTGTCATCCAACCAAGCAACATAAACGAGAATTTTCCTCCACTTTTAGAAAAATATTTTTCACGAAAAATAGTTTTCAGTGAACCAAACACCCTCTTAGTTTATGTTGCCTATGTTACATAAATAAAAGATTTTAAATAAATCATATACTAATTTTTATTTTTGTAAAGACAAATAAAATATAACCAATAATACAATAACAAAATTATAGGTCACACTTGTGTGAAACTGTCTCATTAATTTTATTTGTAAAACGGTCATATCATGTATGGTCAATATTAAAATGTAATACTTATACTAACAAATGTAATACTCTCTCCGTCCCATTTTATGTGTTGAGTTCGGTTAACGAGGCTCGACGCCTTTACTGAAGTTATTTACAATGCAATTTTTCATAATATGTAAAAATTATATATTTAAAAATTACATTAAAAGTACTATTCAACACAACAAAATAAATTTAAAAATTATAAGAAAATGTTAGTAGAAATAAACAATAATAAAGAGTTTGTGTTGACCAATGAATAATAAGTATGATATATAAAATTGGAAGAGAGATATTAATCATAAATAAAGTATTTTACTTATAAAATAAAATGTACTCGTAATATTTTGAGGACAAATATAATATTTTTATATTTTGTTATGCTACTAATACTTGTACTTCCTTTGATATTCTACCTAAGCCTGGTTGAGAAGAGTTACTAGTGTCAAAAAAAAAAAAAAAAAAAAAAAAAAAAGCGTTAAGTTCATATTGATTGTAACAATCTAAAATAATAACACCTAGTCAAATATGATTCCACTATCCATATCAATATACATATTACATAGAGATCCGCATACTTCATTTTAAATTTTAAGTCATTCGATGATTCTGATATATTTTCAAACTGCTAGAGTTCAAACATATCTTAATTCTTAAGAGAATTCACTATAAAAAGAACTAAAAAAAAAAGACAAAACAACCGCCATTAATAAATAAATAAATAAATAAATAAAACAAAAGAAAACGCAATTCTAATCGCCAATAAATTAAATTTAAAAATAATTAACAATTATTAAAGAAAATAAACAATGAAAAAATAATTAGTTTGACTAATGAATAGTAAACATAAAAGACAAAATTAGCCAGATTGAATACTTTTTATCATTGTTTTGACCAATGAATAGTATGGAGATCTACAAATCAACATGGCATTTGCCATGATATTAATATGTGATGAATGATGAACACGATATGACGTGATGTTTGATACTTTTGATATTGTGTTTGGATTGCTATGTTATGTCATATTCAGACTTTGGATTTTGACCATGTGATGTACTAATGTTTGGTAATGACACTAATGTAGTGTGTTTGGATTTGCTATTTGTTATGCAATAATATATATAATGTTTAGACTTTGAATTTGTAATTTGGAGTTTAGACTATGTATTATTTGGACTTTTGATTTGTACTATATGATGTTTGGTAGTGTGTTTGGATTGCTATTTTATTATGCAATATTTAGACTTTGAAATTGAATTATATGATATTTGGTAGGGTGTTTGAATTTACTATTGTGTTATGTAATGTTTAAACTTTGGAGATGGGATTTTAAAAATTTGAAATTTAAATTATTAGTAAAAATAAATAATTAATTATTTACCCTGGAAATATTAAGGAGAGAATTTTCAAACCGAACTAAAACCTATCATTTTCAAACTGACAAAATCAAATTAAATTACAATATTAAATTGATGGGCGCTTATCAACAAAACGAGTGTAAGATTCTCAGTATCTCTGCCCTCCCCAAGTGAAGAGGCCTATCTCAATGACTCGGTGCATGTCACATGTGCTTACAGGGCGAAGGAGATAACCTAGTGTCTTTCTCCCGGGGTTATCCCTCCCTTTATGATAAAAAATTACAATATTAAAATGAATGGTTTCATTATTTTTATTAAAAAAAAAAAAAAAAAAAAAAAAACCCGAACCGAATACGAAAATATCAAACCTACGTTTAAAGTTTAAACCTTAGATTCTTATAACAGGCCAAGGCTTGGCCTATTTGCACCTCTGACGATGCTCCGTCTCAAAGTTGATATATGAAGAAGTAGTGGAGGAGATGAGAGCAAATCAATGAAAGTATGTATTTTTTCTGAGTTCTGAAGCTCCAACTCTTCTATCTCGCTCAGCTGGAAATATATACAAAAGGGAACGCGAAAACGTCGTTGATTTTTCCTCACTATTAACCAAGGTTAAAAAGATGAGTGTAGTTCCGGGAGAGACAATAGAAGTGATAGCGCAGAGCATCGGAATCAGCAATTTGTTGCCGGAAGTCTTACCGGCCCTAGCCACCGATGTCGAATACCGTCTCCGAGAAATAATGCAGGTCCCCCCACTATTTATTGAAAAAAGAAAGCCCCTATTAAAAGTGTAGCTGAATTAGGGTAATTTCATGATCATATACAGGCAGAGTAATTTCAAAAAAATGTTTAAAAAAAATAAAAAAATTAGGGGAAGTTTTTTCTTAAAATTCATATAATTGTTTCTTTAATGGAGTTTCTTTGTTGTGTAAAGTTTTGCCCTTTCTTTTGTTGGGAAATTCAGGAGTCCATAAAATGCATGCGTCATTCGAAGAGGACAACGTTAACTGCCGAGGATGTCGATGCAGCACTTAGCATACGGAATGTTGAGGTACCCCTATTGATCTTTACTAGTCAATCTATCAATTTTAGACCTTTATTGTAACTGAAAAAATGGTTCTTTCTCTATGTTTAGTTTGCAAGATTTCAAAATTTTGTATGTGTGCTTAGTATGCAATATTTCCTGATGAAGTTCTAATTGGTTCATGTTTAATGATCTAGCCGGTATATGGATTCGCCTCTGGAGATCCTTTGCGGTTCAGCAGAGCTGCCGGGCATAAGGATTTGTTCTACATTGAAGAAAAGGATTTAGATTTTAAGGATGTAGGGAACTTTTTTCTCTGGACTTCTCTACTTGGGTCTAATAGTATTTTTTATACTAATATAGGTTTTCTTTTTTATTTGAGTGTTCTATTTATGTTCATGTTTCATGTAGGTGATCGAAGCTCCACTACCGAAAGCCCCGTTAGATACTGTTCTTACTGCTCACTGGTTAGCTATAGAAGGAGTGCAGCCTGCTATTCCTGAAAATCCTCCTCTTGAAGGTTGGTGAAAGTATTGCACATAATATGCTCCGCTTATAACTGGTTTGCTTGTTGGTACTAATATCTATAATCCAACAGCTCTTGTAGCACCTTCAGATAACAAAAAGACCGAGTGTAAAGATGATGGAGGTCCAATTGACCTCAAATTACCTGTAAAGCATGTCCTGTCCCGTGAGCTTCAGGTACCATAGACACTAGCTACTTATTAGCATCCTTTTTGTGCTAATGATAAAATATTTAGTCATAAGGTTTCTTTTTGTCGTGCAGCTATACTATGACAAAATTACAGATCTGGTGGTGAATAAGTCGAACTCTGTGCTTTTCAAAGAAGCAATTGTTAGTTTGGCAACAGATTGTGGACTCCATCCCTTAGTTCCTTACTTCACATACTTCATTTCAGATGAGGTGATTATAATATGCTGGAAATTAAGCACAATTGCTATGGTAGTGTGGTTGGCTAATGAGCTTCTATTATATTATCAGGTCTCGAGGAACTTGAATAACTTTCCTCTTTTGTGTTCTTTGATGCGGCTTGTTTGGAGCCTGCTTCAGAATTCTCACATACACATTGAACCATATGTAAGTCCATTCTAGGAATACCACCTAATAGGAGTAGGTTATTTCTTTTCAATTTGTGAATTAAATATTGTGTACCTAAATGCATTTGTCAAGAAGTGCAATCTTGGATACACTGTTAACTGCTTTACAAAAAGATAGCAAATAAGATCAATTATAAGGTGTTTACATGTTTAGTTCTGTACACTTTCTTGGAAAAACAGAATATCACAGAAACAGGGGCTGTCTTTGGAACTTCATCTTCTTGTAGGGCACATAGAAATAACTTTGGTTTCAGCTGATGATTTTCTTCTTTTCCTTAATGTTTTTTTTTCTCGGTGTTTTCAGCTGCACCAGTTGATGCCATCTGTAATGACATGTCTTGTAGCAAAGAGATTGGGGAATAAAGTTTTGGACAGCCACTGGGAGCTTAGAGACTTTGCTGCCAAGTTGGTTGCCCTGGTATGTAAGAGGTGAGGATCTTTGCTCTCTCTCTCTCTCTGTAGAGTGTTTGATTGAGGGCAAAGGAGAAACATGGAACTCTATATGGTTATGAATTAGGTGACAACTAAAATTTTTGAGAGTACTGTGGAATCACACAATAACTGGAAGCTTTCTACATACTGATTGTTTTAGCTTTGCAGGTATGGTAACGTCTACCACAATCTCCAACCACGTGTTACAAGGACTTTGTTGCATGCTTTTCTGGATCCAACAAAGGCACTGCCTCAACATTATGGTGCAATACAAGGGCTAGCGGCAATTGGACCTAGTGTGGTAACTCCTTGTTCTTTCCATCTTTTATCTTTATAGCTTCCCCGTGCTATAATTTGAAGATGCCACAACAATTGCCAAATGGTGATGTGTCATTGTTTTTGTATAGGTTAGCCTGCTTTTGCTGCCCAATCTTGAGACTTACATGCGATTGCTGGAGCCCGAAATGCAACTAGACAAGCAAAAGAATGAGATGAAGAGGCATGAAGCATGGCGAGTGTATGGTGCCTTAATGGTGTGTTTTCTTTGCTTAGTGAGTTTTATGTTTGGTGTTTAACCCTTTCTGAAAGAATGCTTCCCTTAGCAACTCGTTCATGGAAAAATGGTTCTATACAACCTTAGTAGTTATTACATGGTCATTACAGTGTGCAGCTGGCCTATGCATCTACGATCAGCTAAAGACACTTCCAACACTGTTATCTCCACCAGCATGTGCTGCTTTGAAGTCCAAGAGGAAAGTCCTGACTTCAGTATCATCAAGTATGTATGCTCTTATAATCTAAGATTGGGTGAAGGTCACTCAACTGGGCTATAATGCTCATGGGTCAAACCACACTAAAACAACTGAATCCAATCAATTACCTTAATCCTTATAAACCCATATATATATATATATATATATATATATATATATTTTTAAATTTTAATAATAATGTGGGACTCTTAACACTCCCTCTCAAGTAGACAACTGAGTGATACAAAGTAGATCACTGATACCATGTTATAATATAAGATTGGGCCAAGGTCACTCAGCTCGGCTATAATGCACATGGGTCAAACCACACTAAAAGATTGAATCCAATCAATTAGCTAGTCTAACCCATGACCTTATAAACCCATAGATTCTCTCTTGTTTTTTTTTTTCAATGTGGGACCCTTTGCATTTACTTGTTACATGCTATTATGGCTAAAAAGGGAACATGGGACTAGAATTTAACACAATTTGCTAATGGCCTAATGTGGATCCTTGAGAAATACTGCCTGTTAAATGAGTGATTCATGTTAATGAGCCATACCACTTCAGAATGTCTCTGTTTGGTTTTAGAATTGGAAAACTTCCCGACTTCTTGTAGGTGGCTGTAGTCAAGATAAACAACAATGTTCTCCTTGTGAAATGCTTGGACATGCTGACTGTGGTTTCTTAATTTTTGCAAGATAAACGAAAAATTAGCATGGACAACATGATACAACAACAACCCGCACAAAAGAAACTGGTGACAGACGGGGCAGCTGGTGCTGTGCCATCAAACTCATTGCCTGGAGGGATGCAAGGAGCTACTAGTGGATACGCTACAAACCTAGGGGCTACTGATGGAGGTTTCGCATCAACGCCACAAGCTTTGTCAAGTGAGAATTCGCAAAGAATCAGCAGCAGAAAGGAGATGAGTGGTGCACAAGCCCCTAAATCACAAGCTGGTCTTAATCAGGCCTGGAAGCAAGATATAGATGCTGCGCATTTGCTACCTTTCCTATTTGAATACTATGGCGAAAGTATGCTGTCCTTTGTACCTGCACCTGAGTTGTTGGTCTTCCTGTGATCTTTAAACAGTGGCCGTCGGGATGCCCTAAGATTGTCAGTCTTGCTTTGATTCTTGCCTGCACCTGAAGATGCTATTTATGAGGTTGGAACAGAAATAGATTGGATTTTAAAGTTTTGTTTTGTTTTGTTTTTTTTTTTAAATTGTATTTTTTGTTTTTTTTTTTTTCATGTGGCATATTCTCATGTATACCCATTCTTAATATTATTCTTTATAAAACCTCCATTTTTCTGCCAAGTGCAATCAAAGAATAAACATAATGTTGATTTGAAGCAATCCTTGTGTACATTTCATTATCTTGTTAGTGTAAATTGACTTGTGCATATTTTGGATCACAGCTTCACTGAAACTTGAAGCCTAGTTTGCACCAAACTCCACATATAACTAAGTTAATCAATGGATACTTCAATGGTAGCTAACAAATATAATGTTGATAAAGCATGTTGTAATCATATTAGATAGTACAAAATTTAGTGTAAAATATTTAGTGCAAATATGGAACAATATTTTTGTGCACATACCACTAATATTTTGATGCATGAGTCACATCAAGTGCAAACTTTATGAATCACTCAACCTTTTGTACTCTAGAAGGGATCTTACCTTGTAAATTCTTGTGAGATCTTGAATTATGTAAATGCTTCACTGAAATTACCAATCTTCTCAGCCTTTTAATAAATTAGGCAAAGTGAACTAGATTATTAGGAATCTAGTACTTGAGATAAGTTATTTTTTGAATTGATAAGGGTATGGGGGTCGTTTCTACGACATGTTGCGGGGAGTAGAAGTCCACTCCACCTTCTTTCCTTATAGATTGCTTAATTTCTGACTTAATGTATTAAGCATTTTTGTTCAGAAAAAAAAAAATTGGTTTAGTATGAACAAGTGATTTTGTTGTTGTTGTTGGAATTGAAACATGTGTTCCATCTCAACTAAAAGCCACATTTATGTGCTCTGATACCAAATTGAAACATGTGCTCCATTTCAACTAAAAGTTTAAGCCGACTGCACATTTATGTTTATATTAGATGCTCAATAGTTGGTTTAGTATTTAATGCTTTGTCTCAAGTTATACTATACTGGTGAAGGCACAACATTTAAAACACATTAAGGGGGCGTTTGGTTCAAGTTATATAAGATAACTAAGGTTATATTTGCTTGGTAATATAAGATTCCCATGTTTGGTTCAAGTTATGTAAGATTCCCAGGGAATGTAAGATAACCTCCCGATGAAGTTTTTAGCTATTGGAAGGGAATGTGAGATACACCCCGATTTCTTAGGTAATCTCACATTCCCTTATCTTATTCCTAATATTTAGGTTTTGGCATTTTAATCAATTTATCTTATTTCCGTTGTCTTATTTACCTAGTTCAATTTTAAACCAAACACAGGAATCTAACATTCCCAGTTATCTAACATTCCCAGCAATCTAACATTCCCTAAGGTAATCTAACATTCCGTGAACCAAACGCCCCCTAAGGGTGCGTTTGGTTTGCACGTGGGAATCAGAATCGGAATGGGTATCAAATACTTGGTAATGGTAATGGGTTTTGATAAAAGTATTTAACATGTTTGGTAATTGGGTGGAATGGGAATGATTATTAATAGTTGAGGAAGAAAGGAGGAAGAGAGATGAAACCCTTATTTAATAAGGGTATGAGTTTTGTCATTAATGAGTTATTCTAAACCCATAGTAGCATTCACAAAACCTATCAACCAAACACAAACAATCACTTTCATACCCATTCCTTATGTCTAAACCCACCAACCAAACACACCCTAAATGTTCAGCTTGAAGATAAAACACCTTCATTATTCATGTATAGCCAAAAACTCAGAGCATTGTACAAAATTGAGGAAAGTCCCAGAGATTAATTTCTACCCCGCTAAAAATAAACAATATACAAACGAAGCTATGGCAGTTTGTACCCATGACAGTTACGCAAAAAGAAAAGAACATACACACAATAATATAAATAGATGCACATGCTCTCAAGTCTCAAGTACTTGTTTATCCATTTTTCAACTCTACACACAATGCATGTTGTGGCCTCAGAGAGGGACTGAACTATGCATCCTCAATAAATAGCGAGCGCTTCACTCCCCTTCGCTTAAAATGGGGACAATCAGTGGCTTCATCTGCGCCAGATACACTATTGCCCACCTATCAAAGAAAATAACAAAACAAGGTCATCTTCTCGTGTTCTTTGTAATTTTTGCTTGTGAGTTGTGATGCGGAGTTGATAAAGAAATGAGCTTCAATCAACAATCAAAGAACAAATGGGAAAAGTTGGAAATTTTGATTCGGATAATGTCTGCTCTTTTAGAAAGGATAGCCAGTGAATCAACACAAAGATGGGAAGAAGTGCAGTCAGGTTATAGTGAAAGAAAAATTGCATGAAAGGAAGTCAAAAAAAACAATTGTATCAACTTGCTAAGTGAAGATAAAATACAAAAATTAAGTAGCAATACCCACACCACAGTGAGCAGATAAAAGTAGAGAAGTAGCTGCACATTCTCAAATTGAGAGGGGTAACACCAAAAAGTAACCAGCAATAGCACAAACTCTTTTAAGCATTACTAAGAAACAAAATATAGAAATACACAGCAACTTTGAGGACTATCAAACCAAGACAATAGGAATATATTAGTAGTCAACCTCTATTAGTGGTCTAGAAAATCTACACAACCATGCAAAATCTGTATTGCTAATAACAAAAACAAAAAGGCACTTGGTTGACGGACCATCATTTCCAACTATTGTATGACATAGCCTAAGGCAAATTTTAACCATTTAAAACTTTTGTAAGAAATAAGCTAATAGCTGTGATGCATGTTTACAGTAAAGCCAGAAGTGCCATTGTCTTTGAACATACTATTTGAGTCTCTCCGCTCCCAAGTCCCAATAAAGGCAAAAAAAAAAAAAAAAAAAAAAAAAAAAAAAAAAAAAAAAAGGAAAAGGTTTAATTGTTGGTGATTACACAGTTCCACACAACTCAACTATTAATAAGCCATCATAGAAGGGACTGAAGACACAAAAGTATGAAATCATACGAGTGATGGTCTAAACATGTTAAGAGTCCCATATTGATAAAATAAGAGAGATCATATGGGTTTATAAGGCTATGGGTTAGACTAGCTAATTGATTGGATTCAATCTTTTAGTGTGATTTGGCACATGTGCATTATAGCCCAGTTGAGTGGCCTTGACCCAATCTTAGATTATAACAAAACATAAAGGAAATTTTGACACAGCTTCACTGCAAATTGAAGGCAGATATCAAGTATATAAGATAAAAATATATCATCAACAAGTCAACAACTAATCAACGACTGTATAAATTAGGTAATCAATCTGGGAATTTTTAACTCCTGCATGCACATATATCAATCAACATGCGCTACAAACTTAAATATATAAATGAACCAAATTCAGCATTCTTTGAGCTAAATGCATAAACAAATGAGAGTGAGAAGAGAAGAGGTGTAAAAAACAAGGAGAAGAAAGATCTAGTATGAGAAATATGCATCTTTTCTTAATGAACCAATATAACTCTGCTAATGATCAAACTTACATCATCCAACAGCAAACTGTAGCAGTGAGAACCAAAGTCAAGTGTAACCTGCATGAGAATATACAGTTTTAGCCCATAAAGCCAAAAGTTTGACTTTTAGTGCAAAACAAATTTACTAGAAGCAATGCAAGTTGATCTATATCACCGTTTTAACTAACTCAAGTACTCAACAATATTTATCATAATTGAAGAACAAGAGAAGATGATTTATATAAAAAAAAAATTAAAAAATAAGGAATATTACATAATTTGCACAACAACCCCTACTTTAAAATAATTAAGATATAACATGAAATTTAGCACTAGTTTCTATATAAATTTCAAATATTCCAGTATCATCAGGACATTAATCATGATACTGATAAGTGGATGTAATTAGACCAAATTACTTTTCTTTACATACTAAATCTTACAAATATAATTGGTAATTTCCACTTCAAACTTCCATTAGCAACAATCATGGACATATTTACTAGATAGTAGATACAAAGTAAGTTGATGTGTAACAACATTTTAGCTACATCAACAATATTGATCATAATTCATTATCCGAAGAACAAGACAAGATGATTTAACAAAAATAAACAAACAAAAATAAAGAATGCTTGCATAATTTGCATTAAAAAACCCTACTTTAAAATAATTAAGATATTATTAAGTATATGAAATTTAGCACTAGTTTCGATATAAATTCCAAATACTCCAGTACCAGCAGGAAATTAATCATGATATTGATAGGTGAATGTAATTACACCATATCAATTTCCTTCTTTACATGAGAAATCTTACAAATATAACTTGGTGATTTCCACTTCAAACTTCCACTAGCAACAATCCAGGACATTCTAGTTGTTTATCTAAGATAGCTAATCAGCAGACCATGATAAAATAAACAAAACAGCTCTCTCAATTGCTGCGCAGTATTTAACCATTGTTTTAATCACAAAGCGATGCTGACTATAATAATTAACATTGAGAAACAAATAAAGAACAATAATATAAGCATCTGAAAAGCTAGATATTTTCGTTCTTTTTTTTTTTTGCCTGGGTACATGGCAAACAGATCATATAAAGCAAATTGATCTTACAGATTGGTGGAAGCCCCTCTGTTGCAGCAGATTGTGATACACAGAGATGCAATAACTCCGACAGCCACAAAAATAAGAGTCGTCACCAAAAATCCCATCTCAACAATACTTAATGCAGCTACTTTCTGCAATAAAAAAAATCCTAATATCACTACTATTATACTCCTGATTCCGAATTCAATAGAAAAGGAATGACCTGTAATCATCGGATCTGATAATACTAGCCATGAATTGAACTATTTAAATTGATATTCGAATTGTAATGCGAAATTCTAAAACTAAATACACATATCTAGATGATTATATGATACATTGGAAACAACTTTTTTTTTTTAAGAAGTTCATTGGAAAAACTGATTATGCAACGACATGTACACAATAACAGGTGAGTTCAATAGAGAGAAGGAGAGACCTTAATTCCAGCAAACGGAGGCGTAGAGAGGTTTACTGGATCTAGATCCGGCACGGCTTCGTCGATCAACGGTGTCCGACCACTGGAGTAGAACTTCCGTCTGGATTTGTGAGAGAGAACGATCAAATTATTGACTCGGGGCGGGCTGAAAATGGGTTGGAATCGTGGGTTTTAGGCAGCTCCGAAGACAATCCAAAATGGCCCAACAAACTCTAATAACAATCCAACCCAATTTGGTTCTAGTGGCAAATTTGAGGAATTGCAATTGCAATAAATTTTGGAGTTCGGGGACCAAATTGTCCTCCCAAATAATTATATATCTTTCCTTAGAAATTAAATTTTTTTGATCTTTATACTATTTATTCTTTTTCAATCCCACTATATTTGAAATTCTCAATAATTTCATGTTTACACACAATGAAATTTGAATTCCTTATTCTCATCTTATTCTTTTCACACAGAATTGCAATCTCTCCCCCTCCCCCCCCCCCCCAATTGCAACCAAAGAGCCTGTAAAGGTACATTTTTAATACACTAAAGATTCATTTTTATGGTACATTATTCGCAGAGTATAGCAGGTACTTGGTCGTCTTTTAGATTATGTGCATGCCCAAGTGTCGTTTTAAACTCTATAAACGTCTTCGCTAGAGCTCGAGTTCTCATAATGTTCTTCTCATTTTTTTCAAGCGGAAATCAATTCCTGCTTTCTTAAAATTAGTCTGGTCAAACTAAGATGGTCTAAATTTAATATATATAAAAAAGGAGTCACAATTATTTATTTATTTTCATCTTCATCCAATAAAATCAATACACTTGATGGGAGTTTCACTCCTTGAGAATCCACTAATTATTTTTCTTTATAATTTATTAATAACCTCTCCCATTACATTACTTACATTTACCAATAGTTAAAAAACAAAATCATTCTTTGTTAAATTAAAAAGACATTTAAAAAAAAAAAAAAGAAGACATTTTTCTCAATATGTGATTTATGTGGGTAAGATACCATGTTACTCTAACTCTTATCTATGACTTAAAAAACAACATCTAAAAAAAAATTAAAAGTTAATCCAACAATTTGAAATAATTATTAAGCGGACAATTAACACTCACAAAGCATAGTGGATTAGGCTTTGCTTTTGGAAAGTGTCAGTTAACTTGGGTTTTGTGGAAGCATGCAATAAAGTTAAAGCACCATATCACAATTCACACGGATGTTTCTCTAGTGCTTTGTGTACTGTCAGTTTTTTTTTTTCTTTCTTTTTTTTAATAGTATATCGTGTATTACGTTTTCTTGACTAGTTTGTTTCTCGTCGTTTCTTTGGCGAGTTTGTTTCCTCTTGTTTCTTTGGCGAGTTCTTTTTATAAGCATGGAACGATAAAAATGGTCATGACGTATGTAAATCATAGAAGAATGAGAATAGATATCCAGATAATTTGCAAGACTTGTCAACATTTTATTTAATGAATTAGCCTTTTATTTTTTTAAAAAGACTATTAAGGTCAATTGGAAATATACAATTTTATTTAATGAGTGTTAGACATACAAATATAAAAGAACTTTTAAATTTTTTTTGAGAAAAAAAAAAAGAACTTTTAAATTTTAGAAACACACACACACACATATATATATATATGCTCTTTTACCTACCTAGTTTGTGAAGCAGATTCCTCCCACACCTAACCAAATGTACTTTTCCAATTGGGGAATTCAAACAGATTAGAAAAAAAATGAAATTCTCAAATTGTATTATTTGTGGCAAGTGACAATAGTTTCCTTTTTATGAACTCCATACAAATTCCAAATTCTTCAAGGACCTTGGCATCTGCACCAGTCCTTATCAACGGTGGAAAGAACAACCAAAAACTAGTGGCCACCACAAAACCAACCGTTAACGGTCCAGAAACGAGCCGCGGCAACCGCCACCTGTCGCGCAAAGCCCTCTTGACGGCGATCTCCACCGCCACGCATACTCCATGGAGAACGAAGAAGAGCGTCATCTCCCACGACGGGGTCGCGCGCGTGACGTAGTAGAACAGGAGCTCGTGCATGAGCCCGGACACCACGAAGGTGGCCAGCACCGCCGGCAGAGGGGCCCACTCGTCTCCCACGACGCCGGCGGAGATCTCTTTCGTGGGCCCGTACACGGTGAGGCGGAGCGTGTTGGTCACGGTGAGGTTCCAGCGTCGCCCCCAGAAGTCCTGGAGCGAGCCCGAGAGGTACGGCTCGTCCGAGGGCGGGTCCAGCTCGAGCCCGACCAAAGCCCGAACCACGAAGCTCGACGCCGCCACCAGGATATCAATCATGAGGAAAATCAGCCCGCAGTAAGCGACCATCACGAGTTTCGGGCGGGCCGAATCTCTGTACCGCAGAATCAACTGCAACAACACGGCGAAGCCCAAAGTTTCCGTCGCTAAATTCAAAGGCAATTTCTTGGTGCCACCGGAACTGCTCCGCCGCCGCTGCTGCTTTACTCTGATGGGAAGAGAAGCCATGGCAGCGAACACGAAAAGAGATTTGGTTGGACCCATGGAGGAGGAAAGTGGGCCCCGGTCAAAGGCGAAGAGGAGGAGCTTGAAGTTGGAAAGCCAGGTGAAGAAGAAGGTGACGATGGCGGAGAGAACTGCAGAAGAAAGAAAGAGAGGGAGGATGGTGAAAAGGTAAAAAACGGGGGTTAAAGAGATTAACCTTAACGTTCCCTTTGGGATTTTTGCGGATATGAAATAGCAGTATAAAAGACATGCGAATACTGAGATCCAAACGTAGGTTAAGATCTTCACTTCATCGTCGTCTTCCATGTTGTTGAAAACGAATGAAATAAATTCCAGCTTTTTGGGTTTCTGATCTCCAATGAAGGTAGCCAGCAGCATCTTATGTTGAAGGCAGTCTGTCTTGCTTGTCGGTGGAAACAAGTTGATTAATTAATATACTTGCCCTAAACGGTTGAAATTTTAGACCAAAAATTGGATGGCTAAGGAAATGATTATTTAATTTTTTTTTTGGGGTGACAACACAGGAGACCAAGCCTCAATTACTTAATTCTACGGACGCTCGCTCCACAGTCCACGCCAGACAAATTATTATTCTCTGCATCCCGATCTAAACCATTTACAGATTAAATATTTATAATTTATTTTTAAAAATTCGCAATTTGTGATAATCCTATATTGCATTTATAAATTCTCAAAACATAGAAACATAATTTAAGTTCTAAAAATTCATGATTTCAATATTAAAAGTACACAATTTATGTCTAGAATTCACCTTGCAATGTGAACCTTAATTGGTCCATGGTATAACAACTATATAGGCGACCAACATATCCCTAAGCCCAATCAAAGGGTCCTAAAGACCATATGGTGTCCCACGCACCCGTTTTGACCAAAATTGGCAAAGAAATTACCACATCTATTCCTTTCACGTAACACATGCATAAATTTGATCCATTTGATCTTTGCCGCAAGATTTTTGCAATCAACGATGAGCGTCGCATGCCCCTCATCCCTATATAATAAAAATATGTGAATGTTATATAGGAATTCATATTGTATTTCTTGTACATTTTGTACAAATAAATACTCCATACGGAATTTGACATAATAACAAATTAAAGTAAAAGAACTCACAAATTTTAATGTAAAAGTTGAATGATAAAAAGCACTTGTTTTTAGATTGAGTCAAATACACCATACTAGACTTTTCACTAGCTTCTTAGAGCATCCATATTAGTTGGGTTTTGTATACTATTTTAGGTTATCATATAGGATAAATGTAAAAATGAGTGTGCCTTAACTGGCTTCAAGATATCAATCATTTGAAAGTATATGAAAAATATTACATATACTTTCAAATTTCTTCCCAACTTTTATTTTATATTCTTAAATTTTGAATGTAAACAACTTTTATAAAATGAATAACACACTCCTCGAAGCCCAAAATGATGTTAAAGCCCAAAAGTATATTGGGTATGAAATAACAGTAAAAAGAAGATGCAATGCCAGAAATCCAGATGCAGATGAAGTTGTGGATCTCCGACTCCATCTTTTCTTCTTTAATTTTCTCTATAAATACAAACAGAAATACTGCCCTGACGGGGTCGGGGTATAGCATAGGCTGCATAGCCATCTCTGAGTCAATTTAATTCTTTAACTTAGAGTGTATTTGAAAAGCAAGAAAATGATTTCTAAAATAGTCATTTGTCAGAAAACAGTTTCATTTTTTGTGTTTGATTGCATTCTGAAAAACTACATTTGTGTGTTTGGTTTATTTTCCCGAAAATAAGTAGAATTATATTTTCTTGTGTTTAATTTTTTTCATTTTATTTTTAAAATTTAATCTAACATATATTATTATTAAATTTATTTTTATTTATTAAATTAAAATTTCACAATATTATCAATAATATTATTATTAACTTTATAATTATCAATGACATTTGATCAATTTTATAATTATAATTACAATTATGATTTTTATAGTAAAATGGTGGGTCCACAAAAAATTGAGAAAAGATCTTCAAACTAGTGTGGAGAAAGGTTTTTGTAATTGAATGAGATAGTGGAGGTTGGGGCTCACAAAAAGCTAGAGAAAAAACTTCAACTATTGATGATGCTCTTAGGGATCGGATAGAAATAGGCTAGCTCAGGCCGAGGTTTAGAAAATAGGCTTGAGCCTGCTATGGAATAGTTGTTATATCGTGGACCATGGTCCACAAAGTTTTTTGAACCATAGTCCAAAACGGCACCACCGTTTATTTAGGAAATAAACGGTTGCCGTCAAGTCTTAACGGAGCTTCGTAAATGAAACTACAATTCACCTCAGATGATATTGTCTCATATTTGTTTTTATATTATCAAATGAAACTGTAGTTATATCAAAATGAAACTGTAGTTGTGTTGAAAGAAAACTACAGTGTATATAAAATGAAACTGAATAATAGTTTCACATATTTGAATGTATATTGTCCAATGAAATTGTAGTTATATCGAAATCATAATGCAGTTGTGTTGAAAGAAAACTGAATAATAGTTTCACATATTATATTTGAGTGTATAATGTCAAATGATGAAACTGTAGTTATATCGAAAAAAACTGTAGTTGTGTTGAAAAGTAACTGCAGTGTATATAAAATGAAACTTAATATGTTATACACACATGGTTAACAGCGCGGAACGGAGCCGTTTCTTTTCATTAATCAAAACGACGTCGTTTTGATGTATGGACTACCATGTATTGTAGACCGTGATCCATAGTAAAATTTGCAACTATGGAAATTTGAGGTACTTGCATGTAGGCTTTATCTTAGGCCCACTTATGAGCCTACAACAGGCTTGGCATGACTTGAAGGGCAAATTACACAATGAGACTACTCTCTTTGGTTGACGATTTTCCGTAGCTCAGAGAGTGGGGGGATTGATGATGAATAAATCATGAACGAACCCGTCGTGGGTCAAGGGGCAAGCATCGCTGGGACCCGAGAGATGGCATGGGCCAACCCGGGTCCAGCCGAGGCTGAGCCCACTGCACGCTAGCTGAGTCCGTCTGGGCCGACCCCTGGGGTCATCTTGGCCGAGCCCCATGCTCGGTCGAAGCCTTGGGTCTCGATTGGCGCGGTCTTCCCGACTTGAGATGCGGTCCAATGCCGTTGGAAGGCTTCATTATTTAATATACAATAATCTCTGAGATATACCTTGATTGTCTGATCATTAACATATTTCCTGTTACTTTTGTCATACCCCTATTTAATCGATTTTATAATTCGGTCAACCCAAATTATTAAAATCCATCAATATTTTTTTTGAATCATAATTATATATATATATATATATATATATATATATATATATATATATATATATATATATATAATTACCCTGAGTTACTGAGTATCGTCTATTTCATTCCTAATCTATTCGAATTTGAGCAATTAAAAACAAATCTTATGTTTTACCTAACATATTTATCTATTTTTACAAATTTGATTTAAACAATATTAATTAACATTATTATTTGCACCTGTATATATAACATTTGTCTTATTAGTAAATATATAGGACTAAATGCATGGGATTTGATTATATAAAATATTTTAAAAATAGTCATAATTACTTGAATATTCTATAAAAAAATACTTCCTAAGATGTCACGAGAAAGATTGAATGGTTTGGCAATTTTGTGTATTGAGAAGATATGCTAGATAATATTAATCTTGCAATTATCAATGATTTTGTATTGAGTAAAGCACGTATAAATTTGTTATCATGATTATTTTTGTAATTAAAAAATTATTACAAAGTTTCTAATCTTATTTTATTGTTTTTGATATTATCATTTTTTTAGTATTAGTTTCGCCGTATAAGGTCCCATTTTTTTAAAAAAAATTTCGTCATGAGCCTATAAAATGTTTGAACCAATAATTTTTAAAGAAAATAATATAAGCCATGATATATATATATATATATATATATATATATATATATATATATATATATATACATACACACACACTTATTGCATGCATGTTTTTTTTTTGTTGGAAAACTGCATGCATGTTAATAGGTCATGTTTAAAATTATAAAATTTGCTATCTGAAAGTGGGCTTAAATCAAGAAGGGTGTATAGTTACTAAGCCACCGTTATCAAATTTTAATATGGATCTGAGTAAAATTGAAGTGATCAATTATAGAGTGGTGTTTAATTTGATACTTTTATACCCTACTATCGAATTTAATTCAAATTACTGTAGTTTTGTTTGTCAACTTGAACATTATTAGAATAAAAATGTAGAAAAAATTTTAAAATAAATAAATAAGTCATCTTCCATGCATTCTCTAGCATATCATTAGTCATGCAAAGAGACAGAAAACAGCCAACAAATGTCTGTTTACATTCTAAAATCATGCGATTACATATATACTAGACTACGTTCGATCTCCAAAACCCTCCATTAATCCTCCTTTTCTTCTCCAAAATCAAGATTGAATAATAATCGCTTTTTTTTTAAAAAAATAAAATAATTGATAATTTGATTGAACTGACAGATTATAATCATCAGGATGATCAGATAATCCAGCTTCATTCTATGAGGTTGTTGCCCAGTCTTTCTGAATGTCAAATGTGTAGTTGATATCCAAATAGCACTTCTTGTCATCATCAATAAACTATAAACAAACAGACAATATCTATCAGATCTGATCTGGTCTGGTGGTGAATTTAAGGAAAAATAGAAACATGAGAGATGTACCTTAGTTCTTGCTGAATATGTTCCTCTGGCAAACATGCCAGAGGGAGTGGTCTCTTCTGGCATCTCATGAGTGTAGGGCTCTGCTTGAGGACTAAATGTTCCCAACATCTCCTTCGATCCATCAACTGATCGATACAAACATATATTTATTTCCTCAAATATAAGTCTTATATGAGACGGTCTCAGATGTGTTAGTTAAAATAGTATGTATGTATACCTTTGAGTCCGGTTTTCCAGACGGTGTTGATGTACCTTAAGCCACAGACAATCTCATTGCTAACCTTGATCTCAAATCTCAGGCGGTATTTGCTCCCTTCTTTCAACGTAAACCACAACCCTTTGGGACTCCCAGATTCGGGCATTTGAAGAACAATATCAGGTCTGTCAGTAGAAATGATGGTGAGGCTCAAGATCTTCACATCTGGTTCTTGAGCTTCTGCACTTGCAATCACATCAACGCTCCCAAGAAGCTGTTCTTTCCACCTCCTCAAGCTCTCATCATCCTACACCCATGCCACCACCATTATATTATATGACTTTTAGCATGACTCTGATACCAAATTGAAGCATGTGCTCCATCTCAACTTATAGTTAGATTGCACATTTATGTTTATATATTATTTATGTATGCTCAAAATACATGATATGATATGATGAATGAAAGAAAGAAAGAGGAGTACTGGCCTTGTCCTTTTCAAGATGTTCTTTAATGCTGCACTTAGGACCCATGGGAGTGAAATCTTCTTCATCCTCGGTGGGGCACAAGGAAACTTCACTGGGAGGCCTACTCATCCTCCCACTCCCACCATCAGATTCATTGTCCATCTCCTCCGCCGCCTTCTTCTCCATTCTATTCTATTCTATTCTAATCTGATCGATCAATCTCCAAAGCCAGCTTCTTTAATTTAGCTACACAGATATAATAAATATATAAATGTCGGATCTGATCTGATCTGATGTGATCTACATATACAGATGGATGGAAGCTAGCTAAGAGGCCGGTAGATAGATAGATTAGGAGATGGATGGATCTATCGGAGTTGAGTTGGTAGAAGAATGAATGAATTGAAGGGATAAAAGGGCAGGGCAAGGGAGCATATATATATATATATATATATGCATGCAGGCAGGCTTAATAATGGTAATGATGAGGGGCTAGCTAGGCATACCAAAACAACTAAAAATCATGGATTGTTCGTTGGCCACACCAGACTTAACAGATAAGGTAATCACCACAAATTCAAGGGAACGAACATCCATCTCTCTCTCTCTTCCATCGATCACCTTTAACTTTTACGTGGAATCAAATCATTGACCATTTCCACTTTCAAATAATAATAATAATAATAATAATAATAATAATAATGAAGGAAATTACACTTTTTTTCCCCTTGGATTATAGGTTTATATTACCTTTTTTTTTCCTCAAAGTTATTCTTTTTTTTTTTTTTTTTTATAAACCAAAAGCATCAATGCATTAATGAATCAAAAAAACAACAAAGTCAAGGGGAAATCATCCCAAAACAAAGAACTAGTATGAGAATAGGCCGCGGTAGTTAAAGCATGAGCTATAAAATTAGCGGTTCTAGGAATAAAACCAATAGAGCAAGAAGGGAATGAATTTAAAATGCGTCTACAATTAGAAACAGCAATGCCCTGCCCACGTAAGAATTGGGCTCAGGCACCTGCAGACTTGTGAGCAAACGGTGAAGAGATGAGCAATCTGTCTGCACATTTGCCCCTTCAATTATTCATGTTTTCACATTTAATTTGCCCCTTCCGTTATTTTAAAAATAGTAATTTTTCTGCCTTTGATGTTAAATTGACATTTTTACCCTTAAAATAATTATTTCATTTATTTTTCTTTTTCAATAAATTATTGCTTATATATAGGGATGACTACTGTTCAGTTTGGACCGAACCATATATTATAGCAACCGAACTGAAATAGTAGGGATGATTCTTATTATGATTCATAATCGAAAAAAATAAAATAAAATATTTGTTGAATTTAGACGGTTTTAAAAATAAAAAATAGAATTTACAAAAAGAAATAAATAAATAAATTCTAATCCTGCGATTCAAAGCGAAAATGGAACCAAATTAAAATAAATGCGAACTAGAACCAAACATATTTGTAAACATTGTTTGTAAATGATAAATCTATTCGGTTTCGATTTACATTTATTTTGATTCCAGTTTCGATTTGAACCGTCGGTTCAAAGTTTATTTATTTATTTTTGTGAATTTTCTATTTTAAAATAGTCTAAATTCAATAATTATTTAATTTTTTTCTAGTTTTGAATCGTAACAAGAACCGCCCCTACTGTTTTAGTTTGATTGCTATAGTGTTTAGTTCGGTTCAAATTGAACCGTGGTCATCCATACATATAAGTAATATACTTTGTTATAGAAGAAATATAAATGAAATATTATTACAATAGTAAAATTGTCCACTTAACATTAAAGGGGGAAAAATTGTCACTTTTAAAATAATCAAGGGGACAAATGTAGATACATGAATAACTCAGAGGAAAAAAAAATGCTATAAACTTATAATTCAGGGAGAAAAATGTCATTTTCTCATAATAATAATAATAATAATAATAATAATAATAATAATAATAATTGATTGTAATTGCCAATGACCTTGTGATCCAGTGTCAGGAAATGATTTTCCTAAATTATTGGAGGTCATGAATTCCTATATTAAAAATGTATTTTTTGTTTATGATTCACACAAATGTGTGGGTCATGGTCCATGTAATAATGATGGTAAAATGCACACTTTAAATCAAATAAGTGGATCTAGTGGGAGACATGCTGTACAATGTGGAAAATAAATTAAGGGATTCATCATGTCAAATAAAATCGGTCAAAATTCTATAGAAATTAAATTTCTTAATTTGAATTCACCCTAAATATGCTATATCACAACAACGATGTAAAATATTTTTTTTATATCTATTGGAAGGGGAACACCCGAATATTAACTATTTACAGAGTTGAAGCAGTTCCTCCATTGTGAATAGCCATTCTTGTCATCTGGAAGGCTTTCTAAAATCTTTATGCTTCTTGGCAAATCCTTAGCCTGACTAGCAAGGCAATCAGCTACTACATTCTGTTCTCTTGGAACATATAGGATCTCCCAATCATCAAAGGTTAACAGTTTCTTCTTGCATGCTTGTACCACATTGAAGGCCGCACTATCCGAAACGTGGTTGTTGATTATCCCTTCGACAACATCACTACAATCGCTCTCGAAGATAGCCTTCTTAATGCCCAATGAGGCTGCTAACTGCACTCCCCTTAGAAGAGCCCACGCCTCTGCTTGCAACGGTGAGCATAGGCCTATACTACTCGTAAAGCCTCCTAGCCATCTTCTATTACTCCCCCGCAACCTGCTCTGCTTGAGGATGGATATTTACCGCACCATCGACATTAACTTTTGCATAACTCGATCTCATTTTTAAATGACATTCTAAAAAATTAATATTATATTTTTTTCCCCTACATTACCTATTACAAGTTAAAGGCTTTGGTAGAAATTATTTTAAAACATATAGCTTACTTTGAAGTATACAAATAAACTGTACTAAAAAAAGTACAAATATACTATAATCTCTATTTAATAAAATATGGAGATTAAAATAAACTATTGGATTTTAACTTTTTCATTTTTTTAAATCTTTATTAATTACTTTTAATTTAAAAAGATTTATAATTTTTTACTTTTATAATTCTACGTAAAAATTCTGAACTCATCTAATCGATTAAGGGTGTGTTTGGAAAGCAGGAAAATGATTTCTGGAAAATGAGTCATTTTCTAGAAAACATTTTCCTTTCTTGTGTTTGGATGCAAAGCAGAAAACACAGTCTTTGTGTGTTTGGTTCATTTTCTAGAAAATGGACCGGAAAATAATTACATATTTTAATTAATTTATTTAAATATAACAACATTTATATTTTCTTTCATTTTGACAAGATTCTGCATGCAAATTTTAGTCATTCCCAAATCTTAAAAATATTTATATAAAAAAAAAACAAAAATTTTCATTAGTTAATTTTCGGCGGAAACCATGTCTGGTTTCTGCGCGGAAACCAGACTGTCTGGTTTTCGCACCGGAAGCGCTGGAAACCAGACCATATCTCTGGTTTCTGCGCGAAAAACAGATGGTTCCTCTGCCGGCTCCGCCTCGTTTTCGGCGGACCAGTCTCTGGTGGTCTCCATCTCGTTTCCGGTGACCAAAGTGCAGGGTGTTCAGGTTTTCGTCTCTTTTTCCGACGACCAAAGTGGAGGGTGTTCAAGTCTCCGTCTCGTTTCCGGCGACCAAAGTGCAAGGTGTTCAGGTCTCCGTCTTGTATCCGGCGACCAAAGTGCAGGGTGTTCAGAAGATGAAGAAGGATGCTATGAAGATGAAGAAGTTTGTGCTGTGGAAAATGACTTCCCCAAAAAAAAGGGGAAGTTGTTTTCAAAAAAATAGGCTCATTTTCCATTGACCATAGCTTATTTTCCATTGACTCAAATTTTCCTTTGCTTACCAAACACATGAAACCCGGAAAATGATTTCCGGAAATCATTTTCCGGGTTTCCAAACACACCCTAAGTAGTTCTCAAATCGTTTAAAACACAAACCACAGCTAGCAATCCTACCAATCATTATTGCATGGACCATGGTTCACACAGCTGGTGTGAGCAATAAATAAAAAGTATATTTTTAATATATACTAAAAGTACATTATTTTTATACATAAGGTACATTATTTTAGAGTACATTATTTTTGTACTGAAGGTACATTATTTTATAATACTATAAAATAATGTACCTTCAGTACAAAAATAATGTACCTTATATTCATGGTTCACACAATAATTTGCGCAATCCTACCACACACCTCACTAATAATCCTCGTCAAACAGTAATTAAGTAATTAGCAATGTTAATGATGATGATGCTATTCTTTTGGAGTTACTTTGAAGAATCCTCTAAAATGTGCAATATTGGTCAGATAATTCGGCTCTTAATATGACGTTGTTTTAAAGAAACTATTATAGTAAATTTTCTTTGCACGTTTAATAAATTACATCACCATTCATCAGCGAACAATCTTTAATGTCACCCCTGAATTATTAACGGTGTAAATTCTCAAAACATGACATATATTGTTTCTCTCATGAATTATTAATGGTGTAGATTTTTAGGGTCACATTGATGTTGAACTTCATTTAAAACAAATAATAAATGAAATTTTTTGTAATAATAATTTTAAAGTGGAAGTAGTTAGTTGAAAATCGCTTACCTACTTGTTCCTATAATTCGACCAAAACCAGGAAATCAATCACCAATTAAAATGCAATGTCACCTTATACGAAATAACCGACGCCGTATGTAATTTATTTATTTTTTAAAATAATAAACGACGTCGGTTTGTTTTTGCCTAAAAACCGACGTCGTTTATTTATTTATTTTTTAATAATTAAATATATATAAACAATTGGCTTTCAATTGCCTAAACAAGCACTCTGAAAGCAAAAGAATTGGCTGTCAAAACAAACTCTGCCATAACTGAACTACAACAAACAGAGAAGCTAATTAAAATTTCTCAACTCCCTATCATTTATCATTTTATTTAAACAATGCACCATTCAAAATCTTTAAGAGAGAAACCATATATGTGCCTGGCACAAATGCAATGGCCTGCCTGATATGCTTTAGCTCATCCCAAGATTGACCTGCATACTGTTATTTTTCTCATTATTACACTGACTTCACCAGAATTGCGAAAAATATAGAGTAAAATAACATTGGATTGGGAATACCTCATCAGTTGCAGTGTAGCACCAATGCTCCAATTCAGCCAGCCCTGCTTTCACATATTCACCATTGCTAAAGGAACAACACGAGAAAAAATGGAATGCAAAAACAAAGAAAAAAAAAGCTTAAATTAACATGCATATGAAAGATGCATAAATTCCCTGCAACACTTCATAAATATACATGTTCCTAGCATAATAAACCCTTTAAAATGATTGAGACTTTTTCTATCTAATACTGAAACCGTAAACCTCTGTTAGCAAAATGATTTATTATGATTTTGAAATCTCAACAGTAACTTTGTAAGGCAGAATTAGTTCATGGTATGTATAACATTTGACATTTATGGAAATGAGTCTTAATTATGATGTTTGTTTCTGTGAGACAAGACAATGGTACATTTTCAAATACCCAACTGAAATGGCGAAGAATCTTGTTGAGTTTCTAAAACTGAAGTGATTTCTGGAGCAATATCATCCGGTCCATCAACAGCGGGCTTAATCACCGCCAGGAAGAACACATTATACAAAATGGTAAGCACAAAGAGAAGAATGGCTAAATTAACCAAGTCAGAAGACGTAATTTCTTTTGCTTCTGGGACTTGCGTCATTCGACTCGGAGCACCATTCACATCTGAAGCTGCAATTAAATCAACTCATTTTTCACAATAGAATTTGGTTAATAATAATTAATTGAATAAATACCTAAACAGATTGGGTTTACCTCTAATCTTAGGAGGAGGAGGGTCGGGTTTTTTCTGAGCAAGAGATTGAAGCTGTTCATCGAGCTTTCTCAGAGCCTCTCGGGCCTTATCCGGGTCAACTTCATAATCCGAATCTTTCTCCGCCGCTCTCAGTCCTCTTCTTCTACTTTTCTTGAGTGCTTCCCATCTTCCCACCCCAAACGCAGATACTGAAGCTTTGTTGTGGCTGTTGAAGAAGAGGGAAGGAGGAGAAAAAATGGGGTGTTTACAGGGGTGAAGATGGAGAAGAAGCATTTCAAAATTTCTAGTTTTCGAAGCTCAGCAGAGTGAGTGGAGTACGTGTCACTCTAGCAGTTATCTTCATCAACAGTAGCAATTTAATCCAGTGGGGTAGCTCAAGTGGCAAGTGAGCTCTCTTTGTGGGGAGGAATTTTGGGAGAACCCGGGTTCAATTCTCACAGGTGACGATTCCCCCGGGCCAACTCCCGTACCCCGGACCGTTAAACCGACGAAGAGAAAGACCCTGTAGATTTACCAAAAAAAAAAGTAGCAATTTACTTGAAATATCCTGCGTTGGGCCGTACTCGGATTGTTAATATCCTGCGTTGGGCCGTACTCGGATTGTTATGCCGTGGACCTGAGTCTACATTCACATACAATATACTATATATTCACACTTTTTAAACTCTACATTCACATATTACAGGATTATATGATACTTTACATTCACACTTTGTAAACTCCACATTCACACATTACAGAATTATATGTTTAGTAACTATATTACCATTGTTATACATTCACACATTCAAAACTCTATATTCACAGGTCCTGTACTCTATATTCACAACTTAAGAACTCCACATTCGCACATGCATAACTCTACATTCACGATTTCTATACTCTACATTCACACTTTGAAACCTCTATATTCACACATTTTTAGGCAACTCTACATTCACACAATCATAAATCTACATTCACGATTTCTATACTCTACATTCACACTTTGAGACAAAACGACGTAGTTTTGGACCCAGGTCCACCTTGCAAGGTGGACCTGGGTCCACAGCATAATTTGTCCAACTGTGAGGTCGTAGGTTCGAACCTCAAACCCCTGGGTTTGAGCACTGATCTCATAATCAGGGACGGACCCAAGATTTGTTGGTGAGGGGGCCAAAAATTACAATGTACGGAGTATTTCGTTTTCTTTAGTAATAAACACATAGCTCTCTAAGAGAGGATTTAATTACTATTTGGATGAATCCATCACCAATGATTCAATAAAGAGTAATTATAAAAAAAATAAAAATCAAAGCTTTAAATAATAAAAATAAATACAAAATTCATATACTCTAGTGTCTAGTAATTCATACAATTTCGTGCCATGACACCAATCCTCAGCGGAACGACATTACACCCTTTTTACACTCATCATTTGTGCTCATCACGAAACATATTGCGCCTAAATTCTTTTACCCACATGAACTCTAGAAGAATGGGTAAAATTCTAACTGAGAAGGTAAGGGCTTGTCCATGCCAGTATAAAAGTAACAGAATAGTTATCATAGTCACCTGCTAAATATTTTAATTACAATCTTTGTTTTTTTGTTTTTTTTTTTTTTTAATAATGGTTGTGGTGCTAATTGACGTTTTTGTAATAGCTAAAAGGGTTAATTGAAGCTTTTTTAATTAATGGTGCTAATTGCATTTTTCAGTATAGTACGAGGACATATTTGACCCTTAGAGCATCACTATCAGTGATTTTTGTTTTTATTTGTTTTTTTTTTTTTTTAATTTTTGTTTTTAAAATAGTGTTTAATGACATATAGAAAGAGAAAGCATGAAAGAGAAAATTAAGGTTGGTCTGCAAGTGAAGGATTTTTTCATATTAATGGGACTCATTGAAAATAATTGGACAACCGTGCCAAGCCGCGTGTACTGCCCGCGCTTGCTGGGCACACGTCAGACCTTCTCATTATTATTATTATTTTTTGTTAAAATCAAATTTGTTTTATTTTTTCTCTCCCTTACTATTTGCTTTTCCCTAATTACACTTACAAAAACTCATTTAAAAAAAAAATTCGATGGTCTTAGAAAGAAAACATTTATGATACCCTTTTAGAAATTAAAAATGGTAGCAGGGGCTGTTTGGTCATTTCAGTTTCCATATTAGTGAAAGATTACGACAGGACATCAGAGCTGGCCGAGAGTCTTGAGAGATAGAGATAAAGACAGATAGAGATACATACATACATATATAGAGAGAAGTGAGAGAGACCGTTAATTTCTGTTAGTTTATAGAATTCGGAAATGAGTGTAGAAGGAGGAGCAGCAGCAGCAGCAATGGTGTCTGACGAGGACATAGCTCAGGCATTGGTATCAGTCCTGCGTGATGCTAACCCTAGCGAGCCCTTGAGCCTCGACGGCGTCGTTCAGAAGCTCCAGTTCAATCTCGGATCCGACCTTTCCCACAAAATGGACTTCATCCGGGCTCAGATCCACCACTTCCTCCGCCCTCCGCCGCCGCCACCCGCCCTACACTCTCATCCGCAGCTGCACTTTCACCAGAAGGACCGTTTTGCCCCCTATCCCCACTCCAATTTCCCCCCTATCCATCCTTCCCAGCTCCCTCCTGAATACGCCGCCCATTTCCCCCAAAATTACGGGTTTCGCCCTCTCCATCCGCCTCCGCCGCCGATGTTAGTCTCGAATAGTGAGCCTTTTCCCTCATCTGCCGCCTCCACTGCTGTGCCTCACGCCCATGAAGTAGCGCCGGCTCCTGAACCCCCCAAAGACAGGTACGGACGGGCTGCATATCTATTTTCTTTTTGAGTTTCTTTTTTCGGTACATTTTTGTTCGGTTGGTGAGAAAGTGGAGAACTACTTCCTTTGCGTCTTGGACAATTTTCCTGCATTTGCTTACCCAACAAGCACTTAGGTCATCGTGGGTACATCATTTCCTATTTTAACTTTTCCTTTGGACTATTTTATTGCTTTCATTATTCCAAGCTGAGCTCATTTCTGTTAACTTACTGTTTATTGTCATTTACAAAAAGCAAATATCGCAGACGACAAGAACATTAGGCCAATGTTATACGACTTCTATACATGGAATTTATGAATTTATGAGTTTTTAAGTTCATATATACTGACCTCTTTTCTAATAAGCTCCTCATTAATTTTTTTTTTTTTAAAGATTAAAAACAGGATAATGTTATCTGAAGACTACTGTTTTCTCTGTGGAGTTTCATTTCTTGCATAATATCTGTTTGGCTATTAATAAGCATCTGATAAACGTATAGCTTTATGCGTAGAAGAAATAGCATGAAAGCTACCTATTTCGTGTTTTCTTCAGGTTTTATGCTTTTTTTTAGGTGGGGGGTAATGAGAAACATGTCCTCTCCTTATTGTGGTAGTTTATAATCTAATGGATATTTGCTGTAGCCTTTTTTATTTGGTTCTGCGTTTATTCCCTACAACTTTGTCGTTTCTCAAGCATTTATAGTTGCTGTTTTGCTTCACAAATTTTGCTTCCACTGTCTATTTAGTACTCAAACTGGAAAAAAGAGGAGAGGTGGCCCAGGTGGGTTAAACAAACTCTGTGGTGTTTCTCCTGAACTACAGACCATTGTAGGCGAGGCAAAAATGCCAAGGACTGAGGTCTGGCTATCAGGATATTTTTCACTCCAGATTGTTACTATTTTCTTAACTACATTTGTTCTTCTTCATCTAACTAGTCCATTTTATTCAGATTGTTAAGCAGCTATGGGCATACATAAGGAAGCATAATCTCCAAGATCCAAATAACAAAAGGAAGATAATTTGCAATGACGAGCTGCGCTTAGTGTTTGAGAC
This sequence comes from Ipomoea trifida, assembly GCA_003576665.1. NCBI lineage: Eukaryota > Viridiplantae > Streptophyta > Magnoliopsida > Solanales > Convolvulaceae > Ipomoea > Ipomoea trifida. The sequence continues at coordinate 13,155,450 of CP025645.1, forward strand.
AGACTGCACTGATATGTTCAAGATGAATAAGTTGTTGGCTAAACATATTACTCGTCTTGAACCTTCAGGTATGATCTGCATTTGTTTTTGTTTTTCAATGCAGCACCTTACTCTTCTCGCCCTACCCACCTGTCTACTGGGTGACCTTAATGCTTATGTAAAAGTGAAAACCTGCATTTTGACCACTACAGAGCCCACAGTGCAGATTCTGCAGAATACTAAAAGAATTAAGACAGATGAGGAGACTGGTAGTAGAACTGATGAATCTGTCCAAATAGTTATAATATCTGAAGCACTGGCAAACTTTTTTGGCACCAGTGAAAGGGAAATGTCTCAAGCAGAGGTCTTAAGGCAGGTCTGGGAATACATAAAGGTTAACCAGCTTGAGGTGAGTTGCCAAGTTATAGTTATTCGTTATGTTATTCTCAAGATATGCTTCTTTTCTTGATTATTGCAAATGTCATGGATTGAAGTCTACTAACCTAGATCTGGCAATTACTGTTTTCATCCTTCAGTATTCTCTTCATCAAGATATAACTTTGTTTAATCATTTAGTCCCCCCTAGAAGTTTTTCATATAGGCACTCAGAGAATGCTTATTCTGGTATGTACATAATTTCACGCCAAGCATATAGATTAATTAGAAAATGCTAAGTGATTACTTTGATGCAGAAAAAAACAATCGACTAGCAGGGCTGTACAAATGTGATCTGACTCTGCATAATACTAAGAATACCCAACTGTAGAATTTAGAGTGAGATTAACTAGTAATATCAATACCATGATCTCTACTTTTTGGGGCAAGACGACTTATCTTAGTACCTATGTCATAAATTATTCAAATACAGCCTACAAGAACTGATGTCTTAGAGACTATGCAAACTCTTTGAATCTCGCTAATAGCCTAATTCAAAATTTGATTTCAAATTAGCAATACTTAAAAAATAGCTATAAGTCCATAACTTATTAACATCATTTATTATGTTGTCTCCACTAGTCCACCTGATTTGGGGCTGACCATGTGATGTAGTGATATGCATCACCTTAAGCTCACATTTGTGTGTTCTCAACCACAAAGAGTGGACAATCATGACCCTAAAAGGTTCAAGAGGCTGAAGCTTGAGCTTTGTTGAAAGTCTACAGCCCCAGTTTACGCTTCAGTTTGAGATATCATGGTTAAGGACAATTTAGTCACAGTTTTTTTTTTTTAAATGATTTTGCTGTGGTCTTGAATTTTTTAGATTTTGCTGAGAACCTGCATAAATGCTCTTTTGTGATCCCTGATCATTAGTTTAATGATGAAATCTTCACTATGAGCTATATTTTCCAACTATTTCATAGTCTAATTGTATTTTCTGTTAAACATTCTAGGACCCTATAAACTCAATGGCAATACAATGTGATGCAAAGCTGCAGCAGCTTCTTGGATGTGAAAGCATTTCTGCGCTGGGTGTACCAGAAATGCTGGCACGCCATCATCTGTCTAAGAGATCTTGACAGCTAATGATATCATTGGTTAGTGTAGTCTATGCACCAAATTTTTTGATTGGTTAATTAGTATTAACATTTCTTATTGCTTAAATTTTGTAATATACTCTTACTGGGAAGATCCAATTATCTTGCAATCAATCTGTCACTAAGTAAAACTGTGCAAGGAGCAATTGAATGAAAGTGCTTAGAACACTTTTTGTCCAATCAAAACACAAATATCATATTCTCTCTCTCTTTATATACAAGTATATTCTTTTTGTGCCAAAAGGTTAACTCTTCATCTCTCCACCCAGATTGATGCATGTGTCATTGGTTGCAGATACTAGATGCTGATGCTAACTGTTAATCATCCAAATATGCGGTGGAGAAAAACGTTTTGCTGGCTTCCCCCTTGTAAGAAATGCCATGTTAATGGTTTTTAATTTTGTGAACAGGAAGGTAAAATATGGTGGATAGGATTGGAAATGTGCTCTGGGTGATTTAGAAGTTTATTTATTAGGTGTCTGTAAACCCCCAGAGTGTTTATCTGTATAAGCTAGGCTGCTGCTTTTTTAATGTCATTTTCTCTTACTTCCTGTAAAGATGGAATAGTTTCACAGAAGAGAAGAATGTAAAGCTGATTACCCTACACCCCTCCTCTTCTATTCAGTATTCTCCAATAGTTTACAAGGTTGTAGTGGTTCATTGAAAAATATTTGAGGTTTTGAATTTTTATTTCTTTTTACTTACTAAAATAAATATTTATTTTAAAACTTGATTAAAAACATAAAACTCCTGAGCTACCTAGAACTGAGGGTTAAAAATATGTTTAATACGAGTACAATTAATTAATATGATAAAAAGTGAAAAATATCACGCCTTGAAATAAATAGAACATATAAATAAGCTTGGTTGGCGGTCCACTTTTATTTCTTAAGAGAACTCTCGAGAAGTCAAGAGTTTAAACCTCTTGCTATAGACCAGACCGGTACGAACATAAATTAGTTGGAATATGGTACGAACTTAAAAGTACCTCCTACAGTTAGGGTTTGACCAAAAAAAAAAAATATAACACATCTGTAGGGTTATGTGATATAACTTAAACCGAACACTTCCTTAATGCTTTTAATTATGTGATTCATGGTTTTAGCAAGAATATATGGCATCTGAAGAAAAGACAAACTGCATTTTCAGTGTGGAGAGGCAGAGGTTAAAATCAAAATGATACATAGGAGCAGGCAAAGGCAGCAGGGTTTCCCCAAAGTCCAAATGGTCATCTTTTAGGGAGTTTACAGAGTTCATCTGAGAAGACCAGGCCATCTGGAATCAGTATGAATTCTTAACACAAATGGCCAAAATTGCTTGCTATTGCTATCTCCACTCACATTCTTTCAATGTTGGGCTGGATGGGTGGTGTCTTTTCTTCTACCCTCCTACTCTATCTTCTATCTTCTATCTTGAGGATTCATGTCTCTGGCTGTGTGGCCCACCAAATATTGGCCTCATATAAGCATCATCAAACCTCCTCCAATAAGAATGCACAGTATAAGCCGGTCTTTCAATGAGCATGGACAAACTGTCCTTTGCGCGCAGAATGTTGGTTGCTGCTGATTCTTCAAACGAAAGCAACGGAAGCCTCACATCGTCGTCCTTAGAGATGCTTGGTTCCCGGTCTAAGTTACTCTCGTGAGATATGCTTGGTTCCTGGTCTATGTTACTGTCTTGACAAGGAAGCAGGCAACATACAAGCGGTTTCGTCAAAAAACCAAATACCTGCAGTAGCACCCACAAGGCTTTTAGTCAAACTAATTATTCCTCGTGCCAAGAAAATGGTTTGCAACGGGGGAAAATTTTACCCAACCAAAACGAAAAGAGACGAGGGTAAGTAGGGTGTAGAAATCACTTGCTTACTATTGTGCTGAAAAGGACTACGATGATTGTTATTGTGACCATTGTAGCATGGGTGGGATTGAGTGTGATGCCGTAAAAAGTGAACTGAATCCACCAAAACACAGTATGAAAAATAACTATATATGTCAGCCCAGCCCAGTCGTAATAATTGTTTATTTGTCTTATTACAATACGAAGCACAAAGGCGTACCTGATTGAATGCCAAAGCAATGGATACAGCTCCCCTCATCAGCCCGGCCCACCAAATGATCACCTAGTTGACCAAAGATAAAGCGACGAGATAGAGGTTGAAACTCGAGATTTGAGTGAGAAGCTAAGCTAATTTTCATCATATATGACAAGGTTGTTTTACGAAATGAAAATTCTAAAATATATTAACCTGGTGCTTGAATGTTATCGAAGATGACCTTGTGCGGTTCCGGTTCATACAGTTGGAAAGAGCGGAGAGCGGGAATACAAAAGCTGCACGACCTACTAGTGTCACTAGGAGGACAATACCAGATGCAGCTGCCGACTTCCAAACACTAACCGGACCATGGACAACGAGAGAATAAAGAGGGATGCATCAGTCGAGGATAATAATCATATCGTGAGCCACAAATTGTTACTAGTAAATGAACCAATTCCTTCTTTAGAGGGTAACGAGAACCAAATGAATACAAGAAGCGATATGTATCGAATATTAAAATTAATTTAATTAACTGTCTTAGAATATGAATTCACCTCAAATCGCTCATTTTCCACTTTTCAATGTCCAGAGCATCCATTCCAACATACAAAAATATGAATGTTTCTGCAATGAAAGATAGAGTTGCGAATACATGCCTGCAATAGCAAATCCAAAGCATCAACTATCAATTATCCTTTGAAATTTTCAAAATGTTCATTTTCGTTCTAAGCACATCTGCTTAGCTTAGTAGCATCACGGGATTGATTATTTACACAGTTCAATGAACAACCAGCACAAATTAAAGTCTTACTAACAACAGATATAAGGATGTGATTAAATGTATTAAGGACCGGGTCGCACATGCCTGGTAGTAATTCTTGAACCTTCGGTCACATTGTGCCATGCATAGTGAGACATAAGAACTCCGCACAAGAATACAGTTAAAATCCCGCTGAGGTTGAACAACTAGTAAAACAAATTAAAGGTAGAGAAACTCAAACTCGTCAAACAAATTTCAACATATGAAGCTATGAGATGCAAGTCTATGTGCGCTCTATACCTCGGCCAACATGTAGGATAGATATGCCATTAAAATCATGAGAGCTACTTCTCGAACAGTGGAATGCCTAAATGAACAATACCCTTTAGTTGTCACTCCGAAACTTGTCAGCCTTCATATCTGGTATGTAGTCAAAATGACAAAAATAGTATATTTACCTCCCAAAGTACAAAACCCTTAGAATGAACGAGGTCAATAGCCCAACCTGCAGTGAGAAATGAAAACAATCAGCTAGTATAAGATTGGCAACCCTAAATCTTAGACATAATAGCATGAGTAAAGAATACCCAACACTGTTACTTTGTTGAAGAGTTAACTATAACGATAAGTACACCATAAAACATACAAATAGCACGAACTTACACCAACTCCGAGAGCAGTGCTTGTGGAGAAAAGGTACAAAAAATCAAGGAGAACACTAACTAAAGCCCAGCCATCGAGTCTATTAACATCAATCTTTTGAATCGCATTGAAGAGGACAACCGATGTAGCATCATTGACTACACCCTCCCCAAACACAAGGCTATACAGCAGGGGAGTCTCCTCTTGATTCAATACCTACACACCAACTTTCAAAATCAAAGTTTGCTTTCTTTTTTCAATATTTTTAATTGAATCAAACCAGCACGCGACTTCATATGCCAATTAACTCGCCTGCAATGTACAAACGGTGTCTGTTGCCGAAAATATGGCACCAATAGCTTAATCAACAAAACAATGGAATAAAGTTAGTTTAGATGCAACAAAGTGGGTGAGAATTGAGAAAGGAGCTTAAAAGAGCAAAGATGGAGCAGACCGAGATAGTCTCGAACAGTCAAGCCAACAATATCGAGCATTGAGAAGAGCAACCAACTGCCTATACAACAAGAGTAAATTAACCATCAAGAACAAGGAGAAAGGGAGCAAAAGAGAAAACCCCACTTGACCAAATCAACATAACACCTGTACTAATTATGCTTGTTGATATGAAAACCCCAGCAACTCCAAACAGCATAATAGTTAAGAAATTTTGAAAGAAGTGTTTCTTCTTGACCTGGAACCTGGTGACACAAATATATAATAATATATATAGTAACTTCTATTCTACATGAAATGGCAGAACCAATAAATAAATAGTTTTCAGAAAGTAAAAGCTCTGAATTGAAAAAAGTAGATACCCGGCATTGAATATAATCGGTGGAAGCAGATATATAAAGAACAGCTCTTCATTGAATCTGAGTATGTGAGAGCTTTTCCCCTTTCTAATCAACAAAATGACTGTCCCCGCAATAAACCCCTTATTAATCAAACAATGCAACAAAATAGATTAAGATAACACGATTGATATCAATCGTACAAACACAAAAGCTGTAATCTTTCTTTTCTTGCACATATATATAGAAATCAATAGATAGATAGATAGATATTGTTGAAAAGGAAAAATGATGGAGATGTATAGTACGATGAAGATGGCGGCAATGGACTCGTTGAACCATCGATTATCTTCTAACAAATGTCCAACCACTAAACAGAGGCAGAGAAGAGCCACGAAGACGGTAATGGGTACCACCTGCTCGTGGTTAGGGGTGCTGCTTCCGAGGTTTGTACCTGCATATTCCAAGACGCGCATTTTTTGTGGGAGCAGAGATTAAGGTTGTTGTTTGTTGTTGGTTGAACATATCCCAGAAAGGCAGAAACAAAATGGGGAAAACTTAGCGGTGGATTGTAGAAGAGGGGAGATTTGCAGATCTTTCATCTTTGCAGCGGCAGTGTAGCGAGTAGCGAGTAACGACAGTGTCTGGTGGTGATTTGCCCGGGAAAACGCCTAACGAAATGCTGAGTGTTTGGACTGTCACCGACACGTGGCGCTATTCCGCAGCAACTTCTGAACGTGTCGCTTGGGAGGGGATCCCTGTGAATCAGCTAGCCCCGGTAGACTCTATCTCACCCCATAATCTCTTTGTTTTTTGTTTCTGTTATTGTTTTTTTGAGTTAATTCCACTTTTGTCCCAGATTTATAGGTGATTGTCTACTTTTAGCCCTTTTTTTTTTTTTAGAATATTCATTTTTAGTCGTAGCATTATTGTGGTGTTACCATTTTTGGTCCTCTATCAACAAAACAGTTTAAATGTCTTTAAATACAATGGTGTTTCAACCTTCAATTATGAATTTTTTCATAAAAATAAATGTAAAAAATATAGCGGACCAACTTACTTTGTATAAAAAAAAAATCAAAATGTCATTGTATTTAACAACATTTCAACGATTTTTTTTATGGAGGACCAAAAATGGCCATGCCACAATAATATTATGACTAAATGGGGATGTTTTAATAAAAAAGGACTAAATGGGGATGTTTTAATAAAAAAGGACTAAAAGTGGATTACAATCCACTAATATATATATATATATATATATATATATATATATATATATATATATATATATATATATATATATATATATATATATATATATATATATATATATATATATATATATATTTATGTCTTTTGTTTTTTTGTTTTTGAGTTCGAACAGTGAATGCCTAAATGAACAATACCCTTTAGTTGTCACTTCGCGAACTTTGTCAGCCTTCATATCTGGTATGTAGTCAAAATGACAAAAATAGTATATTTACCTCCCAAAGTACAAAACCCTTAGAATGAACGAGGTCAATAGCCCAACCTGCAGTGAGAAATGAAAACAATCAGCTAGTATAAGATTGGCAACCCTAAATCTTAGACATAATAGCATGAGTAAAGAATACCCAACACTGTTACTTTGTTGAAGAGTTAACTATAACGATAAGTACACCATAAAACATACAAATAGCACGAACTTACACCAACTCCGAGAGCAGTGCTTGTGGAGAAAAGGTACAAAAAATCAAGGAGAACACTAACTAAAGCCCAGCCATCGAGTCTATTAACATCAATCTTTTGAATCGCATTGAAGAGGACAACCGATGTAGCATCATTGACTACACCCTCCCCAAACACAAGGCTATACAGCAGGGGAGTCTCCTCTTGATTCAATACCTACACACCAACTTTCAAAATCAAAGTTTGCTTTCTTTTTTCAATATTTTTAATTGAATCAAACCAGCACGCGACTTCATATGCCAATTAACTCGCCTGCAATGTACAAACGGTGTCTGTTGCCGAAAATATGGCACCAATAGCTTAATCAACAAAACAATGATTAAAGTTAGTTTAGATGCAACAAAGTGGGTGAGAATTCAGAAAGAATCTTAAAAGAGCAAAGATGGAGCAGACCGAGATAGTCTCGAACAGTCAAGCCAACAATATCGAGCATTGAGAAGAGCAACCAACTGCCTATACAACAAGAGTAAATTAACCATCAAGAACAAGGAGAAAGGGAGCAAAAGAGAAAACCCTACTTGACCAAATCAACATAACACCTGTACTAATTATGCTTGTTGATATGAAAACCCCAGCAACTCCAAACAGCATAATAGTTAAGAAATTTTGAAAGAAGTGTTTCTTCTTGACCTGGAACCTGGTGACACAAATATATAATAATAATATAGTAACTTCTATTCTACATTAAATGGCAGAACCAATAAATAAATAGTTTTCAGAAAGTAAAAGCTCTGAATTGAAAAAAGTAATACCCGGCATTGAATATAATCGGTGGAAGCAGATATATAAAGAACAGCTCTTCATTGAATCTGAGTATGTGAGAGCTTTTCCCCTTTCTAATCAACAAAATGACTGTCCCCGCAATAAACCCCTTATTAATCAATCAATGCAACAAAATAGATTAAGATAACACGATTATCAATCGTACAAACACAAAAGCTGTAATCTTTCTTTTCTTGCACATATATAGAAATCAATAGATAGATATTGTTGAAAAGGAAAAATGATGGAGATGTATAGTACGATGAAGATGGCGGCAATGGACTCGTTGAACCATCGATTATCTTCTAACAAATGTCCAACCACTAAACAGAGGCAGAGAAGAGCCACGAAGACGGTAATGGGTACCACCTGCTCGTGGTTAGGGGTGCTGCTTCCGAGGTTTGTACCTGCATATTCCAAGACGCGCATTTTTTGTGGGAGCAGAGATTAAGGTTGTTGTTTGTTGTTGGTTGAACATATCCAGAAAGGCAGAAACAAAATGGGGAAAACTTAGCGGTGGATTGTAGAAGAGGGGAGATTTGCAGATCTTTCATCTTTGCAGCGGCAGTGTAGCGAGTAGCGAGTAACGACAGTGTCTGGTGGTGATTTGCCCGGGAAAACGCCTAACGAAATGCTGAGTGTTTGGACTGTCACCGACACGTGGCGCTATTCCGCAGCAACTTCTGAACGTGTCGCTTGGGAGGGGATCCCTGTGAATCAGCTAGCCCGGTAGACTCTATCTCACCCCATAATCTCTTTGTTTTTTGTTTCTGTATTGTTTTTTTGAGTTAATTCCACTTTTGTCCCAGATTTATAGGTGATTGTCTACTTTTAGCCCTTTTTTTTTTTTAGAATATTCATTTTAGTCGTAGCATTATTGTGGTGTTACCATTTTTGGTCCTCTATCAACAAAACAGTTTAAATGTCTTTAAATACAATGGTGTTTCAACCTTCAATTATGAATTTTTCATAAAAATAAATGTAAAAAATATAGCGGACCAACTTACTTTGTATAAAAAAAAAATCAAAATGTCATTGTATTTAACAACATTTCAACGATTTTTTTATGGAGGACCAAAATGGCCATGCCACAATAATATTATGACTAAATGGGGATGTTTTAATAAAAAAGGACTAAATGGGGATGTTTTAATAAAAAAGGACTAAAAGTGGATTACAATCCACCTATAAATCTAAGACCAAAAATGAAATTAACTCTTGTTTTTTTTTTCCTCTTGCTTTTTGCTTTTTTTTTTTTTTTTTTTAAATACATTAGATATCCCGCTGATCTGAATCTCACCAACCACCCTAGCAATTCTTAAATTTTCACTCTTATCTATCTTTATAAGTTTTCACCTCTGATTAATCAGGTCTCTCCGGGACTCTCTCTAAGTTTTAAGTGAGTTTCGAATCTTCACCTTGTCACTACAGCAATGCTTTAGAGTAATTAATCAAACCAATTAAAGTGATTAATCGAACCAATTGAATTAGCCACACATGTATCTTAAACTTTTATCTAAATTTTTGTATATGTAGAGTAAAGGGCAGAGCCCTAGTTATATTGTAGACCAAAGTGCATATATGCATGTTGTTACATGCGCTCAACATCATATATATATATTATATATATATATATATATATATATATATATATATATATATATATATATATATATATCTTTTTATGTCTTTTTTTTCTTTCTTTTTTTTTTCAAATAAAATTATTGTGAAAAAAAATTTAATTGAGATCTTTTAAAGAACACATATATTGAACTACTTTAGTGTATATAAGGTCATTATTTTAGTGTAACTAGTATTTTCGCCCGTGCGTTGCACGGATTGGATTTGTTATAATATTTTAAGAATATTTAGATCATATACAATTATATAAATTATAACATCGAATATTATATAGCGCAATTGATGAAATTGGTTGGATCGATTATGGTTTTTGATGTTTTTCTTGATTGAATTAGAGCAAATAATTGTCCAATTACCCAATGCGATGCACGGATAAATTTTTTATTATATATTTAGATAATAAAAATAAAGATGAAATTATAAAAAATTCTAATATTGAACATATACATTTATTTGATTATAAGATTAGTACGAAAGTATTACTCAATTAATTGAATAATGTATCAGTGGAGCAATGTTGACTTTTTGTGCTTCAGTATGTGAGAAAGTAATTATGAACAGATATTGCCTAATATATGTGCAATTATACTTTTATACCTTAAGTATATTCATTTTAATCATATCGCATTTAGTTTTTTTTTCTTCCTCCACATGTGAATGAACTAATTTTAATTATTAAAAAAATCTAACAATCCATGTTTTTTTTTTTAAAGTTTAAACAATTAAAGTTTTCAAAAGAAATTGTTATTAATTTTTGGAAAAGGTCAAATAGATCCCTAAACATTTCACACAAAGTCAATTAGGCCCTTAAACTTTTAAAAAGTGTAATTAAATACATAAACTCATGATTTTAGTTCAATCTACCACATTTAGCAGGTTAACAACAAGTTACTTCCGGTAAAATCCTTTGGCAGCTTACTTGGTCCAAATATTAATATTTAATTCACCACATAAGCATAAGTTAAAAAATAAAAAAATAAGTCCAATTCATTTCACTCTTCGTCTTCTTCTTCTTTATTCATTTCAATGCTTCTTCTTCTTCTTCTTTTTCTTTAAGCTGGACTATCGGGTCGTTTCAGTCTACAAAAGAGAGCAGCATTGGATCTCAAACCCGAACCAGGAATGGCGTCACCATGGGCAATTTACTCTCTACTTTCAACTCTCTTTTTCTTAGCACAATCGAGCAGCAACAGTAACCACGTATACTTGCCGTGTGCGGACATGAAGGTGCAGAGGTCAGAAAACTTCTCCTTCGGCATTCTGTTGTGCCCAGGAACTCCACCTTTGCCAACGTAAAAAACAACAACAACAACAACAAAAACATTCACTTTATCGAAAACAATACTCCGTCGACGTCGCTCCGAACTCAGATCTGAATAGAAACACTCCATCCTCACCACATCAGTGTCGTCACAATACCCCAGTACTTCCGGTCGTCACAATACCCACTATTGACTCTATTATGGTGTAGTATCTGTTCATAGTTACTTTCTCAACCAAATGAAGCACAAAGAACTAATATTGCCTTCACTGAAGCTCGAACCCACCACTCTCATGTTGGGTGCCACTTAACCACAAGCTCTTTGGCATGTATATTAAATTTTGTTTTTATAAATATATAAAATGAATATTGTGAACTTATTATAAAGTGAATGAAAATACATGTGATGTATATTTAGTTTTGTGTTTATAGACATTAAATTTTAGGTTCGTGGACATATAAAACAAATATATTAACATAGCACACGACAAATGTTATTAAACATAATACATCTGTAGTATAATTTTATGTACATTAAACATTGTTTTTATGAACCTACTATATAATAATTAATACTCCGTAAATGATATGATGTATATTTATTTTAGTGTTAATGGAAATTATTTAATTAAGATTTAAATTTATTGACATATAGAACAAATTTTATAAAAAAACGATAAATATTATTCAACATAGATATATAATATAATATTTATATGCATTAAATTTTATTTTCATCAACACATAAAATGAATATTATAAACCTAGCTACTAATATATATTATCCGATGATGAGTGGACATTTCTCAATTGCCGCCAGCATTCCCATTTCCCACCAACATACTTCTTGTTCTTGTGACAGTTCTGATGCTTTAATTTATTGTGAAAGGCATACATGATTGGGGCCTAGGTCCTTGAGCCCAATTGGCATAAATGATCGATGGACTCTAGTTCACTTTGCAAGAGGGACATAAATTCATGCTCACAATTTTAAAATTTTATGTTTATAATTTTTTAGTTTTATGTTTACAATTTCATAATTCTATGTTTATAATTTTAGAACTCTATATTCATAATTTCATAACCCTATATTTAATAGTATAACACAAATTTTGAATCTATATAACGAAATTGTAAATATAGAATTCAAAAATTGTGAATATTGAGTAATGTAATTTTGTATATTACAATTTAAAATTGTGAACATAAAATTTTATTTTTTTTTTCGAAATGAGAAAATATAGTTTTTAAATTGTGAACATAAATTTTGATACACCTTCCAATGTGAACCCAAATTCATAGTATAATTTGCCATGCAAACCATTATTACCAGAAAATTAAAACCATTTACTTGGCATGATGTAATGTCCAAATGCTTTACTTTTTTTTTTTTTTTTTTTTTTTTGTTTGTTTTGAAAACCAACCAGCAGCAAACTCAATAGCTCAAAACCAGATCTAAAATACAACTTGGTGAGAAGAAATTCCACACAACAAGGATAGAAGAAGAACCCGTCGCACATACAAGAACATGAGCTAAGTGATTCACTAACCTCTTAACATGGCGAACTAAAATTTTTCCAATATCACTATCAAGTAAACGACACTGTCTAATCAAAAGACCAACATAAGAAAAGTCTTGACATGAATAATTAAAATTGGAACAAAAATTTAAACAATCATACTCAACGACTACAATTAATAGTATTACGACTCTTAAGCAAAGTAAATGCTTCCTTCACGATCATAGTTTCAACAAGATAAGGATCTCGTGAGCAGTTCAAATGACCTCCACAAACTGCCACAAAATTTCTTTCACGATTACAACCCCAAAACCCACATAGTCATTCAAAAATAGCAACGCCAACATTGCACTTCAACATACATTTTGGAGGGGGCATCCAAGAACTAGGAGACTCCATTGAATTAAGCACCAGACTGACTAAGAATAAATAACTAATTTACTAAATATTTTTTTTTATAACCAACTAATACTATCAACTATTCGAAATAGATAACACAGTCAATTATTAGTTATCAGCTAAACCAATAAGCTACTTCGTATTAGTTATTGGCCCTGTTTGGTAAATGGCTGTTAGCTGATTGGGTTGGCTGTTTGGGTTAGAAAGTATGATTTGTTGATAACATTAGCTGATTGTAGAAAATTGTTTGATAGATTAGCTATTAGCTGATAGTTGTTTGGTACTATTTTTTTTCTCAAAAAGCTAATTGAAAATGCTGTTTTGAGTAGTTTTTTGAATTTTAGCATTTTGGAGTTAAAAAACTTATTAATCAAACAACTAATAGTGGTCAAATAAGTCAAAATTGACATGATTATTTACCAGACAGAGCCAATAAGGCAATAACTAATTACCAAACACACCAAAAAATTAGTTGGACAACAAAGAGTATATAAAATTATAAATCACATTAATATTATCGTTTTATTACAACATCGTTACATGTTTCAAATAATTAGTTATAAAAAATATAATTAAGCTATGATGCATAATAAATTAATCTCAATGTGTATTCACATTTTGTTTTAATTTATAGAAAAATCAATTATTATTGTTAAATCGTGTATTATGGATGAAGTTCGCTTTATTTGTAATTTTAACAGATAAAGGAATATAAAAAGGTAAATAAGCCTATAATATCAATAACAAGTTAATGAGTTTAGTCGGACCAACTCAGTTAAAGTTGTTTATTAGTATATAGTCCATGGGTTTAGATGGTGACAAATTAGATGATTTGATGGTGAATTTAGGAGAAAATAAAATATTGGAATATGCAACTGAAAAAGGAAAAAAGAAAAAGGGAAGGTGGCGATGGAGATGCAAGAATGTAGTATCTCCGTATGAAATTTGGAGACTAACAGAAAATCTCTCTCCTCTCTCTCTCTATCTCTCTCTCATTCTCTCTCTCCATATTGTCCTCAATTTCAATCCCCTCTAAGGACACACATCCTAATCCTTCCATCATTATTAATGGCATCCTCTTCTCTCTTCGCCTCCTTCTCCACCGCCTCATCCCACCAGCAGTCTAACGGCCTGTGACTGTGACCGCGACTGCGAGGAGAGTCGCCTCTGCGTCGTCGTCGTCGTCGGTCGGTCGGTCGGCTTCTGCTCCTCTCCGTCCCACAATGCCGACGCCGTCGACACAACTCGCCGGCCTCGGGAAGCAATCCGCCGCCGCCGCCGCCGCCGTCGGCGACAATGACAAGGGTGTCAAACGATCTTCCGGTAAACTGAAGAAGGCCTTCAAAAAGGCGATGCTCGGTAACGTCGTCATCAGGGCCTTCTTCAAGAACAGGTCGCGCCGTCCCAGGAATCCCCCCGAACTTGTCGCCCAAACAACCTCGTTGCTCAATGGCCTCTATTCCTTTGACGATCACGCCGCCGGTAAACGTTTCCACAAGGTAACTCATCTTTCAATCCCATTGTTTCGCGCCTAATTATTGAATGATAAGGATGTTTATATACATACATTTTAAGGTTTCAGCCTGTAGCCATTGATGAAGGACAATTGTACTCTGATTATAATTATCAAATCGTTTTCTGTTTCCCTTCATACCAGATCTAAACCGGTTATATGTGTGTATTTTAACATCTTCTTAGATACAGAGTATTTGGTTGCATACTCTGTTCATTATGAGATTTTGAAATTTGTTATGGTTATGGATGATATAATAATGGAACTTGTTAAGGAGATTGAGTTATTTAATCATCTGTATTTGACTCTGTCAGATGTTAGTTTGCAAAGCCTAAATTTTCATTAATGTTATTTGTAGAGTTGTAGGGCCAGGAAAGATTTTCTGTGTTTTCATTCTCATTCTGTAATTAATTTAATGTTGTTCATGTCTTGTCTTATTCAGATTGCGGAAATAGACACTCATATTAGGGATATAAAATCAATTCTATATGGCAGCAGTGAATCTGAGCCTGCTGCTGAAGCTTGCGCCCAACTGACTCAGGAGTTCTTTAAAGGGAATACAATGCGGCTCCTTATCCTTTGTCTTCCCAAGTTGAATTTGGAGGTGATCATAAATATAGCACTGGAATTTTTCAATCCTTCTCTTGAATACAGTTAATATTTTGGACGTATCGAGATGAGATTGTATTTCGGTGTTTAAATGATACACTCTTTGCCATGTCCCATTTTTTGCCTCGGTGTGCATAAATTGAATCGTTTCCTTTTCTAGGCCCGTAAGGATGCCACCCAAGTTGTTGCGAATTTGCAAAGGCAGCCTGTTAACTCGCGCTTGATTGCTTCTGACTACTTGGAAGCCAACAAAGATCTTGTGGATCATTTGGTATCTGGGTGAGCTAGTGCTTGCTGTATTTTCTGTTCCATTCTGCTCAAAGAAGTGGCTGATTAACTCAATTCAGCTTTGAAACCTGTTATTTATCTACATACTTCGGTTCTGCTCACTATCATTGAATTTAAAGACCATATTTCCTTTGCTGCATTTTTCTATTTCTCGACACATATATCAAGTGCTTACATTAGGTTTTATAGATACGAGGATTCAAGCCTTGCTTTGCACTATGGAGCAATGCTGAGGGAGTGCATCCGGCACCAGGTTGTTGCCAGGTATCAGCTTTAGACACCGCTATTTGTTATGGCTGCCAGTGTTGTATTGATTTATTTATCATTAATTATTCTGGATGTAGATTTCTTTCGTTTCTCGCAAATGGTTAGCCATACACCCTGACACTGTACCCGTAACCCAAGTTTTGCTGACAAATTTTATCTTTTTTATTTCTAAGCCTGTGATTATCTCTATTATTCATTTGTAGTGAACTTCTTTTCCCCTTGATTTGTTGTTATTTTCAGGCATATCTTGATGTCAGAGCATGTCAAGAAGTTTTTTGACTACATGCAACTTCCAGAATTTGATGTTGCTGCAGATGCCGCAACTACTTTTAAGGTCATGTGTAGTGTTTACTCTCTCTCTCTCTCTCTCTCTCTCCCCCCGGGGGCATGCCCTCCTAGTCTATGGCATTTTAGTTGACTCTTGCGGTCTTCACTATTGATACTATTATTCTCTGCTCCTCAATGTCACTCCTTTTGATTTTGGATTCCACTTTTCTCAAATCTCAATTGTTTAAGGTTCATATAGTGCAACATTGATTATCATTTACACTTTCTCCTTTTGCTTTCATGTGACTTGCATTTTCTATATCCATCAATATTACTTCAAAAAATAAATGGAATGCCCTTCAAGTTAAAAATAATTTAATT
Source organism: Ipomoea trifida (assembly GCA_003576665.1). NCBI lineage: Eukaryota > Viridiplantae > Streptophyta > Magnoliopsida > Solanales > Convolvulaceae > Ipomoea > Ipomoea trifida. Next base: position 13,171,831 of record CP025645.1, read on the forward strand.
GATCACGTTGATTCTTTGTAGAACATGACACTAATCTTTGTGGATTTTTGCAATTCATTTCAGGAGCTTTTGACCCGGCATAAATCAACAGTGTCAGAATTTCTTTCTGAAAACTACAATTGGGTATTATATTCTTTTTATGTGGTTCATATTTGTCTTCTAACGCGATATATTACCAATCATTTTATTGATGGCGGGTGAAATCTTACTGTTCTGTTATTGGCTCTAGTTTTTCACTGAATTCAACTTTAAACTTTTGGGATCACCAAATTATATTACCAGAAGACAAGCTGTGAAGGTAAGAGCGAGATGTTTGAGCTTTATTTACTTTATCTGAAAGGACCTTTGAGCTTGTCTTTCTCCTGTTCACTCACTGTCACTCTCTATTTTGTCAGCTTTTGGGTGATATTTTACTTGATCGTTCGAATTCTGGTGTGATGATACGCTATGTCAACTCATTGGATAATTTGATCATATTAATGAATCTTTTGAGGGTAAGATATAATAATGCTCGAAATGCGGCTGTGTGCTCAAATTGTGATGGAAGCTGATGGTTTTCTCATGTTGCAGGAAACGAGCAAGCCCATCCAGCTAGACACCTTTCACGTGTTCAAGGTTTGACCAAACACATTCATAGATATATCTTAAATTCTTAATCCCTCCTAAATATGCATGCCCTTTTCTTACCCCGGTTGTGTTGAGCCAATTACAGCTCTTTGTGGCTAATACAAATAGACCACCCGGCGTTTCCAGCGTGCTTGCTAACAACAAAGACAAGCTCCTCCGCCTCTTTGTAGGCTTGAGGACCGACAAAGGTGATAACTTCCTCTGTTCACAAATCACAATACATTGCTTTGCTTGTAGTAGTTTTGTCTTCTTACTGAACGAAAGAATTGTGTGTGGGAATGCAGAGGATGAAGTATTCGAGGCAGACAAAGCTCAGATCTTGAAAGAAATCGGTGAACTGGAACCACCGCGGCAGTCTGGAGATGTTTATAAGCTTCCAAGAACACCATTGTGCTCCGGAGAACTGCAGCACGATGTTTGTCCATTGCCTCTGCCTGCTCCAGTGAATGAATGATATGGTCGCCTAAAATATATATATATATATTTTGTATTTAAAAACACCGTTCCCTGTTTCTGATAATTGGATTTACCCGTTGTCATATTCGGAAGGGAAAGGGTGGTATTCTTTAATTTCTTTTTATTTTTTAATTTTTAATTTTTAATTTTTTAATTTTTTTTTTCCTGTTATGAGGACTCGCCTTGTTCTTTACCCTTGTAATTCTTCTATTTGCTATAATAATGTTTATACGAGAATTGGAGGAATGCATTTCTTCTTCTTACAAACAAATTAAATTAAATTAAATTAAATTGCAAATTTAATCTTTGAGTTACAATGTAAGTAAATTTGTTTTCAAAAAAATGTAAGTAAATTTCATTCAATTGACATGTAGTATGGGAGGTCATGAGTTCGAGTCTCAGTGGAGGAGATCTCGAAATTGACTCTTTGTGCTTCAACAGGTTGAGAAAAGTATAGATAAACAGATACTACAATGTAATAGGGTTAGTTGTATTCAAAAAAAAAAAAACTAATGTGTAGTAAGAACGTGACTAAATATACCATCTCGAGTCTTGACGACTAATTAAAATTATTAATATAACTCTATGTTAATTAGATCAAAATTCAAAAGTTACTTCAAGGGCTAAAATTGTAAAATAATAATAATAATAATAACTATTATTATTATTATTATTATGGCACTAAGTTGCTCTCCTATGGGAAGTTGTGAGTTCGAGTGTGATATTAATTCTTTGTGCTTTAATAAGTTGAGAAATTGTGGGTTCAAGTGTGATATTGATTCTTTGTGTTTCAATAAGTTGAGAAATATCATTTCATAAAATTTAAAATTTATTTATCGGGTAAAAAGAATAATGGGACTAGTGGGCTAGGCTTCAGCTATGGGCTTTGTATGCAACTCCGAAGCTGAGGAAACAATCCTAATTGTATCGTTTGTTTGGCGTCAATCATCCCAAGGCACTGTCTGAATCTGCGACGGGAGGAATATTTTCGCCGAGGTAAGCTTTTGCCCTCTGCTATAAACATGCTTTCTTCAGTTTTAGTAGTAGTACTGAAATAGATAGATCTGTCGGATCTTGGTGAGTTGGCGCTTCATAATCTCGCAGAGCTGGTTGCACTTCACATGTTCGATGAAATGCCGTAGTGCATAAATACAATCATTTCTTTTGATATTTTTGGTTTATAATGGGTCTTTGTGTGTTCTTGCTGATGAATTATGATCCCTTCATTTAAATGCACAATTTTCTCTGTAATAGTGCTAAGGTTAGTAAAATTAAGCACTTAATGGAGAAATTGTTTGTACTCTTTTGACCCACCTACCTGTTGAAGTTATATGCTATAGAACTGAGATCTCTTGCTAAACTCACAAGGTTATGCTGGCTGCTAAACTAGGAAATATTTGCAAATGGCAACATGAATGATCACAGTATATCAAAATAAAGTATTGTTTGCCCATTGGATTTCAAGTAACTAGAGAATGCTTTGCATTAGTTTTTTTATTTTTTATTTTTATTTGAATTATCAGATGGCGTTTTGCTCTCCCTCTACACCAGCCAAGTTGGCAGTGACAGTTGCTTCCTTCCTTGGGAGCGTCGCTATGTTTGCTTACGGTGTGCATCTTTCCTATGTGAATATTGCCCCTCAACAAGCTCGAACTAAGGCTAGGAATGATTTTGTCAAGGATCGAATAAGAAAGAAATATGGGAAATTATAGTGTACATCTAAAGTTGCAAGTTATATTAAGGACCTGTGCCTGATTTATTAGTATGCTGCCTCATATAAACAAGATAGAGAACTTCACTTGTTATATCCAAATGGCATTGTGAACATCTTGTAGAATAAATTTTTGTACATTTCCTGGAATTAATACAGTTGTGCTTGGTTTTTTGGGTAGTTTTGCATGAAATGATGACCAAGTAGACTCATAAACCAATTGTATAGTTGCCTTTAGACAGTATGGTGTTATTGGATGTATATTTTTTCTGTTATGATGTGTCCATGAGCCAGAATAGTAGGGTCCTATTGTCTATTCTGGGAGAAATTATGCAGCATATAGTGACTTTGAAAGCTGATACCTTTTTGAGTGTTTAGGGTTGAATTTCTAAGCCATTTGAATGAAAACTCATGAGAAAGCACCAAATTTAAAATATAGTTCTGCATAAAAAAATTCTGGAACTAAGGTTTAGGCATTAAACAAGATTCACAATTAGAGCTTTATACACAGATTAAAGAGTCTGTAGGGTTATACTTCCCCAAAAACATGTATAACAATAGACAGTAGTGAAGCTTTAACTTAGCTAAACTCAGAAGTCAGAACTATGCCTTATAATTTTCCTAGTAATAATGTAAATAAGAAAAGAAATAATAAGTGTACTCCACTACTCTCATGAACTAAAACTCCTAGCACATGACTTGAATTTAATAGAAAAATATAAAGAAAAAAACTATTCCTCTATTTCTTAGTCTTAGATATTGGTATCTCATATAATTCTTTCTACCTGGGACTATTTGGTTGTGTTTCCTAAACAGTAAACAATTTGATACAAGTCTTTTTGTTTTTGTCCCCTGGGGGCCTATTTGGCCAAGTCTTAAACACCAATAAAACCATTTACTTGGCATCTCTTTGTGCACAAGTCAAAAATTAAATTTTTTACACCAAAAAAAAAGTTGAAAATCTAAATGTATTTTATCAATGGATAATTATCCAACATACCGAATATACAATTTTATGGAGCAAAGAAATCAGACCAATGAAAGCCTCCCTATCATAACAAATAACAGAGTGTAAAGGGAAGCAGGAGTCAAAAGGATAGATATTGTCATATGCATCTTCATTTAAATGAAAAATTGAAGATCATGTATAAGAAATTTGGTTCTCAAGACATCACAATTTTTTGGACAGCTCTTAATGTACGGTGAGAGCCAATCTTAAATGGAACATTGCTAATAGTAAAATTTAATGGCAAAGGAGTAAGAACCATCTAATCTTAATATGACAAAATTGAGTAGAGATATGACTCTATCTAAGCAGCACCACCAGCAGCCTTCCCTTTCTTTCTTTGAATTTTCTTCATATAAAACTCTAGCTCCTTCCCCTCCAAAATGTAGCTGTAAAGTCCAAATGAACAAATTATAAGACAAATGTGCAAAAACACAAATTTCTACTTGAGCTATCACTGATTCTAGGCTTTTAAAAATAACTGAAACCTTCACACAAATCAAATATTATGAAATATTGAAAATTGAGAATTTAATATGATTTAAAACAAGAGCCATGCCAGGTAGCATTAATATTAATATTAATATTAATATTTGAACTATAACAATGATATTCCAAAATCAATAAATCATTATCTACACTAGACCATAAACACATCATTTTCATTGATGCTATAGAGAGATATTCATAAACCAATCTACTAAAGTTGGGTAGGCTGGTGCATTGAGTAGTACTAACCTACTAATTACACCATAATAAAAAAAAAATGCATTAGAATATTTTAATACACTAGCACACAAAACTTCCATAGCTAAAAAAAGCTTCCAATATAAAATAGGATCAGTGTCCCCACTCTTGGTCTATATAGGGCATGCCAGAAATTTGAAACTTAAATAATTTGCAATACTATTTAGTATTTACCCACAGTTTCTTTTTGGTCTCCTTTTTCTTTCTAACCATAATGGTTGCCTACAATATACCCTATAATTTGTTACCATAATTCTTGTGTTTAACAAAAGAATATTCAATTTCAGTTACATTTTGGATTCAAAATTAACACCAGGTTAGAACATAGCAAAGAAGAAAAGCCATACCCATCAGCACGACCACACTGGCCAGGCCTTGAAGCAATTGCAGCTAATAAGCGGCCACTCCCAAATTGCTCTTCAATATGTGGGTCAATTTTACGATCCTTTTGGCGTTGTTCCAGTTTCCTGAGGACATGGTTGCTCTTCTTCTCCTCCGGAGCAGCCTCAGTCTCCTGAGTACACAAACAAAAAAGAGATAGGAAATTAGCTGGCTGCAATATATTATAGATATTCCAAGCAATCACCCACTTAGAATAGAAATGTATAAAAGGCTTAACAACTTTAGGACATTTCCTTACCTCTCCTTCTTTCTTGGCAGAAGGAGCAGACTTCTTCTTGCGGCCAATGTCAACTCCATAGTGCTGGAGATACCACTGTTTAAACGGTGCAGCATCCACTTGAACAATGGCACTCTTAACCAAGGTCTGGGTCCTAACCAACTCATTATTTGAGGCATTATAAACCACATCCAAGATTCTGGTCTTCCTAGTCACAGCCTCGCTTCCCCAAGAGTAGTTCCCAGTGTCCAACCTCAGGGCACGCCACTTCACATTGCCTCCTCGAACCCGAACCCTTCGAACTGTTTTAGCATTGGGTGCCAGTTTTGTGTTTGCAGGTTGCCTTCCAAGCTCATACCTTTAGAGCAATCAAAATATACTGCTAAATTCAATGCATATTATAGCACAACATTTCCATTCTGAATTTTAATGATAGAATTTACCTAATAAATCAGCAATAAAGAAAATTAAAGTACAAACAAGCTAGAGGTTAGGAGACAGAAATTAACTTCTTTGACATACTTTCTCTTCTTCCTCCAAGCCTTCTGCTTGCCACCAGTGGCTCGTCTTTTATGCATCGAATCCCGAGAGATACCTATCACATATCATCATCATCATCATAATCACTATTTTCGTTCTTTCAATTCTTACATTCCGAAAAGGTTTGAGATTAGAGCAGAGACAGCAAGCGAGAATGAAAAGTTGGATAGATAAGAGTTGAATCCTTTACCCATGGCTGCCGGCGACGACGGACCCTAGGATTCAGACCGCTCTTCCCAAATTAATCGAACAAGTTGAGTCCGGGCAGCAAGAGGACGACACAGGACCCGATCCAACTGGGTTATTACAGCCGCGATCAAAAACCCTAATGCATTGCAGTTACAATTTTGCCCTTGACTAGCTCCCCAATAATGGGCCTAACACGGTCGTTCAAAAGGCCCAAATGCTCGTTTTCGGCAAATTACTGTGTAGATCATGAATGAATGCAATATACATTTTTAATGTATTAAAAATATATTATTTACCCACAAGATTTTTGGCGAATAATGTATTTTAGTATATTAAAAATATATCTTTTATTTATTTATTGTTCATGAAATATAATGATTGTTCATTTTGTTCTCGATATAAGTGAATTTCCTCCATTGATGGTATCGAAGCGCATTTTTTATTCTTTGGTTCTTTGTCACTTTCTGCATCAGTGTAGCAATCGCATAAGTGGGAAAGGGAACCCTGACCTGAGTAGCCATTTACATATGTGAGCCTGTTGCGGATAATTGATGCAAGGACTAAATCTTTGTGGTATTTTTGGAGCATCTGAGATGATGGGTTTTTCTGCTGCCGCTCCTAAATCATTGGCTCATTGTTTTTCTCTTAGAAATTCTGAGCACAAACGTGTGCAGTTTCAATCTTTCAAGTACCCACCAAGAAGGATCATTTCCTGCAAGCTTGAGTCGATGGGATTTGAAGAAAGAATGAGCCCGAATGAGGTATTAATCTATATCTACTTTGTTTATTCTGCAAAGATCATATTTTGTCATGTCCTCCATTGTTTTCAATGATCTTTTTGAAAAGAAGAATGCCATCTATTCGAGTTCAGATTGTAAGCTTGGATTTTGTTTTGCAATTAGTTTATCTCTAGGTATGATAATCTCTAGCGAGGCATTGCGTTTTTAGTATAGTTTTCATTGTAAGTTGGACGTGTGATTACATAGTGGAATGTTTGAATTGAAGAGTTATCCTTTTTATCTGTGAAATTATTTTTTAGATCACTATGGAATTCCGGTTGAGTTCAATTCTTCACATATGTCCTTTCCCTTGATTTCCCACAAAAGGTGCAATTCCCCCACCCCAGCCCCCACACCCACCCGGACACGGACAGGTAAATTACGGTGACTTAGTGGCCCATTAGCCCACCACATTGAATATGTTCATCATGGTTCTGGACTTTCCATCACAGCAAAAGTAGAAAAACACTTAGATGGTTGCTACATCTACTCTAGAAGTGCAAATAGACCATTTTTGTGTTCATCATGGTTCTGGACTTTCCATCACAGCAAAAGTAGAAAAACACTTAGATGGTTGCTACATCTACTCTAGAAGTGCAAATAGACCATTTTTGTCAGGACTAGCAAAGGAAAGGACATTTACCCCTACCCAAGGATGCTGGAGGAGGTAGGAGGTAAATCGCGAGTCGCACAATGAGTCCTCAGTTTTCACCCTTACCCCTTTACACTCTGCGCACAAGGAGTCTTCATCACTTCTGATCAATTTTGTGGGCTTTAGGTCTCCCGATGAATATATTAATTTCCAACATGCCACCAGAATAATTGGGATATGATATGATGTTTGTAGTTGATGACTTTCAAGTATATGTTTAACTGATGCTTTTTATCTGCGTCCTTTAAAACAAGTTGTTCACAAATGGTCTATTTCAGTGGCATTGGAGGTTCCATAGTCAATGATCCAAGTTTCAGTAGATTTCTAGACTAACAAGGGTTTAATTGATGAAACAGGTGAAGAAAGAGATTGGGAAATGTTATGAACTGATACATAGGCTTGGCAGGGGTGTTGTGTATTTGGGCTCTGCAAGGATGGGTCCTGGCCATCCACACTATACACAAGCATTTGAGTTGGGGAAAGAGGCAAGTATTTTTGCATGTTTTGGACTTTTGGTCTAAACCATTAAAGTTTCCCGAGGAAAACGAATATTGAAAGAGCACAGGGAGAGGATTATGTTTTGTTATCGTTATGTATGAAACTATGAATGATCTATGTCCAAATTTCAGCTACTGAATTCTTATTGACAGATTGCAACCCTCTTGGATTGTACTTCATGGTCGGGGGCTGGATCAGGCCTTATGGATGCTGTCACAAAAGGTGCTTTACAAGCCGGAAAGGCTGTTGGTGGTTTTAAGATAGGCAAAGAAGCTGGGGAATGGACGGCCACAAATTTTCACTCATACTTGCCATCAGAAACATACCTTACTTGCAGGTAAGTGTGACCTTCAAAATCTTTCTATTCTTTCCATTATTTTAAATACATACAGGATTATCAAAATTTTTCCAGGTTTTTCTCTGCGAGGAAGCATGGTTTAGTAGATGCTGCTGTTAGGTCTAGTAGCTTGGATAAGACGGCTGTGATTGGTCTGCCTGGAGGAATTGGCACTCTGGATGAGATATTTGAGCTTATGGCATTGATCCAACTTGATCGAATTGGCTCAGTTCTCCCCGTTCCTTTCCTTTTGATGAACTATGATTCGTTTTATTCAAAGCTGCTCGACTTTCTCCATGAATGTGAGAACTGGGGTACACTCTCCAAGGGCGAGGCTGCATCGATATGGAAAGTTTGTAACAATAACACCGAAGCTTTGTCATATTTGTCAGAATTTTATAGCGATAAGTCTGTTGATAATTGTAGAAAAGCAACACCAAGTGATTGTGAAACTGCACTGTAATAATACTGGGTGTTGGTAAGCTCTGAATCAAAGCAAACAACTTCTTTGGCACTTGATGAATTTCATGATCTTAAACAAAAGCAAATATTTCTCTATAATCTATTGCTGTCATTTACTTATATGCAGTATGCGGAGGAAACAAGCTTCCTTTATTGCAAGAAAACTATCCTTGTTTAGCAAATCAATGAAAACTGTGTACCATGTGATAGGAATAATTGTAATTAGATTTTGATGATATAAAAAATATGTTAAGAATTAGTTGCAGTAAGCATTCTCTACGAAGAAGAAGAACGAAAAGCCCAGAAAGTAAAGAAGCTAGGAAAGTAAAATGAAGAAGGTAGGAAGGATGATTAAAGAAAGTAAAGTGAGGAAGGAAGAATTTAGGAAGTGAAGTTAGAAAGCCAAATTCATCAGCGGAAAGTAAATGTACTGCTACAGTGATCTGCAAGTGTTACACTAACCACAAAAATATACTCAGATGAAAGTGATTTAATGAGAAGTATACTAGCAAAAAATCATTCAGAAGAATAAGTTGCGTGAAGTCTAGCAAAATTCAAGTAAGAAGAACTTCTACAAGTTAGTGGTGATGATGCCATTGCTGATCCAAGATTCAACCAAGAAATTGTTTATTTGCAATGGTGGAAGATGTTTCACATGACAAAAGGTAGCATGGGTCACAATATTTTATTTGAAGAATTCAAATAAGATTCAAAGTGATCAGGAGAAAGCAAAAGGTGGAGAATAGGCTATGAATATTTTATTCAATGATGATGGGCTCAAGAAAGTGGGTAGAGTAATAAATCAACTATAAAGACAAATTGATTTACCATCAGGCAAGACATCCATACGAGAATTATGGAGTTGGAATATTTTATTGAAGACATCAAGTGAGATTATCTGATCAAGAAAGTACATGGGATACAAATCAAGATGAAGACAAGGATTATTTAATTGGAACTCGGTGGAGCAACATGGAGCCATGAATTAATGTTGGGGATGTTTGCCAAACCACTTAAAAATCTTCTCTTTCATTTTACTTTACTTATTATTGTGCAACTAACCCATAATTCTTATTCAAACGAGCACACAATTTGCAAAACGCTACAGCTACATTTTCTAAGCAAGCTTGAGACTTTTACTGCAAGGAAATTTATTTCTTTTCTATTCCAGCTCACTTTGAGTTAGAATCGAAAATTTATAAAAGTCTATTCAACCCCCCTTCTAGACTTTTAGCTTGCTCGTCCGGGCCAACACCATGAATAGATCTCCAAGCAGCTATTATTGTAGACAAAAAAATCAGAGTTGAGGTGGAGTTTGATGTTTGTGCATAAAATATGATCATCAAAGTCATGGTATATATATATATATATATATATATATATATATATATATATATATATATATGTGAGTAGCACAATAGAAAAAAGAAGAGGAAATGGTCTAATTATATTGAGTATGTTTCTACAAGTTCTGAGTAGAATCTCCAGTGCAGTTTCTTTGAAGGGTAATACTGCTAAGTTGAGTCAGTGATCCAGTTGACTCAATAATGTTGGTCCTGATATATGGCACCAAATTCTGCTCTCCATGGTTGATCATCATAACCTGAAGAATGTGAAGCAGTATGACTTTGTGTTACATCAGATTCTTCCCGATTTAGTGCCCGTAATGCAGCTTCTGGCAACCTACTCTCAGCAAGGTAATGTTTCATCGTATCGATCTCCATCTTGTGTTTGCTCTTTAGCTTCTCTAACTGCTTCCTCAGCTTGTCATTCTCTTCCTGGGCTTTTGCGAGTTTTTCCTGTGGCGAGAACACCAAGACAAGTAGATTAGTAATGCAGTCAGAGAGATAGAAAATTTTAACAATTTCTCACCTCTGCAAAATAAACTGTTTCCTGTGATTCTCTTAATCTGACGAGAAGTTCCCCTGCAGCATGAACTGCTTCTGCAGTGTCTCTAAGTTGAGCTTTAAGACTTCTGTTCTCCTTTTTAAGCAGGCCCCTCTCCCTCTCTCTTTCTATCCTTAAAGCAGAGAGCTCAGATGCAAGAGACTTGGCAAAACGAGCACCACAACCTTTAGTTCCCGCTTTTGCAGCAGCCTTTTTAATATCTTGTATCCCCTGCACCATCAAACGGTGTCTTTCAATCAAGCCGTTGTGCTTCTCCTGCAGTTCAGCATAGTGCTCAACCATTTTAGCATTACCAAGGACAGCTCTTTTAAGTGCATCATCCAACTCCTCTGTGCACTTCTTCTGCAGTTTAAGTTCCATCTCTACCTTCTCTGCTCTGTGGCGGTTGGACTCAAGATCAATTCTAAGTTCATCTGTTAGAGAAATCCAATCACTCTCCAATTCTATCCACCTTTGTCTTTCCTTCTCAAGTTCTTCTTCGTTTAGAACTTTAGCATATACACCACTCTTTCTTTCCTGAATTGACTGCAACAAGGAGGATTGAACTTTGTCAACTGATTTATTCATATATGCATCTGGATTTGACTGCAGTTTGCTCCTCAGATCTTCAATTTCTTTTAGAAGTGCTTCCTTCTCAAGCATATCGAAGCGTTTGTTGCCACCATCGTTATGGTTCTCCACTCCCTGGACTTCTTTATTGTCACACTTCTCGTTTATGAAATCTTGTCCATTACCTTCACAGCCATTCCAACCTACAAGCTGCAAAGAATATTACATGAGATGCAGAAATACAAAATGACTGTAAAAAAGACATAAACCAGTACAAACCTTTTCTTTGTCATTTATTGAATGACTGTCCTTACATTTGTACTTCGATAGCTGCCATGAAAATACCGTTGGTGAGTTGAAAAGGTTAATTTAATGGCACAAGATTAAAGAGCATATACCATTTGATTTAGCTGTGCAATCTTCTCTGTTTGATCCTTACAAACAATTTCAAGCTTCTTCTCTCTCTCCAGAGCTTGTAGTAGATCTTTCTCAAAATCCTGCTAAAAAGTGGAATGAAGGAAGTCTATGCATGAAAACAAAAGCAAAAAGAGCTACTAGTTTAGTTAACTATTTGCTTACCTTAGGCTCTTGATCTGCCTGTTCAGTAGCACTAGATCCATCCACTAGTGCTATCCTTGTATTTAACCGATCCTGGACTTCATTAGAGGGTTTACTTTCCTTCTGCTGACAATTTGAACATAGTAAAGACACAGATACAGCATCAGAAAATTGTTCCCCTTCTAATGATTCTTGAGTAAGTGTCTTGACTTTGCCAGTAGACATGCATGGTTTCAGTGCAAAATGGTCAAATGAGAAGGAGGAGATCGACGATCTTGTTGATACAGAATTTTGATGGTAATGGTCAATTATCTGTAAACCTCTATGAAGGCTAGCAGCCAAGGACTCAGCTGGTCCAGCAAATATTCTGCTTGACCTCAATTGAGGGTGGGCCTTATTTTCTTCCTGTTGTTCGATTTGTGGTAACCCAGATTGCACAGCATTCCCACTTGATGAGGGATTTGACGATAGAATTAGAGTTTTCCTTGTGGTATTTTGAATCTTTGGAGACTCAGACAACTCAGGATCTTGGAGAGCAGGGCACTGGTGGTCTGTATTGATTGAAATGCTACCTGGATGTAGCGCTGTCCGGGTACGACGACCAGAGCTAATTTCTTCGTTTTCGCTTTCTGAACAGCTCATATAACATTCTGCTTCACAGCCTTCAGCTGAGGAATATTTGCTGCAGTCTTTGCTCTCAAAAGTTTCTTTTGAGTTCTCATATGAATTCTGAACATCACTAATTTGGATTGCTAGTTCTTTTATGTCATCCTCACTGAAGTGAATATCATCTTCAAAATCATTAACATTATGGGGTAACATCAGTGAGCGGTTAAGGCTCACTCTCAACTGATTTAAGCTTTCACGCGCGCTTTGTCCTTTGAGGTAGCCATCACTGCTTCCAAACACATTAACATTTGTTTTTGCTCTTATTAGTTCTTCCTGTATAACCAACAAACAATATATATCATCAACTCAGTTTTTTCAAATGATATAGAACACATGTTTTTTCTTAAGACAAATGAAATACCTTCAGCTGACGAATCTGATCACTCAAATCATTAACATCATCTTCTGAGATTTCATTGATTACTGGATCATTCTGCATTAGTTTAACCAGTTTTCCAAACCTGAGTGTGCTTATTGTGTCACTCATATGCCTACATTGAGAAAGATAATGTTAGTTGTAGCATACTAAGCATAGGTAGGGAAAAGGTGGCATTTGACAACACTTTGGCAGAACAAATCCCCCAAATACTACATATAGAGAAGTTCTAGAAAAATACTTGTCATCCTGAGAGACAGTGCATATGACAGAGAGTTTGACATTCCCTCCAAGTGATTCTCTCAATAAATGAGTTAAACAGGAACTGTTGTAGGGCACATTTTCAAGGATCCTGGAACCACCATTTTCGGCGAGGATATTAACCACATGTCTGCACACAGTTACAAGGGCAATTGTAAGTCCATGCATCACTTATCTACACTGGCTACCAGATAATCACATGATTAGCACAATATGTGGGCTAAAAAGCAATGAACAACTAGAATCAGGAAACAGAAAATGTAAATTTTTTAGGAAGAAAATACATGGTTGAGATTCTAGCATCATAATTCAGATGAACATTCAGACTATGGGCCACGACATGTATAAATGATCCGTAAAATTTATGTATCAAACATACCCCAGCTGTGATGTGGACTTGTTCACATATTTTCCTTCCTTAACACACTGTATATCAGCATCTTCAAGTATGTTTCTCTCAAACCCAGCAAGATCAACAAGAGTAATTCTGCTTGTCTTCAAACTACCAAAGCACTTTGACGCATTCTCCTGATGCATTATTTTACAGATAGGTGGATTAAATAATTAGGAAAATCAAATGAACCTGAAATATGATGAGAGACACAATAATTGCATGGATTTGATATCTAGAATAACCAAAGCTACGAGATTGAAAGTTGAAAATACACAAATGACCACAGTTAATTCAAAATGCTCAGTACAAGTTGTGCATCCATAATATTAGTTGGTTAATAATGATATTAGTTGGTTAATAACCAGGATAGATGGTGTGCCTTAGGTGGCTACTCAAAAGCATTATCCATCTGGGGTTCAAATGCTAGCTTGGCTTGAAACTATATCATTGGCACTAGTAAGTTTATTGAAACTAATGCTTATTGTTTGACAGTACCTTACACCATGACTCAATGATGCATGTAAACACAATATGGGACCTTGAACTTTTCAAATTTATGCTTGTTGCTCCAACCTTTCTACTTGAAAGTCCCTGAAATAGTTACATAATCAATCAAGGAAAAAATTCCAATAGCAATTAAAAAGAATGTTGAATGCAGTACTGTTCCCCACCTTAATCAAGAGCCGTGTGACATCCTCATAAGTGCTTACATATTCCTCCATCAAATTCTCAACATAAAATCCATACTTGGCATCATCCTTTATCTAAACAGTTCAACCAATATCCCCAACTCTCAGAAAAATACATACTAATAAATAGAAAATCTAGAAAGGGGAACCAGGGAAAAGAATTTTGTATTTTATGGGTTAACAACACAAGGTTCAATTTCACCTTCAAATTCCTCTGGGAAGGATCCAGTAAATCTCCAATATGTTCATCGAAAATCTGCAGCAAGAACCATGTTACAAACTAACACATTCATAGCAATATCTATGGATGAAGGTTAAAGACCATACCTCAAGGAATGAACAGCGGCACTGGTAATTTCTCTGTTTATCTCCAGAGGTCTCTTGTTCCTAGAAGATCAGCCATAAAATGTAACAATCAGATATTTCCTGATAGATTCTTTGCTCCCATGTGAGCTATATAACAGATTAACAGACATACATGTTGAATATTAGAGAAGAGCATCTGGAAAATGCGAGGAACAACACCCTGCAAACAATTGGCTGATGGAGCCTCAACCATAGCACTCGGAGGTCCCCACATCGTGTAGGTCTTTCCACTACCAGTCTAATAGCATTCAACCAAAAGAGTTTATCTCAAACAATGCATACAAACAACAAAGCAAGAAATTCACACTAAAACAAATAATTGCATATAGAACTACCTGTCCGTAAGCCAAGAGTGATGTGTTGTAACCTGCTAATGCATCCTTCACCAGAGGGACACCAACCAATTGAAATGCATCATCCTAATTTACACATAATAACTATATTCCTTAGTCCTAAACTTTTAGTAAACCAGAAAATTAGAATCAAATGCAGAAGACATAAGCATTCAAACAACAAAAATGGCAGGCACTAAAGTAGGAATTAACTCATATCTGACAAAAATGTAGGATCCGACTTCAATACCTGAGTGGAACTCGAGCATAATATCGAATCAAAAGTGAACACTCTATCACCAACGAACACTGAACCCTTAGAAGCGTTCGCAACTATCCGACCTCCAATTGTGGGATCATGTCCAGGTCTAATCCTTACTACAACCTACGAAAAAACAAAACCTCATATAAGCAGCACTACTTAATGAAAGCTAGTAGACACAAAATTCACAAAATTCGATTACTTTGACCGGCGGTTGGGGAACTTCAGGGGGTTGTGGCCGGATATCTGACGTGGTGAGTTCTATTGGAGGGGAATTTTCGAGTTCCGGTAATGGCTTTTGGGTGACTGACTTTGAGCGTAAGAATTTGATGTCACTAATCTGGATGTTGGAGTGGAGCGGAGCTGCATTTTCGTTGTTGAATTTGGGTTTTGCAGTGCTGGAACTCCTCTTGTTCTTTGATAGAACCGACTTGGGAAGGAGACTTCGGAAGGTTGAGGTAGTAATTTTTCTCAAGAATCTGTTGTCTGCCATTTTTAAGCTGAAAGAGTTGCAGAGAGAGAGAGAGAGAGAGCGATAGGAGGGAGGGGGAAAGAGAAGAGAAAAGGATTGATTTGTGGAGAGTGGAGAGTGGAGAGGATTCAAATATGAAATGCAGGCCAGGAAGAGAAACGTTATATTCCTTTCGGGATGGCCGTTAAGGCATTAAAGGATTGCCCACGCATGGCATGGGTTCAAAAGTTCAAATTACCAAATGGATTTTTCAGTTTTCTCGGAATTTGGGAACTTTCACAATGTTTTTTTTTGTTTTTTTTTTAATAATCCAAAATTTGCAATTTTGTCAAGCTATATCATGAATCCTATAAAACTATTCCTAAGCCTATAGAGTGTTTATTTTATTGATTTATTTTACTAGGTGCTAATATCTTTATATGTTTAGAGCAACCTTAACAATGCAAGACTTTTTTGTGAATTTTGCATGACAAGTAAGAAAGAGAGAGAAGAGGAAAACAAAGAGAGAGGAAAAAAATACGAGAAGAAGATTAAAATGTGCATTTAGGTGCCCAATTGGCGTGTGCAGTGCATGCGCCTGCATGGCGTGACAACTTCTCCTCATTTCTACATTCAATTGGTCTCACGAAAAATTGGTATTTACAAAATAAAAAATTTCTTAAAACCCCACCATTCCATTAAAAAAAAATCCTCAATTTTTAATTATGAAAAATACTTGCTCGAAACCCTTTGGGAATGCTCTTAGAGCAAATCCATTTGTTGAATTCAAATTTGAATTTTTTGTTAAGTAAGTCAAGATAACAAGGGAATAGAGGGAAACAATTTGAAACAAAAATTATAGAGTGACCACTAGAATTGCCAATTGGTAGTCATCCTAATGCACCCATTAGGCAGCACTAATGCACACAACTCGCATGACAAGTTTGAAGTTTGGCAGTGGATGAAAAGTAGGAGGGAGAATGAAGATTCTCCCGGATGTCATCCTCAGGAGGATGGACACTTGAAATTTAATGTGTGTATGATCAAGCACAAGCATACATTTGCGGAAGAAAGCTAGGCAAGCTAATTGTAATAAGAGCAAAGAGTAGAGTGTAGAGTGCAATGTAAAGTAAAGTGCAAGCAAATAAACTAAAGTAAGCAATGGTGATATGAGGTGAGTTGGATTGGCATTTCCTTGGATGCAATAAAAAGACCTTAGTGAGAATTGAAGTTATGTGATGATTTGTGATCTTTGAGAGGTGACTATTGTTGCCATGACCATCTCATCGACTATTATGGTGACAATAGAGCACAATGTTACACCTATGAAACATTTTATCGAACACCTTGTATACACCTCGTTCCAGATTTTGCCCTCTCGGATCTAAGGCAGGAATTGTAAGTGGAAGGAACGCTTGAGTGAGTCTCGATCTCTTGGCAACACACTCATCCCAAGCCTCTTGCATGATGTGCACAAGTCATACAAGAGTCTATACAAAATCCACTTTCAACAAAGATTCAATTACATAGTCAATCTACCTCAATAAGTTCATATACAGTCACAAGGAAATATAATCTAATTCACAAATCAATTCTAGTCAAACATGGTCTATATTGAAAGACAACAATAATTGAGCTTAGCAATGGAGATGTGTGATAAAATAAAAGAGTAAAATGCATGAATTATACTTAGCTCAAATGTAATTCACAATCAATCCACAAAATTTATCCAATCAAGCTAGAAGAGATCCACAGTTGAAGAAGAGTTCCCAATTCATCTTGAACCCTAGAAAATATTTTCTCTCCCAATTGAAGATAAATTAGAACTTGGTCTAGAAGCGAGAGAAAGTAAAACTAATCTAATGGAAAGTTTCTCTCAGCTAATGCAAAGTCTCTTAACAAAATCTCACCAACCACACTTTATAGTCGCGATTCTAGAACCGCCATGATCGTGATTCGTGCATGCCTTCATTTAATTCAACAGCCACGTGCCACAAATCGTGATCTAAACGTGCAGGCGTCGGCCCGTCACAAATCGTAAGGCAAGTCTTCCAGCCCGAACCCTTCCTCATTGACTCGACGTTAGGGCACGAACTCGGGGCTATTTGATAGGGAATATACCCCGAGTATACCGCACTACGAAGACTATACGTATGCTCAGTATACTATATGATATTAGCGTATAAAAGGGCTTTTGTCCTTCATTTGAGGGGACTTTTGGCCATCTCTTCTTCTCTCTAGAGTACTCAATAGCTATGCTCTCTCCCTTCTCTCTATGATTCAAGAACAATTAATGAAAGGGATGAATTGAGAGTCATTTGCATGATTTACATTACACTTTGCATATATTGATATACATATTGAATACATGGGGAGTTATTCCTTATCACAAGCAATGATATTCCATGAATCAAAGGACGTAAACATACAAGCAATTCAAGTAAGAAGATCCACACAAAAATGACTTTGGGCGGGAAAGTTTGGAAGGAGGATAATGTTTTTATATATAGTATAGATAAGTCAAACAATGACCACAAAGAAGTATAGAGTATTTATAAGCCATGTGCCCATGTCTAACGTGAGGGTAGTTTTATGATGTTTCCTATGTTATTTTAGACCTACCTTGACTTTCTCATAGCTTCCCACAGTTTGTAAAGATGTATAGAATATTTTAAAACTTTGTAGAACCTTAGGATTGTGTAGAGATTTAGGGAAGATTCTAGATATTGATTCTTAGCCATACGATCTAGTGGATCTCCATCATTCATTAAAGAGGTGGAATGGATATAAATACTCCTTATGAGGCTTATTTGTAAACAATCTCAACAATCCAAATATGTAAGTAATTGAAGCATCCAAGTTCCTACGTGTTAAAATTTCGACTAATTAAAAATACTGCAACCTATGCCTTCAAGGTCCATTCTATATCTCCTGGATCGGTGCGATCACAAAGTCATTGTGTTTCTATCCTTATTCAATAGTAATTTCAAGATTTCGAAAATTAAAAAATATAAAAGATATAGAGAATTCTCCTAATTTTCTATACAATTTTAATAATCTAAGTTAATATAATTAAAATATAACCAAAATACTTAAGTAAGAAATATAGTTTTCTATAAAATTTTAATAATCTATGTTAAAATAATTAAGATATTACTAAAATACTTAAGTAAGAAATATAGTTTGGTTTATGCATGTCTTCATCACCAAATTTTAAACATCAGAGTTGTAAAATTTGAGAGTTGTAAAATTTTAGATCAATGGTTATGTTGGCTAGGTGTGCCATTTTGTAAAGGCAACTAGCAACTCCAAAATATAAGTATAGAAACACCTGAATTTAAAATTAAAATTAAAATAAACTTAATAGGTTAATAGTTTGGATATTTTTATTTAAATTATATTCAGATATAAATTTGATTTGAAT
This sequence comes from Ipomoea trifida, assembly GCA_003576665.1. NCBI lineage: Eukaryota > Viridiplantae > Streptophyta > Magnoliopsida > Solanales > Convolvulaceae > Ipomoea > Ipomoea trifida. The sequence continues at coordinate 13,190,693 of CP025645.1, forward strand.
ATAAAATATTAAAAAACTCACCTACATTTTTTTTGAGTACAAAAAACTTACCTACGTTAAACTCAAAAATAAAAAGGTTCAAACCATCACTTGAAAAAATGAATTTGTATACTTTTTATAAATTTATCATTATAGTCCAAAACATTAAATTTGAAAAATGAGGATGGCCGCATGGGTAATAGATATTTTAAAGAGTAAATTTCACTTTTAGTCATCGACTATTGCGACATTGCTATATTTTGTCATATTCTTTTAATTTTGTCATATTACATTTTTTACTTTGAACAACTTCCACTTTTAATCATCGGTTATTGTGGCATTGCCACATTTAGTCATATTCTTTTAATTTTGCCATAGTACATCCATGACTTTGAGCAACTTCCACTTTTAGTCCTCGACTATCATGACAGTGTCACATTTAGTCCTATTATTTTAATTTTGTCATATTACATCCATGACTTTCATTTGATTGCCACCATTAATATTCCGTTAAAAATGCAATTATTTTATCGTTAAAAATATGAGTTATGATATTAAAAATATAGTGATATCCTTAAATTGACATATAACAAAGGAAAAAAAATCCGTGTACCTACCGTAACTAATATTTTTATGAGTTACGATATTACATCCTTTGATATTTACGATATTTCTAATGTGTTTGAAGTATGAGTTACGATATGAGTAAGATTTTTTTTTTTTTTTGTTATTTGTTAATTTTTTTGAAAACCAGAAATGCATATATTATATCAAAGATGCAATAAAGTCTGGCGGGATAGAATCCCAGTAAAGAGCGCTAGCCTGGTTAAAAGCCAACGACGCAAGCGAGTGAGCGGCTAGATTCGCAGATCTAGGGACCGACCTCACTAAACAAGAATTAAAAGTTGACATAATTGCCTTAGAGGCATTAACTGAAAAAGCAATATACGAATAAATAGTCCTATGATCCGATGTAAGGAGGCTTTGTAAACTGGCACAATCCGTGTGTAGAATGACCTTGAGCACACCTTGATCTTTTAACCATGAGAGAACCTCCTTACAAGCCATTGATTCAGCCATAAGCGGGGAGAAACAGTCCTGCAATGGGGTAGTGAAAGCTGCAGCAAAGGAGCCTCCTGGAGAATAGAGTACCGCACCCGCCGTCGCCTTTCTGGACTGCCGAAGATAGCCGGCGTCAAAGAAGCAAGTATGATGATTGGCAGCAAGCTGGGGCGATGGATGAACTTGGGCAATATGTGAATGACCGGCAGCAAGCTGGATGTTCGGATGATCGGCGGCAGAGGAGATACGGCTGGTGTCGAGCTGGGACTGGTTGACAGTTGGCGGCGGCGTAGATGTTGCCATTGCAACTGCGTGGAGCATTCCAGTCGTGACCCCCTGTCCCTGCTGCTGAGGAGAGTGCACCAGACGCCATGAGCGGAGGGACGAAGACGCCATTCTCCAGATGGCACGCGGCGTGGGCATGCAGTGATCCCAAACTGCTTTGTTGCGCGCATGCCAAATGAAATACATAACTGCCATTGCTGTAGGGAGCTGTTCAGCCGTAAGAACATTCACAAGATTAGAAAACCACATGCCAAATGAATCACCCAACAAACTAGGGGTTGGAATGGATGATTCATGCCAAACTATCTTTGAAAAAACACACAAAACAAAGGTGTGCATTAGACTCTCATGTTCAAGACCACACATAGGGCATGATGGGTCAACTTCCACCCTCTTTATAATCAAGTTTGGGGCAATGGGGAGGACATCAGTGAGAGCCCTCCATAGGAGGGTCTTCCACTTTGGGGGTACTTTAGTTTTCCACACAACTTGCCATTTATCAAAAGTGCCTGGGTGGGTGGTAAATTCCCCTCTAATGCATCTATAACCCTCCTTGACCGTATAACATCCCCTGGGATCCCTAGCCCAAAACCATGAGTCCTCATAGTCCATGCTCACAGGGATACTTTTAATACGTGTAAATAATGGTAAATAATGAAAATTTGAACAGAAAGTCATGGATGTAATATGGCAAAATTAAAAGAATATGACTAAATGTGACAATGTCATAATAGTCGAGGACTAAATGTGGAAGTTGCTCAAAGTCATGGATGTAATATGACAAAATTAAAAAAAAATATGACTAAATGTGGCAATGCCACATTGCCACAACGATGACTAAAAGTTAAAGTTGTTCAAAGTCAAAAATGTAATATGACAAAATTAAAAGAATAGAACTAAATGTGACAATGGCATAATAATTGAGGACTATGAGTGGAATTTGCTCATATTTTAAATTTAAGAAATACAAGTAAACAGGCCTCAAAAAGACAAAAAACAAACTACACGTATTTGCAGCGGGCCTAGATTGAGGTCCATTATATAGGATCGGGCCGTTTAGGCCCATCAATTGGCGGTGTTGAGTACAACTAGGTTGCTTGTCAGCGTTTACGCACCCTACCAAACCCTTCAGTCACTCTTCTTCCAGTTGAGAAGATAACATTTCTCTCTCTTTCCTCTTCTCTCTGCGGCCACCGTTTGTACTACTCTTCGATTCAAGGTTCGTCATAGCTTATTCTCCTCACCCAACGCCTATTTCCTTAGTATTTCCGGTGTATCTGTAAATATCTGTGTGTTTACGGCTGTGTAAATATGTATTCTTATACGCATACCTCTTTGTTGTGTGTGCATCTGCACCTGTTGCAAATAGATCTTCTGTTCTAATTCTATTGAATCAAGGGGAAAGTGTTTTTTGTTATGCAAAAGTTGAGATTTATTGCTTTGAATCTTTTTTTTTTTTCTTTCTTATTCTTGGGATAGCTCTATTGGATGCAAATTTTCATTCACTTGATACAGATATTTATTGGATTTTTTTCTAATAATAGTTTAATTGTTTAAATTATTAATGATAGGAATATATTAATAGCAGTTACAACAATAGCAGTATAACTATGTCTTTTATCTATCTGTACACTATAACACTATTATGCTTACCATTTCGTACTCTATTCTGTTACTGCTATTTTTTTTTTAGTGCTGTCTTGCTTGTATGATTAGTATTCTAATTAATTTTTAGGGTATGATACACTTGTGATATTATATTTGTAGGCATACTTATGATTTTCTGCATATTTGGTACAGATGAATGTAGAAAAGCTTCAAAGGATGGCCGGGTCAGTCAGGACCGGTGGCAAGGGAACCATGAGGAGGTTGCTTTTGTGTTTTGTACTATGTTAATGTCCCTTTATTCCTTTGCTTGAATTTATTGTGTAGACAAAGGCCAAGTTAATTTAAGTTGGGTGATAACCATCTGCTAAAACTGATTCTTTAACAGTTCTATGACCTTTAAGGAAGCTAAGGATTGAATCTTTTTAATCCCAATGTTTGCCTTCTCACCTGTATTTTAGAGGGAAGAACTGTTAGCTTCATAGAAATGCTACTGACTTTCTGATTTATCTGGATGTTAAGAGGCTGTGAAGTCATTTTATTTTATTGTTTATTATGTTTATTGGGGAAGACCTGTAACTTTATAGTGATGCTGTTTTGATGTAACTGTTGTAGTATTAATTTCTTATCTTTACAACTTCAATGTTATGCTACTAGCAATTAATTGTTTGGTGGTTCTTATTGTGCTCACTATCAGAAAGAAGAAGGCTGTTCACAAGACAAATACAACCGACGACAAAAGGCTTCAGAGCACACTGAAGAGAATAGGTGTGAATGCAATTCCTGCAATCGAAGAGGTGAACATATTCAAGGAGGATATAGTTATCCAGTTCCTAAACCCTAAAGGTAACAGTGATGCTGTCAATTAACTGTAATTTACTGTTATTTTTTTCTCGCTCATTTAACTAACTTCTTTTTTGTCTTGTTTTTTCCAGTTCAAGCCTCAATTGCTGCAAATACCTGGGTTGTCAGTGGTTCTCCTCAGACTAAGAGTATGTTATTTCTACCCTTCAGCTCTTATAATCTGGTTTGGAAGATTCTTGTTATAAGCTTTCATAGCAAAATTATGTTGATGTTCTTATCTGCAACAATTTTTTTGGGAGACTATATATACTTTTTTGGCTCAGGACTTGACATGACTAATATTTTTGTTTCTAAACAGAATTGCAAGACATTCTGCCACAAATTATTCACCAATTGGGTATGCAACTATTATTCATAGTTTCACTAAAGTGTGCTGCCAATGGAATACTATAACTATATCAATGACTGTAAAATTTCTTTGTTTTAGGACCCGACAACCTGGAGAACTTGAAGAAGTTGGCGGAACAGTTCCAGAAGCAGGCACCCGGAGCTGCAGGCACGGGTTCAGCTGCAGGTGCAGCTATTGCACAAGATGAGGACGACGACGATGATGTGCCGCAACTTGTATCTGGTGAGACCTTTGAAGCTGCTGCGGAGGAGGGTCACAATTAAAGTTTTAATTAAATTTTGTGTCATCCTTAATTTTTCAAGTCTTCTAAGATCTGTTTTGTCCTTAGTTGAATGCTGAATTTGATGTCTCATGTGACACTTGAATGCATTTACTAGTGTTTAACTTTGCCCTTAAAAAGAACCTTGAAAGAGTTGTCTCTGTTATATATGCACTTTGGATTGAAGGTTCAGCAGTGAAGAGGAATTGAATTATATCCCTGGTTAGAACCCAATCTTTTTGTTGTTGGAATATGCTTGTGAACCTGATCTTTCAATCCTATTTGTAATGGTAAATGCACAATAGAATGAATATCAGGCTTTCAGTTCAGAAATTGTGCCTGCAATTATGCAAACCTCTAGGCCGGGCTGTCCGAGTGGGTCAATCTGCTCAAGGATTCCTTGGTGAGCCAACTAGCATTGCTAGGCAGGAACTGGGTCTTTAGTTCTATATCGAGCTAATATCACGACTCTTCAATTCTGGTGCGCGTTGTGCCATCCGCCCCAGATGCGCCCAGCCGAGCAACATGGTTTACAATTGCACCAGATGCGCCCAGCCCGGCACGTGTACACCGTGTTGCCCTCTGGGCATGTAAACTTTTTTTTTTTTTTTTTTTTTTTTTTACACAATTTTTTGGCCTAAAAAACCTACAGAAGTACCAAACAAATGAAATTACTCTTTTTTGGGTAAATGTAAATTTATTGAAACCAAACAAATATGTATAAACTCACAGGGGCATGCCCCCCTGACAGTACAACAAAATTACTTCACTGGAGGTTTCGGCCATATGGCCAAACGGCTGAGTAAGAAAACATGTAAGCTCAATATCATATTCATAAAAAACCAATAATAAATCTTAAGACCCAAATGACAAACTAATCCCAACAGTGAAATGCCAACCCCCAAACTTGCTGCCAAATGCCAATAAACGCACAGTGAGAGGCTTATGGTCTCAAGCCCAAATTACACGCCTACAACACCCACACAATATGAAATTGATTGAAATTTTTCCAATTAATTTCTCATTTAAAATTCTTCTACACCATAGTTATACATTTTAGTTTTTTTTTTTTTATTTCATTTTTTATTTTTATTTACTCGCTACAAAATTTCTATCATTCTATCATATAACAAAAAGTGCTAACATGTAATTTTATTATTTAATTAAAAGCCAAAGACCTTGTGGTCTTGTGACACCTGGTGTCTCGGTTTACACTCTCACATGGATGATGGGAGTGGGTTCGAGCCTCAGTGACTGTTGACTCGTAGAATTGTAACAGAGTCAGTAGTATTTTTTAAAAAAAAACTCTATGAATTATGTAATAATAATGTAAAACTGAAAGAATAAAAAGTAAATGTGACAATGTCACAATAATAAATAATTAAAAATAAAATTTGCTCAAAGTTAATTGACTTATTTACTGAAAAAATACACATGGTTTAGGATACACCATAATTGTCAACACATTACATGCTGAGAGACATCACAGGAAACACGGCATAAATTTTTAAGCAACAAGTAACTGTACCTCAACTCTCCACAAAGTACTATATAATACTATACCTTTTCTTGAATCATTTTGTATAACACTATTACCCGCCCACCCCCCACCCCAGCCCCCCCCTTTTTTTGTTTTTGTTTTTTTTTTTTTTTAAGATTAATTTAAGTTTCTCAACTTTGTTGGACTATATTATGAATCCTATGAAGTTACTCCTAGGCCTACTATACGAAGAGGTAAATTAAGGTAATCTAGTTTCGAGATTGAACATCAAACTGTATATTTTTGTGGTCAACCCAAACCCAAACTCCTAGCTAATTTTTGTGGCAGTGATCAAACCCCGTTCTTAGCATTGGAAGCAAGTCTTAAACCTTAATTGAAACTTCTCATTCACTGGACCAGTGTCCTATGCACATAATAATATAACACTATTAAATGAGGTGTGTAGCTTGAAAACAATAAACCAAAAATACCAGCACATAGAAATACATGATATAAAATGTCAGTGAAATGTAAAAATGTAAACGTGAATTTGTAATTTTTTAAAAATATGCATAAATGTTAATTCTTTAATAATTTTTAAAGGAAATGCATTTATTTTTTAAATAATTAAAATGATTTTGAAACATATTACGTAATTTCATAAGGTTTTAGGGAGGAAGCGTTTTTAAAACTTACTCCGTACTACTTACTGAACAATGAGCTAAATCCCGCGTATAAGATATTTTTTGCCAATGGATATGATATCTCTCATACTGTCAAACATTTTGACTTCTCTGCTAATGCAGATGGTATGTTTTGTAACGTTCTTTATCAAATAATAATAATAATAATAATAATAATAATTATAATAATAATAATAATAATAATAATAATAATTATTATTATTATTATTATTATTATTATTATTATTATTATATAATATATTACAAAATGAATATGAGAGACACGTGTACCAATGTAGTGGCTTTTGTAAAGAATAAATATTATAGTCCGTATTAATCAAAAAGGTTGAATTCTACATCTCCCAACCACCATTAAGAAAGCACCATCTCTAGTGACTAGTGACAGAAATAAGTTTAGTATTGTACAATGAAGATATAATAATAACATTTTTCTCTTTTAAAAAAAAATTATTTTCTAAAATTGTGAATGATCATTACTAAAATTTAAATCTTCAAAAAAAAAAAAAAAGAAAGAAAGAAAAAAGAAGAAGAAGAGGAGTCCATGCCAGTATTAAATTGGGTCAGGTTGGCACTTGACTTGCTAATCTTCAAGAGTTCAAACAAACAAGCAAATAGTCATAATCCTAAATTAATGAATCCAAATCTAAAAGCAATCACTACAATAATTGTGGGGTCTCCACGCCACTCTCTAAATTGAAGTTGATTTTTTTTTTTTTTTCAAATTTTCACTTTTTATTTTATACTGGCATAATAAACTTTGATTAAGTCAAATTTATTAAAAAAATACATCATAATTTTTCTTTCTCTAATAAAATTAGAACATACAATTAAATTAGTTATATCTTTCAGTAATTATTAAAATAACGAATTTAATCTTAGGGTGTGTTTGGAAACCCGGAAAATGATTTCTGGAAATCATTTTCCGGGTCTGTGGTGTTTGGGAAGGGCAAGGAAAACAAGGTCAACGGAAAATGGCACATGAGTCAATGGAAAATAACCCCAATTTGGAGGAAAATGACTTCCCCTTTTTTTTTTTGGGGGAAGTCATTTTCCAGATAGCCTTTCACCTCTCTCACGCCTCTCACTTCTCTGCTTCCCTTCTCATTTTTCAGATCGGCTCTCACTGCTTCGCAACTGCATCTCGCTGCCCTCTTCATCTGCTCTCTCCATTTTCTTCTTCTCCTTGGGACTGGTCGCAAAACCAGCCCCTAGGACTGGTGCGAAACCAGTCCCAAGGAACTGGTCGCAAAACCAGCCCCTAGGACTGGTTTCGCAAACCAGCCCCAAGGGACTGGTCGCAAAACCAGTCCCTGGGACTGGTTTCGAGATATTTTATTACTGTTTTCTTTATTAATTGTTATTTTTTTTATTATGTGATTATATTTTTGAGATATTTTATTTTGTTGCGATATGTTAATTTAATATTTTATTAGTCATTTGTTAATTATATTGAAAATTGTTATTATAAATGTTGGTATATTTAAACAAATATATTAAAATACATAATTACAGAATTATGTTCATTTTCCTACTCATTTTCTGAAAAATGAACCAAACACACAAAGACAATTTTCTGCTCTACAGCCAAACACAAGAAAGGAAAATGATTTTTGAAAAATGACTCATTTTTTAGAAATCATTTTCCAAAAATCATTTTCCTGCTTTCCAAACACACCCTTAAGTAAAAAGTGACTTTTTTGGATCATATCATGAGGTGCCTTGAGCGTACTTTAACTGTATGAGACACATTTAAATCTCTGCCATATTCAAACTAATCCTCGTTCACATCAGGCCGGTCCAATTAAGGGACAAAGTGCTAACTGCTAGTGAGTCGAGTCAAATAAGTTTTTCCATACGAGAGGGGGCTCAAACTCCCGACCCTAAAAAGTGACAAATTGACAGACTAACTTTCTTTTTTGCTGTTTTCATTTTTGTATTGCAAGACATAAATGGACCGACCTGTTTTTTAAAAATGAGATTCGACGTTTAAAATCAAATCATGAAAATAACTAAATACTACGTATCATTTTCAGTGAAGGAAGGCAGGACAATTATTTTATGATTCCCACCTAACCTGGAATTTGGGATAAGCAGTGGGCAAATATTTTTGTTTTTGACAAGGTAATTCCAAATCTTTGTGGGCCGGGGATAGCCCTTGAGGGACGACGTATTCCATCAACTACCAATGCTTTTAACTAAAACAATAATTAATAAATGTTGATCATACTGTATAATTGCATTATAGAATTAGTCAATAATTAATAAATTGTTAAGGTAAAAAGTTATAATTAAATTCTACGCTATAAGTCCACGTAAAAGGTAAAAGAATTCGTTAGAAGTCTTAAAAGATATACTTTTAAATGAGATATTAGCAAAGTCTCATAACAGATTATTGGTCAGAGTCCCTCCACCATATTGTTTGGTCGGAGTGTGCCTTGGGAGTGAGGGAATTTCGTATTTTATGAGCAAGATTATTGATCAAAAAAAGTGTTTAAATAGACGAATTATTAAATTTATTTTTTTGAAACATTTAATATCTGTTCGACTGTTTTACACATTCTCAGTCTTTTTTCATCCCAAAGAATTAATATCCCACCATCGAAGCTTGATCTTGTGACCGCCTATTTAAAATGGTAACAAAGATATATCACATTACATAGTAGAAGAAAAAGAAAGTAGACTTACTCTAATAAAAGAATCAAGCTATTAGAAGAGATGGACTAACCAAAGAGTTGCTTGAGCATATATAAAACTTCTTTCAACATAAGAGTTAATTAGTTCCATTAGAAGACTTACCAAAATATTAGAGGTTTATAAATAAAATAGTATTGTTATTGAAAGACTCTTGATTCATGTAAGAGATATTTTTACCAGAGAGAGAAAATATAGTATTACTAGAAAAAAATTTAAATATTAAAAAAGATTTAAAGACTAATAAAACTAAACTAAAAGGGGAGGCTCGAAGTAAAGCAAAAAAAAAAAAAAAAAAAAATCTTCATAAGAAACAAAGTAAAAGATTTAACTACATTCATGATCAAAATACCATAACCATGAGATACAAGGAAGAAGAAAATATCTTCAAAAATATCTTCTATCTTCTACTCCGTATCTTTTTGAAAAGAGTTGTTGGGCACAATTATAATTAAGAAGATAAGGGTATATATTAACAAATGGGAAAAATGCAAACATGAGAACGTATACTTTTTAAATAAAATTTCAAAATACACTAAAAATTTGAGAAAAATAATTCTTAGGATGCAACGTGTTAACTTAGTCAATGTAAAGTATTAATCTAGACAACGCGATAACATTATGATATTATGACAAAATCGCACTATTTTGTCAACTTAGGAGGTGTAATAAGAACTTTTTCAATTAAGAGATATAATTGCATTATTCATTAAACTTAGGATACTAATTTAATACTTTTTTCGAATTTAATTAATATAAGTTTAAATGAATGTTATACCTTTCATTTATGTCTGTTTTTTCGTTACATTTTCTTTTATACATTATGCTATGAAAGTTGCACTATATATGAAACATTTTAGACAAATTGAAGCTTCTGATCTCATTTCATGGTACATACATACATATATATATATATATATATATATATATATATATATATATATATATATATATAGAGAGAGAGAGAGAGAGAGAGAGAGAGAGAGAGAGAGCATGAAGCCATCGCACCGCCACTCTCTGCGTTTTAGGTATTTTGTTATTAAGTATTAAATAAATGGTGCACTTCATCACTTTTTGAACACCATTTTGTCTCATTCACCTACTCAACCCAAACCAACATTATACTCGATCTTCTCCCATTTTGGTGTTACATTACATACTATAATTATATATAAATTTGCATATTCTCAAAGGTGTCAAAACATGTTAATCTGATCCGTACATTTAATTAACAATAATATAATATCTTTTGAGTATAACACAGATCGATAAAACACTTAATTTAAACACACGTATCTGCGCATATTTATATTTGTAGTATGTGTTGGGTGTATGCATGCATGTGTATCCATACATTTTTTTTTTAATATTATGTTCTTTGTGCAAGTATTTTTTTATTATTTGATGTCTCATTCCTTTTCTATCTTTCATTCTTCCTAACAAAGCATCTAAATATTTTTTTTTTTTTTTTTTTACAATAATCTCATTTTTATCTTCTCTATGAACCACTTTTTTCCCTATAGGCATTGTTTAAAAGTAAATCATATCATATCATCATAATTGTAATTCACTCATTAATTTTTTTTACATCCCTACAATTTCAATTCACTTTAATAATAATAATAATAATAACACCACATATATACTAATAATAATAGTAATAATAATAACAACAAATATGAAAACCAATCTGGATGGTGAATTAAAAAGATTGGTTTATAAATGAGATTAATTGGAAGAATTAAAAACGTGAATGTTTATATGAAAAATTATGATGTGTGCATATTAAGCATGTATTCATGTTACACAAAGTACATGTTTAATATGCACACATAAAAATACTCCATATGCACAAACATTTTTTAATTCCTTAATTAATTTTATTTATAAATCTATTTTTTAATGCATAAGATTGATTTTCATAAACTGATGTTAGTTGGTTCTCATAAAAATACCACTATAGCTAGTGTAAATATAAATAACGTTTTTCACGCCAGATATATTAACGGCTTTGACTCAACGACGTCTCGTCGGCTGTGATGACATTGGAGTTTGAAGATTCAACTTTGATATGGTATAAACAATAAATTAATTATTGTTTTTTACTGTGTTTTTTTTTTTTATATAAAAAAGGGAGAAAAGTATAGGGGGCTCAACATTCGACGACAGAGGTCCAGGACAACCATCAATCCCACTGCCATAATTTCCTGCAAACTCTGAAACTTCAGTCCCACCGGGTATTTTCTCGGATCCTCCATTCCACCTAAAGATTCCACGAAATTCGAGTTCACTTGGGAGCTCAAGGCAAGAAAATATACTTCTACTTTAATTTTACTGCCTTTTTTTGGGTTCTTGGGTTCCAGTTCTATGTCTGTTCATTTCTTGATCTTGAGTTGAATATCATTTGTGTTGGAGCTTCAGTAAAAGACGCCAGTCCCCTGTTCCTGATTATCTTCGTTTATTGCTGATAAAGCGGGGAAAGGTGGATGCTTTGCTGATATTTTGTTTCTTTTTCTACTTTATTTATTTTTACTTGTTGTGATCTTTATCTGATTAATTTGTATTTGGTAGTTTCTCCTTAATTGTGCTTTCAGTTGAGATCTGGAATTTGAGGTAGCTAAAGTGGGCAGTTTCCATTTTTGGGTTTTATGTTGTTCTTGATTTTGACCCTTGATTCTGTGGTGGTTGTGCTTATCATGTATATGTGTTGTTGATTCTATACCAGTAATTTGTTTGGTAAATGATGATACAGTGTTTCTTGACTCTTGTTGGGGTTTAGCCTTTGGGTCTTGTTTGTTCTAGCTAAATTTAGGGTTTGGATAAGTGGTTTGCTTCTAGAAAGCTGTTTAATTTAGGTTTAACTTGGACATGGACCAGTTGTATTGTTCTTATTGATTGATGGCTTTTCTTGAGTGGTTGACTTTAGTTCTTAGCCTTTGATTGTGATGAACTTCTGAGATTCTCTTCTATTTATAGCCTTTGTTTCCTGGGAATAAGAAGTAGAAAAGTGAATTTCCCAAATTGGATGGGAGTTCTTTGTTTATCCCAATTTTGAACTTCTTTTTCTGTGTTTTCCCATTTCCCAGGTCAAGTGTGTTTTGGTTTATCATCATGGATTCACCTCAATCTGTTGTGTCACCATACAAGGAATCCACTTTTTTAACTCAACCTGAGAAGCAGAAGATTGACTTCTTAAAGGACACTGGTGATCTATCCAGGGGAATTTCTGCTCGAAAAGGGGATAATTTCATTGGTGTTCTAGATGTCTATGTACACCAGGCTAGGGACATTCATAATATCTGCATATATCACAAGCAAGATGTTTATGCTAAGCTTTGCCTAACGAGTGATCCCGAAAGTGCACTCCCCACAAAAATTATTAATGGTGGTGGCCAAAATCCAGTTTTCAATGACAATCTTCAGCTGAATGTCCGTACCACTGAATGTTCTGTCAAGTGCGAGATATGGATGATGAGCAGAGTGAGGAATTATTTGGAAGATCAATTGCTTGGCTTTGCTTTAGTCCCTCTGTCCAAGGTTCTCGTTGAGAATGGGAAGTTGGAAGAAGAGTTCCCTCTCTCGTCAACCGATCTTTTCCATTCCCCTGCAGGATTTGTAAAGTTGTCCCTCTCGTACAGCGGGGAGTCGCCAGAAGTCATTTCCATTCCAGTTCTGCCATCATCTACAGCAACTGACAAAACTCTGCAGGGCACTCAAGTTCCCGAGTTCTTACCTTGTGAGTTGGAAAAAATTGAGTTTCCAGATCCCAAAATAGTGTGTGAAAATGATTTGATGGTTTCTGAGTATTATGGCATTCAAAGTACGAATCTAGAAACCCAGAGCTCAGATAGCTTGGTCTCTTCCGACACTGAGAATCAGCCCAGTTCAGAGTTAGATGTTCATGTCGAGGAGACTCTTCCAGCTGGACCTGCTGATTCCCACCATTATAAAAAGCACAATTCCCCGCCAAGCAGTGTGTCAACTAACGAGTCCCCATTGGCTTCACTTCCTGCAAGTTCTCAGTCTTCTGCAACCCCAGAAGGTTTGAAGTTTCCAAATGACGAGCACGTTTCACCCCCTAAGGAATGCCCCGAAGAGAAGAAGTTAGATGGTCTCGATACTGAAATCAATGCATTTACGAAGCCACTCGTCACAGTAAACATCGAGCCAGAGCCAAAGGTGGTGCAGCAGGACATTGTGGATATGTACATGAAAAGCATGCAGCAATTTACCGAGTCATTGGCAAAGATGAAGCTTCCACTAGACATCGATAGTGAACCAACCAGTTCCGGGAATTCAACTTCAGAGAAATCTCAAACTCCGAAGAGTGCAGGCCAGCGAGTGTTTTATGGGAGCAGGGCTTTCTTCTGACTTCTGAGCTTGTGTTTTACTGGTTTATGCAAACAAGTGACTTGAGTAATTAGGATGAAACTGATGTTATTAGTAACATGAAGTCTTCTAAGAATCGTGATTTTACCTAATTTATGTTGAATGTTTTAGAGATAGAATCAATGTCATAACATGTATGTTGTACAACCTTTGTTTCATTGCAGATGTTTTTAGTTACTTCCTTATATCTATCCTTATTGTTCTCAAAATATACATTAGTGTATCATCAGATTTGTATTGCATAACTAAAGTTTTTGGAAAGAACTACAAAGGTGTCTGCCCATGTTTCCTACAACATATCTTCAAATTGGTACTTCAGTTACTTCATTTGCTCTCATGTGCATGTGTCTTCTACAGATCCACGCGATTTGGCCATCATCTCGGTATCTAACTCGCCACAATCCAAACTTCTCTGCAATATCTTTTCCAGTAGAGCATCTCCTGTCCCTTAAGAAGTCTAAAACCCACTGCTGTGCTGTTCTGAGATCTTGCTGAATGTCCCTTGATCCCCGGTTCCTGTCACCTCGTCCAAATGCAGCAGCGCCTGCTGCTCCCACCATGGCTGCACCCGCTGCTCCAGTTGCGCCTGCACCTGCTGCGCTATAGAGAAGTGGAGAGTCGAGTAGGTGGGCGACTTCCCTGCTCAAATCAGGTATCATTTCTCCCATCCCTGCTGCTAAATGTGCTCCGATTTTCATAGCAAAAGTGACGAGTTTCATGAACTTTTTCATGTAGGGTGCCAGGCTCTTCACTGCCCGGTTGTCAACCTGCATCATTTCACAGCCAATCTGATCTTCGACTACATGCATTTCTCTCCGGAATTCACATAGCATGTGCAGTCTAAGAGCATTCATGCCCGAGATCATGGTGGTAACCAATCTCCGTGAGAAGTTCTCAGTCCTCACAAAGTAGAACATATTTGGTACTTTTCTTTCTTGAAGTTGGCCGTTATAGTTCACTAAATAGTTCACTTTGTGGTTCAGCTCGAGCAGGAGCCTGTGTTCATAGTATCTGAGTCCTTGAATTTCCTGCTTTACATCCCTGATTTCTTGTTCGATAATCTTTAGTCTTTGCAGAACAGCTTCAACGCCCTTGGCAATCCCAGCAAAAGAAGGCTCAACCGCGCTTTCAGTTTCATTACTGGCATGATCCGGGTTGTTTTCCAGTGGGACTTGAAGCTCCACAGCAAGATTGTACAGGTCATGGTACCTGCGGTGAAGTACTTCCCGAAAATCATCATCTGATAAGAGGTCTCGAGCAAAATCAAAGCCATCTCTTAATATGGCCTTCCCAGAATCAGCCACTGCGTCCCACGTGTGTTGATAATCATACATACCATCAGCAGGAACCGAGAGCAACGTCTGCTTCAAATGTTGAACAGCCAGAAATTGCGTTTTTCTGTATCTGGGGGGTGTCAAGTTTCTGACACATTCTGGGCGAAGGATGCTTTCAGTTAACGTGAAGCCATGACATAAGCTCATAATTGACGGTATTATGAGCTGCTGAAAGAGTCTGAGAGTTTCTGTTAGGTTCTTCGTGGAGCAAGCAAGCACATCAATGTAGTATCCCAGTTGATCTCCAAGCTCTATGCGCACATAGATGCCATTTATGCTCATTGAAATCAGGTACTTCTCGAGGCTGTATGTTGCTCCATATTGACTCTTCAATCCTATCATTTTGTTGTGCAAGTGTACCTGGATCCAAAAAGAATGATTCTTAAATTCTTTTCTTTTATTCTATGTTCTTGAATGTATAGATCTATGCTTTCGAGTTAAATTCCCAAAAAAAGAAGAAAAAGAGATAAGTAGAACCGAGAAGTAGTCTTGCCTGTAAGCGGGGAAAGAAGCCTGGCGTTAGGAACATATGGCTTGTGTCATCACACTCGAGGTGTCTTCCTGCATAAATGCAGTCAGGTGCGTTTATCTGCCACTTTTGTGGTCTTCCTCGCCCTTCTTCAAGAACACATGGGAATAGTAATGGTGAATTGGGATCTGAGGGGTCTTGTTCATAGCACAGTTCTAGTTTCAGCATCATTCTCACGAGATCACTGGCTTCCAGGTTCTCAAAAACCTTGGATCCCATCCCGGGAATCTGGCTATCTAGGCTACTTTTAAGAATTCTCTCTAGATGTTTTCGGCTGATAAAACCGTTTTCAATTGAACTATGCTTTCTGACATCTAATCTCATTAGCTGACCAAGTACTTCACCACAAAACCACTCACAATCCAGGATTAGGAACCCGAGTTCATCAAAGTAAATAACCTCCCCGATGTTATGAAGACAAGTAGCCACCGCTCTTCTCCTCATTTCTACCTTCTCTGTATTATCGAGTCTCGAACGAATTCTTAGAGATGGAACCTTGACTTGGCATATATCTGCAAAGTCCTTCCACTTCATTGCTGGCTTGTGGTGATTCTCCACTCTCCACTCTGATAGAATTTGTATGAGTTCATTGCAGAGCTCATAAACTCGTGGAACCCTTTCGAGAACTGTCTTGCTCGTTTTCCTAATGTGATGGGCGAGTTTACTCACCGATGCAGATGATCTTGCATCGACAGTGAATAAAGTCGGGTAGAACTCAACAAAACCATGAAACTTATCTCTTAGCTTTTGAATTAAATTCACAGCGGCCTGTAGGTCTGGTGAAGCCTGATTGACTTTGTCGTAGTGTGTAAGCACCACGGTCACATTTGGTAGCATGCACTGCTGCAATGCTCTTCTCGAGTTGGACACGATAAACCTCAGCCAGTACTGCAGATCTTCTTCAATCTCGTTCGGGGTTTTTTGTTCCCGGTTGTTAGGATTTCTGAACAAACTGCATACAATTAAGAAAAAGGATGCACTTCCATGCCCAGGAAACATGAGGTCATGGAGTGCATAGAATTCATGCTGTCCCGCGAGATTCCATATTGAGATCTTTGTGCCGTCGTCTTTGAATGTTTTTATTTTCATTCCTACAGGTCTACTAACTGCTTGCTCAATTGGGTTCACCAGAGTTCTTACTTGGTCAATGTAGGGCAGCTTTGGAGAAGAAAACTGCTGATATATTGCATTTGCCAGTGTATTTTTACCTGCAAAATGAGAAAAAAACAAAAAAAAACATATTTTTATAGCTCAACAAGAACCATGAACTTTGCTTGATTCAAGAAACATTTTAGAGGGTTACCACTTACCAGCATGTTCTTGGCCACAGAGGAACACCCTACAGCTCTTGGGAACTGTCGTGGCCATGTCTTTGAGCAAATCGATTTCTGGATCAGTCTTTTCACTCTGATGCAATTTCTGGTACACTCCTTCTGTTTTTCCAGAACTCTGCAATGGTGTTCTTGAAAGATCAATCTCCTCAAGCCAAGGATTTACCTGTATGATGTCCATTATTGTTTGCAGAAGCGTTTCACCATCGACGCCTTTGCAGCCTTGCAGAGATAAACACCTAAGTGTAGCGTTCCTCTCCAAACTTCTGAAGATTTTGGATATATCTTCTGGCCTTAAACTCTCATCATCATAAATCCCGAGGCGGGTAAGGCTTTGGTTGGTTGTTAACATCTGCAGAATTGCTGCCAGCCCATCTCTACCAATTTTGGTCTTTTTTCCTCCAAAAGTTACTGACTTGAGAGTAATGTTTGCTTGATTTTGCAGGGCGGAGAAGCGGGTGAGCGGGCAAAGTAAATGCTCTACGCCCACTCCTCCAAAACAGTTTCCATTAACATATAAGCTCTGCAAGGTTTGGTTTTTGAACAGCCCAGCTGCAATATAAACAGCTCCTTTATCTTTCAGGCCTGTTTTTGACAATGTCACTTCCTTGAGGCACCGGTTCTGTTCTAGAACCCACCGGAATTCCCTCGCCCAACGAGACTTGAGCCTCACGCCTGTCATGTCGAGTGACTTCACAGTTGAGTTTAGCCCCAAAGCACAAGCAACCCTGCAGGTGCCTGAGACGTTGAGGCGGTAGATTCTAAGCGTGCTGTTCTCTGGCACGAATTCTACCACTTTTGAAGTCTTCTCGTTGTTCTCCCCGCTCCACACGTGGACTTCCATGCTCCTGTTCCTGGCTAGAACAGCTGAAATGAGAGGCGTTGCAGTGATTGATCTCGAGTCGAAGATTGTGAGTAGCTTCAAGGTTGAGTTCACTTCTATCATCTTGGAGAGCTCCTCTGCTCCCTTTGATCCAATGGAGTCTTCCCAAATCTGCAGCTCTTCTAAGGCTCCATTAAACTTGAGAGCTGAAGCGAGAAACGCCGCTCCAGCTGGGCCAATGCTGGATTCTGAGAGCATCATTTCTTTGATCCCTCCATTCTTCTTCACAATCTCTGATAGCTCAGATAGGCACTCTGTGCTAAACCGGTTTCTTCGAAAAACCAGTTGCTTAACGCCCGAGTTGTTCTGCAGCAGCAGCCCGAGCTTTCGCACTTGCTCAATCTCCCATTGCACCTGCTGAAACTCCAGGTTTGTTAAGGAAGAGTGGGTGCCATTGCATGTTGTTAGAAGTTCAAGAAAGATGGAGAATTGGGGAAGGTTTTGTTTGGATATCTTAATGTTCATGGAACTTTCTGTTTCTTGATGACAGCCTGAATCTGGCTGGGAAAGGTAGAAAGATACACTATGCAGGCTGAGATTGCCGGATTTCATTAACTCCATAACCCAGTGGAGATCTCTTGGATTCTGGTTTTCAGCCATTATATGTGAATGGCCTCAAGAATTCAAGATTTCTGGAGAGCTGTTTGTGAAATTTCAGGTTAACTGTTGTGCTAAATATATCAAGTAGCTTGTAGCTCAATGGCACCTTGGGACTCTCCCAAATGGGAGATTGTGCTCTAATAGGTTGAAAAAGTATGAATAAACATATACTACATTGTAATAGAGTCAGTAATATTTAAAAAAAAATGTTGTGCTAAATATTAAATTGGTTATGTTGCAGTCTGCTTTCGGTGGAAATGCCGAAATGGTGGCTATAATTCTGACAGGTTGTTTGGTATTGTGACAATGTTGTCCTTGAAAAGAAAAAGAGCCCTCCAGCTTGTAATATTCTTTGCCTTGGATTCCTAGCTTCTGTGCTGTATATATGGAATGGAATGGAATGGAATCCAGTTTTAAGAAACAGGACACTTTGCCGTCAAATAATGTCTGATTTACTCCAAACCCATTTAATTGGGAAAACTTATTTGCACTCTTGTGAATGCATAATTGGCCCAACTTACTTTAATCCAAAATTTAATCAGACTAACCCAATCTAGTTCAAATAGAGATAGAGCATATGGCAGGCAACCTGCTCATTTGACTCCATTCAAAGAAAATTGAGGTATGGGAGAGGTATATGAAAAGGTACTCATCTTTGGGCCAATATGACATCTTCTTGTTTGTTTTCCTAAGTTCATCCACTTGATATTTTTTAGTTGCTCCTTTCCCATCTTGCCATTTAACATGGTTTGCATCATTCACTTTGGCGTATTGATGTGCCTTTGCCATAATTGCCACTTACCTTTTTGGGATTTTCTTTTTAAAATTCATATACAAGTCTCCGATTCTTAGTGCATGTATAAACATGGTGATGGTCGACTTGTTCATCCATCCTTGCCCTTCAACCACAACCACCTTTGCATGCTACTGAACTAGAAAATTGGTGAGGGACTTGTTGTGCTTTTGTTTCGTTATGGCTAGGTATGAAAAGTGTTTCTTAGCCTTCATTCCTTGCATGAAGTGAGTGGTAAATTTGTCCATCAGATAGCAAAAAGCGTCGAATAATCCTCTTGATAACCCTATAAACCAAGGCTAAGCTAATCATCTAAGGGGGCGTTTGGTTCACGTTATATAAGATAACTAAGGTTATATTTGTTTGGTAATATAAGATTCTCATGTTTGGTTCAGGTTATGTAAGATTCCCAGGGAATGTAACATAACCTCCGGATGAAGTTTTTAGCTATTGGAAGGGAATGTGAGATACACCTCGATTTCTTAGGTAATCTCACATTCCCTTATCTTATTCCTAATATTGAGCTTTTGAAATTTTAATCAATTTATCTTATTTTCGTTGTCTTATTTACCTACTTCAATTTTAAACCAAACACAGTAATCTAACATTCCGTGAACCAAACGCCCCCTAAGGATTTAAAAAAATGCTCTACACACATGATCATATCGTTGTCTCCCATGTTAGGAAAAAGTGTATTTAATTTTTGATCAGGCAAACTGTACTTTAGGATGAAATGTTAACCACCCCCCCCCCCCCCCCCACACACACACACAAATTGAAAAACAAGATGACCTCCCGGCGAGAAGAAATTCGAATGAGGAAAATCAAATATTTTTACTTGGAGCTGATTTTAATTGCGAAAAAGTCAAGGATTTTTGCGATAGAATTATTTAAGCTCAATCAAGAATCACCATGATGAATTATTTGAAAGAAATATTTGATTTGTCTTATCAAAAAGTGAATAAGTCAAATATTCACATTATTCGAAGAAGGTGTAAGAAAGTCAAAATTGGAGGCTACAAGTTACAAGGTACATACTTGTCAGATTGCTATATGACTTTTGAAGAGATAAGCAAGCAAAATTCAAATTTATCTAACAAAAACTACCAAAGACATTAAATATTGCAGATCAAACTAATTTCATAAATAGTTGAAGAGTTTATTTTATCTTTTATCTTTAAAATAGTAAGGAAAAAATAATAATATAAACATGCTAAAAGTATAAATGTTCTAAACTAGCATTTAAACAGTGTATCGAGATTGGAGAGCCGCCGAGTTAATCTCTTTTTTTCTTGTTTTCCCATTGAAAAGTGAAAAAATAAAAATAAAAATAAAAATAAAAATAAAAATAAAAAATGGAGATACAACTGTCTTGACAAATGTACCTTTATTTACGGCAAAGTTTAAAGTTGTCATTTGTCCTACAAACAAATTTCCCGTAATCAATGTGCCTGTCCCTCCACCATTACATACTCCCGTGACTCGCGTTATTAAGATTTGAGGTTTCATTTCATTCTAATCTAAATATTAAAATATGATCCCCGAAGGGGTGGTCAAGTGCTGTTTATAGCCTTATAGGGTTTGTTTGTTCTATGCACATTTCACGACTTTTAAAACTTCACATTTCATGCTCTGACTTAATTTACAGCCACCCGTGATTATCCATACTTAAAATTAAGGGATCATTGCACTTTTAGTGCTAAGTTAGAGACTAAGTTAATCTTTAATTGTCATAGATTATAATTTTAACTACTACTGAGTTATAATGTAGTATCTGTTCATAGCTATTTTCTCAATCTATTGAAGTACAAAGAGTCAATAGTTGCCTGCCTCCACTGAAGCTCGAACCCACTCCCTATCACATGGGAGTGTAAACCGAGTGCCACTGGACCACAAGGTCTTTGGCATAATTTTAGCTTTTAATTAGCCACAAAAGTAATTATTTTTATCTTTCAAAAATATGTTAAGAACCAAGGCCAAAATTGTAACTTTCACTAATAACTATTTTGGTCCTCCGCTTACATGACTAAGGCCAAAATTGTAACTTAACAATAATAAACGACTAAACTTACATTTAATCTATAGCTTAAGAACGAAAAATGTAATTATCTTTAAAACTAATAATCACATAAAAATCAAGAACTAAAGAATAAAATAAATATAAAAATAATATTATTCCAGACAAGAATCACAAGACCATAGTTATGCAACAACAATGGAGAAAACAAAGTGAATTAAAACTTGAAATATATTGTTGTATACTACACGATCTGTAATGGTAAATGAATGATGAGAATATTTGGAGTCTTTTATTCATTCAATGGGGACCCTAAATGGTATCCCTTCTTCCACACTTATAAATCAAACACTTCTCTGGCACAAACAATCCCAGAGACAAGAAGAATCCACAAAACTATTAATAAGCAGCAGCAACCACAAACAAATACCAAACTTTGCTGGTCTGGTATGATCACTAAAATGGACAATAAGTTTTAGACAAAATAAAAAACAAACAAAAAATGAATATGTAATAATCAAAATAATCTACCTCTAAATGCTGTACCGGGGGTACTCGCCTGTTTCTTCATAAGCAGCACATCGGCAAGGCATATCATCATGAGTCTATCTTCCAGTTCGATTTACATCATTAAATGCTGATAACATAACTAAAATTCGAAACTTTAAAACAAAAATCCCTTAACTTGCTCTCTCTCTGAATGTCTGTATGTTCACCCTTTTATAGACGATGCCACTGTTAGCTCTGCACTATCAATTTTCATTGTATTCCGAGAGGGATATATGATAATAGATATTCAAGACCCACGTCTCTCATTGCAATCCCTTCTCCTAAACATTAATTTCATGTATCCAAATAATGAAAACCTATGCTGCAATTCCTGAAAAATATAATGATAAAGAATTTCCGGTTTTAGAATCTGTGGGGTTAGAATAGGATTCAGAAATAGATCAATCAAAGAAAAGAGGAAACAGGAAGAGTAAGTCAAGTTGCATATGCGAGATGCTTTAAGACATCATGAAATGCAGTATTACAACTACTTTTAGAGCAATGTTAAGGAGAGGGCGACATTATAAATTGTATTCAAAAACAAAGTTTTAAGAGTTATCCCTCAATACAAGTAACCATCTTGACGAAGATATCACAAGTCATGCAACTACTGTGTTCTTGAAAGTGAATATTCCGAACATCAAATTCTTAATCAGAATCTTTTTTAGGATGTCAATTAAGTATATCTCTAGGTTATATAGTTCTATTACAATTCTCTTCACATGGTATACATATTGATCCCTTCTTCTCCCAAAGGTTGAATCCCCAACCCTAAGGGCCCCCCACGCCCCGGGCTCTTTACATAGTATATATATCGATCCCTGTACATACTGTAAGGTGTGATGAATACTAATACATATATTCTTCTTCAATTTATGTTCTGACTTGGTATACTATTGTGTCCATGTACACAAGTATATCTCTAGGTTATATAGTTCTATTACAATTCTATTTGCGTACTCTATATATCAATCCCAGTACATTCTGTAAGGTGTGATAGAAATATAGAATACCGATACATATATTCTTCTTCAATCTACACTCTCACTCTTTTTTATTAAAGGTGGCGAGGGCAACCCGCAGCTACTATCCGAGAGTAGGACTCCTTGAGGAGTCTT
This sequence comes from Ipomoea trifida, assembly GCA_003576665.1. Lineage (NCBI taxonomy): Eukaryota > Viridiplantae > Streptophyta > Magnoliopsida > Solanales > Convolvulaceae > Ipomoea > Ipomoea trifida. The sequence continues at coordinate 13,213,514 of CP025645.1, forward strand.
GGTTGCCCACAGCTGACCAGTTCAAACCAAGACAGCCTATCCAAGAAGGCCAATAGGCCGTCGAACTTGTAACCTTGTGGTTAACAAGTCAACAGTCTGACCAACTTAGCTGATGTTGCCCCCTAAATTCTCACTCTTAATCCTTATTCAGCTTGGGCACCAAAATTATTTTCCTAATAGAAAGCTCACAAAGTTGAAAAGCAGACTAATTCCCGAAACTATGAGACTAGCTAGTGGTAATTGTAGTGATGAAATGTGGTGAGCAAAGGCAAAGAAAAACATGTAGGGAGTGTAAGAATATTATGACCCAAAAATACCTTGAGTGAAGAAGTTAAGAATTAAGCATCTATTTTCAGAATATAGTGACCCACAAATACATTGAGTTGAGAAGTTAACACTTAAGAAACACACATGAAAGAGAATCTAGATTACTATACGTAACAGATGAGAGAATTGAATTGAAATGGTGTTTACCTCTATTTGCAATACTATAGCCTCCAACATAACCTTCAGAGGTGGCAGAAGCATCTCCGGAACTTCTGAGTCCATATCCAAAAGAAGCAGAAGCATCCGGGTCAGAAGATACAGCTTGCCAAGTTGGATCACCGTACATTGAAGCACTGCGATCAAAATCCCCATAAGACCCCTCGTAAGCACCATTAGATGCAGTAAATGATGCTGTGGCAACACCTGCTATATTATTTCTTCCAAGTCCTCCGGATCCCAGCCCATAATTGCTCTCTTCGCCCCTAAATCCAACATTCCCACCACTATAGCCAGAAGAATTTCCCCCAACCGGAGCAGAAATAGATGACACCCAATTCGCACCATTATTTCCAAAAACTCCAAAGCTACCAGAGGTCAAAAATGAACCAGAGCTATTGGCAGTTGGAGAAGTATTAAGGCCCCCATTTCCCCACATGTTCCTTGTTGGTGAGCTTAAAAGTGAATCCCCACGGTTGCTGCCCATATTATATCCGATTGGAGTGCTGTATCTGCTTGAATTGGTACTGAAATATGGGCTCAGAACCCGCCCATAGCCAAGGCTACTACCAAAGGTGGAACCACCAGCAAAGCTAGGACTCAAAGCTGGGTCCAAATTCATACCCATTCCATAAGCAGGATTAGCAAATTGAGAGAACCCTGTACGACCACTGGAAACTGGACTAAACCTACCATCAACCCTTACCCCGTAGCCTCCAATTGAACTCAGATTATACTTCTGCGCGTAATTGTTGAGGAAATTGTTGGGTCTAGTAAGACCATAGTTGTATCCAATCAGAGGGCTCCGGCTAGGCCCTGGAGACAGCTCTTTTGGAACTGCACGCTTCACTTCAACCATTTTACCATTGAGTTCATGAAAGGTCTTATACAATGCCCTTTCCACAGCATCCTCCGAATCATAAGTTATAAATCCAAACCCTCTCGGGCGTTGAGTGTTGTGGTCATACATCACTACAACATCTGTAATTGTACCAAACTGGTCAAAGTAATTCTTAAAGTCATTCTCAGTGACAGTAGATGCTAATCCTCCTACAAATATCTTTTTAGTGCGTCCAGGACCCGGAGATCCTTGAATTCCACCATTGTTTCTATTTATCATGTTTTGGTCATCCCTTGGTACAGCCTTCTTTGCTTCAACCTGAATATAAAAGCCAATGCAAAATGTGAGAAAGTAGAGATGACATCCATTAACAAAATTAAAGAAATACATCTTTGAGATGCATACATTTTCCATGCTGACAATAAGTCCTTCTGTATCCATTTGCAGTTATGCATAATTAATTACTCCTACTTCTTAAAAAACACCAAATCTTTAATCTGTTTCCTAATTTTGAGCTGTAAAAATTTGTAATAGGCCGAATTTTCACAAAATGAAAGAGACAAGTTTAGTTTCAATTGGCTAAAACTGGACTCATTAGACTAGCTGAACCCATTGTCATTCATAGAAGGTTTTGCATCAGATACTACTTACGGTTCGCCCATCTATCATATGCTTCTCCTTGACAACTCTTTCAGCAACTGCAGGATCAGCAAATATGACAAAACCAAAACCACGAGCACGACCAGTATTGCGATCTCTCATGATTACAGCCTCCACCACTTCTCCATAAGATCTAAAATACTCTTTGAGACATTCCTCATCGGTGTCCCAAGATATCCCACCAATAAATACCTTACCGAGATCCGACTCCATCATTCTACAATCATAATAAATCAATCACTTCATTCAAGAGAAGAAAAATGCTATCTTGTAATGTAATCACAAGCATCATTAGAATGACTAGTGGAACAATCTATTAAATCACAATAAATATCCTTAACGAGATAGCAGAATTGAATGCACCAGAATGAAATTGAGTCACAAGAATACAAGATCATCTAAAAGTAGGCAAAAATTAAATCCAGGAAATTCAAGAGATACCAACACAGGAAATGAATATATGCAAAGCAAATGTGAATAAGAAACCCAATGATGAAGCAAAGTTTAGAGCTTACCTAGAAAAATCAGGCAGACCTCAGCTGCAAATACTGATTGGGAAACGTTAGATTCAATCCAGGAACATTGGATCCCTGTTGCATCAATCAAACCCCAATCCAACAGCTCTGGAAATCCGCAATTCAAATAGATCAGAGCTCAGAAAACCAGAAAATGAAGGGAAATCAAAAAAACAGACAGAATCCTTCCTATTATGCATCAAGCAAAGAACAACAAAAAGATTGAATCTTTCCTAGAATTCTCACCATTCCGAAGAAAAAATAAGATGAAACCGAGATCTAAGCAACAGGCATATGCAGATTAGCTATAATGCATACATACGGATTTTATATGTAGAAGAAGAAAACAGAGGATGTGCTCATCCTCTCTCTCCCTTTCTCTTTCTCCAAAAGTCCCTCTCTTCTTTTCATTTTCTTGATTATTCCACTCCTTTTAAATAAAATCAAAAGAAATGGAATTCTTGAACCAGAGAGAGACGCGAAATAAAAATTCTAAAAAAAAAAAAAATGTGAAGACAGAAGAGCACCAGAGAGAGGGTGCGTGGCTGGCTGCCTACGTGCGTGTGCTAGCAAATACCAAATTCAAGCTAATACACCTATTTATTATTATGTATATATATAAATCAAAAAAGGAACTAATGCTGCTTTCTACCACTTTTTTTGTTACCAAATTCGTCTTAAAAATAAATATTGTTCTCTTATCATATATATCCAACCAAAATTTTAACATTCAATCCAAGCTAATACACCTATTTTTCAATTGTTATACCATGGACCAGAATTCATATTGCATTATGAATCCTCATACGAAAATTTTGTACCTTCATTTAACATATTATGTACATACAGTTAACGATTTTTGTACATGTAAACAAATAACTTGATAATTGCTGAGACATAATATGATAGCTATAAGTACAGAATGTGTCAACTACAAATATAAAATCTGAAGGTTATTTTTTGACAATGATCTACAATGTAATACAAGATAGACATTAGTACATGTTATAATTTGTCCCTATTTTTAATGTATGCAGTGAATCAAAAAGGAAATAATGCTACTCTTTTGCACCCTTTTTGGTACAAAATTGGCATGTTTAGTTTTTCTATTGAAAACTATCTGTCAATCAAGAAAAATGTTAAAACTTCAGATTTATTGTTAACCAAACTTATAATTTATTTTAAATTATAAATAAGCTATTTGTATTTGGTAAATATGGATGAGTTTAAAATAAGTTATTAGTTTACAATGCTACTCTTTATAGAATTTTAATAAAAATAAGCTTTGTGCTTTAAAAATAATATAATATTAGTAATTTTAGAACTGTACACCATTAATTTAAAAATAAAGTGTTTAAATAAAATATACCAACATTAATGGACTCAATTATAGTTCAAAATTTCTAAAGAAGCAATGAAATTGATAACAGAACACCCACGCCCGATAGAACATCTAATCTAATTAACAGAGGTTGCTCCTATATTGCCGCTATGAGACTCAATTACTAATTTTTCTTTCCAAATTTTACCTCTGTGATCAATTGAATTGTCAATGCATCCTATTATTATTATTATTATTATTATTATTATTATTATTATTATTATTATTATTATTATTATTTAGTTTTGTATATAGCATTGGTATTTTTATTACTGTAAAACTAATTAGGACTTGACTGACACATAAATTTTGATTCTCACTTAGGAAAAAGTGTAGCTAAAATACCAAAATGAATCCTCTATCTTGCTCTATTTCAAAATTTTATCGATTTTGCACAAATAACAATCCTGGTTATCTAATAACCAATAGTAATTTAGTACAAATGTAAAATGATGTAATTTCAATTTAAATAAGTTTGGGTTTGGAAAGAAAAAAAAAATGTAACTAAAATAACTAATTGAAATTGATAGGTTCAGATTCAGTTGGATGGTTATATCAAATTATCAACCATTTTGATATGTTATTAAGAACGAAAATACATTAATTATTAATTGAAGAAATGGTCACCCCAAACTCAACAACATTTAATATTTTATTACAAAATAAAGTATTACAATACTCTTATTTACTATACATAAAACCTTAGGGGTGTATTCAATCATGACTTTTAAAAATTTTCAATCATGACTTTCAAAAGTTAGGGGGTGTATTCAATCATTACTTTCAAAAGTCTGAATCGAATTGACTTTAAAAGTTTGGCGGTATTCAATTTAAACTTTTAAAGACTCTTAAAAAGTCTACATGTATTCGATTCAGACTTTTCATAAGTCTTTAAAAGTATACAGGTATTCAAAAACTTATCAACTTTCTTAGACTCTATCAGAATAGAATTTCTATAGACTTTTCTTCATTAATATAAATAGATGAAAATCCAACCTTCCAACCCCAAACTTTCCACAACTTTCTCTAGAAATTTTTTCCTTTATCTAAATAAGACAAATTTTTCATCAATTTCTATCAAATTTTACAGTATAGTCAGAGTCTGCAAAAACGACATCGTCGGCGAGCTGAAGCGATGCATATGTGAAGTCACTGTCGGCGAGCACTGGTGACATATTGTTTGCTTACGTACTAAGGTCTTCCTCAATAGTTAAAATTTTGGTGTATTTTTTGAGGAGTTTTTGTAAATATGATTAAAAAAGAGAAAATGAGAGTGGAGGAAAAAAGAAGAAAAGGAAAAAAAATACAAAACAAAAACTGACAAATAAAAAATATATATATTTTACGCGCCCAGGCAGGCACGCGCCCGCCTGGGCGCTAAAACTGCGCCTCACGGTAACCTCTCCCAGTGGGGCCCACTAAACCCTACCAAAACCCCGAATTTGCAGGAGGAAGAACTCACCCAAAGAACCCCTTGCCATTTGATAAAAATCCCAGCATTAAATTTTATTGTTTCAAAATTTCTCTATTTCTCTAAAAATAACAACAGGGGAAGGCCTAATAGCAATGACTTATCCTTTTTCTTTTATGTATATTATGTAGCATCTAATCCTTCTAGGAATTATGTTTCATGTTCAATTCCCATGAACTTTTTTAGTGATACAAACAATTTGTTGGCATGAGTTACTAGGAAGGCACATATACTCTGATCGGTAGGCGCATTCTGCAATTTGATTTTATATCCATACTTTTGTCTTCAGTTCTCCATTCCTATAGTTTTCATTATGTACTAGCATTTTCTTTGTGTACAATATACTCTATTTTTGTGACCATCAATATTTTTTTTTTGCAATACATTAATTTATTTATTATTTATAAAAATATATTTTTATAATAAAATTATAAATAATGTATTAATAAAAGTTATGGAATGTTTGCAAGGGTGTATTCAATTTAAAATTTTAATGATTTTTGTAGACTTTTTAATATGAAAAAGTTTGCAAAAGTCTATAAATATTTGTCCTACGAATTTTTATAGACTCCTACAAAGTTGATGAAAGTTTAAACGATTCTAGAAAGGTCTAGAAAGAATCTACAAAAAGTTATTTAAAATCTATCATTTTAAAAGTCTTTAAAAGTTTTGATTGAATACATCTCTTAGTTGTAGATGGTTAAAATATGGCATGATCTAGTTACACATAAAAGTATAACCATACATGCTTGTTGTCATTAAAAAGAAAAATACACCTAAAGTTACATATATAGTGACATTATTATATAATTAATTTACCTACAATCCAGCGAGGGGATTAGTACAGTCACTATGTTTGACCATAAAAACCCTGAGCTGCACCCCAAAAAAAATTATATAATTAATTTAGAAACTTTAGACATTGGGTTGTAAGTCACAACAAACGTTTAAAGCCTTCAAAATTTTAAATGACTTTAAAACGTCTATTAAATAGTTAGGCTTGTTATGGTTCTCACTTCATAGATGAAAGCACAAACTCACTCAACAGAAGAATCGTTCCCTATATGCACATTAACCTTTATGATGCATTAGTTTTTCCCATCCTATCAATAACTCAAATTTTAGTTTCGATCGTCTTGCATTAGTTTTTCCTATCCTGTCAATAACTCAAATTTTAGTTTCGATCGTCCTTCATTTGGATAGGGAGTTGTTTTTATAATAAGTCAAGTCAAGAATAATAATCTAACTGGAGGAGTGAAAGCCACTCGACAACTTAAAGTTATTACCCAACTATTCCACAAGTGTTCTTAATCTTTACCTAAAATCAACTAATACTCATTAAATAATCACTTAAACCTTTTATCATATAATATATTATTCTACCAATACTAAATCATCAAATTAGTTCTTACAAAGAGCGCCGAATGCGAAGGACAACATTCTGTCTTCCAAAGGATGGATACGATGCCAAGGACAAGACCACTACCAAATTCAATATTTCTAAGAATCCAATGTCTCTTAATTATACTATTAAACCAAAAGACATTCAAACTTTAGATCTATTGCACGTAGAGCATAAATGAAATGAAGATTCTTCTACTCCCTACCGCATTTAAAAATTAAAATAAGGAGGGATGACACCAAACTTAATTTAAATGGGATAAAGTTGCCATTTTTGCTTTTGATTTTCCAAGTGTGACTTGGGTTGATTAGTTTTTTATTGTAATTAATTGTTCTCGCATGATACGTTTGTTGCTAGATATATAATAAAATAATAGTAATTAGTAGTACTCATAGTCTCTGTGATATACGATACTCGTTGCTCAATCATCTATACTCAAAAGCGATAGATGCACTTTCCTATATGATTTTTTATGATTGCTAAATCGGGTGTTTTAACACCTATACTGATTTTTTTTGTCAAAATTTGTCAATGAACCTACATTTTCATTAATTCATTACTACATACCAATCAAATCACTATTGAATGTTCATCAAGACATTACAGTAGATTCATCAACTTAGAGCATCCTTATTAGTGGAGTTATCTTGCACCAGCCGGCGCGAAGTGCGCCCAAACGCGCGCGCACTTCAAGCATTTTTTTTATTATTATTTGTTGTGCTCATTTCTGACATGAACCAAAATTTTGCAGGAGAATTATCTCTTCTCATTTTGGCCTCCACACCAATTCACTAAAGCAACATTAAGTTTTTATACTGACATAAACTCCAAATTATTTGCTGGTGTAGATGCTTTTATGACTATAAATCCATTAATTTGCTATTATAGGTACATCAAATCACTACTACATGTACATTAATTCACTACTGCAAAATACAAATCTATTAAGTCACTAATTCACTATTATATATCTATCAATCATTATTTCATGTCCATCAACTCACTACTACAAATTAATTAAATAATTACTATAAACTCATCACACAATTATTGAAACAATGCATTAAAAATTTCTCAATATAAGTGTATCTCTACAAAAGATTTGTAACGGTATATATATATATATATATATATATATCACTTTTAAATATAAACAAATAATATGTTGAAGTCATTACTGGGTCAATTATTGTAATTCTAATAGACCTTTTAGCATTATTTTAATCGACATGTTTGATATATGTAGTATTCTGAACATTCCCCAAAGTTGGGATAGTTACCCTGATAACAAATGCAAGTAAGTACCTATACAATAATTCATTTTTATAGTTTATTATTATTGATAATAATTAATGCCTTAAACAATACGAGCACTATCTCACATTAGTTATTGCTCTTAATTATTCTTCCGATCTATTATAATTCAAAGAAAATATTTAGAAACAATTTCACTTTTTGTCCTTAAGTTATAAGATAATTGTAAAATTCGTGTTCACCTTTTGCCCCTAAGTACATTTTGCGTTGTACTTTTCGCCATTTTATTAATTTTTAATGCTCACTTTTTGTCCATGAGTTATATGGAGTACCAAAGTTGTAAATTTCGTCCCTAATATTTTGTTAGTAAAGGAACGAAAAGTGCAACACCAATAATAACTTATGGACGAAAAGTAAGTATGATCAACACTTTAAAAACGAATCCTACAATTATCCTATAACTTATGAATGAAAAGTGTAATTTTCTCAAAATATTAATTATTTCCTCATTTTATCTTTGCATTTAATGTTTCTTTTTTAACGTGACATTATCTACAAGATTTAACAAATAAAATCTATTTATATTCTTTGGATACCTATAAATAAACTCACCAGACCATGAAATATTATTTTAAAAATCTATGTTGTGTAGTAATTCAATATAAATAAATAAAAATGACATAACACTTAATAGTGTTTTAGTTTTGTGAAATCAATTCGAGAAGTCTTTTGTAACTCTTTTTCAAAAATATTTTTTGAATAATTTTTCAAATTATAGTATAGACACTCAAACTAAGAATAAAACATTAATATAGAATTATATATCAAAAAAAAAACATTAATATAGAATTGTCTAGGTACAGTGTTCTTTTCTCTTCTTTTTTTTTTTAGGGAGGGGGGGGCTTGGTCGTTTGAAAACCCCCACCCTCAAGGACACATGCCACACATGGTTTAGGTTTTGCCCATTGGCCAAAGCATTGAAAGTGGTGGAAGAGTTCAACATTCTCTCTATAATATATATAACAATAAATTTTAGACATGAAATTTCTTATAAAAAAATCTTACATTTACACCACTAAATTATAAAATATAAATAATAAGTGTTTTCTTAAAGAGTAAAATTCTCGTCACATGTTATGATTTACTGAATGAATAAAATTTGTAATTTTTTTCTTCTTTTTTTTTCTTTTACTGAATTAATCAGAACATGCCACATTAATATTGAATAAACAAGTAAGAATATATGCCATAAGAATAGTTGTATTAAAATAAAATATAATAAAATGTGTAGTCTAGGTTACTCTTAATCCATTCAATCATTGTATTGTATATATAATCATGCAAATATGCATTAAGATAATGTATATAATATGTTAATTGGGTTATATTCTTAGTTTGGGGATGAAGTACAGGTCATGTGTAGAATTGTTTAATCCAATTCCAGCTTAAACATTGCTGTGAATTAAGTATTATGTGAGGAGGTGCAGTTTGCAACAATCCAAAGGAAATGCAACAAAGGGAATGTATGGAATTGTCAACTTTGGGAAATTAAAGTAATCCTTGATCTAAACACCCAAGACTTTTGTTTTTTTGTTTGTTTTTTTTTTTTTTCATGAATTTCAATTATTACTTGATGAACAAGGAATTTTATTTTTTATACTTCTTACCAAAAGGTATTAGGTATATCAATAATAGAAATTTGCATACTAATATAATTCATCTCATTGGTGCAAAAAAAAAAATCAAATCTTTATATTTTGTATAATCATACACGACACTTTTTGGCCACTTGACTTTGTATTAAAGAGTTATGATTACACTATTAGCACCCGAATCTCTGAAAGTTTTACCTTTCTATAGAGACATGAACCACTTCAATTGGATTTTGTATGAGAGATATATTTTCAGAACATTCTCAACATGTCACAAAATGTATGTTTTGCCATATTTGCTAAAATAATTTTTGAAAATCAAATATTAATGAATTAAGCAATGTATTCCATCAAACTAATTGAGATACAAGCAAAATCATCATAGATATGATACTAAAAATAATTGTAACTAAGTACTCATCAAATGCCTTGAAATGGAAGCAATGAAGAAGGGGAAAAATGAGTTTTCTTTTAATTCAGAATTTGTTTACAAAGGTCCTGTTTGAATTTGTTTACAAAGGTGCTGTTTGGTAAATAATCAGCCTAACAGTCAATTTTGGCTTATTTGATCACTATTAGTTGTTTGGTTAATAAGCTTTTTGTAACTCCAAAATGCTAAAATTCAAAAGGCTACTCAAAGCAGCATTTTCAAATAGCTTTTTGAGAAAAAAAATTATACCAAATAGCTATCAGCTAAAAGCCAATTTATCAAACAACTTTCTACAATCAGCTAATATTATCAACAAATCATACCTTCTAACCCAAATAGCACCCAATCAGCCAATAGCCATTTACCAAACAGGGCCAAAGTTAAAAAGGACAAAATCTCGTTCAATTATTCTTAAATGTCATGAATATAAAACATAGAATCAAAAGTGAAAATAATTAATGGGTAACAAAATTGACCCTCAAACCAATATAGACTACAAAGCAGTGCCTTTGATAAGAAGCCAAAGCACAAAAATCATGCATAAGTTGAGTGAAGACTATGGAGTACAAGTCAGATTCTGGCATCATATCAAAATCAGAGTAAAATTCTAAAGATTATGGAGGGGTGGATTCATAGGAAGTGGCAGACAAAGGAGAAATATCTTCAACAACATTAACAATTTCCTCAATCTTGTCCAAAACCTCTGCAATGCTTGGTCTATCATCAGCCTTCCTTTCCACACATTTGAGGGCAATATTGAGCATAGGAAAAGCAAATGCTTCAAACCTCCCAACTTCCTTATCAAACACCTCCCCAGTCCACTCTTCCCTCACCATGGATTTCACCCATTTTGGCAGGTCTAATCCGCTCTTCTCCACGATTTTCCCTGTCAGCAACTCGAGCAGGACTACCCCGAAGCTGTACACATCGGCCTGTTCTGTCAATTTTTTCTCCGGGGCTGTGTATCCATTGCTGTCAAATAGGCTGGCTGTGCTTGGCTCCAGGAACTTCATGTACCCGAATTCGCTTACTAATGGCTCCTCGTTTTCGTTCACTAGGATGTTTGAGAGCTTTATGTTGCCATGGGGAACAATGTTGTCACTTTCCTCATCAGATATTCTGTATATGAAATCCAATCCCCTTGCTATTCCCATTGCTATGGTTAGCCTTTGTTTCCCTGGGAATGTCCTCTTGCCTTCCACATAGCCTGCCAAAAATTAATGTAAATTAAAGCGCATGTTATTAGGATTAAACGTTTATCATTATCCCAAAAGCTAAAGCTATAGCTGAAGGTGCAGTGTAATTTTATTTTCTTATTTCTTTATACTACTTGTCTAGTAGTCAAAGTCAACACTGGACTTGACCATTTAGGCTTCTGCCAACTAATCCCCTTATTATACTTAGTGCTAGTCATGGCCCTTTAGAATTCCGCCCAACAATCACCCAGTCATGACTCTTCTGGCCTTCCCACAACAATTCCTTAGTCACCTTAAGCTTGACTTGACTCCTCGTGCCTTTGCCTGTGATGGACTTGGCCCCCGCCCAACAACCCCCTAGTCATCACCTATCAGGCCTTTAGACTTCTGCCCGCCTTCTGCCCTATAATCTTCTAGTCATTGCCTTTTCAAGGCTCTGCCCAAAAATCTCATAATTAGCTAGTGTTTGACTTGGTCTTTTAGACCTCCGCCTAACAATCTCCCAGTATCACACTCCTCCCTTCAATAACCTCCTAATTAGCTCCGCCCAACAATCCCCTAGATCCCCGAGCTATCACACTTCAGGACTCTGCCGAACAATTTCCTAACTACCCGGTGCTTGACTTGACCCTTCAGATCTCTGTACATGAGCTCTGTCTCAACTACAAGGTTACAAAAATGGAGACTTAATTACCTTCTAGAAGGGTGAGGAGACTGCCATTGTTCTGATATCTGTAAATCAGGAGTTTTTCTTCAGTGGCAGAATAGTAGCCAACAAGAGGGAGTATGTTAGGGTGGTTCAAGTTGCCAATCTTTCTCATTGTCTGCCCAAACTTGTGAAATGAGGCTTTGATTTTCTTCAATCTCTTCACAGCAAACACATACTTTCCTTTCATCACAACCTTGTAAAGGCTGCTGGCAACGCCCTGCTTTCGCAGATCAGCCGTGGCTTCAAGAAGTTCATCCATTGTAAACTGCTCCTCTTCCCCCACAAAAAACACCAGCTCTGATTGCTTTTCCATGTTCCCATTTGCCTCTACTTTCTCCTCTGTGATCTGCGGCAAAGAAGGAGTTTTCTCAGGAGAATTGGCTAAAGCCCTTAGAATCTTCTTCTCCCTTGCAGATTTCTTGTACAGGTAGACTGTAAACACTAAGAGAAACACAACTCCAAGAACTGCAACAATCCCAACTGCCCATATTGGTTTAAACTTGAATTGCTTTGATTCTGAATTACTTGCATTATCAGATGTTAAGAGCTTCCTTTCTCCTCTCTGCATTTTTTTGGTTTGTCTGATCATGGTATTCTCATCAAGGATTGATAAATCTAGGATCCTTGTTACCTTGTTAGTCTCATAGAAAATTTAAAAACAGTGTTTTCGGTGTTTCCAAAGATCCCACGGCCTACATGTGTTGTGTGTTCCTTGTAATGTACACAGGAATATTGGCAGTTTTCCAGTTTCCACCTTATACTAAGTCTGCAGAAATGAAAGGTTTATATGTAACAAAATAGCAACAAGAATGCATGTTTAGCATCTGATATAAAAACGCACAAAAGGGATTAAGGGAATGTACAGACTTGACTCTTTCCAAGAATAGTTCCAAAATGGCCAACTTTCACCTATTTTTTGTCAAATCATCCAAAGGAGTCAAGAAACCTTATACCATCATTCATCATCCCATTAATGTAGGTAATTAATTATCTCTAAGTTACCTATATTAACGAAACTCCTTGATTTACTCTAAGGCTTAGTCAAACCGAATATCTGCATCATATTAAAGAGTCTTGAAATCTAGTGATATAGATATGAGACTTATAAGTCTTGTGTTTAATTTTTCTTGTATGAAAAAATATCGTATTTTTTAACAAATTTACATGAACTCATTGCACAAAGTCTTATTAATTCAAGGAATAAGGATTAAATAGGTAACTAAACTGCACATGATAATGCAATTAGGTCACTGAACCTAAAAATAACTACAAATGAATCCCTAAACTAACATATATTATGCAATTAGTCCCATTTGCCCTTTTTCCAATTTCTAGCAGGTTACCTAATTTTTTAAAAAAAAATAAAATAATTTTAAATAAAATAATTATTTTAAATTAAATTAAAAAAATAATAATAAAACAATTGTGTTATGTGCCTTCAATTTGTTTATATTATCATGTATCTATAATTATTATGTTATATGCCTTCAATTTGTTTATAAATACAAAAATTATTAATTACAGATACAAAAGATGTTAACTGTATACAAATAATTTTTAAATTAGAATTCACAATGCAACATCAACCCTACTCTATGGTATAACCGTATAACAATGGCATGTATTACCATACCAAGTTCGATATTGCAAAGAATTTAACTATTTAATTTGGGCCAAATAATAATTTGGGCCCAAAGCCTTTTTTTAAATAGCATTTTTATTTTAATTTTGATATTTTTTTTAGTTAGATACGACGAAAAATACAGCTAAACTGCAGACTGCAGTCAATAGAACCCAACAAATACAATTATACCATTACTACAATACTTGCTGTTAAAGAATAATTGCAATAACAAAAAAAAAAAAAAAAAAAAAAAAAAAAAAAAAAAAAAAAAAAAAAAAACCTCCTTTTAAGCACACAACTATTCTGATATTATTAAATTTGGGTTTGATCACTTTTAGTCTCATTTTTTTTAAAATAATATTAAGTTAATAAAAATTATAATAAAATTCAAATATAATACTCCTTAGCAATAAAGGCATAGGAAGTGAAATTTACTAACAAAAATTGAATTATCTTCTATACAAATAACAAATATATCTCAATTAAAAATTAAGGCTTTGATTCTCATCAGCACCCTCTCGTCCGAGTCCATAGCATAAAATATTCTTAGTGTAATTTATCTCTCTTTTGTAATTTGAGAATTATTATTACACAACAATAGTGGATTTATTTAGTACACACTCTTAAATAATTACAACGGTTTCTTCTCAGAAAAAAAAAAAAATCAATGAAAATTGTGCATACCTAATGCCATTATGAAGAATCTAAAAAACTTACCAACTTGTCAGATGTGAGTTAAATTTAAAAAAGATGAAATAGTTAGCATACAAAATTGTGGAGGGGTCAAAACTGAAATTATGGAGTGGTTAGCTTTATGCAGATGCGCCTGGCAAGCGCTAACTGCCGAGGATCATGCAATTTTAAATTATTGCAAATGCTACCACATTTGGGAAAATTAGTCAATTGCACAATTATTGGAGATGCCATTTCATAAATCATCCTTTATTCACTAATCATATTTTCCTATAATTTATAATCAGATAAGATTTTAAGACCATTAGGCATTCCTCAATAGTGGAGATTTTAATGTGATTTTTGAGAAATTTTGCAGATGTGATTAGGAAAGATAAAATGAGAGTGAAAGAAAAAAAAAGAATGGATAAATAAAACAAAATATACAACTGAAAAAAAAAACGTATTTACGTGCCTAGACAGGCGCGAAAACTGCGCCTCACACACGTGAGACACAACTTCTTTCTCACATTGGGGGCTCACACAACCGGCCAAAATCTCCATCTTTATAGGAGAAAAAAACCAATAAAAAACACACCCCCACATTTGTTAAAAACCCAACATTTAGTTTTTACTATTCCAAAAATTCACCCAATACCACTAATAGGGATGACCTTATAGTTGTCACTTTTAAAAAATAATAATAATAATTGTGGGTCGAAATATTAGGTGTAAAATTAGCCAATCTTTCACATTATCTCAAGTATCGTCCTCACAAAAAGACTCATTCTACCCCTTTGGGTAGCTTGAAACATATATAAGTGTACTCAATTTATTAATTATTGAATTTATTAATTAAAATTTTGTTGGGTAACGATTAAAACCGTAGTTACTATCTGAAAATGCGTATTAATTAAAATGTGTCAATTTCTTTATATTTAATTGGTGAGAGGTATCCATCCAAAAAAAAAATTGGTGAGAGGTTTTTGCTTCCAATTCCAACTCTTAGATTTTTTTTTTTTTGCAAGCCAATTCTTAGATTATTAAAATTTTAAATTTCTCAGATACTTTAAAATTTTCAAATTCCTTATAAAATTTGTAAATTATTTATTGTGCAAAGAGTAAAATATAAAGTATTGTTTTATTCATTCATGAAAGTTATTTAAATTTCATTCTTGGTGTATTTATTTCGACACTATAATGGAAGGTAAAGTAGACAATGAAGGACAAGGCAGATCTAATCCCAAATAAGTCAAACCGTATCCAACCGTCTTTCACTGACAAAGCCAAACAATGCACAAAACACTGACTCTTCACTCCAAATTACCAAACTACCCTTCTGCCGAATTTCCCGAAATACCCCCCACCTCCTTCCTCACCATGCTCCTTTTCACCGTCTCTCCTCCCTCCCTCCCACCACCTTCACCTTCTCACCTGAATCCTCAATGGAAGATTCTCAGTCCCACTCCCACTCTCACTCTCAGTCTCACGCGCAGCACCACTCCGGTGAAGACCTCGATGCTCTCCAGAGCAGTCGTGTGATTCACGCCGCTGATGGAAGCTCCGATGCCTCCGACGCCGTGTTCTCTCGCAGCGTCGCCGGATCCAACTGCGGCGCTAGGTACAAGCTCATGTCTCCGGCGAAGCTCCCGATCGCGAGGTCCGCCGGTATTACCATCCCTCCTGGCTTGAGTCCGACTTCGTTCCTCGAATCTCCTGTTCTTCTCTCTAACATCAAAGTTAGTTTCTCTCTCTCCCCTTGTCGTTACTCGAGATTGGAACTTATTCTTTTTCTTTACCTTCTCTATTGATTTTTTGTATTTTGTAGCTTCAGATTCGGATTCGGTGCGTAGTTGCCTGTCTTTTGGTTGATTAGCGAATGAAATTTTACATAATTTTAATCATTTTCTTGTTTTGCTTTCTAGCTTTAATTAGTTTATCTTTTGCTAGGAAGGTGTATAGTTGTGCTGTCGTGAACTGGAGTGAAATATACACTTTTGAGTTCTGACTATCTTATTTATTCGTTTTTTTTCCTGCATTAATTAAATCACTCAATAGTGGTTTGTTGCATCAGAAATCAGAAGACTCGCAGTGGAGAATTTGAGGAATTCCTTTATGCCATTGCGACTTTGTTAAAGTAATTTGAATTATTGATTGGATGTTTGGTTCTTTTCATTTCGTGCAATTTGTTCCCTTGATTCCTTTTCCTATATGAGTGCTAATTTTTTTCCTTCTCTTTTTTTGAGAATACATAATTTTATATTATACATGAGAAGAATTGCAATCCTCTTTGTACAATTCCAGACCGTTGGACCTCTGATGCTCACACTGGGGCTATATTTTATTGGATTTGTTACAGAAGTCTGCCTCTAGATTTTCCTAAAAAGAGATTCTTTTTCCCTCTGGACTAGAAGCTGACTATACTCCAATGTTGTTTCTTCGCATAATGGATTTTCCCCTTTCCTAAAGGTGGCTGAGCTTTTCTGTCGTGTTGTTCCATGGGGAAATGGACGTTGGTGATGTATATGTTCTGATTGAACAATGGCATCGTGATAGTCTTTATTTATTCCGTCTTTCATTAGTACACACAGAATTCTGATATTTGTGGGATTTTAGTAAGATTGATTAGATGTAGTGAAATACGATGGTCATTGAAAGAATGATCACATTTGAGGCTGTCCTGACTTCCCTTCTTTGTTAGACAATCTCCTTTTCTGCCCAAGGCTCCAGTAGAAGAAAAAAATAAAGTAGAAACATACTGACAAGGAACTCTGATTCTCTGAAGGAAGAAAACTTCTTTATGGTTTCCTCTTCAGAGGGAAGGAAGAGTTAAGGCAAAAGGGGTAGGGTTCCCGGGAAGGCAAAATCTACATGATATAACTTTGAAATTTTGTGAGCTAGCTGCTAGTGAGAATATGTTTTTGACCAACAATTTTCTTAATTACTTTTGTATTCTTCCAGGCAGAGCCTTCTCCCACCACAGGATCTTTCTCAAATCTTCATTTGATGCAAGGCTCTGGTGGCTCTGCTGCATTTTCATTTCCGGATAGCAGAGCTTTTAGTCAAAGAAAGTCGAGCAACTTTGAGTTTAAGTTTCCCATTGGATCAAGTTCTACATCTGCATCAATAGAACCTATGGTAATATCTAATCACTAATTCACTATGTGAAAGCATCTCCAAGAGGCTCAATATTATTTGAATTAGTTAAGAAGATGAAAAGGCAAAAATAAGATCACCATTGACTTTTTTCATTTTTTGTCCCTTAAAGAAGTTACGTTGGCTTTTGTTAACTCCCAGTATATTTGTTCATATTATTCTCCCCTATGCAAATCTAAATTTGTGCTTTGAGAACCTTCAACAGGAATTCTCGCATTGCAATTCATGTCAAGTCATGCAATTAGCATCTTTTATTTATTTATTTTTAAAAAACTGAATTTGATTGTTGATGCCACTGTAATGCTCTGCATTGTAATGAAGACATCTGCAGGCTTGAACCAGCAGCAAAGTGAAACTCAGAGACAAGTTCAAAATCAATTCATTTCTCAGTCATTGGCCACTTCATCTGTGGTTGAATCTTCAATTCCTACATCAAATGAATTGAACTTATCTTCAGCTGTTGCACTGCATACTTCGTCTGTTGGTACTGATGCAATTGAGTCTGATGACCTAAATCAGAGGGGGAAAGCAGTGAATGCTGATCAGTCTTCTGTCACAGCTGAAAGATCATCAGATGATGAGTATAACTGGCGAAAGTATGGCCAGAAACTTGTAAAAGGAAGTGAATTTCCACGGAGCTATTACAAGTGTACATATCCAAATTGTGAAGTGAAAAAGATATTTGAACGCTCTCCTGATGGAAAAATAACAGAGATTGTATACAAGGGTTCACATGATCATCCTAAACCCCAACCCAGTCGTAGATTTACTCCTGGTGCAATGATGCCCATCCAAGAAGATAAATTTGAGAAAGAATCATTTTTCAATGGTCAAGAAGGTAATCTATTTTGAGCTAATTTACATCATTACATGTCCTACACTGATTTTGAGACAATGATATGATTTTTTCTCATCATGTCTTTTCTTGAAGATAAGTTCAACTCCATTGCCCAGACTGGTCGTCCAGAACCAAGTGGGATCCCTATTCTTTCACCTCAACGAGTAGGTGATGATATCCATGAAGGTGCAACTTTACTACTGCAGGGTACTAATGATGACACTGATGAGGATGATCCATTTTCAAAAAGAAGGTAAGCAATAAGCCTGTTATATAGGCTTAATTTTTATTTTCATGGCAGTATCTAATGAGTTACCTGAAAACCTAAATCAGGAAGATGGATGGCTGTGTTGATATCACACCAGTGGTTAAGCCTATCCGTGAACCACGTGTTGTTGTTCAAACTGTGAGTGAGGTTGATATATTGGATGATGGCTATCGGTGGCGTAAATATGGACAAAAAGTTGTCAGGGGGAATCCAAATCCCAGGTAAGGTTACATATTTTAATGTTTTGGTGGTTTAACGTCTTGTACACCTATACTACTGCCTCCTTTGGTAGTTATCTCTGGATTAAGGGAAGGCTTGTCCTCAATTTTTTTGAAATTGCTGGTTTACTTTTTCAAATTTTATGAATTCATAATAGTATTTGCTGCATATTTGAAAAACAAGTGGTGGTAGCAGGGATTATTCCAGTGTTTTTTTAAATAATTCTTGACAGAATGGTGGTAACTTCTAAATTCTAATCCATACCTGATTCTTCTTGCTGATTCTACAAGTTTGCTATACTGAGTGTTGGCTTGTTCTTACATAATGCAGGAGCTATTACAAGTGCACTAATGCTGGATGCCCAGTCAGAAAACATGTTGAAAGGGCTTCCCATGATCCCAAAGCTGTTATAACCACATATGAGGGAAAGCACAATCATGACTTACCAGCAGCCAGGACTAGCAGTCATGAAATGGCAAGCACAGCACCCGAAAGTGGAATATCCAGAGTAAGGCCAGAAGAGAATGACGTGATTAGCCTTGATCTAGGGGTTGGTATTGGATATGGCACTGAGAACAGGACCAATGACCAGCTTCATTCACTGGCTCCAGAAACTGTCCCAACTCAAGTTCTAGCTTCAGGTGGTGGAATGATGGCAGTTCAAGCACCAGCTATTGTGCGCTATGGTATTGTAAATGGTGGTATCAACCGATTCGGGTCTAGGGAAAATCATGTTCAAGCACCTGGCTTTGAGACTCTACCTTTACAATCGTCCAACCAATGCCCTCAAACCCTTGGGCGAATACTTATGGGCCCATAACTGTCTTGCAAACCAAGCTATAGGTGCAGTAACAAAAAGCCACGAACGTCTTGATGAATGACTGGCTATATCTCTAGTCTAGCCTACATATTTTAAGAACTAATGTTGTATAATACCCCGTCTTTGTTCCTTCGCAACCACTTTTCTATGTAATTAATTGGTTGTCCTAGTTCTATAGGAGAAACATCAGAAATGTAACATAATATGGAACCCGAGCAATTATTAGCCCCAGTGTCTTCCCTTCAAGTCATGGCAATTTTTGTCTCTTCTGTACGTGTGAGATGAGAAATTTTATGTGATGCAAATAGCTTGGAGTCCTTTGAGTCTGTAGCCCCCTTAGTAGCATGGAACTTTTTTGTCATCTCTTTAAACTTTTATCCTATCTTTGCTGAGTTGCTGTATAGATAATGAATGCAAGTATTATCCTTTACAGCCTGTTTGGTATATAATTTATATGCTTTTATTTTTCTGTAGCTGATTTTTTTTTTAATTACATGAACACAATTATAGGTTCTATTGGAATTTGGGAAGAGGTTGCTAAGGAAAGTTATTTGCATTAATGACTCTATAATCCTTTATTATATTTTCATTGACGATTCGAGAACATTGTGGTACTTTATGGGCACTTATTGTTTTGATATTTATTTGTATTAGCCCGACAGCAGTTCTGTACTTTTGTGTATCAGCTAAGTGAATCAATGTAGCTTTCCAGGCTTCTTGAGAAAGTCCAAGCAAATCATAATTGGGTCTTTATGCATGCATACAAAGTATATAAATTCATCCTTTGGGTCTTTTAATGCATGCATACAAAGTATATAAATTCAACTTTTGTCCATTGTCTTCAACTGTTGCAGGGAAAACGTGGTGGAATGTGCTCCCCTAAATGGCTAAATCCAACCCAGCCAGTAGTGCATATATACAGGTTGGGTAGAGTCAATGAGAAGTAAAGATAGCAGGCAAACTTTGATGCAATTGTGAGTTTCAGAGGTATGTTTTGACTTCTAATTGTGAGTTTCAAAGGTTCTGAATGTCATATCTGAAAATGGTTTTCTAGCTGATTTGCCATTGCCAGAACATGAAAAGCCGAGGTTCATAGAAAGCATGGCACAGATGCATTCTATGTGGATATCAGTGAAGAAAAATATCAACTGTAAATGCAGGCTAGCAGATGTAATTTGCCACCTACCACAACCAGCTAATTGCAAAGGCAGCCACTTTCACAAGTCGGAAACTGGGCTCACTCCGCTCACTCCTCAACGAATCTTGTGTGCCAAGCAATATCTTATATCTACTATGCAGAAGCAAAAACGGTTTCATGGTAACTATCCTACACCTCTGCCCTTGTTTTCAAGTAATTTTACATGAGCCAAAATTTGTACACTAGTTGCCTAGAGTGATAGGAAAACTAAACGCGTTTTGTGCCACAGAACTGGAAGCTGGGAACCCATCGAGGAACATAATTGAGATGATCTTTCGAGCTGCTTCTAAAAATCCATCAAAGCATCCATGGTTAATAAAGAGAGTCATAAAAGTGAAGAACACAATAGATGTCTTGGATAGATTTGAGAAGTACAGAGAAGCGGTGAAGAGCAGGTCTTGTGAGATGTGTAAGAGTCATCCAAGAAGCATGGTGGATGGAAATGAATTAATGCAATTCTATGGCACAACAATGACCTGCTGTAACAACAAAGAGAGGACAAAAATATCTGACCTTTGCAAAGACCCCAATTGCCGTGTTTGTAGGCTAATTCAATCTGGTTTCAACACTTCATACAACAACAAAAATGGGATCCGGCTCAGTACAAACAGCGATACCCTTAGTGAGGATACAACCGTAATCTCTAACAGGAACAAAGCCAAGAGGGCAGTGATAGTTTGCCGCACCATTGCTGGCATAGTAGAGAAGGATCGAGACTTGCTCAAAGAAGAGCACGATTCAGTTGGAAATGGAGTGGATACAAAGCTAGAATATTTAACTGTAAAAGACCCTAGTGCTGTACTCCCGTGTTTTGTTATAGTTTTCTGCTGACTATCCTTGTATAATCATCCAAACCTTTCTTGTGTCGCTAAACAGTATCTACAAAATTCATGTGTGTGCCGCATTTATACTTGCTACTACACTTAGATTAGAAAAGTAAACTTTATGCCATTGCCCATAGTACAACATAGATATAGAAGCAAACTGTTTTGATACTTTGACATTTTTAGGAAGTCTTACAGCAAATCTGAGGTCAACACAGATGAAACAACCTAATTAAAATCTAACAAAAGAAATATTAGTTGGATGGATTTACCTACCAAATCAGAGACTCCAAGCGATGTGCGTCATCCCAAGATGAATGTAAAGTTATGCGTCGAAGTACAATGGGAATTCATTGCCATGCACAAGAGGCTATCAAGGCTCGGTTCATCCAACCGAGATAAAGAGCCTGATCTCTCTCTTCAAGTGTATAGTCCTTGCAGTAGTTCTCCAGAAGTGTCTTGATGGTGGCGTTAACAGAAGAGCTTAATGGGTAAGGTTTAAAACCAGCCATTGAAAATCTTGACCTCCATTTCTCGAGAACCTCGTGACGCTCCACTCTTTCCACCCCTTCACACGCTAGAATATTGACAACTTCCCGAGCCAAGCAATGCTGCTCAACATTTATGCGTTCCTTGTGGTCCCTTGGCAGAGCCACGTCTATTGATTCAAATACAGCTAGGTAATAGTTTAGTGTCTCCAAGAATCTGGGAAAGAACGGGACTTTGTTTGTATCTGATTCTTGCTCCACAAGAGTCACGACTTTGGGAAACAAGCTCCTCACCATCCTCACCAGTCTTTCTCTATGGTTTTGTGTGCCAACATCCTCATCTGGCATGTGGTGCAATACGAGTGGAAAGTTCACAGCCAGAGCTTCTCCGGGTCGAACGTTTAGATGCTCAATCTTGACATCAGCACATGAAGCAGCCACGGCCCGAAATTCAAACGGGACTTTGCATGATTCTGCGAGTGTAGACAACCTCTTACCCACAATCTCGAGCCCTCCTCCCCTGGCATGAGCCGATGTAGAGTCATCAATCCCTGTAATGCAGATCTGAGGTGGCCCACCGGGTCGAGCTGCAAGGGCATGGATTAGGGTAATCCACTGGGTACCCTGAGAAATTTGGAAATCAATTATATGAACTCTGTCTTCGTCTTTCATGGCATCAACGATTGCTCCATTGGCAGACAAATATCCAAATTTGAAGAACGGGCAGACT
Source organism: Ipomoea trifida (assembly GCA_003576665.1). Classification (NCBI taxonomy): domain Eukaryota; kingdom Viridiplantae; phylum Streptophyta; class Magnoliopsida; order Solanales; family Convolvulaceae; genus Ipomoea; species Ipomoea trifida. Next base: position 13,236,345 of record CP025645.1, read on the forward strand.
TCATAGAGCAAGTACATGTACGAGAAGAGCTCGTTGCTCGTAGGCTCTTTGCACCTCAGGGCCTTATAGATGGAGCTTCCCGATGAGGCTAGTCTTGCAACCATACCCTCCAACATATACGCCCCTAACCTCTGTATCGGTTCACCACAAACTGAAACCATCGTGCGAAGCTCTGACATCCACCATTCGGCTCTTGGAATATCGTTATCTCCTATCGCCTTTGCACAGGCTACAAGTGACTCTTTCAAGCTCCCACGAGAAGTTATCCCCATCATCTCCTCTAACTTCTCCGCCTCTGATGACATTTGATCAGGAGTCCCCATATTACTCCCATACGCTTCCAATGCATCCGAACCATGGCCAAACATCGCATATTCCAGCTCTCTTAATTTGTGCTTCAAGTCATTCTCATCCGATAAGCTAGACTTGCTAGCTGCAGAGTGGTAGGTCTCCTCGGGAGAATGATGATGCACGTCTGCTATATATAACTGCGAATCTTGCTGCAGAATGCCACTTGTATCAGACAAGAAGCTATCAGCAGTATAACTGTGACCCGGGTAACCATAGGACATAACATCGTTATACTGCTGGCTGTTCGTTTGAGCAAAGAATTCTGCGCTATGGTTATCACCAACAGCAAGTAACTGGTTATCAGTAGGTAAGCAATAGGACTCGATATCCTGCACCGGTTGGTTATAGAACCTACGAGACCCATCCATGTTCATATTGTTCTGAGATGGCTGCATCTCAGTTAACTCAAAAGTGATTCAGAAATTAGAATGGCCTGCAAAATTCAAGAAGATTATGTTAACCCCCCAAGTGTTCCCAAACTCCCATTTAAAACATTTGCAGCCTAATTAAGCATGTTATGAGTGCAAAAACCAGAAATTTCAACCCAGAAAAATTCCTTAGAAATCATTTTGAACTTCAAGAATCATGCCATTCACAAGTTAAGCATCACCCCTTTTTTCTTCAATACAACAGAATGGAGAAATTGAGAAAATAATTTTTTTTTAAAAACACACACACACACACACACACACACTACAAAACCCCATCTTAGGTCAACTAATATGTTTCCTAGGATTGTCTGAAAATCATAATCCAGCATACAGGCACAGACACAGCAAAAAAGGCACAAAAGGGCAAGAAAATTGCAAAAGAGAGCTAGAACCAAACATCAAATAATACTCCTGTAATTGGAGAGAAAAAACAGATATTAGATGTAAAAAAAAAATCCCATCTTTTCAAGAACATGAAAATTTCAGAGGAAACCCAGAAATCAGCTAAGCAGATTAAAACATGATAAATCAGAGGTGCTAAGAAACACCCACCTGAAATTCTGGAAGTGAAGTCAGAAGTGAGAGCTCAATCAATCAAACTGCAATAAAGAAAGGGTTAAAGCCGACATGAGAGCAGGAATAGCGTATGAATCAGAAATTATTACAGCAGAGAATCAATCAGAAATGAAGTTGAAATGATCGAGCAGCCCAAAATACCTACGTCAAGGATTTCAACGCGTATGATATGATTATAGAATTGACTTGTTGGTATTAATAGTCAGCTCTTGATTTCAGACAAAAAGCTTGACTGTTGTTTTGGTATTTCTTTCTTCCTCGTTGTGCTTATGGTCAGCATTTAATATTGTCGCCCAGAGTTTACAAAATATATTTATTATTATAATAAATGCATTGAACTGAAACGGTTGGAGACTTGGAGGGATGGGAGATGGTGTTAACGAATCAAACCAGGAGGAGTAAAGGGTATCCAAAGTCCTAAAATTCCAGATTCCAACAAGACAACAAATCTATTTCTATTAGTATTATTATAATCTAAGTACTACCTAACCTCGCACCAATTCTTATCAATTTTTGTGCGTACATAAACAAAAGAAGAATAAAACACCATCGCACTAATTCTCATTTCTCAATTTAGTTATCCATTATTAATTCATTCGAAATAATCTCTAATTATTTGCAAAAATTCCAAATCGACGCTCAGGCGCTAGACACCGGTTGGCCGCCTAGTATATCAACATAATCGGTGGTCTAAGTGGCCGACGATGCCACTTAGGCGCTGACTGCATAGCCCTCTTAGGCACCGACTGGGCCGCTTATATATAACGACATCGTTTTGAGCGAAATAACCCTAAATTGTTCAAACTCTAGATACTAGGTTAATATTGAATATTTTAGTATTAACTATTAAAGTATTAAATAGTTTATAATTATTAGTCTTAAAAACATTTTTAAAAAAAACACGAATACCTAGGCACCGATTAATCGTTGCCTAGGTGCCCTAGACGCTAAGGACCCACCGAGCATCCCAATGAGCGCCTAGCGATTTTTCAACCATGCTAATTATACAAAATTTACTAAGTTTAGTTCTCTGAAAGATTAAATTTTGCAGTCTATCAATTATATTAAATGAATTGATAGTTAAAAGTTATAGCATAGCTAAGAGTTTATTTTGGACATTAACTCTTGAAAAAGAAAAAAAAACATAAATAAACGTACTTTCATGACAAATATCCTAATTATTAGCATTTCCTAGTTCGGTGTACTTGAACAAGGTTATTGGCAATTAAGCGTATTTATTTATTATGATTTGTTTAGCAATTCATTGATGGTATTAACTGTATCACATTAATAATAAGGAGTAGTTTATTTCTATGAAAATATATTAATTGTTACCTTTTTTTACCACATAATTCTTAGTCTTAGGCTATGCTTGGCAAACCTAGCTGAAATGGTAGCTGAAAGAAGTAGTTGAAAGCTGAAAAGCTATAAGCTCGAAGCTGAAATCTGAAGAGCTGCTAAGCTAGCTGTTATGCTTAAAAATGTTTGGTAAAATTAGCTTTTTGATAAGTTGATAAATGTAAAAAGACTAAAAAGGACATCTACATAAAAGTTAAATAATTTTAAATTTAATAGGTTTGTTTACATATTAAAATATAAAATAATGAAATCAATATCATTTAATAAAATATAAAGTAAGAACATATATTTAAAAATATATAAAGTAAAACAAAATGTTTATAATCCATAAAATTCGTTCATACAAAAATTATTGTTCAAACACAAATATCAAATTAAAATTACAACGAAACATATTAAAGAAAAAATGCCAAAAGAGTTTTAATTGTGATGGATAAATGATGTCATCATTTATTTAAAATAATAAGGATAAAGATGGAAAAAAGTTAAGAAGCTACTAGCTTATTTTTGAAAAGCTACCCCAAGTAGCGTTTCAAAATAAGCTCTTATTTTAAGCTACTAGCTTATTTTGAGAGCATTACCAAACAAAGCTTATAGCTTATTAGTAGCTTAAAATAAGCTATAAGCTCCTAAATAAGCTCTGCCAAACACAGCCTTAGACCAGTTTATTAGGATTATATATTAAGATTAAGCTTATTCTTGTCCGATAAGATCTCAAGCAGAACACTCTTTTTATGGGTTTTAAGGTAGTTGAATAAATAAAAGAATAACAGACAAGAATAATAATCTATTTTTATTCTTGTTACTTTTATAATAAAAAATCCAATAAGTTTGAAAACTAGATTTTATTATTGTTATGCATTTCATTTTTCTAGTGAGTGTGAAAACTAATATAGAAGGGCACAGCTCTTCCACTGTTTACCCTTCAATAAACTCTTCTTCTAGTTAGCTTTTTAGGAAAAGTAGTTGGTTACAAAATATAGAAATTAATTATTGTATTAATTAAAAAAGTAAAAAACTTTTTGAGAAAGCTAGGCTGTTCATTATGTTTGTGTGATTGTATCAACTTTGTGATGAGTAGGGTGCCATCATTCATTTGTCCCTTTTCAAGTGCAAATCACATGCAACCACATGCACATAAATTATCATAATAAAAGTAATTGTAAAAAGTAAAGGAAAATTAAAATAAGAGAGTTAATTGTTTACAATAGAATAAAATGTGTTTCTATGTTTTCAATGAAGGTTTCGGATGGAGTTTAAAATGATATATAGAAAATGTTTTAAGTTTTTCTGTAATAATTTAAATAATGGACACGACACATGCTTTTCACATCTCTCATAGGTGATTGAGGTGGTTGTTATTGGCCAGTGCTCTAATTATTATATTAATTTTTATTTTTTTTTTAATTCTAGAGTTAAAAACTCTCATAAGAAAAATAAAAAATCAACTCATCTGATAATATACTTTTTCATATAAAGAGTGTTGATTTGCATACAATAAATAGATTCATTCTCTCTTGTATTTTGAATTTTGATGTGGACTTTAAAATTGTATAGAACAAATAAGGTGCAAGCTAATCCCTCCTATATACAAAAAATTAAAATTGTACTTTTTGCAATAATATATTCTATATACACCGTTGCCTAGGTGTTGCCTTTCATAAATTATTGTTTAATTTGATTGCCATTTAAGTGACGTGACAGTGACACAACTTAGCTTCCTCATTTTAAAATTTTTTTTTTTGGTCTCATCTTTAACAATGGAGTTATTTCATGGTAATTGATGAATTTTTATAAGTGTGATTAGGAAAGAGAAAATGGGAGAAGATTAAAAAAAAACAAAACAAAAATCTGATATCTAAAAAACAAAAAAAAATAATAAATCAATCAATCAATGCATGCCTGACGCGCCCAACAGATTGCACGCGCCCGCATGGGCTGCGTTCCGCGCTCAGTAGTTGTTGGTAGTACAATGATTATTTAGTTTTTATTGTAGCATAAACCCTTCACTTGCAGATGCTTCTTTCTTCCTCTCTCTCCTTTCTTTTTCTTTGCCACTTGATGATTTCTGACATAAACCCCTCAAATAACCACAAATAAGAATGCTCTTAGCTTCCTCTTTAAATCCGTTTTCCACCAAATAATTGTAAAGTATCTGGAATAATAATAGAGATATATATTGAAGGTACAATTAGCTTATAGAGGAAAAAAAACTTTTATTTTTAAATGATAAGATAAACTCGTAGTCATTATTTGATAAATGCACTGAGTTAATCATAACTAGTAAAGGATTACAAAGAGGTAAACTAACTTAAGTTACTTATAGTTTATTGGCTCAAACCAAGAAGCTAAGATGAAATATATAGTATACGGAGTACAACTTTTGGATAAGCTCTTGCTAGGGCTAAATTTCTCATGAAAGTTTGAGGTTGGTAAGATGACATGAAAATTTCAAAATCATTTAATTTTTCTTTTAATGGTGACTTGGGTTGCAAGCTTGCAACACGTACAAAAGATTGCCGTATGTCGTAGTTTTTTTGTACCTTTTATTTTTATTTATTTTTGTTTGTTGAATAATTACTTCTTTTTTTTTTGTTGAAACTAAAAAATAAGCTATATTATTAAAACTATGAAATTAAATGTTTAATACATTTAGGACAAGAGGAAAACCAAGTAGATGGATCAGACTGGACACGCATTGTCCTAACTAGTGTATGAGCAAGTGTGTTCGTTGATCTATATATATAATGAATAGACACTAATTCAAAGTGTCATTTAAGAGTCCGACACTCATTTAGTAGGCAACCTGTGTAGGAGTGATCAGGGAGTTTTCCATTCAAAAGGTGACAAGCCGTTTGGGAGTCAGAATGAAGCTGTAAAGTGAATTCATTTTTTAAAGTGGATTCACTATAGAGCTTCATTTTTGCATGGTTGTAAAGAAAATGGTGATGGAGTTACAAAATTAGTGTTGTGAAAATATGATTACTTTTAAAAGTGAGAAAATATTGCAGAAATAAAATATAGATAGCCAAAAAGCGAGTTGAAATTTGTTGAGTAAGACATACATACAGAAACAAGTACAAAATCTACATTATATTTTTGAATATCATTATTAAGATATCATCATTATACGCATCTGTAAAAAGGGAGTAATGATTAAAGAAGATGATAAGATGGAACTGTACTGCACCCATTTTCAATATTCAACCAGTGAAGAATCTTTTCCAAGATTGCCATGGCAAAAATCCACCTGTTATATGGAGAACAACGTTAATCACAATTCACAACATTAAAAATATATATAAGATTATTAATTAATTAATTGATTGGATGGTGTGTGAGATTTGTACCGCAGGTAGGGCATCGAAAATAATCGTCTTCTCTAAGAATAAGGCCGGAGCCACCACAAGTAGTGCATCTCCGCTGTGCCACCTGCAGGGTACCAATTATTTATATTTATTCAAATTAGATGGCCTAATTTAACATAGTATGATCGGACAAGAAAAGAATAGAATATTATTGGAGATTTATTTTGTTTTTAATAGTGTAGGCAGGGCAGGGTGACGTACAATTCTCTTTCCGAACTCGATTCCGGCAACTATGAAGGGTGTAACACCAGCAATAGCGCCGACGATGATTTGCCAGGTGATCTCCACCGGAGCGGCGGCGGCGGCTTCCGATGTAACAGCTGCAGTAGAAATTACGTCGGTGACGGGGTGAATTCTTGGTGCCAATTTATATTTATTATTGCGTTTGAGGCAGTGGCGGTGATTATTGGCGTTGTAATTTGTGGAGATTATTGAAGAAGGTGAGATAATGAAGGGTGGTGTTGGAGTGGATATGGTGGTGGTGGTTAGTGGCAAGACGGAGAGCCGCCGTGCGGGGAGTGAAGCTGCTACAAACTCCATACAATTCATCAACACCTCATTATTGTGTTTCAATTCTGTTTTCTTTAATTCTGAATTTGATGTGTGTGCAACCACAACCACTGAATAGCAGGGAGGGTCCAGGGGAGCTGCGGCTGCCACTCTACCCACGTCCGCGTTTTCTTTTTTGTGTGCCCAATTTTAACATTAATTAATTAACTTATCCCAGGGAATTACACTACACACAGTTTATGCATGCCATGAAAATAAATGTATAAATCATCTGTTTTTTTTTTGTTTATTAATGTATTTAATTTCTTTACTTTATATATCAGGTCATTTGTAAGTCCTTTGGTTTTTATATGTTTTAGTCTGGCTATATAATTGATTAAAACACGTGATTATGAAATAATTATGTTTGTGTTTTAATAGACTCCTTAATTGGGTTGATAATTTAAGGTACAACAAAATTTAGGGCTCGTTTACTAATTGACAATTTTTTATTTTTTTTTTCAAATTTAGGGTGTGTTTGGAAAGTAGGAAAATGATTTCTGGAAAATGTTTTCTGAAAAATGAATCATTTTCCGGGAAATGAGTTCATTTTCGGTGTTTGGATTTACTCTGGAAAATTGTTTGTGTGTTTGGTTCATTTTCTGGAAAAATGGGTGAAAATGAATAGAAATGTATAATTATATATTATTATTATTTTTATTTAAAATATAAAAATATATAAACTAATAATATTTATTAGAAATTTGAAATAATTTTTTTTTTTTTTTTTACAAAAAAATGTCGTACAAAGTCATTTTTCGGAAAAATGAGCTCATTTTCCGTTGACCACATTTTCCGAATGTTGCCAAACACAAAAAGTCCGAAAATGATTTTCGAAAATCATTTTCCAGGTTACCAAACACACCCTTAAAAAAATTAGAAAATAGAAAATATAAAGCATATTTATTAGCATAATTTTTCATTTTGAAAACTTATTACTGTTAATATTTTTTAATGAATATTTAATGGAAGAATGATAATTATTTACTGTTAATATTTTTAATGAATATTTCTTTTAGTACTATCTACTGAAGTATTAAGAGTCAGAGGCTCGAACCCATCATTTCCATATGGGGTGCACCAGACGTCTTGGCAACCGAGTGAAAACTTATTACTGTTAATATTTTTTAATGAATATTTAATGGAAGAATGATAATTATTTACCTAAATTTGTTCAAATTATACATGGAAGATGATAAACGACAGAATTAATGGCGGGCGGCCCCGGCGTGACAGTAACAAGCCACACCATGCATTCCAGAAAAGAAGAAGAAGATAAGGCAGACTTGAAACTGCTCAGAAGAATTTTACATTTGAGGACAATAAAACCTCCATTTCTCAACTTCTTTCATATTCTAGGGTTTTAGAGTATATTCTCTGAATATCTTCCCCTTTTCGTACTCTCTTCCAAAAGGGAGACCAACAATGGCGGTTCTTTCTGTCGGAATCGGCCCCTTTAGCCCTTCTCATTTCGACGGAAGACGTGCTGCCGGTAGGCGAAATAGTAGCTTATCCTGGCTGAACCGGATTTTCGCGGTGTCTTCGCATTCAAATCCCAAAATTGTTAAGTCCAATCGTAAGTCTCGCCACGGCCGCGTGCTTTCGCCTTACGACTCCGACGATGACGGCAGCTTTGTCGACGACGATGACGAGTATTGTTCTGATGTGAGTTTTCGTCATTTTCTGTGAACTAATACCTCTTTTCTTTGGTTAAGTAATTCTCTGCGTAGACGAAAAGGTGTAAGCGATGTCATTGTTTAGTAATATTTCGTGATTCTATCTTCTAAGCGCAAGATGTTTATTCATTTTACGTTTTGTAAAAATTGGATTAAGCTGCGGAATTCTTAACAGGTAATTGCAGTCATATAAGTAAGTTGTTTTTAGTATCGAAGCAGCATTTAGCTACTGATTGAAGTCATGAAGGTAGTAAATAAAATGCCACTAAATCGTTCCTAAGTGAGAGGAAATGAGGTAGAAAATTTCAAATGAAAAAAATGGTCTTTTGGTTTTCATAGTTACTACAATTATTGTCTCGTTGGAAGGGTACTCTGTATTTAACAATGTTATTTCAAAACATCATAACCATGCTTGCAACAGTTGAGTTTGGTCAATGCTTTTAATTTGATCAGGGTTCTGTATGCAGGATGAGTTAGCAGCAATTAAAATTTCTAAAGCTGATAGGCAGCGGTTAAAATCTAAGATGAACTCTACTGGTTTTATTCAAGGTATGTAGCTTGTTTTTGCAATAATATGATGGAAAGTAAGCATCCACTTTACGTTATACCTGTCTTGAACAGGCAATAACAGGCATACAGAGTCTACATGGAATTCAGAACCATTTAAGTCGGGGAACCAAGGCAAGATGGGCATTAAGACTGGTGAAAGCACCCCAGAGAAGAGAAAAATTGGCACTTTCCACCATGCTACAAGTACATCAACAGGCTCTAGTTCCTTGCACTCAGACGGCAAAGGAGAGGTATTAACTTTTAAGTTTTAACATGGTACGCTATTAGATTTGACTTCAAATGTAATATGAGGAAAGCTTTTATCTTCATGCATTGTAGGAGGAGGAAGGAAGCTGTGTGAAAGAGAGATTTTCTCGTCTATCAGAAGAGCTAGGTTTAGATGAAAGATGTTTTCCGCTTTTCAATTATCTCTGTACTTTTGGATTTAAGGACTCACATTTCATCCAGATGTATGAGAGGCACATGCCGTTCCTTCAGATAAATGTGACATCTGCCCAAGAAAGGCTGGGATACTTGTTGAGCATTGGGGTGAAGCATAAAGACATTAGAAAGATAATCTTGAGGCAGCCTCAAATTCTTGAGTATACAGTGGAGAGCAATCTGAAATATCATGTTGATTTCTTGACCAGTCTGGGTATTCCGGATTCAAAAATTGGAAGGATAGTTACTGCAACTCCATCCCTTTTTTCTTATAGTGTGGAGAATTCACTAAAACCCACAGTGAGGTACTTGCTTGAGGAGGTAGGCATCAAGAAAAATGAGCTCAGCAAAATTTTGCAGTTGAGCCCCCAAATTCTAGTGCAGCGAATTGACAGTACATGGACTACTCGGTTCAATTTTCTTACAAAAGAATTGGGTGCACCTAGAGATAGTATAGTGAAAATGGTTACGAAGCATCCTCAACTTCTTCATTATAGCATTGAGGGTGGATTACTTCCTAGGATTAATTTTCTACGAAGTATTGGGATGCGAGATTCAGACATATTGAAAGTACTGACTAGCATTACACAGGTCTGCTTGCCTCCCAAGCCTGTTTGACATTTATGTTTCCTAGAATGCATCTTATTAATGCTCAGGACATCAGGTCATGATGGATATTTTGGGAACACCATTTCTTCAAAAGATAATAAGTTTACAAAGTGATAGAACCCAACATACTTGGGGAAAAGAAAAATGCCCCTGATCCCCTTCTTAGCTGTTCTTCATACATAATTTGGAATACAAAGTTTTCAATTTGTCAAGAACTTCAACAGAATATATCTTTTAGATTATTTATATAATATTGGTCTTCTCTTCAATTGCAGGTGTTCTCTCTATCGTTGGAGGGGAATCTGAAGCCCAAGTACATGTACCTGGTTAATGAACTTAAAAACGAGGTGCACTCCTTGACCAAATATCCAACATACCTAAGCCTGTCCTTGGACCAGAGAATTCGCCCCCGGCATAGGTTTTTGATTTCACTAAAGAAGGCTCCAAAAGGACCATTTCCTTTGAGTTCACTGGTCCCAACTGATGAATGCTTTTGTCAGCAGTGGGCAGGGACTACCTTAGAAACGTATCTCAATTTTCGACAGAGATTACTGTTAAAGGAATTTGCAAAAAAATATGAAAAGCGATGATAGTATCAAACTCATTCTTTGTGTCTTCCATATGCAAAAAAAGGATCTTTTTAATCCTGCTCTGAAGTGCCTAATTCACCAACCTTTTCTTCACATACCTGGTAAGTAGAGCCACTAGATTGTTATGAAATTTCAGGAGATTCTGTTTTGAATCATTATTAAATATTATTACTTATTAGAAAGGGATTTCATATATCTCTCACTGTCTAATCTTTTCAGGGTCTAGCTAGGCTGTCTTCTTATGCAGTTGTTTTGTAGCTAAAGTGGATTTCTGCACATCTCTGGAGATTAATTAATTCAAACGGAACAAACAGATACCGATACTTTAGAATGTAAGCATTCCATTATTCACCTATATGAATAGCCTCTAATGCAGCAAATGTTATGACTTATGTGGGTCTCTGCTGAAGATGAATGTTGATTTCATACAGGTACAGACATATATTGCAAGCCAAAATGGCAAATTTTCAAGTGAATTTCTTATGTTGAGAAGGTCTCATTTTAGGAGTTTTGTACGTCTTTTTCTTCTACTTCCTGTTACTTCTGTATGCAATTTTGACTCTCAATATGGTACATATTGGAATTAATTACGTAATAATTAGGGTATTTATGCTTCTCACCTCAATTCATATGTTCCCTTGATTTCTCTTCTGAATGAGATGCAAATAAGCCACAGACAGTTGATATGAAGACCCTCTTGGTATTTACTTGCAAAAATCTTGTTTGAATACCCCCAGCGGCCCGGCCCGGCCCAGTCCAGCCCAACAAGCCACACACATTCAGAAAAATTCAGTCTGTTGCTTGTGCTTATTTAATAATGTTTGTTTACTTAATCTTACTACCTTTCATTGTCAACTACAATGATTAGTTGACTATATAAAAAATGGGGTGTTTTGTACGATGTATTTGATTTATTGCATTTGGAGTCTGAGAGGATTAATTACTACTGTATGTTAGATATTTGAAGTAAAATACCATTGGATTGGTGCCTGCTGACTTGGCAGTCGGCCATGGGGATTATGTTTGAAAGGGTCACCATACCAAAAGAATAATCATTGAGTTGATTGGCTGTCAGGTCTGAGCTGTACAATCTGTTTTAAAACTGATTCATTATTTAATACCCATTCTTATCCTTAAGACTTCCTGTTTCAATATATTTTAAATTAGTGTTTCCTTAGGTTCGAGATTTCTTTATTCTAGAACCTACTATTAATTTTGTTTCTCTTGCAAAGCCATCCTTGTAAAATGAAAAACTATAAATTTGAAATTGTTAATGTTGTTTTTATTTTTTGGATTAAAATATTATGTTAAAATGAAATTTTGTTATTCTATTTACTTTAAATAAAAATTTCAAAGATAATCGACAAAAAAAGTACAATTTACATATTACGTGTCTTTGACCGATTAAATAAAATGAATTTAGTAACTAAAGAAATGAATTATTTATTAAAAAATGGAGAAATGAAAAAATTTTGTATTTTATTTACTAAAATTATTTTTTCTAAATTAAAAAAAATGGGGAATCACTCTCCACTTTTAATAGAATTTCAAGAAAGAAAAATACTACTTGGAGTAAAGGATAGATATTGGATTTTTGATATTCCGTCTTGTATTGCGCATTTGATATAATAAAATTCGATATTTTTCCTCATTTTTTTTTAAAAAAAAGGATAGATATTAGAATGAATAGAAAATAAAATCCAATCCAATAAAAATTGGAGTTGTGATTTGCGGAATCCAGTGTGTGAATGGGAGTTGTTCCCGTAATTTGCGGTGCATATCTGTCTGTCACCGCATCTAAATAAATTTGAGTCCACATATTACATATACATATTATTATTATGTGTAGGACCACAGCATAAATACTATAGTGGGTATAAAGAAAGAAAATAGCTGTCTCTTTTTTCCGCATTTCATTGTCTCTCCATTTTACTTCATTTTATTACTTAAGAGTGTAATGTAACACATTTCTGTTATTTTTATTTTTTATTTTTTATTTTATATTACTATCTGATTGAATTTTTCTATTTAATAATTAATTAATGCATAAACACCCGAAAAGTATAGTATCTGTAGCATTATTATTATTCTAAAATAGGAAGAGTTACATAATACTCCGTATTTAATTTTAATTGTTTAGAGTAAAATGTAGTTTCCAAGATTTTGACTATCCATACCCATGCTAAACAACACTAAAATTGCCATTGCTAATAGTCCAATAGGCAAGGCAATTAATGAATCACAAATTTCGTTTTCCTTTGTGATATGAAAATGTGGCCTCTATTTTAGACCTGGCAAATTCTTATCCCTTCATATGCACGTCGCTTTCCCTAATTTTTATTCAACCACTCTACCTACTCATAATCATTAATTTAAAAATACCACCAAATCTAATATTATTCTTATCCAAAATCTATTTTTTGTCATCTCATCTCATAACAAATTTGATATCTAAATAATCACTCTTTTATTCTTTCTCAAAAAAAAAATAAAAATTCACTTTCATTAGCAATATAATTGTACCCTCGCTCCCTATGTGACAATGAAAATTTAATCACTAATTATCACGAATTGTAATTTTAATTATTATTAATTAATTACAAAAAATAATCCGTATAAAAATCCAGAGACTATGATAAATCACATCAGTAACTTAAGAGATTATTGGTTTGCCGTACCAAAAAATAATAATAAAAGACACAATTAGAATTTGTCCAATCAATCAAGTTAATGAACAAAACTTCAACATGCCAACCACCAATTATTAGTATTGGGATATTGAGTACAATGAACTAAGCAGAAGAAACAAATGAATGCAGACATTATGATAAATTTCATCTGTTTCTACAAATGACAAAACACAAAAAAGGCTGCTGCAAATGTAACCAAACAACACAAACAAAGTCACTGTCCCAATGTTTGAACTAACACAATTTAGCAGCAAAAAATGCACTACCATTCATGTTAAGTTATTCAGCGCTAAACCTTGATTTTTCGGTGTTACAGAGATATATTAGTCTCTGAACCATTGCCATAATATGTAACCACTACTTTCTTTCATCACTACCCTGTACATTCATTTCTAAAGATTCTTTTTTTTTTTGAAAGAAAAACAAAAGACATCCTTTTTTTTTATGCTGTCTAAGAAACAAAAAAACCTTTCTGTTATCATGTTCTTTCCTATGTATTCTTCTCGCCCAGGTAAAAGGCGGGAAGATAAGCCTCACATTCTTCTTTAGCCGTATGTACTTTGCAGGGGGGAAATCAATCTCTAAAACTCGCAAACCGAGAACTTCACAGGGAAAATAGTTCTGTATCTTGTGTCAAACGTAAGATCAGATGGCTGCCTTTTCAACTAGTCTTACCTATCGGACGAAACGACTTGTTATGTGTCATTTGGCCTACATAACTGCGGAGATGCTGGTCGGTAATGCAGACGCAAAGGGGCTGTCCGGGAGATTAATTCCTGAATTGCTGTACATTATCGTCATCATCATCATTAAAATAAAAATAAAGTATTAACCCGAAGAATTGGTCAGAAAGGGAAGAAACGCATTTTGTACCTGTCGTGATCATGGTATTTTGTGCCTGAATGTATTTGGTTATTATCATCACTTGAGGAGCCGCCACTTGGACCATCCAACTGGTAGAAATCATCTGCAGACGTGAGCTTGGAATACTCTGCAAGAAACGAATGAAAAATGATAAAAACAACTTAGGAAATGCGAAATTTAATGTCTAATGAAACCAAGTCTATCACACTACACCTTCAGACATTTTCAGCTCGTCCATGGAATGGCCAAAGAAGGAATGATTCGACAACAGAGGCTTTCGGGCTAACTGTAGCTGCGAGAGTTGCCTTATCTCGAGTTCAAGAGCGTGTTGTTCCTCGAATCTCCTTAGAAATTTGGAATCCAATCCTATAATCAAATAGGAAACACTTATACAGCTAAAATTATTGGGGGAAAAACAATTTAATTACGCAATGAGAAGCTAAAAACAAACTTGATTGATTCTCAGATTCAAAATCGTTGTGAGAGCTGTAATTCATTGATGGATCAATTTTGTCCTGAAATTTCCTGCAAAAGAGAGCAAGACCAACTTAATTTCATCGCAAGATATATCATAACACAACTCTCGAATAGGTAAAAATCAGGGCTCAAAATACCTTTCAATAGGCTTTGACTTTTCTCTATACGGTTTCACAAGAACACGAGCCCCACACACAAAATGCGGGTTTCCCTTGTGCAAAACCGTCTTCACAGTATCAGAACTTGCAAAAGTAACAAAGCCAAACATCCGTTTCTGCTGGCAAGGAATTCTCACATCCTGAACAGGCCCGAAGGCACTATGAACAAAACCCGGCATATATCAGTAAAAAAAAAATTATTAGGTTCTGAAATAGACGGGCAAAGTAGCACTTGAGAATGATAATTGTTTTACTTGAAGTAATTGGAGACATCTTCCTCCGTAAAAGTGCTCTCAGCCGGGAAAGTTAGATATATTTGGCGAGAGCCACTGACAATAGGACCGGGATCATTTCTTTCGCCCCGGAATTCAATGTACTTGGAGGCATCTTCAGCGAGTATTACAGAATGCTGCCCGTGAGGCCTGTAGCCGAACAAATTTACTAAAGTTACATGTGCAATTACTAAACGAAATAGGTGAGCAATGTAGGAAAATATCATAAAGGACCTGTCAATCAAACGAATACTGTTCTTCAACCGAGCAAGAAGTTTAGTCAAATTATAGCCAGCTTTACCATGTCTCTGGCTCTCAGTTAGGTACCCTTCGGCCTGAAGGGTTCTTCCATATTTCTCGTAGTACATCATAGGCAGAGACGCAATTGAGACCGGGCTGCCTCTCCTGGATTTCAAGAGCTCCGTAATCTCGAGCTCTAATTTCTCGAGGGACCCGGGGGAGAAAACTTGATCATCATTACCATTATCGAACGCATTAGAGCCATACATCCCCCGGGGATAGTTGTCCGGGAAGGGGTGTCCATGTAAATACCTACAGTTACTGCCATGCTTGCAGAACCCTTTGCTAAAATAATGACAGGCTTTGGGCGGAAATTCAATAACAGCCGGAGAATTTCTGCGCCCCCTCACACTAAATCCAGGCTCCGGGTAAACAAAATCACTCGATTCCTCAAATGGCACGAGCTGCGGCTGCGGCTGCTGCTTGTGGGGTCCATAATCATCGTGGGGCGAATCAGAAAAGGGCAAATGGGAAAACTCGGAATTGTAGACTATCTGCTGCTGCTGCTCGGGCACCGGAGGCTCCCAAAAGGGAGCCGTCACACGAAATGAAGCCGGAGATGGGAAGGGGCGTGCCAATGGGGGCGCGATAGAGGGTAGCCTAAAGGAAGGGTCTGAAATGGGGACTTGGTTCATAGAAGGCGAAATCGGGGGCGAAAGACAGGAGGTTGAGGGGAGTTTAAGTGCAATTTTTGCCTTGTGTATCAGTTCATAGATCAAAGTATCAGGCCCCATAGCCAACCTAATGATTTCCTGGTCAGGGTAGTCCCTCAAGTACATATACCCTATAATCTTCATTGTTACACTTTCTGGTTCCAATTTCAAGATTCTCTCATGCACTTTTTTCACTGCATCAAATTTATCCATTGCAGAGAAACCTACAGGATATACATACATACATACATTTAAACTATATCAGAATCAACCAAAAAAAAACCCTTTTCTTTCCCAACAGCACAGAGATCTACATCAAGGTCTAGATTCATTCAAACAGTGAAAATGGAAAATCTATAAAAAAAATTTACCTAAACAAGGGCATAACAAGGCTGATACAAGTCCAAAATGCTGTAAAGACTAAAGAGGAGACTTCATACCAAAATAGAACAAACACAAAAAAGAAAAATTGTTTCCAAACACATAATTACCCAAAGAGGAATCCATGAAAACATGACTAAAAACACAGAGAAAGAGAGGAGACAACAAATATACCTTAACCTACCCAAAGAAAATTTAACAAAAATGAAACTTTTCTCAAACCCAAATCCATAACTCCAGGAAAAAAAAATATCCCTCTCAGAGCCTTCTTAAAATTTCAAGAGGAAACAAAACTTTACAGAAACACAGAGAAAAAAAATCAAATCTTGAAGAGTACATGCAAGAGTGAGGGAACAGAACATAATAATAAATAGAAGATTGAGACATACCCACGAAAACCTTTCAGTGTTTTGCAAGAAACCGAACAGTCAAACACCACAACCAAGTAACTGAAACCTTAATTGCTTGCAATCATATGGTTTCTTGCGACCATGAATTTCCCTTTTTTTTCCATTTCCCTCTACAGAGCCCACTCAACTAACTATATACTGTATTATATTGGTGTGATGTGTGTATAATCCTACACATTCAAACTTCTTCCTTGTCTGCCATAAAAGAAAGAAAGGGGAGGAGAAAAAACTGAAAAGTGTAGAATGATGATGAGAAGTAATTATAGGAAGAAATAAAAATGGGATTTATTAACAAGGAAAATTTGAAATTTACAGCTTGCAGTGTTTAGTTAAGATTTTCCTAGATTCACGTAATTGTTGAGGACAACTCGGGTTACCCATAAAAGACAAAACTGCCACTTGAACATACTATGTTCAATTTTTGAGGATTTGACCAAATAAAATCAGTAAAAAATATATATATTATTAATATTAAAAAAAGTAAATATGCTTTCTGAAATTACAATGTAATGAACATACTGTGTACTTGTTTCTTGGTCTTTCCAGTTACCATTTGACTTTATATATGTATGTATCTGTGTATATAATTTTCAAGATTAGAGATGGAAAACTGTATCCAAACATCATAAAGATGCAATCTTTTTGAGTGTTTTTTTTATGTGGTTATGAATTCATTAGAGAACAGAACAATGAAGCTGCACATTATATTGCTTCCTCTCAATTGTGTCTTTTCTTGTTTCATACACTGGGACCCACTGCACCTTAAGTAATCATTAGTCTTTACCATTTGTACTTGTTAATTTTGATTAATCATTAGCTGTATTTTGTTAATTTTGATTAATCATTAGTTGTATATTAATACAGATCACATGTCGAAAGTATATACAGGAGAAAATAAAAAAACATTTCGATATCGGAATTGAGTTATGGTTTGGTTTGTTTTGTGGTGTAGTAGTTTTGTTTGGTATCATGTTACATGAAATTGTATCCACTAGTTAGTTGGAGCCTGGAGGGAGGACAGGGAAGCAAATCACAAATGGTGTGAATTTTGATGGATGGATGGATGAGTCATTTTCTTTTCTTTAAATTGTTCGAAAGTAGAGATATTTGGGAGGACCAATTTGATCCCAGGTCACTGACAGGACCACACTAAAATTTATCCAGCAAATTTTTTTTAAAAAAAATAAAAATAATTTTTTAAAAAAAAGTCCAAGGGCAAATGTGGAAAGGGAGATAATTAAGTTGAACGTTTTGAGCGGCAACATAATAGGGAAAACTGGGATTTCATTTAACTGACTGAATATAAATTTTTTTTTTAATTTTGGTTTAATTAAAAAAAAAAAAAAGAAATACAGTTGAGAAAAGAAAGGATAGTTTGAGTTGTTCTAGTAATGTGGCATTGAGGCTTCAACTCCCTAAAACTACTCTTTGGATCTCCTCTTTGACTCTCTAAACCTCTTTCTTTCCTTCTTTCTGGTTTTGACTCTCTACTCTCATGCCCCAATAACCGCCCCAATCAATACTGAACACTCTACATCTCTTCCCCATCCCACATTCTTCTTCTTCTCCTTTATTATTATTATTATTAATTATTATTATTATTATAGTCGCTAGAGAGAGTGAGTTTATTCACTTTATATTGTAACTAATAGATTACCCGTGCGATGCACGGATTAATTTTGCATATTATATATCTAAATAATAAAATTAAAGATAAATCTATAAATCTATAAATAATTATAATTTATAATATTTGAGAGTGTATGTTTATTTGATTATAAGATCAATGCAAAAGTATCAATAATAATATATGACTCATTCGATTGTATTTATTTTAAAAAATTTTATATGTAACATAATTTATATATCACATGACCGTTTTTGCGTTAAAAGTTGTTTTTCAATAACTTGTGAGGATCATTTTGTGCTCCTATTTTTATTATTTACCCCTATATATACACTGCCACCTTATTAGTAAACATATAGGATTTGTTTAATACAATATAAATGATTTGACTTTGTAAAATATTTAATAGTATTTATAATGGTTTATAATATTTTATATGTGGAAAAAACATCCTAAAATTATTGATGAAATTATAAAAAATTCTAATATTTAAAAATTTACATTTATTTGAAATTATAAGATTTGTATATTAGTGTTGAAATTGATTACTTCAAAATTTTATTAGGAAAAATCTAAAACCAAAAATAGAAGGAAGAGCATGCTAATTGATACTATCTCTGTGTTGAATACCATAGTAAAACTAAAGTGTTAAATACAGTGTTAATTCATATATTTTAAGTCTTTTTATTACTAAGCTAAATACATATCTTAATAATTAAGATAACCCTTAGTCACATCCGTAGTACTAAAAGTATTGCTTTAATTTTTTTATGAATAAGAAATAATATTATCAAACCAAAATAATTAAAAAATAGTGTGTCTATTGTACAAAAAATTTTATAATTGACTTAATAATTAAGTATTAGTTTTTATTGCCTAATACAGATTGACAATTATTAAACATTATTTACGATGTGTGTCCCTTGTAATATTAAAATTATTAGGTAGAATTTTTATAATTAAGATAGTACACATAAATTATATATTTTTTAATAATTAATAATAATTAATATAATTATCTAATATAAATTTACATTTATTAATAAGTATTTATGATAATTATTATTAGGTATTAATAAAAATGATAAAAAAAAAAAAGTTAAGAAGAAGAAGAAAATGAGGAAAGCATATGTGTGTGTGTGTGCGCGCGCGCGCGCGTGCGCCATACAATATTGTAAGGTAAATTGAGAAAAAAAAATTAATAATTACTTCAAAATGAAATATATAAATGTTCTAAGGAAACATTAGATTTTACAATTAATATATAAATGTTCTAAGGAAACATTGAATTTTACAATTAAAAGTGTGCTATTCTTTTATTGAATTCAAAAAACATACCAGTCAAACCCTCATTTCTTCTGGTTGTCACCGACTCCTTTGCATATCTTCTTCTCCGGCTCTAGATGACTCTTGTTTAGTAACTCCATCAACACCATGTGTTCATACTGTGACAAATATTTCATACACATACATAAATCGAAGTATAAATACTGAGACTATTGTCGAAGTATTTACAGGGCGGTGGAAGAAGAAAATAAGAGAGCCGCCAATATATGATTTCACATAGAACGGGAAGAAGAGACAGACAGTGCAAATTGAAGAATTATGATTTTCAAAATCAACAATCCATTGTATTTATAGAAAAAAATGGTGATAATTATAAATTTGTTAATTTTTCAAAAGGAAAGTATTATTAATTACTTAAAATTTTTAATTATTAATTCTAAATGAAATTTGTAATCCTACGTATAAATTATAATTTGTTCCGATTATTATTATTATTATTATTATTATTATTATTATTATTATTATTATTACTAGTATTTTCACCCGTGCGTTGCACGGAATGAATTTGTTATAATATTTTAAGAAATATTTGAATCGATATACTAGAAAAGTTCATTTGCTTTTTGCACTTTTTAAGAAATTAAATGATGGTTTTACCAATTAAAATGTTCAAGGAAATATGATTTTTAGTAAGACAGGTAAAATGGGACGGAGGGAGTAACATCGAATATGAGTATGAATAAGTGTATAAATGCAATTATAGTATGAGTCTTCCTTGCATGCAACAAATATCACAAAAATTCAGTGTTCTAAAATAAGTGTATAAATGCAATAGGTAGATAATTTACATTATTGCATCATATTCATTAATTTAATTACTTGTCGGTTAGTTATTGCAAGATCTTGAGGTACACTTATATTTTGATATTCAGTAAGTATAACTATATTAGAGAAAAATTTACATGGGAGTAATGGGATAATCAGTTGAGTAATTGTTGGTTGACCGTAGAGCGTTGTGTTGGAGGAAGAAGATGATATATAGTGAAGATGATATTGCCCTTCACTATATATCATCTTCTTCCTTCAACACGTTGATATTCTCTGGACAAATAACTGTTGGAAAAAGATTAGCATAAAATGGCATTTTACTGGCAATATTGTGGTACAAATATATGTGGGGCCCACTTTCGATTTGGGTCGGGTCAAAGTGGAATCGTGTTCATCATAGTTAGACGAAAAGATTGATATATTGTACGCTCAAAACTGATAATGGGTGAATGAGAAATTGGTTCTCAAAGTTCACCCATTTAATATATTTTATTACGAATTCTATTTTAATTTACAATTGTATTAGGGATAGGAATTGTATTACCATATTTTACAATATTACGCAAACCATAATATTATAGGTCTGTTTTGGGCGGAAAGTTAAAACTGAGGATATTGTTTTTATTAATAGTATAGATTGCATTGCAGAGAAATATATACACTGAATTATTACCATTAGCAATCCTAGTCTAAAATTGTATTACGAATAGGAACGTAGGGAAGAATATATTTTATTAGGAATTCTATTTTAATTTACAATTGTATTAGGGATAGGAATTGTATTACCATATTTTACAATATTACGCAAACCATAATATTATAGGTCTGTTATTGGCGGGAAGTTAAAACTGAGGATATTGTTTTTATTAATAGTATAGATACATCTTTTCGTAATAATTATTTTAGTGGTTAATTAATTAGCCTTTTTGTTAAGCACATTGTGTTGAGATGACACTTTTGTGACTCTCTTGGAGGGAAGGTCGCAGGACTAAACCTCGGTGGTGGGATATTGACTGTACTACCTTGTAATAAAATCAATAATACTCAAAAAAGTTACTTTTTTTTTTTCATAGGGAAGGGGCAAATAAACCCCTAAATAATACATGAAAAGTCAATTAGACCCCTAAACATTTAAAGAGTACAATTAGGTTCTTTAACATGTTAAACTGGGGCAAAGAAGCCCAAAAATCGGTAAATGACATGCAATAGCAGGTCATTTACTATTCATGAAAAAATCCGTCGATCGACGACGGCTCGCTGAACTCCGGCGGAAGGCGACCAGAGTTCTGATCGCCTGGTTGCCTTCCCCCGGAGTTCGGCGAGCCGTCACCGGTCGCTAGATTTTTTCATGAATAGTAAATGACCTGCTATTGCATGTCATTTACCGATTTTTGGGCTTCTTTGCTCCAATTTAACATGTTAAAGAACCTATAATATTATGTTTTGCGTAATATTGTACTAGTTTTTGGACTTCTTTGCTCCAATTTAACTTGTTAAAGAGTCTAATTGCACTTTTTAAATGTTTAGGGGCCTAATAAACTTTTCATGTATTATTTAGGGACTTTTCAGGTATTGTTTAGGAGCTTTTCAGGTATAGTTTGCATTAAAAGTTGAAGGGCAACTAGGCGCCTCATGCTCTGAATTACGTCGAATGATGAGAGGATGAATTTATGTTCATGATTTTTAAAATAGATGAAAAAAAAAAAGAAGTTACGATCAGAATCACTAAGTTCCTTATATGAAACCCAGATTCCTAACAAGTCATACAATGGTACGGTTATTGCAATGTTTTCGGAGTTAAGAACCTTGAAATAGGAGGCTATGAAATGGAAAATAAATGATGCGAAAGAGGTTTCAATATAAGAAGGAGAATAATATGTGAATTTCCTACTTTACCCTTTCAATAATATGGAGTTTTTGAGTTTTCTGTCAAGTTGAGACGTAAACCTAATGTCGAGGATCAAACTCGCCACTTTGCTCATAACTGAGAGGTAAAAAATGAATACGGTCATAACTTAAGAACTAAGTCGAAACTTGGGTATAACTCAGCAACCAAAGCAATTTTCCCTCTATTTTTCTTCATTTTTTTAAAGAATTTAGACTTATTACATTTATAAATGACTGATTAAAATATAGAATGTACTAGGTCATACAAAACAATAAAAATCTTAGCTCAACCCACCATCCAAAAAAAATAGAATTTTTTCTTCAATTTATTTAGTTCAAAAATTATTTATCATGTCTGATTAAATACAAGTCAGGTTGTTCCAACCAGTTATAAGTTAAACATTATTTATTTACATCATTTATTATAATTATTGTTTTTTTTCTTGAATACTGTTTAGTTATGGGGAAGCCACATCATACCACTAACCAAGGTCATTGGCTATTATAATTATTGTTAATCTTTATAACTACTATAACTTTTAATTTATAATTATATTTTAATATAAAGAATAGTTACTATACTCATTAAAACAATTATAATATTTTATAAGAAATAATTGTAATAAATGTATGTCCATGTTTAAAATAAACCAAACAAAAAAATACCAAAAAATCACTCAGTGCCCCAAAGACCATCTAAAAAAATAGGAGTTTTTTTATGCCTGGCTTTGACATATATATACCATAAAACCTTTATATATATATATATATATATATATATATATATATATATATATATATATATATATATATATATATATATATATATATATATATATATATATATATATATTTTAAATATTGATTTTGTATAAGAGCATACACATCTGTTAGGTTTTTACACAATTTTTTAGGGTGCCATGTAGGAGAGATAAAAATAGAAGAGAAGAAAAAAAATCGATAATTTTTTTTAAAAAGAAAAGTAACGGTTGTTTTGTCAGAGTGGCTACCAACTGGCGGCCACTCTAATGCGCCCCGGCGAGAAGTGCGCTCCATTTGTTCATTTCAAACTCATTTAGTAACGATTGTTTTGTTAGAGTGGCTACCAACTGGCGGCCACTCTAATGCGCCCCAGCTGGCGAGAAGTGCGCTCCACTTGTTCATTTCAAACTCATTTAGTAACGGTTGTTTTGTCAGAGTGGCTACCAACTGGCAACCACTCTAATGTGCCCCAGCCGGCGAGAAGTGCGCTCCACTTGTTCATTTCAAACTCATTTAGTAACGGTTGTTTTGTCAAAGTGGCTACCAACTGGCAACCACTCTAATGCGCCCCAGCCGGCAAGAAGTGGGCTCCATTTGTTCGTTTCAAACTCATTTAGTAACGGTTGTTTTGTCAGAGTGGCTACCAACTGGCGGCCACTCTAATGCGTCCCAGCTGGCGAGAAGTGCGCTCCACTTGTTCCTTTCAAACTCATTTAGTAACAGTTGTTTTGTCAGAGTGGCTACCAACTGGCAGCCACTCTAATGCGCCCCAGCCGGCGAGAAGTGTGCTCCACTTGTTCATTTCAAACTCATTTAGTAACGGCTGTTTTATCAGAGTGGCTACCAACTGGCGATCACTCTAATGCGCCCCAGCCGGCAAGAAGTGCTCTCCACTTCATTTCGAACTCATTTTTTGGCAGCCACTCTAATGCACCTCAGCGGGCGAGAAGTGCGCTCCACTTGTGCATTTTGAGCTCTTTTTTTTTCTTATGTTCTTGCAAGAGAATTTGGCAAAAAATCAACATCTGCATCAGTATAAAATCAACACAGCAGTTCTTAAAATCCGAAAAAAACCCCCAAAAAACCACAGGTGTAGTTACTCTAATGTCTTGTTTTCCTGGTACCTAGCTAGAAACTACATGGGTTGGAATTGTGGTAAAAGCATGGCGTGGTTTGCTGTAACCTAAACCGAAGACCACAAGGAAGGAAGATATAGAAAGCAAGTGCAACTGCAAGCTAAGCTGCATCCATTCCATTTCCCTGAATGAAACTTTGCACTATTCTTGAGAGGAAACTATCTACGTTTACTGTCAAATTAAAGCTACATGTGAATGTATATGCTTATTACAAGTTATATTCTTTGTTTATGACCCATCAACATAGTTTCATATTTTTGCCCAAATTAAAGCTTACTTGGTTAATAACATCTCCATCTCTTTCTAAACAGGGCAACTGCATCTGATTTCACTTTCACCACTCCCCTCTCCCTTTCCTTTTCAACTTTTTCTCCTCTTCCTAATGCAAATGCACCTTAAAGCCCTTTCTCCGTACTTGTACCCATCAATCCATCAATCAATCCCAAAACCAGCAAAAGCCTCTTCCTCTTGGACACAATTACAGCTTCAACACAGTTCTCAACTTTACAATCTTTTCAAGGACATTATATTCATATGACCATTGCATCAATCAATAGGAAGAGCTGAGAGTAATCCCCCCCCGTTCTCATTCCTTCTATTGCACTTTTGCAGAAGCACTTCAGGCACTTGCAGCAAGCAAAGGAGATGAGAGGCAAGAACACTGAGTTTTACAGATGTTGATACTTCTCTGCATCTGTGAACAAATGCTACATTCCCTCTGTTATTTCATTAAGGATTTTGCCCGCATAATTTAGTATTATTAGATTGTTGTAACAAGTAGACCATTCATTCAACGTTATGAAGGTCATGACTGTTTTTGTGTTCAGATTTTACAAAATTGTTGGATAGGCAACTGCCGTTATCTGTTTTCCCATGAAAGCTGACCTCATTGTCATCCTCGTTGTTTGATTCGTCTTGCTTGTTCCATTTTGCGATAATTTTTGGGGCCAAGTGTCTCACACCTTTGGTCTCTAGTTCTGCATCGTCGTGGTTGATCCGTTCAAATCGAACGGCACTCACTTTTCTTGCATTTCCTGCTAATATCTGCACCATACAAAAGCATTATCAAGCTACCAACTACCCTGCTAATTAAACATTCTACAAAATCCTACAACCTTTATCATACATAGAAAGAAAAGCTACTTTTTTGGCAATGAAATACCACCCAACATTATTTATTAGTGTGGTAGTTAAATATGATATAGCTAGTTAACTGGATTTTGGAATTCGGAGATTTTCTAGCAAAGCATATCAAACCTAAGGCTTGCTTCGCACTGATGATGATAAAGTAGTACTCATAAATATTGAGTCAAGGTGGACAATAAAGAAGTTTAGCAGAAAGTGGAAAAAGAACAGTTACGAAATGAAGAAGTAAACATTACTTGTGAGAGGACCCAAAAGAAGGGAGACGAAACATTACCTCAAGCTTATAAATTTGATTCTTTTCATTTTTATCCCCTTGATCAGATTCCTTTCCAGAATAGTCATTGTGTTCTTCTTGATTTGACTTTTCAAGTATCACTTTTATGCTCTCACCCGTCCTAGGTATGTAACCAAATGCTTCACAAACAAAACCAGAAACTGTTTCGTATTGATGATCCTGAATAGAAATTAAAAGAATAAAGGTCAGTGAAGGAGGAAATCACAGAGGATCTTAATGGGAAAGAATAGAATTCAAATTTTCATAGCAAATCAATCATTGCGGAAGATAACAATTTACCTCGGGCATTTTAATCTCGAGTTCATCAGATAGCTGATCAATGGATGTATTAGCATCCACATCAAAGATTCCCTCAGCCCTGAGAACAATGTAGCCAGTTTTCTTCTGGATCTCTTCCTGCCACGGTACCAAATACTGTGAGAACTCTTTCCTTTAACTTATAAATCACAGGTATGCTGATTAAATAAGTTACAAGTAGTGGCATCAATGATGAATTGAAGCATATCAGAAATCATTAAAGTGGTGATGGTCTAGTGATAAATTGAAGTAGGGATTCATCTGAAACCAGTGAGTATAATAATCACTTGAATTGCAAAGAAACAAATTTTTCGTATGAGCCTTACTTTGGAATCGTTTTCATCAAAGATTTCACCAACAATTTCCTCAACTACATCTTCAAGGGTTACAATCTGATTCAAAGGAAAGACAATTAAAAAGAAACATGGCAGAATAGATGAGTATAAAATACAGATATAGGCAATTAGACATACTGGATATGGTAGCTTGGATAAACAAAACTACTGGTAGAACTTTATTTCAAGATGAGAAAGAATACGTACTCCAATAGTTCCTCCATATTCATTAAGAACAACAGCCATGTGTACTTTCCTAATGCGGAATTCTCTGAGGAGATTCCAAACTGACATTGAATCTGCAACATTGCAATGCTTTCTTATCTTATTGGCATTATATCAACTACCAAACAGTGGGAAATAAATAAAACGGAGCAAAAGTCAAGTTCTATAAGCAATTAAGCATGAATTGGAAGCACTACAAAGATTTGGAGATAGGTCTGTAACAAGATCCCAGCACTGATTTTGGAAGTATCAATCTTAGGCAGACATATAAACCCAGCTCTAAAGGGCTTCAGAAGTATTGTCTTTACTCTTTAGGATTATGGATGGATATGGCCAGAGTAAATATCAGTCATTCAAACTCCCAAAAGATATCTGTAATTACCTTAAGACTGGTGATCTATATATTCAATATAGCCCCTTTTAAAGAATATATGACAATAATAAAGCTTTTACAAGGACTAAAAAAGAAATCATCTCCACCTAACTTTTTGCAATCATAGAGCTTCAAATCTTACTCCACAATGCATTCCGCAACTTACTTGTGACAAACTAACAATTACATATTTTAAGTAATCCCCTCCCACTATCAATGGCATTCTTATCCTCCTTTCTTAATATACACAATTAGGTGAGAAAGGAAATAAAACAGAGTACATATCATGTGAAACTCAAATCCGACGCATAATTAGGAATAAAATTATTATTTTTAATTAATAATTCAAAATTAAATTAAATTGAGATTACCAGGTACAAAGTATGCAGGTTTGTGAGCCATATCCCCCACCAGAGAACTTTCCAGTAGTTCCCCCTTCAAAAATCAAACAGAATATTCTGTATATTATGAGATTGGTGTACAACTGGAGAACAGCAACGATTAAGAAAATGAAGTGCTAGAAACAGTAGGTGACCTTTTGCACATAATCCAGAAGATCCATTGCATATGCAACGCCAACAATATTATCTATACGCTGCTCAAAAACAGGCACCCTACAAGAGTATACTTTATAAGAACCTTGAAAAGGAAATAGCTTCTAAATTCACGAATGGAAAGTGTATTATACCTAGAGTATTGATGAGTCACCCACAAATTGTGGAAATCAACCAGTGTAGCGCTGGCATCTATTGCCACAACATCAACAAGAGGTGTCATTACCTCTCGAACATGTGTATCTTTGATCTCTAACACATTTTCAATCATATCCTGCAAGAGGGAGCACACATCAGACCCAGATTTTTTTAGAACATACGCAAATCCTTTACAAGGTGTTTTGGTTGCAATGAGGAAATTAGGGGAGAAATGAATTGCAATTCCATGGGAGAGGAATAAAATAGAATGCATTCAGGATGGTAGTAAATGAAGTGAAAGAACTTGCATCTATGTTTGATAGTTTGAAGTTCCTATCTGTTAGAAGGTCTGCGAACTGCCCCGCCCATTTTTGGCGCGAGAAGCTCATTCTATGTCAGGCTGTTTGGAGTGGTTGTCAACTTCTCCCGGTTTCCTTGATCATGTACTGTTCTTTGATAATGATAATTAACGATGTTTCATGTTTTGTTTTCAATATATATATATATATATATATATATATATATATATATATATATATATATATATATATATATATATATATATATAAAGAAATAAAATAGAAAGTCATTTCTTTGTTTGGTTGGAGGGAATAGGATTACTAAATAATCCTATTCTAGTGTTTGGTTTACATAAGTACTGAAAGAGAATATAAGTAGTATAAAGGCCAAATTGTACATGCATTATCATAATAGTATAATAAATTAAAATGAAATACATTCTATTATAATAAATTAAAATTTTAAATTAATTACATATACAATATTATAATTATAATATAGTAATCTATAATTATAATATAATAAATCATACGGAGTAAATTATAATAAGGAAAATTTACCATCTTCGTCCATAAGTTTTTGGGTAATTGATACTTTCATCCCAATTTTTGCTTGTGCTTCTATCTTGTCCTTCAATTTTTATTTAGGTTGTTCTTTCCATCCCTAATTCTTGGGAAATACCTTCTATCATGATTATTCTCACTCCAAAACATGCATTGAGAAACTTTAATCTAAAAACTTGAGAACAAAGCAATTGAATTTGAGAACAAATTAGATGAATTCCTCAAACATTTTGCATTCTTAAATGTTAGGGAATTCAATTGCTTTATCCTAAAATTTTTAAATTAAAGATTCACATTACAAATGCGGAGAGTCACACCCAATTAAAATATCTTGGAGTAAAAAGAATCTTTGTAAAAATGTATTGCCCAAAGAACTAGGGATAAAAAGAGTAACCTAGATAAAAGCTTAAGAACTTAATACAAGCACATGCAAGAACTAAGGACAAAAATAACAATTACCTAAGAACTTAAAGACAAAAATTGCAACTTCTCCATTATAATAATCAATTTATTATATTATACACAAGGTTCAAAAAGGCTAGTTTCAGTATCAAGGCGTTTTGTATTGGAAGATAGGGCATAAGCCTCAGAACAGACCCTAAAAATTATCAATATATTACTTTTTTTAGTTATTTTATTTAATGGAAGTATGGAACACCAAATTAAATCACATTGAATCATCATTATTAAAAAAAAAAAATTAATATATTAAATCAAATACTTTGACTTCTCTAGCAAAAGGGCAGTTGAGTTGAGTCATCGTAAGCTAGAACCCAGAGAAGGTGAATGTCCACTCACCTTTTTTTTAATTTAAACCCTAGGCTTTTTTTATAGGGTGTGTTGATAGAAAGCACACTTCGCTCTTGCACCACCTCAAAAAGCCTCAAGGGTGCACGCCCTGAAGCTACTTGCGCTCACCTTAGGCAGCGCATGCCTCATAAACACCTTTTTAAACCTTGATTATACAAAATTCCAATTCAAAAATTTATTACCAAGATTATTAGAATTGGGAAGGCTATTCTTGTCAGGAAACCTCAATCCTTCTTCCCAAGAGTCATGAAATTAAAAATCCTGAGAGGGGGAGGGGAGAGTTGGGAGTTCCAACTCCCCAAACCAAACATGTTGTTAGGGTTTCCCATCAGGAAGGGATGAGACAAGGAAACTGGAATACTTTCTCTTGTTTTTTGGTTCATGTTTTTTGCCCAAGGACTTGTGGTCGAGTGGCACTAGTCTAAGACTTAAGGTTAGGATGTCAAGGTTTAAGCCCCAACCCCCTCAAATGAACCCAAAAAAAAGTTCATTTTGTTTTTGGGTGGAGAAAAGAGGGTGAGGTACTGCATGATTATCTATCTTGCCTAACTAACCTTTGCAAGTATTCTAGTAATAACTTATTCTTCTAGAAGCCACTCAATACAAGTATGAATATTGCATGTAGCACAAGGATATTCACAGAACATGAGAACATGCAACACAAATTAGCAAAAAGGTTAATTTAATGCCTTCAAATATTACTCAGGAAATGCTAGTGCAGTGATAGTTCTAGGTAGTTTAATCTTTGTTAGTTTAGTGGTAGTTTTGAGTGGCTATTGGTTACATCTGTGTTACATTATATATCCCTTGTAGATTATTTTAGATGAACTATATTACATCATATAGCATGGTATCAAGAGCCTCTTTGTTAACTATTGAAAAAAAAAATTGCAGCTGTTTTCTGCGATTCTTTCAGTTTCCGGTGATCTACAATATTTCGGTAATGTTCTTCTACATTTTCAATCTTTTCTTTTCCCTATCTATGGCTGGAAATTCATCCATCACTCAAGCTGAGTTTTTTCATCCTTCAAATGTGGATTCCTCTGCAATCACTTCTTCAGTTTTGCTTCAGCCACAGCCTCTGACTTCTGTTTCCATGAAACAGAAGCTTGGTTCTGCAATGCAATTTCTTCATCCAAACTTCTTTTTCATCTGCAATTTGACTTTTTGTTTTGGTCTTTCCCTGATGGTTATGATGTCTACCTCAGGCTTATCAATTCTACTACAGTTTTTTTGTCTTCACTCTTCAGCTTCAGATTATCCTCTGGCCCCAACTACTCCCTTTTCAGTGCATATAAAGGTTTCAGTTCCAATGTTTCTTTTAGATAGCCCTTATAAGCAACAGTTTTTCGCCTGACTTCCTCTTCAATCTTTATAATCTGCTACATCTTTGCCCCTCCCCTCCAACAATGGTTTATATCTCTTTTCTTTTCCCAAAAAACAGACAACTAATTAGTTTGGCAAGCAGTTTCTTCTACCCTCACTTCTTCTATTGGCTTTGGTTTCTCTCATGGCAACTATCTGGTTTCTCATGTAACTTTTGATGCAGCTTCTCCTGGAGCTTTTTCTTTGGTTTCCATTCAACCACTTCATGGATTAAGCAGCTACATCACAGTCATTGCCCTGCTGTTGCCCAGCTAAGACTGCAGGGGGTATATTAGTGTAGTGGCAGTTCTAGTAGTTACATCTATGTTAGTGTAGTCACTGTCAGTAGCGGTAGTCATATCCCTAGTAACTTCTATTGTAGATGAACTGTAATGCATCATAGCATATTTTACAGTTCCTAAAGGAGGTTATAACCGTAGTCTTTTTCTAATTTGACTATTTGAGTTCCATACAGTTAATTACATTACTCTTCAGCAAGAAACGAAAGCACAAATAAACAAAGACTAGTGAATAAGGTTCATCCTAACTTAAAATAAATATTGTATATTTGTATGCATCAAAGGAAATGCTGCAGTCAGTACACGGTCAAAATCATGTGCTATTTTGGATAGGTTCAATTCATGCACTAGCAACCAGTGGATCATGTAGTAATCAGTTATGGTGTTGTTAGCATTCAAAATGTAGCTTCTATGCTTCATATTCGTTTTCAAACAATGGAAGCTTGCACTATAAAACCATAAAACAAACTATATTACCTGCTCTTCCTCCTCAATTGCACCACTTAACTCTGCTCCACGAAGCATCAATTTTAATTCTTCTTCGGTGACATATGGTTCACTGGAGTATGAAATGTTAAAAAATAAATAAATAAGAAAGCAAGAGGAAAAAAAACATAACTAAGTGCTCATGAGAGAGTAAAATTTATCTACACTCAATAAATTCACAGGGAAAACAAGAAAGGAAACAGAATTGGTAGGCTCTTTCAGGAATTCCTTGATTTTCTATCAGTCTATTCAGCTGTTCCCAGTGCCAGTTTGGGTATGCTTACAAAATGAAATGCATATGCAGGGACTTGAACCCAGGTCTAATGCTTGGAAGGCAATTATCTTAGTCGTTGGACCATAAACAGAATAGTAAAGAATGCAAGAAAAAATATACATCGCGTACAAAAAGTATCAAACTTTCATTTCCGATTGGCACACCTTCTTCCTTTCAAGCCAAGAAGTTTTAGCATCCCCATTGAGAGGTATGTGACAACTCTTCCCACAGGATACAGTATCAGTGAAAGCCATGCCACTGGCCTGACCTAAAGGCATTTTCAAGTCAGGCATTATCATCAAACATATCTGACCAACACTTTAGCTGGAAAACAAAGTCAGTCACTTCAGGGTGAAGGTCACATATTAACTTACCACAACCCTAGCAACCTCTGTGGCATTGTGAACAGCTATGCTTTTTGGAGTGATTTCAGTCAGAAGCAAAACTGCAACCTGATAGAGGAAAAGATTCCAGACTTGCAACCATAAAACTACCAAATGAGATATTCAACTGAGAAACAAGAGAAAAATGACGTACAGTCATGACTCCTGTTGCTGCACTGACACCAGCTTCACCAAAAGCTGCTGTTGCAGCCTCAGTAACTAATGCTGTAGCTCCAATATTCACAACTCTGTTCAAATAAATGAATTTCAATATGAGAAAACATTCTTTTTTGAAGTGGTGAAAGCAGAAAAATATATGGACAAAGCTTCAGAAAGGGCAGTACGTTGTGCCTATAAGTATAGTTGTAAGAAATCGAGTAACATCACTCCTCAACATTTTAAAGACTCCATTTTCAGACTCTTTCTCGGCTAACTCCCTCACCTGATATGAAAAGCAGAAAAGATAACTGCATCAACTAATTATAGAAATGAATTAATATAAGAGCAAGGGATAAGCTGTACAGAGAACCCAAAAAATGGACTAAGACACAATTCATATATCTAGTGCAGAAATCACACTGTCTCACAATACATCAGCACATTAATTGATGCTCAAGGTAACAATAAAGAAGAAGCAACAGAAAAGCTTTCATTTTTACCACAAAGCATGTATGAGTGTGTGTGTGTGTAGCAATCCCAATTCCCACAGGTTATTTCTAATCAATGGCAGCTCAAGATTCATATACTCCGAGAATTCAATTACAGCAATAAGGAAGACATGAAATCAATTCCAAATTGCCAAAAAAAAGTAGTTTGGAGGTTGAATTAACTAGCTACCTTCCATGGCCAAAGCGTAGTGATTGAAGTCTCAGCCATGGAGAAAAATGCGGAGAGCCCGAGAAGCAATGCCAACACCAAACCTTGCTCTTTAAAAACTCTAAGAACCGGCAAAACCTTTGGCCAAAAATTTCTCAAGGCCACAAGAGTTTGGTCCAAAGCCCCGTAGCCCGCACTGACAACCTCCTCAATAGCAAGCACTCTCCGACAGCCAAACACAAAAACCCCACAAACTAAAGCTACCAAAATCAAACCCCTCTTCACTAAAACCTCCACGAGCCCCACATTCACACTCGTCACGCCATCTTCAACATTTCGGCAAGCACAACCGCGACTCACCGATACCACCGGGCTCAATCCGAGTCGACTCGGATGGCGCTCGGAGTTTAACAAAATCCTGGAACCGTACGGTACGGAGTAACCCCCTCTGCCGGCGGATTTTGCAGCGTAGCACAGACTTCTGGCAGAAATACCGGCGGAAATCCCTAACCGACGGCTGCGAAGACCTCTGAATGCGGATCGATTCAAGAGATAGGGCTCAAGAGCTGCTACTGCTTCCATGTGGATTCACAGAAACTATGCGTCAAATTAGAAAACAAGTCGAAATTCAATCCAAAATTCCAAATAATATACGAGTAGATAGAGTGGAAAGGGCTAAGATTAGATCTTCTTGCGGAGCTTAAAGAGATGGAAACGTGTAGACGAAGAGCTCATCCTGCTCGCTCGGCCTCTACTGCGAGCTGGATTTGAGCTGCGTGGACGATTCAATTTCTTTGCTTGTGTGCTTCTGCCAAAGCGCAGGTTTCAACTTGCAGGTGTGAAATGACCGGTGTAGCCCCGCCTTCTCTGTCTCTTTCTTTTCTTGACGCCGGGCTACATCTGACCTTCCACGCCTCTACCTAACCCTCTCCAATCTCCATCTTCTAGCAGTCGTTAAAGTAATACCCTTTTTTACGAATATGATTTTTTTTTGTTTGAAAGGATTTTTACGAATATGATTCACGCATCGAATTCATAATTTATCTTGTTTTTTTAGTCTAAAGATGCCATGACGCACTGGAATTTGTCTGCAAATTTGGAAAATCAAATAAATAAATAAATAAAACATGTTTGTTTGTACCATCTTTTATAAAATTAGAAATCATTTTTGTTGTTGAAATGTATTAAACCCTAGACAAATTTGAGTAAACTATCGAATGGGTTGGATTTGAGATGGGTCTTTTCTATCAAATTAAGGAGTAAAATGCCGGTTATATTTTTCTTTCTATACGGGATGAGATTTTTGAACTATAGGCTTAGCTATCTCCATTCTCTAACTTAAAATATTAAATTTTATTCCAAAATGAATATTACAAACATATTCTTACATCACAATTTTTTTTATATTCTACCCATAACACCAAATTTTATTCCTTCACTAAAATAATTTGTATTTTCATAAATTAACACTTTATATTAATACTTAACATATTTTTACATAAAATATAATTATAATTATGGAGGTACTATTTTAATTTTGTTGAAATTATGTTTTATGTAATTTAATTTTTAATATTAGTTTTATTTTAATGGTCTTGATGAGATCTTTATAAAGAATATAAAAGAAATTAACAAATAAAAACATTGACAAAGAAAGAAAACTACACCAATTGGCATAGATAAGCATTGAAGATATATGGTGTTGCACTATTAATTAACGGCAAAATATATGCTGCAATGCCGTATAGTTAGAGCTTTGCTACGCCAAAATTTAATCCAAATTGTTGATTTGGCGTCTTCATTGGAGATGGTCTTAAGAATAAAATTACACATTCACTCGTGCCAACTAAACTAAATTTGAGATGGATCATTGAATTCAAATAGTTGTATATGTATTCAAATTCGAAAATAACTAAATGAATTAATACAAGTTGCCATTATTAATACAACTAATTAATATCAAGAGGCCAAGCACCTTGTGCTCAATTGGCATGTAGTGGCCACCCTCAGATGGGAGGTCATGAGTTCGAGTCTGAGTGGAGGAGAACTCGAAATTGACTCTTTGTGTTTTAACAGGTTGAGAAAAGTATGAACAGATACTACAATGTAATAGGGTCAGTTGTATTCAAAAAAAAAAAAATTAATATCAAGAGGAGTTTGGCTGTTAGGCTAGTTTTATTTTCTCCAACACAAAACATATATATTTATATTCAACAAAATAAAAAATAAAATCATCTTTTACATGTTTATACTCATCTGTAAAGCCAAGATTGTCCACTATCATAGTTCTTTTAACGAGTGGGCATAATAGCTACACTGGAAATATGGACAGGAAGCAAATATGTTTATTGCACCTTCTTCAAACCTGACATTTCAACATTTTAGAGCATCCTACATTATTAATCCAAAGCTGAAAGCCTGAAACATTAACCAAACCTCGTACAATCTGATTGCTGTATTCATGACAAATTTTCCAAACCAGAACTACTTGACCTCATGGTATATTCAGCCACAAGCTTTGCGAATAACGACGATTTGTTATCCAGCAGATTTGCTGGAGTGTCATTTTCAGCAACAACCCCTGCATCAGAGGAAAAAAGTGGTGTGAATTATCTACAGATTTCATCAGAATCTAGAACACACAGTAATACTAACCATTATCTAAGAGCAGAACCATGTCACTGTCTAGCACCGAGGTTATCCTATGTGCAATTGTTATGACAGTGGAATCTGAGAAGTGTTGCCTTAGAGTTTGTTGGATCATATTGTCTGTCATGGTGTCGACAGACGCTGTAGCCTCGTCGAGTACCAGAATCTTGCTCTTCTTCAACAGCACTCGCCCGAGACAGACGAGTTGCCTCTGACCCACGCTCCAATTCTCGCCATTTTCAGTAACTGTTTATGGAAATGTTCGTTTCATTTCAGGAATGCCAATAAGAAAGTGTACAGATAGATAGAGCTATGAGGAATGAGAAAAACCTGCAGAATCGAGCCCAGCTTCCTTCTTACGAACTTCGCTTCCCAGCTGACACTTATCAAGAGCCTTAAGAGAAACACCATCGATCAACTTACAAACGTTACGAGCTAAAAGGAAGAAGAAACATAAATATGAAATGCCTAGCTACCTCCCAAATCTGTTCATCTGTATACTCCTCGAGTGGATCTAGATTTCCACGAATTGTCCCCTCAAACATGGTTGGATCTTGGGGAATTATGCTCAACCTAGCCCGCAAATCATGCAGTCCAATTGACGATATATTGATACCATCTATAACAATTTCTCCATCCGCTGGTTCAACAACACGAAAGAGGGTCTGTATAAGTGTTGATTTACCGCTGCCAGTCCTCCCAACTACTCCAGTTTTCTTTCCTCCCAAAAACGTGCACGTGATGCCTCGTAACACAAGGGGCAGCTGTGGAGCATATCGTACCTTTCAAGCCATCCATAATGGTTAGAAACAATGCAAATACATGGAACGAGAAATTAACTACCAACTGCTTAAAGGAATAAATATGGAATTACCTTTAGATTGCTGATTTCAACTCTACCATTTGGCGGCCAACAAGCGTCGAGCCTGTTAGATTCGGTAACAAGAGGGGGCTCGCTAGACATACAAGTGTACTGAATTATTCTTTCAACTGATATAATACTATTCTCTACAATGCAAAAACATAATGCAATCCAAATCAATTGCGAGTTCAAATTAATCCCATATGTCACTGCTAAGACAGCAAAATCTGCAAATCGTTGAAGGGGACAAATTATTAATATTGGATAAGCATATATTCTTGCTGAAAAGAAAAAAGAAGTATTATGATGAACACTCACTTGCGTCAATAGTTCCCACTGGAACAGATACGAAGAATATCAACGTAAAGGCAAAAGTGATTACAGACAACACATTCAAGCGAAAGCATATCCACTGCATAGCACCATAAACATGAAACCTGGGCCGAGAATAATTATCTATTAGTTTCATATTTGTGTCAACAAATCTGGACTCCTGGTCAAAACCTCGAATCGTAGTTGCTCCCGAGAGAGTTTCAGCAAAATGCTGTATGACTGGAGCCTTAGCAACTCCAGCTAATCGTGCCAATTCTCGAGCTGAAGGCAAGTATTGTCGCTGCAATCAAGAAATTTACAACAGCTTAAACATGATATGATGCATATACATTAAATCTAGAAATAAAACCAACTTAATGTTGCATAAATCAGGTCTTTTCCATTATAAAAAATTAAAAACAGACTTTAGACATGGGTTTATATTAGAATCCAAATGCAGAAAATAAGTAAAACAGAGAGCTAGTGCCACATGAACAATCATAAATATGGGATTCAAGTAGAAAGGGAAGGGAGCATAGAGCCTACCTGATAATAGACGCATATTGCAATCACAGGAATAAAGAAAACGAAGACCTGCCATGAAACTAGAGACATTATGGCAATGATACCCAACGTATCAATTATTGTGAAGGCAAATGATCCAATTTGAGAGGGAATGTTCAGATCAACAACACTTTGATCCGTAGATGCCTGTGATGACAAATACAACAATTAATCAAGCACTGTTATGCTATCAACAAATGATGATAAGAATCATACAAATTCATAAAAGAGAACAAAAGCAAATATGAATGTTCCCTTACTCTATTCAGAATACGCCCACTGGGTGTGGCATCAAAAAAAGACATAGGAGCACGGAAAATGCACAAATGCATTTTGTGAAAAAGTAGTGTGGCTGTTTTGAATCCAGTGGTCACAAGCAGCAAGGCTCTGACAAGGACGCAGAAGGAACTTCCAATTGCAAAAGCAACATAAACAAGAAGGAGAGTAGAGCTTCCAACTGGTGGTGTCTCACCTTCTGACACCGGAGTAGCCCAAGTCATCCAATAATTGCTTCCAATTTGAAGTGTTTGAAAGATTATTTGTGCCAATAATATAAAGGGCACAAGAAAACCTCCAAACGCCATAGTAATATATTGCCAGTAAACCAGGAACCCAACTCTACCTTTCTCTCTTTCTTCCTCTTGGACAAGTTGGCCCTTTGGTCTTACAGAGCTATCAATTTTACCATCTGTAGATTCTTCATTTATAGCATCATTAACGGTCAACTTGCCACCGCTCTCGTTTCTTACTGTTACTATTCTTTCCTCAAAGGAATCTGTTGCTGATATTGCTTCGTTGTGAGCACCCACAAGCTCCATAAACTCACTTTCCAATTTGAGGATGTTGTTGTACTTTCCAGCTTGTGAAATCCTTCCGTCTTTCATAACCTGATTTAATGAGCTAAAATCTTTATACTTTGAATAGGTAAGAGCAGAAGATAATAAATTAACAAACAAACATGAGTAACTTACCAAGATCAGATCTGCGGCAGGTAAGAACTCTACTTGATGTGTAACATAAATAACTGTTTTTGAATCCAGAAGTCTAAGTATACATTCCTATCAAGAGAAGATCATTTGTGGATAGCTTTAGTTTCAGAGAAGAAATTTGCCAGAAGTGGATAGATTTATATGAAAACATAAAACAGAAAACAAAGTTGAGAATTTAATGATAAAAATATAACATGTGATAAGTTTCTTACATTGAAGAGATGGGTTCCAGTATGAGCATCAACTGCACTAAATGGATCATCAAAGAGATAAATGTCAGCATCTTGGTATAAAGCACGAGCAATTTGTACTCTTTGCTTCTGTCCACCACTCAAATTGATTCCTCGCTCTCCGATCACTGTTTGATCACCAAAAGGGAGAACTTCCAAGTCTTTCTTTAAGGAACATGCTTCAAGAACTCTATCATACTTCTCGCTGTCCATTTGCATACCAAACAATATATTTTCTTCTATGGTCCCACTCTGTATCCAAGGTGACTGTGGAACATAGGCTTTGCTTCCACAGAGCTTAACACTTCCTGAAAGTTTGGGCATTTCTCCCAAAATGCAAGATAATAGACTTGACTTTCCTGAAGCAACAGTACCACAAATGGCAACTTTCATGCCATGATACACTCTTACATTTATGTCTTTTAGAAGTGGACTAGAAGAGGTTTCATTCCAACAGAAATTTCCTTCTACAATGTCAATGGCAACATCAGAACTACCTCTAGGAAGCTTCTCAATAGCACTAGGTTGCAGGTCATCTAGTGAAAGGAATGATGCAATTCGATCAAGAGAAACTTTAATCTGAGCTATCATTGAAATTGCATCTGGAATTCTGTAAATAGGCTGCTTCAGTGTAGTAAATGTGGCAAGCGAAGAAAGTACTTTTCCGGATTCAAGTGGAACCCCCATAAGCACAGCAGCACCAAATGTAGCAACAGACACAAATGAAGGGGCAACCCAATTGACAAAAGTAGTCAAAGCCGAGATGTATCCAAATTTTCTTAACCATCCTACCTCAGTATTTCTGATCCCAAGGATTTTGGATAGAAATTTCATCTCCCAAGCTTGAAGTTTAAGTATTCTCATGTTCCTTAAAACCTCAGAGGTTGCCTTCATGCGACTATCTTTTGATTTCATAAGTTTTTCCTGGTATCTCTCCTGTAATTTTGCTAAAGGGAAGTTTGCTAGCATCACTATAACAGTAGAAAGGAGTGCTACAATTGAAGCACCCCCGAGATTTTTGTAGAGAATAACCAATGCAAGGCCAATTTGCACAAGTATAATCCACGGATCATGCATGTACCAAACAAAGTCAGCTATCCTCTCAGCATCTACAGTCATAAAATTGATGATCTCTCCACTTGTATGGCTCTGCCTTGATTGGCATGAGAGAGTCAAACCCTTGTTATACACTTTGGCAACCAGTGCGGCCCTTACCCTGAACCCAGCCTGCCTTACTTTGAAAAAATACTGTGTCTCTGCCACTGACTCAACAACCTTTGCTATCAAGAATGCAGAGACCAACATGTAACCTTCATTTCTAAATTCACGGCTTCCGTTGAGGAATTGAACTAAGTTATTAATGAGATAAGCTTCAACATAAGAGGGCAATTTATAGAGGTGTATATAAATGGCAGATAACATAATTTCCTTCCAAACAGTGAAAATCAAGGCCTTTGCCAGCATAAATGTAGTCAGTTTTCTACCCCCCTCACTAGAAGATCCTAGCTTATCTCTTAAAATTGGAAAAATGCCTCTAATACTATCCAAACCAGCAAGTTGAGGAATGTCCTCAGGGTTTAATATTCTCTTGGTGCCAAGAGAAATTAGAGGGTTCATCCATGAGTAAGTAAGTGTACTGAAAAGGCTAGCACTGAAATAAGGAGTAACAGTTTCATCCCCAGAAGGTAATTTCACTTCTCCACCATTCAACAGGGGTTCCTTAAGAAGCTCAGCTACACCCTCCTTTTTACCTGAAAATCCCACAGAACAGAAGAACAACCCCATGACAGTGGACACTAGGTCAGAAACCCAAAACTGTGCTGATAAAGTTTTGTTCTTTTTGTGATAAAATATGTCTACTACTAAGCAATAAGAAGACA
Organism: Ipomoea trifida; assembly: GCA_003576665.1. Taxonomy (NCBI): domain Eukaryota; kingdom Viridiplantae; phylum Streptophyta; class Magnoliopsida; order Solanales; family Convolvulaceae; genus Ipomoea; species Ipomoea trifida. Next base: position 13,276,721 of record CP025645.1, read on the forward strand.
GTGCAAAGAAACACCCCCACCAAGCTCTCAAAACAAGCGGGTACTTGTTTTCAACAGAGTTTAAGAATTGGGTGTGTAAAACAACAGAGATTACTAACCAAGAAACAGCCTTTATTAAGAAATCCCAAAAAGTTAGAATTTTTTCCTCAGACCAACCACTTGAGTACCAGTAAAATTGAGTTAACAGACAGAGAACAAGATTGAACAGTGAGAGACTCAAACAAGAGGAGATTGTTTGTTTGTAGCACAACATTCTGCCATTTTTATGAGCTTTTTCTTTTGTGTAGTCTTGAGTGTTTACGATTTTCTTGAACATCCAAACTAGGACAATAAGGAGCAACAGAAGCAAGTGAAGCGAAGCAGAAATGCTCCGGAGGAATATAGGGTTAAAGAGGGGGCAGTCACCCTCATAGCTCAGAGAAAATGGTAGTGAAGAAAGAGACACACGCATTCTGTTCATCCAAACAATTCAAGGAGTATTTGTAAATTGTAATCTCTTAAATAGAAGATGATGGGGGGCGATTGAGCAACACAAACAAAATGAGCTTAACTGAACACTCTAACCAAAACAACAACAACAATCCTGGCTCATATATATTACCAAGCTTAGCTAAGATCAGAAAAGTCAGAATTCCTTGCTCATCAGAAAAAAATCCCCGCTGGAGCGTTGGAGCTTTTTCTCTATGTAGAAACGTGGCGACCAAGTTCCCGTGTTCCACTAACCGTTTGACCCACCCAGTCAATAATTGATCATTATTCATGATTGTGTGGACCAGGATCCACAAAGCTGAATAGACCATACTATCAAATACTACATAGTATATATTCGGGATAAAAATAATATATTTTTAGTATATTAAAATTAAAAATGTTCATTGTATTCGGAAGATGTATATTATTTGTGTACTGAATAAACATTATATTGTATAATGGACATTCAGTACACAAATAATGTACAATTACTATATTAAAAATATACTTTTTGTTATGATCTACACCATAATTTACCGTCAACAATGGCGATGTTGCATGCTAGTAGGTATAAAAATTTTGCTTTCTAATAATCCACAAATTTTATAAGTTGTGGATTATTGTTTAAAAAAAAAAATAGTCCACAACTTATAAAATATTGTATTCTTCGTCATATTTAGTTTAATATTAGTGTATAAATTCTATATATGTAGAGACTATATATAAAAATAATTTTATATCCAAACAACTTTAACAAGTTGAATCTAGAAATTATTTAAAAATGTTTTTTAAAATGAAAAATTAGTTCGATAAATGAGTATTATACATGACAAATAAAATTTGACAAAATAAGTAATATAAAATATTAATATATTTGATAGACAAAAACAATCAATTTTTAAGTAAAAAATAATTTTTTTTTGAGTACAAAAAATAATTAAGTATATCTCAATTTTAAAAGAATTATACATTCAATTTGGAGCTATCTGGTGTGCTGACACATGTGTTATCAAACACACCCCGATGGTGGATGCATTAATTCTTAGTGCTGAAAAGATTTTTTTTTTTTTTTTTTTTTTTTTTTTTTTTTTTTTTTTTTTTTTTTTGTAATAGAGTGCTGAAAGATGAGAAAGTATATAGTATCTTGTAACAATGATGAGTGTCTCAAAAAAAAAAAAAAACATTCAATTTGAAATCACTATTACTCTTTAAGAATTATAAACAAATATAAAATCAAGTCTATTTTATTTTATATCCGTTTACTAATGCAGTAGTCTTGGGCTTTAATTTTTTTTTTTTTTTTGAGAAGAAACAAATTTCATTAAATTATTGTCAAAAAAAACTTTCATTAAATTAAAGATCAGAAACAAGAGTAGAAACAACTTTCATTAAATCTTGATTACTTAGCTTAAGTTTCAACTTCTCTCAAATAGGCCCACTTTGAGAATCAATTTCTCATTTACCTATTATCCATTTTGAGCGTACATTGTATCAATTTATCCGTCTCACTACGAAGAGTGCAAATCTACTTTGACCCGACTCAAATCGGAAGTGTATCTCACATACATTTGTACCATAAAATAGCGTCTCAAAATTGCCATTTTTGCTATAAAAAAAAATCCAACAACTAACACAATAATAATCTAACTAATCCTGAAGACTCTAACTACTCAATACACCCCCTCAAGCTGACGGAGGACACGGGACTATGCCAAGCTTGACACGAAAATCAGTAAACCGTGAGGCTGACAGGGCCTTAGTGCAAATGTCTGCTAGTTGATCATGCGTGGAAACAAAGTTAACTTTAAGATCACCTATTGAAACCTTGTCACGGACAAAATGATAGTCCACTTCAACATGTTCGTTTGTGCGTGGAAAACGAGGTTGGCGCAAAGGTATGTTGCCCCTAGATTATCGCACCAGAGTACTAGAACCGTCGACTGTTGTAAGCCAAGTTCGCGGCGTAGAGATTGTATCCATACCACCTTCGCAACAACATCGGCCAAGGCCTTGTACTCCGCTTCGGTTAAGGAGCGCGCAACAGTGTGTTGCTTCCGGGAAACCCAAGAGATCAAGTTCGGACCAAGGAACACTGCAAAGCCTCCCGTGAATTTTCGATCAAGGGAACAACTAACCCAATCGGAGTCTGAAAAAACATACACCATCGAGGAGGGAGAGGTTGTGAGGTGCAACCCATGATTCAAAGTTCCTTTTACATATCGCTACTTACTTTACTATAAAATGGTTGAATATTGACTTGTTGAACACTATAAATCTAAATGATTCTATTTAAGCTTTGAGAAAATGCTAGATATTGCTATATAAAGATTGCTTGCTAATCTGCACTCAGAGCAAGCTCAATAATTGGGGTTTTGCTCAAGTTTTTACAGCTCCAACAAAAAAAAAAAAGAGAAAAGGAGTAAAAAAGAAAGAAAAAGAAAAAAAACAAGTTAAGATGATTGCCAGTTGATGCAAAAAACGCCCACCAACTAACTCTATTGTTGTTGTTCTATTTTTTAATACTCAGAAAACCAACTGGGCCCACACAAAAACTTCCCATTCTGCAATAACTCAAACTCTTCTTCTTCCACGGCTCCACCTCACACAAAAAACCACAAATAACGGTCCAATACCACTATTGGGGATGCTCTTAGAAGTTTTCTCAATTTCATCATTTCTTTTGTTTGTTAAAAGAACTTCAATTTATAACTAGTACGTGAATTTCAATTTTGTGTTGCTTACTTGTTTAAGATGTTTTCCTTCCGTCTTTCAACATGTTTTAATGTTTTTTAAGAGTGCAACATATTTCACTTACTTTCTTCCCGTATGTCACGATCTACCTTATTTATATTATCTACCTTATTTTATATTTTTATTCATATTTCAACTTTAACCGCTCTTTTTTATAAAATACAAAAAAAAAAAAAAAAATCCTACTCTATCCAAATATTCTTCATCATGCATTTGTCTCCACATGTATCCATGCCTTAATTATATATTGTGTCCTTATACTTTGGTGGTGAAACAAATTCCCTTGATCAGATAAGACAAGAGCCCATAATTGCAGTAAGGAAAAATGAGTTTATCAACACTGTATCTGAAGGATCAAGTAAAATGTTACAGCAAACCCCATTGCATTTTCTTTTCATTTCTGCAACTTACTGTGAAGAGAAACAATTCTACAATGCTTCTAAAGCAATGCCAATAAATAGACCTGACATTAAGCACAAAGGCAACTAACATTACATATTTACATCTTACTCAGAACTGCCATACATTCAACAGCTTTTCACAACATTTTAAAAGCTTTTAACAAAGCCATTTACCAGTCTTATTCTTGGGATAAATTCTCATGGCGAGAACTTGATCGCGTGCTATATTCGGTTACAAGCTTGGCAAATAACGAGGATCTGTTTTCGAGCAAATTTGCTGGAGTATCATATTCAGCAACCAGGCCTGCAGCACAGAGAAAACGACGGTATAAATTATTAAAAGATTTGACAACAAAAGACGGCCACTTCTGCAATGGAACCGAAACACAAACCACGATCTAATAGCAGAACCATGTCACTGTCGACCACAGAAGTTATCCTATGTGCAATAGTTATGACAGTGGAGTTCGAGAAGTGTTCCTTTAGAGTTTGTTGGATCAGATTATCTGTCGCGGTGTCAACTGATGCTGTTGCCTCGTCAAGTACCAAAATCTTGGTTTTCTTCAGTAGCACACGACCAAGACAAACGAGCTGCCTTTGACCCACACTCCAATTCTCTCCATTCTCCGTAACTGAAATGTTTGTCCATAGGAATATGAATACAATGAACTTACATGTATGAGGATAGAAGAGATATCATGAAAAGAAATAAGGGTAATCAATTAAGAAGACCTGCAGAATCAAGTTTGCCTTCCTTTTTTCTAACTTTATCTCCCAGTTGACACTTATCAAGAGCCTAGAGAGAAACAGAAAGGAACTTTTAATCCTGTCCAGCCAAAATGAGAAACCGAACCTAAAACTAATTAACTATCATCAACGCTTGCTTACCGCCCAAATTTGTTCATCTGTGTACTCTTCAAGTGGATCCAGATTGCTACGAATTGTACCCTCAAACATGGTTGGATCTTGTGGAATAATGCTCAATCTAGACCGCAAATCATGCAGTCCAATCGACGATATATTGACACCATCTACACGTATTTCTCCAGCAGCTGGTTCAACAATACGGAAGAAGGTCTGTATAAGAGTTGACTTACCACTGCCCGTCCTACCAACTACACCGGTTTTCTTCCCTCCAAACAAAGTGCATGTGATGCCTCGTAAAACAAGAGGCATATGAGGAGCATATCGGACCTATGACCAATAGAATGCACGGAAATATGTGGCACAAGAACCAAGTTATAAATCACCCGAAGAAATCCATAAAGAAGGCTAAATAATGTAGAATTACCTGGAGATTGCTGATATCAACCTCTCCATTTGATGGCCAATCAGGGTCAGGCCTGTTAGATTCAATAACAAGAGGGGGCTCACTAGGGAGAGAACTATATTGAAGTATTCTTTCAACTGAAATAAATTTATTCTCCAGATGGCAAAAACTCCCTACAGCCGAAGCTTGTAATTCGTTGAGAGTAAGCCCATATGTCACAGCTAAGCCAGCGACACCTGCAAATCGCTTAAGGGGATAAATTATAAATACATACTTTAAGCCGTTAAGGACTACTACAATTTGACAATAAAAAAAAATTGCTCACTTGCATCTATAGTTCCAACAGGAACAGAGATCAAGAACACCAATGAAAAGGCAAAAGTGATCAAAGACAATATATCCAAGCGAAAGCAAAGCCACTCCATAGCACCAGCAGTATGGAAATTTAGCCTATTATACCCATCTATCAATTTCATATTCAAATCACGAAATCTGGCTTCCTGGTTAGAACTTCTAATTGTAGTTGATCCTGATAGAGTCTCAGCAAAGTGTTGTATGACTGGAGCCTCACAAACTCCACATAACCGTGCCAATTCTCGTGCAGAAGGTATGTAATATCGCTGAAATTATAGAATGAAAAAGATTTGAACATATTACTGCATATAAGACTCTATATAACCAAGTGCCTAAAGATGTAAAACATAACCAGAAATTATAAACTCGTGTTAAAAACTTAAAATCAAAGGCTACCTCTAAATAGATGCATATCGCAATCACTGGAATAAAGACAATGAAAACCTGCCATGCACTTTGAGACATTATTGCAATGGTACCAAAAAGCTGAATTATTATGAAGGCAAAACCCCCAATCTGAAATGGAATGTTCAGATCAACTGAACTCTGGTCTGTGGATGCCTGTCATAAAATGTCGATAAATAAAGAAGATTTTGAGTAAAAGAAGAACAGAAAGAAAGTTTCAGCAATTATTTACTCTATTTAGAATGCGCCCACTGGGCGTGGCATCAAAGAAAGACATTGGAGCATGGAAAATGCACAAATGCATTTTATGGAATAGTTGAGCCGCGGTCTTGTATCCAGCAGTCACAAGCAACAAGGATCTGCCGAGGATGCAAAAAGAACTCCCAATTGCTAGAGCAACATACACAATAATGAGCATAGAGCTACCAACTGGAGGTGCCTCAGTTTCAGACACGGGAGTGGCCCAAGCCATCCAATAATTGCTTCCAATTTGAAGTGCCTGAAAGAGTATTTGTGCCAACAATATGAAGGGCACTAGGGCACCTCCATATGCTGTAGTGATATATTTCCAATAAACTGACAAACTAACACTGCCTTTCTCTCTTTCCTCTTCCTGGACAAGTTGGCCCTTCGGTTCCATAGCATTATCAGATTTACCATTTTGACCATCAGTAGCTTCTTCTTTTTTATTATTGTTAATACCGATCAAGTCACTGTTCTCTTTACTTGTGACTTCCTTTCTTCTCCCAAAGCAATCTATTGCTGATAAAGCTTCTATGTTAGCACTCACAAGTTCCATAAAGTCACTACCCAACTTGTGAATGTCATTGTAGTTTCCAGCCTGTGTAACCCTTCCATCTTTCATAACCTGATGGATGATAATGAATCTCAATTATATCAGATAACAAAAAAACTTGGGGATATCAGATAATAGTGAAGCATAACATGTAACGCAGGTAGCTTACGAAGATCAAATCTGCAGCGGGTAAAAATTCTACTTGATGTGTAACATATATGACTGTTTTTGAGTCCAGAAGCCCCAATATGCATTCCTGGTAACCATAGATAAATTGAAGTTTATTCCATAGATGATTCATGTGTATTTCAATTTGAAACTAGTAACAAAAATAAAAAGATGATAGGAACAAGGCATGTATGTGAAGCATGGTTAGAATGCAGAAGATGATGAACATTACTTACATTGAAGAGATGAGTTCCTGTATGAGCATCCACTGCACTGAATGGATCATCAAACAGATAAATGTCAGCGTCCTGGTATAAAGCACGTGCAATCTGTATTCTTTGCTTCTGCCCGCCACTCAAGTTGATACCTCTCTCGCCTATCACTGTTTGATCACCAAAGGAGAGAATTTCCAGGTCTTTCTTTAAGGAACATGCTTCAAGAACTCTATCATACTTCTCTCTTTCCATCTTCTTACCAAACAATATATTCTCTTCTATTTTCCCACTCTGTATCCAAGGTGACTGAGAAACATAGGCCTTTGTCCCGCTGATCTTAACACTTCCTGATATTTTGGGCATTTCTCCCAAAATGCAAGTTAGCAAACTTGACTTTCCTGAACCAACAGTACCACAAATGGCAACTCTCAAGCCATTATGAACCCTAAGATTAATGTCCTTAAGAAATGGTGTGGGAGAGGATTCATTCCAACTGAAATTGCCATCAACAATCTCAATTGCTACATCAGAACTGCCTCCTGGAAGCTGATCTATGGCATCCAGTTGGAGGTCATCAAGGGTAAGAAATGATGCAATTCGATCAAGGGAAACTTTAGTTTGAGCTATCATTGAAATTGCATCTGGAAGACTGTAAATAGGCCCCTGAAGTATTGCAAATGTGGCGAGTGCAGATAGTATTTTTCCTGATTCAAGTGGGATACCCATAAGCATTGCAGCAACAAATGTAGTTACTGACACAAAAGTAGGGGCAATCCAAACGACAAAAGTAGTCATAGATCCAGTGTAAACATATTTTTTCAACCATCCTGCCTCAATATTTCTGAGCTCAAGGATTTTGGAAAAAAATTTCATCTCCCAAGCTTGAAGTTTGAGGATTCTCATGTTCCTCAAGACTTCAGATGTTGCCTTCATCCTACTATCCTTGGATTTCATAAGTTTGTCTTGGAATTTCTCTTGCAATTTCCCCAAAGGGAGGTTTGCCAACATCACCATAACAGTAGCAACGAAAGCCGCAATTGAAGCAAGCCCAAGATTCATGTAGAGAATTGTCAATGCAAGACCAACTTGGACAAGTACTAGCCAAGGGTCATGCATGTACCAACCAAAGTCACCGATCCTCTCAGCATCTACAGTCATAATGTTGATTATCTCTCCACTACTGTGGCTCTGCTTTGAATGGCATGAAAGGGTCAAGCCTTTATCATAGATTTTGGCAACCAGTGCTGCATGTACCCTGCAGCCTGCCTGTTGCACCTTGAAGAACCAGTGCCTCATTGACAAGCACTCAACAACCTTTGCAACAAAGAACATAGAAACCAAGAGGTAGCCTTCATTTCTATATTCTTGATTGCCATTTAGGAATTGAACAAAGGCACCAATGAGGTAAGGTCCAACATATGAAGCCAATGTGTAACAGGCAGCATAGAAGCCAGATAAGAGAATATCCTTCCATGCAGTGAAAACTAAAGCTTTCACAAGCATGAAAGTAGTTAACTTATTGCTCCCCTCACTCAAAAATTCTAGCCTATCTTTAAAAATTGGAAAAGACCCTCTAACACTATCAAAACCAGCAAGGTGAGGAACATCCTCAAGGTCCAATGTTTTCTTGTTGCCAATAGAAATTAGAGGACCCATCCAAGAGAAAGTAAGTCTACTAAAAATGCTAGCAGTGACATAAGGAGTAACAGTTTCATCTCCAGAATTTCTTTTCACTTCTAATACATTTCTAGCACTATCATTTAATAGGGTTTGCCTAAGAAGCTCATCATCACCCTCTCTTCTACCACAAAAGCATACCAAACAGAAGAATAAGCCTAAGACAGAGGATACTACGTCAGAAATCCAAAATTGAATAGGTAAAGTTCCATTCTTTTTGCAATAAATAATATCTACTGCTAGGCAATAACAAGACAGGAGGAAAAAACAACCCCACCAAACTCTCAAAACAAACGGATACTTAATTTCACCTGAATTCAATTGGGTTTGCAATAAAAGGGAGATTACAAACCAAGAAATGGTTTTTATAACGACATCCAAAAGGAATAGAACTTTTTCATTAGACCAACCATTTCTATACCAACAAAACATTGTCAAGAAACAGAGAACAAGACTGAAAAGTGAAGAGAAAATGGCTGGTTTAAAGTAGAAGCACCTCTGTTTTGGCGCGTTTTCATCCCTCGGTTTCTGTATACTAGTGGGACAGCTTTTCATTTTCTTGAACAACCAAGATAGAAAGAGCAGGAGCAACAAAACCGCGTGCAATGATGCAGAGATGCCGCGAAGGAAAGCCGGGTTCAGGAGAGAATGGCCTCCTCCATAACTCAAAGAAAATGAGTGAGGATGCAGAAACCTACTGTCCATTATCTTAAGACTTAAAGGGTCGTTTAATTTGGCTTTCCTGATAGTTTTTTTTTCTTCCAGTAATCCAAAGGATGGAAACGGAAGGTTTCTTTTGGGTGTCGAAGACAGTGATATAGTATACCTATATATACAGGGGCCTCAGTCGACGGAGTACGTTTTCCCATGAGTGATGGGAGTCCAGGAAAGCTCGACAGGGTCGATGCAGCCATAGTATTGAGGAGGAAAGCGTGGTACCCAAGAATCCAAGATTCTGCTGACCCAGAGTCCAGTGAGCATTACAAGAGTGCTGAGTCGATCATACAAGGGTTGACGTCGAAGATGATTATAATTTTGAAGGAAAAGTTGAAGTGGAGTTTGTATATATGGTCTCCTGGTTTCAGTCAAATACTACCTAACAATGGCTAACATATAAATATAATAAATATAAATAAATAAAGGGATAAGGTTCTATTATACGTCATTCTGCGATCAGGCCTTTCAATTTTAAAAATCTCCAATTAAACCTTTAAATTTGTTATTTTGAAGCAAATAAACACTCTAATTTTTGTGTGCCCGGTAATTACATGTCAACTAGATTTCTGACGAACATCCGATCAAATTTTGGCGACCAAGTCAAAACATCAACCACATGCAGTTGATGTTTTGACTTAGCCACACAGAATGTGGTCGGATGTTTGCTTGACCTGCAATTATTCGTAGGTGTGTATTTTTGCCGAATGTTCGCCTGAAAAAAGCTTCACAAATTAAAGCAAAAATACAACCCTAGTCAAAGCATTTGTTTTGGTTTGCCTAAATGACCAAGATCATTAAAAACACTGTAAGTGTACAAATGATACACATTTGGACCACCTTTAATTGGCTTAATTATCAGTCAAAAACCTTAGTTTAATTTTATTAGATAATTTTGTCTTCCTTGTTTAAAGGCAAAGTTCTCTTCGCACAGTCTGGATCAGCGCCAGTGAGCAGTCCAGTGGACAGTATTATTCAAACCAGATTTGGTCTTCATGATCCACTATTTTTGCTCAGATCTACACTTCTGGTTGCAGCTTATTTTGAGTGGATCTCAGCTGCAAATATTGAGGAAAGTTTGGTTAATGGTTTGGCTATAAATAGAGCTCAAACTCATGGGATTAATTACATTTTTAACAACAATATTTATCCCGATTTAATTACTCTATCAAACCAGAATTTACGAGAGGACTTCATACTGGTTTCTTACCTAGCTTCACGTGTTCTTATCAGCTTGGTTGCTTATTTGAAGGTTCAGCCGTGTTGGTGAACCTTGATGACTTGCACAGTGTTAGCTTGAAGATGAGGAAGGCTTAGCTAGGAGTACTTTTTGTAACCATTAGTGTAGGATGGTTGTTGTGTGACTCCTTGTAACCCTTGTGATCATCTAGTGGGTTGGGCTGACGTGAAATGCCCCGCAGACGTAAGAGTGGAGCTCCGAACTGCGTAAACAATTCTGGTGTCTGGTCTGGTTCCTTTTATTGCTTTATTGTTTTATTTATGTTTTTATTTATCTGTTTCTTTTAATTAATGTTTTCAGATAAATAATCTTTTTAAAATAAAGTTGGAATCTTGAGCTAAATTGTACATTCAAGACCCACAATACAATTTCAAACACCACTCTTGGGCTCCCTTGTAAGTGTTGCGTCCATCTTCATAGCTTCATATTTGGCCTTAATTTGACTCCAGTCCCCACCAAAATACATGAAAGTACTCATCTTTGCTCCTAAAGCTTTCCAAACCAAAGTCCTTGCAAAATAACACAATTTAGTCATAAGCTCATGAAATTTGAAATGATATATATGAACAAAATGGCTTAGTGAAAAGGAAAAAATATAGACAAATAAATACTTATCAAAGACCAATAAATCGCTCATACTAAGAGTCAAATTTAACATTGTGGTTACCACTTGAGTGACAAAATCGAAAGGGCAAGACTATCGCAACTATCATTTTGAAAGAAGCCAGGAAGCAACACAAAGAGATGAAGGTGGTGCCTCCCACTATTTCAAACCTCATACATAACCAAAGGATAGATATATAACTGATAGTGTTTATTCCCTTCAATACACTCCAATGTGCAGAATATGCATTAACTTGTATGTAAAGTATAATATGGATCCATAAATAAGCTCCCAAATCTCCTCTTTTATTAATTAATAATGAATAATATAGAGAGAAGAGGGAGTATGGCTCTTTTGGGTCTTCAAGAGAGAGGAAGAGAAAGGGAAAAAAAATCTCATCCATGTAAGTTTAAGGTCTCTTTTATAGGGGTAGCACACTAGCACCCATACTTATACCGTCTACGTACCAAATACTTAGAGCCGTATACTCGGGATATATTTCATATCAATAACAAATAGCACGATGATATGCAACCCAATTTTGTTCACTAAATACATGCTCTAATATAACTCCCCTTGATCTTCTCTACAATCCTTTAAATGTTAGTCATGTGCCCATAAGTCATTCCATGCCACAATTTTAGACCCGATTGTTATACCATGGATCCAGGTCCACCTTACAAGGTAGATCCGAGTTCATGTTCACAATTTTAGAACTTTATTTCACAATTACATAACTTTTATGTTCACAATTACAGAACTCTATATTCAACAGTATAACACAGTTTTTGAATCTATATAACAAAATGGTAAATATAGCGTTAAAATATTGTGAATATTGAGTAATGTAATTTTGTATATTGAGATCTCTAAAATTGTGAATATAGAATTCTAAAATTGTAAAATAGAATTTTAAAATTGTAAACATGGCCCGGGTTGATAGCATAATTTGCCTTTTAGACCTCAACCATGACCGATGATTTGGAATCCAATTTCGTTCTCTAATTAAATACATCCATGGTTTAACCTGACCCTTCATGATCTTCTCAGCATTTGTTTGCAATCCTTTAACTAGTCACATGCCCACAACACAAAGAATATTGTGGCTTTGCAACTAGTCAATTTTATATAATAAAAGAGTCCATAACTATCACAAATTTGTCTCTCATGAAGGAATCTTCCATATTGTAGTCCATGCATCATCCCTAAAATGACATAATGCCAACTTTTTCTCATTAAAAAAAGACTCGCTTTAAAAATTTAAAGCCCAAGACGGACTGCATTAGTAAATGGATATAAATAAAATACTTGATTTTTTTTATTTCTTTATAATTCTTAAACTAAATATTATGAAGAATACAAAATTTTATAAGTTGTGGATTATTAGAAAGCAGCACCATTGTTGACTGGGTGGGTCAAATGGTTAGTGGAACTTGGTCGCCACGTTTCTACATAGAGACAAAGCTCCAGGCGTTGGAGCTTTGGGCTGTCATTTTTCACGAATATTTTATCTGATGAGCAAGGAATTCTGACTTCTCTGATCTTAGCAAAGCTGGATATATATATATATACGAGCCAGGATTGTTGTTGGTTTGGTTAGAGTGTTCAGTTAAGCTCATTTTGATTGTGTTGCTCACTGGCCTCCCATCATCTTCTATTTACGAGATTACAATTTACAGATACCCCTTGAAATTTGAATTTGTTGGATAAACAGAATGTTTGTGTCTCTTTCTTCACTACCATTTTCTCTGAGCTATGACGGTAATGAGGGTGACCGCTCCCTCTTTAACCCTATATTCCTCCGGAGCATTTCTGCTTCGCTTCACTTGTTTCTGTTGCTCCTTATTGTCCTAGTTTGGATGTTCAAGAAAATCGTAAACACTCAAAACTACACAAAAGAAAAAGCTCATCAAAATGCCAGAATGTTGTGCTACAAACAAACCATCTCCTCTTGTTTCAGTCTCTCACTGTTCAATCTTGTTCTCTGTCTGTTAACTCAATTTTACTGGTACTCAAGTGGTTGGTCTGAGGAAAAAATTCTAACTTTTTCGGATTTCTTAATAAAGGCTGTTTCTTGGTTAGTAATCTCTGTTGTTTTACACACCCAATTCTTAAACTCTGTTGAAAACAAATACCCGCTTGTTTTGAGAGCTTGGTGGGGGTGTTTCTTTGCACTGTCTTGCTATTGCTTAGTAGTAGACATATTTTATCACAAAAAGAACAAAACTTTATCAACACAGTTTTGGGTTTCTGACGCAGTGTCCACTGTCATGGGGTTGTTCTTCTGTTCTGTGGGATTTTCAGGTAAAAAGGAGGGTGTAGGTGACCTTCTTAAGGAACCCCTGTTGAATGGTGGAGAAGTGAAATTACCTTCTGGGAATGAAACTGTTACTCCTTATTTCAGTGCTAGCCTTTTCAGTACACTTACTTACTCATGGATGAACCCTCTAATTTCTCTTGGCACCAAGAGAATATTAAACCTTGAGGACATTCCTCAACTTGCTGGTTTGGATAGTATTAGAGGCATTTTTCCAATTTTCAGAGATAAGCTAGGATCTTCTAGTGAGGGGGGTAGAAAACTGACTACATTTATGCTGGCAAAGGCCTTGATTTTCACTGTTTGGAAGGATATTATGTTATCTGCCATTTATATGCTATTCTTTAAATTGCCCTCTTATGTTGAAGCTTATCTCATTAATAACTTAGTTCAGTTCCTCAATGGAAGCCGGGAATTTAGAAATGAAGGTTACTTGTTGGTCTCTGCATTCTTCATAGCAAAGGTTGTTGAGTCAGTGGCAGAGACACAGTATTTTTTCAAAGTACGGCAGGCTGGGTTCAGGGTAAGGGCTGCACTGGTTGCCAAAGTCTATAACAAGGGTTTGACTCTCTCGTGCAAATCAAGGCAGAGCCATACAAGTGGAGAGATCATCAATTTTATGGCTGTAGATGCTGAGAGGATAGCTGACTTTGTTTGGTACATGCATGATCCGTGGATTATACTTGTGCAAATTGGCCTTGCATTGGTTATTCTCTACAAAAATCTCGGGGGTGCTTCAATTGTAGCACTCCTTTCTACTGTTATAGTGATGCTAGCAAACTTCCCTTTAGCAAAATTACAGGAGAGGTACCAGAAAAAACTTACGAAATCCAAAGATAGTCGCATGAAGGCAACCTCTGAGGTTTTAAGGAACATGAGAATACTTAAACTTCAAGCTTGGGAGATGAAATTTCTATCCAAAATCCTTGGGATCAGAAATACTGAGGTAGGATGGTTAAGAAATTTTGGATACATCTCGGCTATGACTACTTTTGTCAATTGGGTTGCCCCTTCATTTGTGTCTGTTGCTACATTTGGTGCTGCTGTGCTTATGGGGGTTCCACTTGAATCAGGAAAAGTACTTTCTTCGCTTGCCACATTTACTACACTGAAGGAGCCTATTTACAGAATTCCAGATGCAATTTCAATGATAGCTCAGATTAAAGTTTCTCTTGATCGAATTGCATCATTCCTTTCACTAGATGACCTGCAACCTAGTGCTATTGAGAAGCTTCCTAGAGGTAGTTCTGATGTTGCCGTTGACATTGTAGAAGGAAATTTCTGTTGGAATGAAACCTCTTCTAGTCCACTTCTTAAAGACATAAATGTAAGAGTGCATCATGGCATGAAAGTTGCCATTTGTGGTACTGTTGCTTCAGGAAAGTCAAGTCTATTATCTTGCATTTTGGGAGAAATGCCCAAAATTTCAGGAAGTGTTAAGCTCTGTGGAAGCAAAGCCTATGTTCCACAGTCGCCCTGGATACAGAGTGGGACCATAGAAGAAAATATATTGTTTGGTATGAAAATGGACAGCGAGAAGTATAATAGAGTTCTTGAAGCATGTTCCTTAAAGAAAGACTTGGAAGTTCTCCCTTTTGGTGATCAAACAGTGATCGGAGAGCGAGGAATCAATTTGAGTGGTGGACAGAAGCAAAGAGTACAAATTGCTCGAGCTTTATACCAAGATGCTGACATTTATCTCTTTGATGATCCATTTAGTGCAGTTGATGCTCATACCGGAACCCATCTTTTCAATGTAAGAAACTTATCAAATGTTATATTTTTATCATTAAATTCTCAATTTTGTTTTCTGTTTTATTTTTTCATATAAATCTATCCACTTCTGGCAAATTTCTTCTCTGAAACTAAAGCTATCCACAAATGACCTTCTCTTGATAGGAATGTATACTTAGACTTCTGGATTCAAAAACAGTTATTTATGTTACACATCAAGTAGAGTTCTTACCTGCCGCAGATCTGATCTTGGTAAGTTTCCCATGTTTGTTTTTTAATTTATTATCTTCTGTTCTTACCTATTCAAGGTATAAAGATTTTAGCTCATTAAATCAGGTTATGAAAGACGGAAGGATTTCACAAGCTGGAAAGTACAACAACATCCTCAAATTGGAAAGTGAGTTTATGGAGCTTGTGGGTGCTCACAACGAAGCAATATCAGCAACAGATTCCTTTGAGGAAAGAATAGTAACAGTAAGAAACGAGAGTGGTGGCATGTTGACCACTAATGATGCTATAAATGAAGAAGCTACAGATGGTAAAATTGATAGCTCTGTAAGACCAAAGGGCCAACTTGTCCAAGAGGAAGAAAGAGAGAAAGGTAGAGTTGGGTTCCTGGTTTACTGGCAATATATTACTATGGCGTTTGGAGGTTTTCTTGTGCCCTTTATATTATTGGCACAAATAATCTTTCAAACACTTCAAATTGGAAGCAATTATTGGATGACTTGGGCTACTCCGGTGTCAGAAGGTGAGACACCACCAGTTGGAAGCTCTACTCTCCTTCTTGTTTATGTTGCTTTTGCAATTGGAAGTTCCTTCTGCGTCCTTGTCAGAGCCTTGCTGCTTGTGACCGCTGGATTCAAAACAGCCACGCTACTTTTTCACAAAATGCATTTGTGTATTTTCCGTGCTCCAATGTCTTTCTTTGATGCCACACCCAGTGGGCGTATTCTGAATAGAGTAAGGGAACATTCATATTTGCTTTTATTCTCTCCTATGAATCTGTATGATTCTTATCATCATTTGTTGATAGCAAAACAGTGGTTGATTAATTGTTGTATTTGTCATCACAGGCATCTACGGATCAAAGTACTGTTGATCTGAACATTCCCTCTCAAATTGGATCATTTGCCTTCACAATAATTAAGCTTTTGGGTGCCATTGCCATGATGTCTCTAGTTTCATGGCAGGTCTTCGCTTTCATTATTCCTGTGATTGCAATATGCGTCTATTATCAGGTAGGCTCTATGCTCCCTTCCCTTTCTACTTGAATCCCATATTTATGATTGTTCATGTAGCACTAGCTCTCTGTTTTACTTATTTTCTGCATTTGGATTCTATTATAAACCCATGTCTAAAATCTGTTTTTATAATGGAAAGGCCTGATTTATGCAACATTAAGTTGGTTTTATTTCTAAATTTAATGTATATTGATCTTATCATGTTTAAGCTGTTGTAAATTTCTTGATTGCAGCGACAATTCAATACTTGCCTTCAGCTCGAGAATTGTCACGATTAGCTGGAGTTGCTAAGGCTCCAGTCATACAGCATTTTGCTGAAACTCTCTCAGGATCAACTACGATTCGAGGTTTTGACCAGGAGTCCAGATTTTGTGATACAAATATGAAACTAATAGATAATTATTCTCGGCCCAGGTTTCATGTTTATGGTGCTATGCAGTGGATATGCTTTCGCTTGGGTGTGTTGTCTGTAATGACTTTTGCCTTTACATTGATATTCTTAGTATCTGTTCCAGTGGGAACTATTGACGCAAGTGAGTGTTCATCATAATACTTCTTTTTTCTTTTCAGCAAGAAGATATGCTTATCCAATATTAATAATTTGTCCCCTTCAACAATTTGCAGATTTTGCTGTCTTAGCAGTGACATATGGGCTTAATTTGAACTCGCAATTGATTTGGATTGCATTAAGTTTTTGCATTGTAGAGAATAGTATTATATCAGTTGAAAGAATAATTCAGTACACTTGTATGTCTAGCGAGCCCCCTCTTGTTACTGAATCTAACAGGCCCGACGCTTGTTGGCCACCAAATGGTAGAGTTGAAATCAGCAATCTAAAGGTAATTCCATATTTATTCCTTTAAGCAGTTGGTAGTTAATTTCTCGTTCCATGTATTTGCATTCTTTCTAAAGATTATGGATGGCTTGAAAGGTACAATATGCTCCTCAGCTGCCCCTTGTTTTACGAGGCATCACGTGCACGTTTTTGGGAGGAAAGAAAACTGGAGTAGTTGGGAGGACTGGCAGCGGTAAATCAACACTTATACAGACCCTCTTTCGCGTTGTTGAACCAGCGGATGGAGAAATTGTTATAGATGGTATCAATATATCGTCAATTGGACTGCATGATTTGAGGGCTAGGTTGAGCATAATTCCCCAAGATCCAACCATGTTTGAGGGGACAATTCGTGGAAATCTAGATCCTCTCGAAGAGTATACAGATGAACAGATTTGGGAGGTAGCTAGGCATTTCATATTCCTGTTTCTTCTTCTTTTTAGCTCGTAACGTTTGTAAGTTGATCGATGGTGTTTCTCTTAAGGCTCTTGATAAGTGTCAGCTGGGAAGCGAAGTTCGTAAGAAGGAAGCTGGGCTCGATTCTGCAGGTTTTTCTCATTCCTCATAGCTATCTATCTATCTGTACACTTTCTTATTGGCATTCCTGAAACGAAGTAACGAACATTTCCATAAACAGTTACTGAAAATGGCGAGAATTGGAGCGTGGGTCAGAGGCAACTGGTCTGTCTCGGGCGAGTGCTGTTGAAGAAGAGCAAGATTCTGGTACTCGACGAGGCTACAGCGTCTGTCGACACCATGACAGACAATCTGATCCAGCAAACTCTGAGGCAACACTTCTCAGATTCGACTGTCATAACAATTGCACATAGGATAACCTCGGTGCTAGACAGTGACATGGTTCTGCTCTTAGATAATGGTTAGTACTACTGTGTGTTCCAGATTCTGATGAAATCTGTAGATAATTCACATAATTTTTTGTCTCTGATGCAGGGGTTGTTGCTGAAAATGACACTCCAGCAAATCTGCTGGATAACAAATCGTCGTTATTCGCAAAGCTTGTGGCTGAATATACCATGAGGTCAAGTAGTTCTGGTTTAGAAAAATTGTCGTGAATACAGCAATCAGATTGTAGGAGGTTTGGTTAATGTTTCAGGCTTTCAGCTTTGGATTGTGTAACAAAGTGAAATAGTGTAGGATGCTCTTAAATGTTGAAATGTGAGATTTGAAGAAGGTGCAATAAACATATTTGCTTCCTGCAAATCATATTTCCAGTGTAGTTATGCCCACTCGTTAAAAGAACATGTAAAAGAAGATTTTATTTTTTATTTTGTTGAATATATATATATATATATAGGGGTGAGCATCGGTAACCGATCGATAATCGAATAACCGAAAGTATTTTTTGAAGACTCATAACCGACCGAAATTGACCGACTATACACACGGTTATTTCGGTAACCGAAAAATCGAATTTCTCTAACATACTAACATCAACATAAATATTATAAAATTATTTAAATTCCATTCCAAACTGCTACACTGCAAAGTTCAAACTCTAAACATATCAGATTGAGTCAGTAATACTTTATTAATATATATATATATATATATGGTGTCGGTTATTTGATAACCACGATTTTGAACTAGCAATAACCAACAAAATAACCGAATGACTGAATTTTTTTGCCTTATAACCGATAACTGAAACTTTTGATCGGTTCGGTTATCGGTTTTCCGGTTTTTTTGCTCACCCCTATATATAGGAAGGGGTTCATGAGATAGAAGCCCCAGGTGAAAAGTGAAATAGAATCTTAGCCGTAGATAAAAAAAAAAAAAAAAATTGTCACCTACAAACTTCAATAATGTGCACTGGAAGAAAGGAAAATGTACACTAAAAGGCAAAAAATGCGCACAGGAGGCACTAAGATGTGAAATAATTATTGAAAATTAAATTTAATATAGGATCATCAACACAAATCATAAACGACCATGAATAATAAGCAAGCAATATTTAACTCAAATTAGTAACTAGTAACAAGATTAATTGGTCTTTTAAAAAAAGTTTGTGATCACAATTAAAAAAAAAAAGCTCTGAAAGGCATAAGAATGTGCACTGTATAACATAAAAATGTGCGTTGGATGAAGGAACAAGGTGCACTGGAAGAAAGAACAATGCACACTATATCACTATATGGTATAACAATGTGCACTGGAAGAAGGAAAAATGTGCACTATATGGCATAACAATGTGCACTGGAGGAAGGAACAATGTGCACTGTATGGCATAACAATGTGCACTCGAAGAAAGAAAAATGTGCACTGGAAGGCAAAAAAATTAACTTACATAAAATTACAATAATGTCACGGCGTTTTTTTTTTTTTTTTTTTTAAATCTCCAATTTGAACCTTTGATATGGACTCAATCTACGGATATAATTTCATCATATTTCTCGTCTAAGGCAATTGTTTCACATGATCCTTTATCTTCCTCAACTCATTCTATTTGTATTCCTAAATCCAAACGCTATAATAAAGTATAATTCTTGAAGTATATAATCCAAACACTAACATTAAATCTTATTCAGAACTGATACAAATTCAACAGTTGCAGACAACATTTTAAAGCAAAAGCCATATCTTAATCCTATTTCCTGTACTAATTTATCTTGGCATCCACTATTCATGGTTAACCAATTAGTCCTCCCATTGCCTGGTAACACCAACCAATAGTTAACAAAACCATGCACCAGTCCTATTCTTGGGATAAATTTTCGTGGCGAGAACTTGATCGCGTGCTATATTCTGCTACAAGCTTGGCAAACAATGAGGATCTGTTTTCCAGCAAATTTGCAGGAGTATCATATTCAGCAATCAGGCCTGCAGCACAGAGAAAACGACAGTATAAATTATTAACAGATTTGACAACAAAAGACGACAACTTGTGCAATGGAACAGAAACACAAACCATGATCTAATAGCAGAACCATGTCACTGTCGACCACAGAAGTTATCCTATGTGCAATGGTTATGACAGTGGAGTCCGAGAAGTGTTCCTTTAGCGTTTCCTGGATTAGATTATCTGTTGCGGTGTCAACTGATGCTGTTGCCTCGTCAAGTACCAAAATCTTGGTTTTCTTCAGTAGAACACGACCAAGACAAACGAGCTGCCTTTGGCCCACGCTCCAATTCTCTCCATTCTCGGTAACTGAAACGTTTGTCCATAGGAATATGAATACAATGAACTTACAGATATGAGGATAGAAGAAATATCATGAAAAAAAAAGGGTAATCAGTTAAGAAAACCTGCAGAATCAAGTTTGCCTTCCTTTCTTCTAACTTCGTCTCCCAGTTGGCACTTATCAAGAGCCTAGAGAGAAACAGAAAAAACTTTTAATCCTTTCTAGCGAAAAGGAGAAACTTAAAACTAATTAACTATCAATGCCCCGGCTCCTGTGCCTCTCGGAGCGAACATGGGTGGACCTGGACCGTTAAACGAACAGAGAAAGACCCCGTGAATCTACCAAAATAAAACTATCAATGCCCCTACCTCCCAAATTTGTTCATCTGTGTACTCTTCAAGTGGATCCAGATTGCTACGAACTGTGCCCTCAAACATGGTTGGATCTTGTGGAATAATGCTCAATCTAGACCTCAAATCATGCAGTCCAATCAACGATATATTGACACCATCTACTCGTATTTCTCCAGCAGCTGGATCAACAATACGGAAGAAGGTCTGTATAAGAGTTGATTTACCACTGCCCGTCCTACCAACTACACCGGTCTTCTTCCCTCCAAACAAAGTGCATGTGATGCCTCGCAAAACAAGAGGCATATGAGGAGCATATCGGACCTATGACCATTAGAAAGCACGCAAATAAGTTAGCTATCACTCATTCACTCCAAGAAATCCATAAAGAAAGCTAAATGTAGAATTACCTGGAGATTGCTGATATCAACCTCTCCATTTGATGGCCAATCAGGGTCAGGCCTGTTAGATTCAATAACAAGAGGGGGCTCACTAGGGAGAGAACTATATTGAAGTATTCTTTCAACCGAAATAATCTTATTCTCCAGACTGCAAAGATTCCATACAACCCAAGCTTGTAACATGTTGAGATTAAGCCCATATGTCACAGCTAAGCCAGCAACACCTGCAAATTGCTTAAGGCGATAAATTATAAATGCATACCTTAAGGACTACTATAATTTGACAATAAAACAATTGCTTACTCGCATCTATAGTTCCAACAGGAATAGAGATCAAGAACACCAATGAAAAGGAGAAAGTGATCAAAGACAAAATATCCAAGCGAAAGCAAAGCCACTCCATAGCACCAGCAGTGTGAAACTTTGGCCTATTATAGCCGTCTATCAGTTTCATACTCAAATCACGAAATCTGGCTTCTTGGTCAAAACTTCTAATTGTAGTTGATCCTGATAGAGTCTCAGCAAAGTGTTGTATGACTGGAGACTTACAAACTCCACATAACCTTGCCAATTCTCGTGCAGAAGGTATGTAATATTGCTGAAATTTAAAAAAAAAAATGGAGATTAAACATATTACTGCATATAAGACTCTATACATAATACAATGAATGATAATAAAATCAAAGGGAGCTGTAAAGGCTACCTCTATATAGATGCAAATCGCAATCACCGGAATAAAGACAATGAAAACCTGCCATGCAATTTGAGACATTACTGCAATGATACTGAAAAGCTGAATTATTGTGAAGGCAAAAGCTCCAATTTGGAATGGAATGTTCAGATCAACTGCACTCTGGTCTGTGGATGCCTGTCATAAATGTAATAATTCAGTAATTCACCAAAGATTTTGGGTAAAAGAAGAGCAGAAAGAAGAAGTTTCACCATTTACTTACTCTATTTAGAATACGCCCACTGGGTGTGGCATCGAAGAAAGACATTGGAGCACGGAAAAGGCACAGATGCATTTTATGAAATAGTTGAGCCGCTGTCTTGTATCCAGCGGTGACAAGCAACAAAGATCTGCCAAGGATGCAAAAAGAACTCCCAATTGCTAGAGCAACATACACAATAATGAGCGTCGAGCTACCAACTGGAGGTGCCTCAGTTTCAGACACGGGAGTGGCCCAAGCCATCCAATAATTGCTTCCAATTTGAAGTGCCTGAAAGAGTATTTGTGCCAACAATATGAAGGGCACTAGGGCACCTCCATATGCTGTAGTGATATATTTCCAATAAACTGACAAACTAACACTGCCTTTCTCTCTTTCCTCTTCCTGGACAAGTTGGCCCTTCGGTTCCATAGCATTTTCAGATTTACCATTTTGACCATCAGTAGCTTCTTCTTTCTGAGTACTGATAATATTGTCTTCACTTGTGACTGCCTGTCTTCCCCCAAAGTAATCTATTGCTGATAAAGCTTCTCTGTGAGCACTCACAAGTTCCATAAAGTCACTACCCGATTTGAGAATGTCATTGTATTTTCCAGCCTGTGTAACCCTTCCATCTTTCATAACCTGATGCCATGGGTGATAATGAATCTCAAATTGAAGAGATTACAAAAATCTGAATATCAGATAAAAATGAAGCATAAAACAAAACAAGGCAGCTTACAAAGATCAGATCCGCAGCAGGTAAAAACTCTACTTGATGCGTAACATATATGACTGTTTTTGAGCCCAGAAGCCCCAATATGCATTCCTGTTAACGATAGATAAAAAGAAGTTTCATTACACAGATGATTCATGCACATTTCAATTTGAGACTAGTAACAAAACTACAAAGATGATGGGAACAAGGCAAATATGTGAGTAATGGTTAGAATGCATAAGATGATGAGCATTACTTACATTGAAGAGATGGGTTCCTGTATGAGCATCGACTGCACTGAATGGATCATCAAACAGATAAATGTCAGCATCCTGGTATAAAGCACGGGCAATCTGTATTCTTTGCTTCTGCCCGCCACTCAAGTTGATACCTCTCTCGCCTATCACTGTTTGATCACCAAAGGAGAGAATTTCCAGGTCTTTCTTCAAGGAACATGCTTCAAGAACTCTATCATACTTCTCTCTTTCCATCTTCTTACCAAACAATATATTCTCTTCTATTTTCCCACTCGGTATCCAGGGTGACTGAGAAACATAGGCCTTTGTCCCGCTGATCTTAACACTTCCTGATATTTTGGGCATTTCTCCCAAAATGCAAGTTAGCAAACTTGACTTTCCTGAACCAACAGTACCACAAATGGCAACTCTCATGCCATTATGAACCTTAAGATTAATGTCCTTGAGAAATGGTGTAGGAGAGGATTCATCCCAACTGAAATTGCCATCAACAATCTCAATTGCTACATCAGAACTGCTTCTTGGAAGCTTCTCTATGACATCCGGTTGGAGGTCATCAAGGGAAAGAAATGACGCGATTCGATCAAGGGAAACTTTAGTCTGAGCAATCATTGAAATTGTATCTGGAAGATTATAAATAGACTCCTGAAGTATTCTAAATGTGGCAAGTGCAGATAGTATTTTTCCTGATTCAAGTGGGATACCCATAATCGATGCAGCAACAAATGTAGTTACTGACACGAAAGTAGGGGCAATCCAAAAGACAAAAGTGGTCATAGATGCAGTGTAAACATATTTTTTCAACCATCCTGCCTCAGTATTTCTGAGCTCAAGGATTTTGGACAAAAATTTCATCTCCCAAGCTTGAAGTTTGAGGATTCTCATGTTCCTCAAGACTTCAGATGTTGCCTTCATCCTACTATCCTTGGATTTCATAAGTTTGTCTTGGAATTTCTCTTGCAATTTCCCCAAAGGGATGTTTGCCAACATCACCATAACAGTAGCAATGAAAGCTGCAATTGAAGCAAGCCCAAGACTCTTGTAGAGAATTATCAATGCAAGACCAATTTGGACAAGTACCATCCAAGGGTCATGCATGTACCAACCAAAGTCACCAATCCTCTCGGCATCTACAGTCATAAAATTGATTATCTCCCCACTAGTGTGGCTCTGCTTTGAATGGCATGAAAGGGTCAAGCCTTTATTGTAGACTTTGGCAACCAGTGCTGCACGCGCCCTGTAGCCTGCCTGCTGCACCTTGAAGAACCAGTGCCTCATCGACAAGCACTCAACAACCTTTGCAACAAAGAATATAGAAACCAAGACGTAGCCTTGGTTTCTATATTCTTGATTTCCATTGAGGAATTGAACAAAGGCATCAATGAGGTAAGGTCCAACATATGAAGCCAATGTGTAAGAGCCAGCATAGAAGCCAGATAAGAGAATATCCTTCCATGCTGTGAAAACCAAAGCTTTCACAAGCATGAAAGTAGTTAATTTAGTACTCCCCTCACTAGAAGATTCTAGCCTATCTTTAAAGATTGGAAAAGACCCTCTAACACTATCAAAACCAGCCAGCTGAGGGATATCCTCAAGGTCCAATGTTTTCTTGTTGCCACTAGAAATTAGAGGACTCATCCAAGAGAAAGTAAGTTTACTAAAAATGTTGGCAGTGGCATAAGGAGTAACAGTTTCATCTCCAGAATTCTTTTTCACTTCTGCAACATTTCTAGCACTATCATTTAATAGGGGTTGCCTAAGAAGCTCATCATCACCCTCACTTCTACCCCAAAAGCATACCAAACAGAAGAATAAGCCTAAGACAGAGGAAACTACGTCAGAAATCCAAAATTGAGTAGGCAAATTTCCATTCTTTTTGCAATAAACAATGTCTACTGCTAGGCAATAACAAGACTGAAGGAAGAAACAACCCCACCACACTCTCAAAACAAGAGGATACTTAACTTCACCTGAATTCAATTGGGTGTGCAAGAAAAGGGAGATTACAAACCAAGAAATGGTTTTTATCACGACATCCAAAAGAAATAGAACTTTTTCATCAGACCAACCATTTCTATACCAACAAAACAGAGTCAAGAAACAGAGAACAAGACTGAAAAGTGAGAGACCCAAAGAAGAGAGAAGGACTGGTTTGAAGTACAAGCACCTCTGTTTTTGCGTATGACCAGCGTTTTTATCTGGGCAACTTTTCATTTTCTTGAACAACCAAGTTACAAAGAGCAGGAGCAACAAAAGCAGGTGCAGTGAAGCAGAGATGGCACGAAGGAAAGCCGGGCTGAGGAGAGGATGGCCATGGCCTCCTACAAAACTCAAAGAAAATGGGTGAGATTGCAGAAACCCAAGCATGCCCGATATAGATAGTGTAATTTTCATGATTTTTGAAAGGGCAGCTTGGGTTTCCTGATAGAAGGTTTATTTTGGTTTGGCTGTGGAAGACATTGGTTTATATAAAGCGGCGTGGGTCGACGGACAGTTACACAGCCTTAACCCTTTTACTCAATGAGTGATGGCATAGGGTCAATGCTGGCGCCGTAGATACCGGTGTATGTACAACGGAATCTGAAAGCGTGGTGCCCAAGATTCCAAGATAATGCTCACCCAGAGAGCATACATTACTGAGGAGTCGATTACTCGGAAGAAATGCCTCCTAATCCAGATGATTGGCTATCAACTTCGACAATCAGATACGGAGTATTTGGTGTTTTTAGATTTAGTGGTCTAGCTAATTATTCCGTATATTTTTGTGTAGTGTATTTGAATAACTTAGGCTATGTTTGGCAAACCTAGCTAAAAAGGTAGCTGAAAGCTTAAAAGTAACTGAAAACTGAAAAGCTATAAGCTCGAAACTGAAATCTGAATAGCTGTTAAGCTAGCTGTTATGATTAAAAGTGTTTGGTAAAATTAGCTGTTTGATAAACTATTAAATGTAAAAAGACTAAAAAGGACATCTTTATACAATTTAAATAGTTTTAAATTTAAATTGGTTTGTTTATATATTAAAATATAAAATAGTGAAATCAATATATTTTAATAAAATATAAAGTAAAAACATATATTTGAAAACATATAAAGTAAAACAAAATGTTTATAATTTATAAGATTAGTTCATACAAAAATCAATGTCCAAACACAAATGTCAAATTGAAATTACAACCAAACATATTGAAGAGGAAAAGTAAAAAAGATTTAGCCAAAAAGATTTTAATTGGGAAGGATAAATGATGTCATTTCTTTAAAATACTAAGGTTAAAGATGGAAAAAAAATTAGGAAGCTACTAGCTTATTTTGAAACGCTATCTTAGATAGCGTTCAAAAATAAGCTATTATTTTAAGCTACTAACTTATTTTAGGAACATTACCAAACAGAGCTTATAGCTTATTAGTAGCTTAAAATAAGCTATAAGCTCCTAAATAAGCTCTGCCAAACAGAGCCTTATTTGATGTTAAAGATATGTTTGGAAAATTGAAAAATGACAAATGTTCTTTTTAAATGAATAATTTTTTAGAAAATAGATTCATTTTTCGTGTTTGAATGTATTCTGAAAAATTGTATTAGAGAAAGAAAAAAAAAAACCTCCCCTATGGTTTCCGTCGGAAACTAGAGCAACTGATTTCCGCAGGACTTTGTTTCTGCCGACCAGAAACCAAAGTCGGTGACGATTCAGTAACCATTTTTTCGCTATTTTGGGCTGATTTTTTCCCGTCAACGAAAATCATTTTCCGTTGACTAGATTTTTTAAGTGTAGCCAAACATGGAAAGCTTGATTTTTAGAAATTTTAAACACAACCTTATTTCTAGTTTAAATATATTCCTTGTTAAAAAAATTCATCAGTACCTTACGCCTAATATTAAATAAATTTGTGACAAAGAAAACTAATACTAAGTTTGAAAATAATTAAAATAGTTCATAATCCCACTTCGTATCATTCCTACTCTCAGTCAACATAATACGTTTAGAATAATTATCAAATGAAACATCATGTCACTTTCCCTCATACTTGGTGCCTACGTTTATTGATTTTTTTTTTCCTCCAAAATGGCGCCGGACAAGATTTCACGATTAACAATCACTATACATTCATTATCTTGTAGGTTTGTTTGTTTGTTTTTGTTTTGGTTTTTTGTGCAAATTCAAATTCCCGCTTTGTTGTCCGGGTTGATGGGAGTGATCTGTGAACTCTTATGCACCGTTGAGATGTGAGATTGAATAGTTGACATATGAGGAGTGGTGTAATGGTGCAGTGCAGTTGTGTAGTCATGTTGTAGTGTGGTGCAACGATGTATATTTACCATGTTAAAATCATTATATAAACCATAAGATTCAGTAAGATCAATGGTGCACAATACTACACTAGTATATATATATATATATATATATATATATATATGTATATATATATATATATATACACATCGTTGCACTAGTATATAATTTTGAAAAAAATTCAAAATATTTCTAAATTCATTTCATCCCAAAATAATAGGTTATTGTGGTGGAAAAATTTATTGACCTTTTTTTAAGGGTCAAAATAAGTGGTGCACTTTGACGTTAACTAGTTGGTAACACATACTTTGAAGACTCATGTCTAGAACGAAATTTATCAATAATGTTGTTTCTTCAACAACTTTGTCAACGAAGTCCACATTTTTTATAGTGATCCATCGCTAGATATATTAGTAATTCACTAGTGCGATGCACGAAATTTATTATATATTCATAAATTTCAAAAATGAATAAAATAAAGAAGTAAAAAGATATACTCCATACTACTTATAAATATTAAGAACAATAATAGAAAACAAATTATGCAATTATAATTTGTAAATTTTTTTTTTTGATCAACAATGGAGGGGGGCTACCCCAAGGAAGAAGATATTTAACTACTCTCCCTCACTCTTCGATTACAAGTGGCATGCGCCATATCGTTGAAGTATTCCTCTTCGCTACCAATGGGGCAGGTGGTAAAAGACTTCCAATCTTCAAAACATTGTGCTCCCATTGAGGCAAGGCAGTCAGCAACCAAATTTTGCTCTCGGTAAATCGCACGGAGAGTGACCCTCCAATCTCTTGTGAGCCACCATCTCGCCTCGTCAATATACTGTCTGATTGGTCCTCTACCATTATCCCCTTCATGAATCCATTGGACCACTTTGTTGGCGTCGGTCTGCAATTCAACATCACGAATATTATAATTTGTAAATTTGTTGACAAATAAATGTAGCATTTGTTGCAATCAATTTCATAACAACTTAACAATCAAAATATATAGCATAATAAAGAGATTTTTCAAATATTGTACATATGTCAAAGTAACTTGACTTAATAATCTCATCAATATATTTTCTATCGTCTTAAAGATGTGTTCTTCCGTGATAATTAATGCATAATGATAAGAGTTTATTATATGTCAGATCTATCACTCAATGTCAATATATAATTACAATTACAGCATGTTTGGTTCACGGAATGAATTTTAAGGGAATAGGAATGCTATTCCATAAGGAATGGAATAGGTAAGGAATAGAATATGAATTGTATTTCAGCGTTTGGTTCGCGGAAGGAATAGACTT
>CP025645.1:13306051-13510761 GCA_003576665.1 Ipomoea trifida
AATAATGTACAAAGGGTATTTTTGGTATTTATCATGTAAAAGCTATTCCCAAGAGCATGGGAATAGCTAATACCATAGCCCCCCCAAGGAATGGCTATTCCCTTTGCAAAGGTAATAGCTCATTCCTTAGAATGCCATTCCCATGATTAAATGAACAAAACAAACAATGGAATAGGTCATTCCAAGGAATGCTATTCCATTCCTAACCAATTCCATGAACCAAACATGCCATTAATGGTATACTAAGTCTAATTCGATCAGCAAATTATTCCTGTTTACACAACTGAACACAAGGTTGCAAATATCTTTCTTTCTAAATTTTACCATGTGACCAACTGAGCTGTCC
Organism: Ipomoea trifida; assembly: GCA_003576665.1. Taxonomy (NCBI): domain Eukaryota; kingdom Viridiplantae; phylum Streptophyta; class Magnoliopsida; order Solanales; family Convolvulaceae; genus Ipomoea; species Ipomoea trifida. Next base: position 13,306,398 of record CP025645.1, read on the forward strand.
ATACAGATGTTTTTTCTTTTCTGTGGTATTAGACTATGAGATTTCTTGAGTAGCGTTTAACTGTAGAAGACACATTTAAATTCATATCATACTCAGATTAATCCCCGTTTTCAGTAGCAGAGGTGGTTGTTTCGATGCGTTTTCTTTTGAACTTGTTCTTGGAGACCTCCTCCCTCTCATCTACAAAAGTTAAGAAGGTTCTAATACGCGAGGGCGGGTTAGTGTGAGGATAGTGGGAGAGTTGAGGATAATGTTTGTTGAATTGGCGGGATAGTGAGCAGAAGTAAATGAGGAGAGCCAGCAAGCACGTAACTCCACAGATGAGGAATAGACCCCAAAAGCTACTCAATTGGAGCTGGTCAACGCTCCCTGACCCTGCCCATTCACAGTCCCCCCTTCTTCTATACACCCATCTCTCCCGCAGCGTCTCAAGCTCTCCGTTCTCTGACAACGCAAGTATGGCAGTTGACATGTCGATGGCTAATGGAGAGTCCCTGGGAAAAGCCTGATGAATTGAAAAATAAACAATAATTCAATTAATATATATAATTAAAAATCAATCAATATGTTTGGTGGTTATTGTTAGGGCTGTTAGCGAACAGAGCTTTCAACAAACTACTCGTGTTCGAGCTCGGTAAGCGTTCGTTTATGTTCGTTTATTAAGGTAAACGAACATTAACAAACAAAATTTAGAGCTCGGTTAGTCTGAACAGTGATAAGCTCGTTTGCTAAGTGTTCGCGAACAAGCTCGTTTGTGTTCGTCTAATAGTGTTCGTGAGCAAGCTCGTTTAGTGTTCGTTTAATAATGTTAACGAACATGTTTATATATATATATATATATATATATATATATATATATATATATATATATATATATATATATATATATATATATATATATATATAATTATTGTTCATGAAGAAGTGAATGTAGATTATTTATTGTTCACGAACAAATTGTGTTCATGAACATGTGCAGGTGTTTGGTTATTAAGTGTTCACGAACGTGTTCATGAACGTAAATGAACATGTTCGTGAACGTGTTCGTTAACGTTAACGAACACGTTCGTGAACATGTTCGTGAAAATTAACAAACACTAACGAACGCTTAACAAACGAACACGAACAGGATTTTCAAAAACCTTAACAAACGAACACGAACACGAACACGAACACGAACACCCCGAAATCCTTAACAAACGAACACGAACAACCTTCGTTCGTTTATGTTCGGTTCGTTAACAGCCCTAGTTATTGTTCCACGGATGCCAAGTTGCAAAAATCTTGCCTAAACCTCGATTAATTTGCGTCTAGGCGCCTAGTGTATCATCAAAATCAGTAGTTTAGGCGGCTAGCCAGCTAGGTCGCCTAGGCGCGGGCCAATTAGGCTGACTAGGCATCTACTAAGCACCGACTAAGCAAAGACACTTACTAGACCTTCTAGGCACTGACTAGATTGCCTAGTCGACCGATTAGCTATTGTTCTTTTTTTTTTAAATGAGTTATTTCATTTTTTTAAAGAATAAAAAATAAAATAAAAAATACACGGAAGCTTAGGCGTCGATTAATTCCCGCCTAAACGCTAGGTGCCCACGAAAGTTCAGGTTGCCCTTAGCGATTTTTACAACCATGCGACGAGACGGAGGCTGATAAAGGCTATCCAGTAATTACTAGGAGTTGTTGGACTGAGGTCAGTAAAGGGTTTAAAAGATTAAGTCCGGCACCCAAAGCCCGAAAAATGTAATGGCTATATATAATGCTATCACTTCTAGCTATAGGTTTTGACATAATGCTGGATCCTAATAGTTATATATTATGCCAAAGACCTTGTGGTCTAATGGCACCCGGTGTCCCGGTTTACACTCTCACATGGATGATAGGAGTGGGTTCGAGCCTCAATGGAGGCAACTATTGAGCTTTGTGCTTCAATAGGTTGAGATCGTAACAGAGTTAGTAGTACTAAAAAAATAGTTATATATTATATACTATATATACTTACAAATCCCCAGCCACTTCTGGTGAACTCTTGACCCACGATCTGAAACATTCCACAATACTTGGAAAGAAACACATCAATATACGGGCGTTCATCAATCACGGCCGCCACAGATCCGTTTTGAAGGGCATCTGCATATTCTTCAGGCGAGCCCAGCGCCACTAGCCTTGATTTGGCAATGTTGATTTCTTCTTTCAAATAGCTCTCAGCAAAAGATCCCACCTGAAACCCAATTCGCTCACCGCTTATTGCCAATGATTCAAGCCCTCTGATGGGAGAAGACAACTGTTGCACTGTTAGGATTGATGTCAAACTCGCAGTATAGCTTGAAGTCAGTATCAAAACCACAAAAAGCCAGATGATTAGGACCATACGACCCAGAGTGCTCACTGTATTTTCCCCTGTAGGTAAGCACATTTATAATTAATTAATGGAATAAGAGTCAAATAGACCATCAAACTGTACATGATAATACAATTAGACTACTGAATTGTAGATACTTACTATGGGCAAAGAACATGGTTGAGAAGCTAAACCTGCAAATTAAAAGCATAATAGTAAATATACAGCATCTCATGCATATATATAGATATATATTGAAACAGTATGTATAGTATGCACGTACCATAGAATGGTGATGAATTGTTGCTTGGGTGGACCTCGGAATTCATCATTGGTTCTATGCTCTAGAATCCATACCACAGCTCCCACAAAAAGGAAAAAGGCTGCTGTGACTCCCCACATTAATGGAGTGAATGGGCGCAAGAAAGCCCAAGCGCTAGACTTGGGCTTGCTGATAGGTACCACTACCACTAGCCCTGACTCTATGTATGGCTGTGTGAAATCCACAATCTTTGTACGGTTTGTCACAATTGCAATGTCACCAACAACTGCATCGAATGCCTGTAATGGGAGATGATAAGATTAGAGACTTATGTCACACACAGTTTGCATGACTATATTAGACCCAATAAATAAACAGGCCAATTGGCTAAGGGTTGCCATCAAATGGGTAGGGAGCGGGCGTTGCCTTAGACACTAAGGTCTGGCTGAGTTAGTCATGCTGACCTGGTTAAGTTATTGGACTTGACTATGAAGGGAACCGAGGTAATTCGAATGACATAACTGGTTGGAACTATTACCATTCCCCTAATGAGCCCATAATAAGGCGAAGCTAGTTTGACATATATGAAGAGTAAGACTAGTCTGTGAGGTAAGAGAGCCCAGGACGTTATATAGGCGTAGGGAGCTATGCTGGACTTTAGGCCGGTGAGGTGACACTTAGCTATACTAAATTTAATTCCATCATATATCTATATATACTTACATTAGATGTGATCATATTAACAAACTCAGTATAGCTCGGGTTCCTCTGCCCATCCCCAAACAGGACGAACTGGTGTGGCACAGCATATGGGAGCAACTTGATGGCGGCAAGAAAAACATCAATGCAAAATCCACTGATGACTACATCGCCATTATCATTATAATCCTGAGAAACAAAATCCCTGTAACTAACTCGGTAGGGGACTCCAATCCTTAGCCGTCTCCCATTGTTGGGAAAAACCCACCCACGCGGCTGAACCGTGGTCTGTCCTGGCCATACAATTTCCCCGCCATGCAAACGCTGGGCCGAACTAGAACGGTTAGGCGGCTTGCCATAAAGAGTCTCAGGGGGCACAACAGACAGCCCTGAATAGTTAGACCAGTACCCTATCTCCCTATATAACTTTTTCCCATTCCAAAAAACATTAAGGATCTCAAAAGAAGGATGTATTATAGACCTATCTGCAACGTTAAATCCCAGAGCCCCCGTTACGCCTGTCATATTAGTCTTGAGAATGTTGTTCAACAGCTGCTCCCCACCATCAAAGATGCTTAGGGCATCAAGGTTTAGTGCCCCTCCCCTAAAGCTGTTCATCCTGGAATCATCAGAGAAGGAGATAACCCCGCCATCATTGAGCAACTGTTTGACAGCCCGAGCGATCATCCAAACCGTGTCATAAGCATATAGACCATAAGGATTCAACCCAACAGAGCCATTGCTCAACTGGCTCCACCTGGAAGAAAAATCCCTTTTCTTCTTGGAATCTGGTATGTAAGGGCGGAGAGTAAGGACCCCCTGCATAGTTTTGGCAACTCGGGTGGAAATTGGAGCTAAAGAAGAGTCCAAGAAAGTGGAAAGCCAAGAAGTGGCAATCCAAACATATTCACCTGTCATCATCCCAAGATCCCGGGCCACTTCAAACACGAGAATACCCGTTAAGGACAATGTATGCACAACAATTACTCGGCTCTCCATCAACCTCACCCTCATCAATTCATCCTTAATGTCCTGCCGAGTAGCCGAGGGGTCAGGTGGGAGTATCGCCCTGTAAGAAATCTTACACCGCCTCTCGTAAAGCTTATCCCCGAGAGCCGTGATGCTATTCCGGCCTTGATCATCATCAGAGAAGACCGCGGTCACCTCACTATAACCAAAGTAACTAACCATATCCGCCACAGCAGTCATGAGGAACAGATCATTGGGCGCGGTTTGAACAAAATAGGGATACTGCAGAGGGGAGATAGTGGGATCCAAGGCCGTGAAGGATAGAAACGGGACATGGAGTTCATTTGCGAAATGGGAAAGCACATGGGCCATTACAGAGCTCTGGGGGCCAATGATAGCTACGGTATCAGTCTCCAGGAACTTCATTGCTGCATCATATATTCATATCCATGTGTACATATATGACTGCAAATAATCTAAATTAAAGACAAGAAAAAAAAAGATTGGATTTTTAATCACACTTACCTCCCACAATTCCAAGGAATCCGCTGTAATTCGAATCGTGCATATAGAGATTGAGCTTTCTTCCCCCAAGGATAGTGGGATCAGAATTGATATCTTTCACTGCAGCAGACATTGCAATTCTTGCTACTTGCCCATTAGTTGTCCCAAATGAAAAAATGGCTCCAATGTTCACATCTTCTCTGCAAATTACCCTTCCAATAAGGAGGAGAGATGTGACAACTATCCAGCTGAGGATATCCATTTCATAGTTCGTATTTTCCAGGAATTGATATAAGAAAGAAAACTTGGTTTTTTTTTTTATGGGAAAGAATGTCAGCAAGTCCAAGTGCAGAAGACACAAGAAACCTGGAAGAAAAGAATGGTCGTCGTCAGTCACGGATCAGATCGGAATTGGTTGAGAGCAATGAATAGAGAAGCAGTAAAGTTAACGAAAAAGGGAGTAGTGGCGTTGCCACTTTGCAATTCTCAACTAGATTTTGAGGTAGTGGAGAATAAGAATACTTGTGAATACAGTAACAGACATTATATGATAACTTGCTTTCAGTTGGGCGTCCACTTTTGCATTATAATATTGGGGACCGCCCCGCCAATATAACACGCACGCTTCAAATCTGGCCAACTGTAAGGGACAAAAACACTATTCAACTCGAAAGTATGTGTCTATCTTAACATATTATGTGTCTTTAATTTATTTACAAACACATTATTAACTTTAAAAGCACATAATATGTAAATCCACCGTTTAGAATGTATCAATATTTACCCAAATAAATAATATAATTATTGTTATATAGGAGAAATCAGAAGTAGCTTTTGCGACTTCCAAACTCTTTACAGACGGATTCATTGAAACGGCAACAATCAATTCATTGGAAGTGATAATTAACAGCATCCACTACCTAAGCAAGCTGAAACAAAAAGAAAAAAGTCCTACATGGATGATTGATTATGATCTGAGGAACCTAACATTGAGCAAAGATCGATGTAGCTTTCAAAGTTGTATGTGTCAGAATCAAGTTGGAGGAAAGCAGTGGATGAAGAAATTGCAGTTATGGAATGGCACAATACTTGTTGCTAACTTGGCTTTTCATGTGTGGACAAATGGAGAAAAAAGTTTCATTAAAAAAATTTATTTAAATGAAAAATGAAAAACCACTGTAACGTGTTTAGATGGATAAAGAAAAAATTGGACATGGGAATGGAAAACTATTTTGCAAATTTTCTAACTTTGTAAAGAAAATTGAAAAACTTGAAAATTTGATAGGGAATATTCTCCGGCCACGCTACATGTAACGGCATACCTGCTCGGTATCTGGGTAAATTGTCAAGAGAAATTATTCCTGACTATTTACTGACTTTAAAGCCAACCAACCCGACCGAGCATGGGCTAAGTCAGTAGCAGTATTTCCCCGCCATTGGCATGCCTCGAGCATCTTAGGTCAGGACGAACCACCCGACCGTCTTTACTTAGAAAGCTGAGTCTTATTCTCTTAGTCAAACTCAATCGCAATAGGAATGAGGGCGTCACGAACCTTAGTACACGTGGAGAAATCAACAAAGCCTTCAACCTTCCCTTGTGCATGGGCTCCACATGTCACGCATGCCAATGAACCGACATGTTTCCCTTTAGCCTCCTATAAATATAGCATTAAAATGTTTGAGGAGAGACTTTTGGCATTTTTCATACATCTATATCAAGCCGGAGATTCTCTGACCCACTATCTCATTTTCCCAACCCCCATTTACGTAAGAGTTGTTGGATGAGGTAAATTGTGAGTCGCCCTGATCTAGGCTTTAAAGTGATCAGTTAAACCAACTAAGCTAGTCTCGCGGGACCAAAATTCCTATAGTTTTTGAGAAAAAAATTCCTATAGTTTTTATGTTCTTGTTTGTCAACATAAAATGCACATATAAAAATGGCGTATCTTCCAACTTCATGTAATCATGTCAAATAAGCTCTTTTGAATGGAAACTTGGATGAACAAGCAAGCATTTGTTGAACAATCTCCTGGATGGTTACATACATGTTAAGTGCCATTTTCACAAAATAAGAGTACTTCACTCTAATAATTGATACATTAATGGGATTTCCTCAGCTTTCTTCGTAAGGAATTGGAATCAGATTTAGATCATTTTTGCGCCTCACAGTCAAGGCAAAAGCTTCAGTCATGTCTAGCTCTTCTGGGTTCTGTCCCCCTGGGAATTCCCAATCAAAATGGTACAGCAATTTCGCAAGTGGAAACTCGATATTAGTCAAGGCAAATGAAACTCCTGGGCATATCCTTCTCCCAGCGCCAAATGGAATGAATTCAAAGTCACTTCCCTTGTAATCTACTGTGGAATCAAGAAATCTTTCTGGGATGAATTTCTCTGCTTCAGTCCAGTATTCTGGGTCTCTTCCAATGGCCCATACATTCACTATGACTTTAGATTTCTCTGGGATTTCATAGCCATTGATTTCACAGCTCTCCCTGCATTCTCTTGGAAGTAATAAGGGGAGTGGGGGATGAAGCCTGAATGTTTCTTTTATCACTGCTTGCAGATACTTCAGTTCATGAAGACGTGATTCATCTACGGTTCTTGTTTTGCTGAATGCTTTTCTCACCTCAGCTTGCGCTCTTTTCATCACTTTTGGGTTCTTTAGCAGCTCCGACATTGTCCACTCCATTGATGTTGCTGATGTTTCACTCCCAGCAATGTACATGTCCTGATATATGCATCAATCATGATTTACAACTACGAAGTATATATATAATTGATTTTTTTTTTTGTGACAAAAGGAAACCTAGTCACTATCCGAATGTGTGCACTGGACATAGCTGATCGGTTCAAGTAAAAAAGATTGATAGGTTGCTCCTATTGGGTGTCGAATATACCCACCCTCCCATCCTGTGATCTAGTTGATAAATAACCACAAAACAAGTATAAGGAATTTATAGCTGATTAGCTCAAATCAAGAAGACTAATAAGTCGCTCTTGCTGGGAGTCAAATACCCACTTCATGACCTTAGTTGGGAGAAGACCAGTGTGCACGAGACGAACCAAAATGAGGTAAACAAGCCTAGGTTACCTACGGCGCAAACCAAAAAGGCTAATGGACCTCTCCAATTGGGAGTCGAATGCTGATCTCGTGACCCTAGCTAATCGTTAAAGGATCAATTAATCAATCTGGATTGTCCATAGATGATCGACTCAAACCAAGGTAGCTCTTACTAAAGTCAGACTTGTAACTATGTGAACTAAAGTCAGACTTGTAACTATGTGATTATCGAGTTTACTGCCGAACCTGGAGTCAAATTAAATTTGATAAAGAGATTAATCATTGAGTTCACTTACCAAGATCACAGCTTTGATGTTGTTATCAGTCAACTGAATTTCAAGATCACCATTTTCCTGAATCCTCAAAAGAACATCAACCAGATCCTCCTCCTCCTCACTGATCTCTGCTTTCATTCTTCTATCTCGATGCTCACTTAGAATTAACTGTAGAATCGCATCCATACTTCTATGCAGTTTCAAAGTCTTGGGTCTCAACCCAGTAATAGTTTCAACCAATTTAACACCAGGATACATATCTGCAAAGCTAAAACCTCCAAAAGCCTCCACCACCTTCTCCGTCAGCTTAATAAGCTCTCCTTGTTGTTTACTCGGTTTCCCAAACGCCGCTCGCGCAGTCACAGTATATGTCATGGAGAAAAGCCCTCTGCTTAGGTTAAATGTCGATCCCGAAGAAATCTCGGCCATCAGATTAAGCATCTCCTCTTCCCTGATTGATCGAAAGGAAAGGACGCGTTTGGGGTTCAAAAGCTCCACCGTGCTGATTCTTCGGAGCTGTCTCCAGTAATCTCCGCAGGGGGAGAAGCAAATGTTGGTGGAATCATAGGAGAGGATTCTGGAGGCGAGAAGGTATGGTCTCTGGGCAAAAATGGTGTCTTTGGTTTTCATAACCTCTTCAGCCACCTGTTGAGCATATAATATAATATAATATAATATAAACATAAATGTGCAATCCAACTATCATCTTAGGCATTTAGTTGAGATGTAACACATGCTTCAATTCTACCTGAGGCGAGGAGACCACGATTGTGGAGACCAGGCCGAGCTGTAAGTGCATCAGGGGTCCGTGTTTTGCGGCCAGGTGTGTTAGGATGCGGTGAGTTTGTGAGCCGAGGAGTTGATGCATGTTCCCTATTGCAGGGAGCTTTGTTGGCCCAGGTGGCAGGGTTTTCTGGGTTCCTGATGAATTCTGGGGTTTCAGGAGTTTTGCTAGCGAATACAGAAAGAGAAAACCGCAGATGACAACATAGATGAGGAATTCCATCGTGGGATTGTGGTTTCTTGCTAGCTTTCTCAGTCCAAATGGATGAAATTAAGGTTTATGGTGTTTCTGTTGTAGTTTATGATAAGGATATGAGTGTACAAATTACATTTTTCTTCCAACATTTGGAGATACTAAGGTGGGGATGTGTCATAGTCCGAGCCACTTAGATTGCTTTTATGTCATTCTAGAAAGCATATAATTATTTGGGTAACCACTAAGTTAATTGAACAATTAATTTGATAATTACTGATGAATTATATTTTCCTGGCATTCTTATTTTAAATCGATTAGTTATGCAGTTGTATACGATTAACTTTTGTACTGTAAAATAAGGTTACAAGTTTACAACCCACATCATCAATAAAACATAATATGTTAACTACATGTACATAATTGAAATACAATGTTGAACCAGAGTCTGTAATACATTTTGGATCCCGGTCCATGGTATAATTTGCCACACATGAATTCATGAAGGAATTGGCCCACCAATTCAATCCAACCTAGCCATGATAATTCGGCCCAAAAAAGATTGTCTTCTCCGAAGTAAGCAAATTATGCTATGGATTCGGTCCATGTTCACAATTTTTAAACTGTATATTCACAATTTTGTGAACATAGAACTGTATAGAGACAACATATGCCCTTTGTTTTTTAGTCCTGTTTCCATCTGTGGGGTTATCATTTATCAATGACTTTAGGCCATGGTGCTATTGCCATGAGCCCACGATGGACAATAGTATGGAAACTTGTTATCGGAGTAAATAGTTAGGTTGTCAAGTCAAATAGTAAGTTGATAAGGATAAAATGATTTAATTGCATCTGTTTTCCTTCCTTTGGAATTGAAGTGTCGTATCCCATTTTTTGTCATATATTTAGGTTTATTTGATGTTTATCCTTTAAATTTGGTTCGCTTTGGGAATTGGGAAGCTTTGGGATAGTCATATGCTCATATGCACAAAATTTATTTGATCATACATTTACCTCTCGATCTATATTTCCCGGTCAAATTAATTATTTATCGTCATTGATTTCCTTAACTATTTTCTTCAAAAATATTTTTTATATAATAACTTTTAATATATTTTTAAATATATAATTTTCATTAATTAATTATAAAATTTATATTATAAACAAATTGAATGAAATCTTATTTCTTCCGCCCCGACCACCGTCGCAGCTCCGTCCGTCTTCGACCACCGCCACAGATCTTCTTCTTCCGTCTCTTTGAATAAAATAATAGTAGGTAGGTATTGGGGTTTGTGTTGGTAGTTTTGAACTTCCAATCCTACTTTGACTTTACCCACTTTTTATTTTCTCTATTTTTGTGTTTTCCTCTCGTTAGTTTCACGAGCTTTTTTCCTCTCGTTACTTTCACGGGCTTTTCATTTTCATTAGCATAAATCGTTTAGTTTGGTTTTGACAAGTGTTGATCTTATCCTGGGCGAACAAAAAAGAATGATGAAGAAGACCCAGATCTTTGATGAAGCTTTAAGCTCCCTAAAGAAATATAGCTTCATAGTTATAAAACAGTCTGCGATTCAAGTTTTCTATAGCATAGTTAGAAAAGTTGTTTCTATGTCTGACTGTAAGGAATGGTTTACCATTTCATTGATCATTGATGTAAACGTTTTATGTTATGAATTAATGGAATAGCTACATTTACCTTCAAAAAAAAACTATTAGCTAACAATTAATGTATTTTTTTTTAAACAATTAATGTATGAAACATCTTTTTTTCAATAAGCTAATGTTATCGTTTAGTCAAATCCACTCACATGATAAACTAATAGCTATTTAGCTATTTACCAAACACCCCAAAATATCTTTATAAATTGGTATACAAGCTGACCTAATATTTTAAAACACCTTAACATTTATCATACTCTTAAGATCCATACGAATTTAAACGAAAGGAAAAGAAGACAGATCATGAGACAGAGGTCTCTTTCTGTAACAATATTCTCCAAAGAGCCATAAATTATATTCTAACAATCTCAAAAAATATTCTGAAAAGGGCAATTGCGTTTCAAATTGATGTAAAGCACATACTATATATGTTGCGATTACATTTCCAAATGTACCTAATAGGGACTATATTATCATATTACGCTAAGCAAAGTCATCAAGTAAACGGGAACATAATTCCCTCCATTCAACACATGAACTAAATTCCTTGAGGCCCAAATAGTATCTAATATCACACAGAGCCTAAATTGTCACAAAATTTGGAAGGAAAAAAAAAAATTCAATCTAGATCACATAGTCGGACCAGTCAGAAATATATGAAGTTTGGTCCATGGTTAAACTAGGCATCTTATCATGCCTTACCGGATTTTCCTTCCCTCCGATCAACCTCGCCGGATTACCCACCGCCGTTGTCCTGGCCGGAACATCTTTCAGCACCACCGAGCCGGCGCCGATCTTCGCCCCATCCCCAATTTTAACGTTCCCCAGTACGGAAGTCCCGGCGCCTATCAAAACCCCATCGCCAATCTTGGGGTGCCTATCTCCGCTAACCTTGCCGGTGCCGCCGAGCGTGACGTTGTGCAGAATCGACACATTGTCCCCGATCACCGCCGTCTCTCCGACGACGATCCCGGTGGCGTGGTCGAACAAAATCCCCCGCCCTATTTTTGCGCCGGGGTGGATATCGACGGCGAAAACCTCCGACGACCTATTCTGAACCAAGAGGGCCAGAGTCTTCCGCCCTCGCGACCATAACTGGTGGGCCATCCGATGCGATTGGACCGCCAAAAACCCTTTGAAATTCAAGAAACAGTGAACGTAACTGATACAAGCCGGGTCCCTTTCCCTAACGGCTTTCAAATCCGCTTTCACAGCCCTAATAATCTCCGAATCCTCCGCGAGAATCGCCAGGAAAAGATCGCACAGTTTCCCACTCGGAAGGCTGGAATTGCTGAGCTTCATAGAGAGATGATTCGCCAGAGCGCTCTCAATCGAATCGTGATCCAAAATCGAGGAATAATAGTAACCGCACAAGATAGGCTCTTCCTCGACATCAGAGATAGCCTCGTCCTTCATCCTCAGCCACACATCATCATCCCTGCGGGAAGGGTTCTCGGAAAAGGGGACGCAAGAAACCAGGTCCGGGAAAGTAGGTCGGCAGAATTTGACGTAGTTGTAGACCTGATCGTCGAATTGAGTCAAATTGGTCCCGGAATTGGGAGCTTCTGTTCTGGAAGAGTGAATACAAGCGGCCATGGAGAAAGTGCAGAGGTTGCGAGGCTTGAATGGAGAGAAAAGGGGCTTGGAAATGGGGGATAAATTTGTGGACATGGAAATGAAAGGTGCAGGATAATGGGGAGTTGAAGCCATGGTTTTATATAGTGGCGATGGCGATGTGCTCAAGAATTATAGAATTCAATTCTCACTTGGAAAGAGATTTCTGTGCTTTGATTTTTACTGCGTATTTTATAATATTTTGTGGAGGATGAGGGAAATGGAATTTGATTTCCTTTTGACAGGACAGCATTGATGGATTGATGGGCGATGGATAATTGGATATTCTTGAGATGCCGGTTGGGCCTTGGGGCCGCATTATAGCCTTATAAGGGTTTTTCACTGTTTTTATGATTTTTTTTTTGGAAACTTCACTGTGTTTTATTATAAAATGAACATATGAATGAGAGAGAAGGCAGGTAAGAGAAAACAAAATACATGATTTTTGGAATAGTAATTTACCGACATTAATATTTAAAAAAAATAAAATTCACTGGTTGTCCTTATCCCAACAAGTTTCTCTCATTTTTTAAAATCGGTTTCACTTATACATCATCAAATTTGTAAATTCTCTACCATTTGTTTTACATCCCAGCAAATTTCTCTTACTTCTAAAAATGGGGTCCACTTCCATTTTATATTATATATATAATAATAAAATAATAAAAAAGAAATTTAAAAGTGAAAATAAAAAATTGGCAGCAAAAGCTACCGATAGAGTACAAAGGCTGCCATAATGGCAGCCTTTTAAGTGTTTAGCAAACTTGATGCAAACAAAAAAATATAAAAAAAAAAAGAAGAAATCCATGTGGTGTGCCATGTCATTTAGCAAGTGGGTAAAATTTCAGGGTTGAGGTTAGCCTTAATGCTAAAAAAAATGAAAAGATGTCCGCTTTTCGCGAAAAGCAAACCCCGGGGCTTTTTTTTTTTTTTTTTTTTTTTTGCAACAGTGATTCACGTCAATAGTAAACACCTTTTATGGAGAATAAGACGACCTCCTACTTCGTCAATGTCGACGGAGGATCTATCGACCTAGACGGAGGATGCCGTAAAGTTTTTTTTTTTTAAATAATAATAATTTGGGTCGTGGAACTTTGAAATTGTTTTAAAAATATATATTACTTCTCTTATTTATATAAATAAATAAATTTAAATATATATAAATATAATAAACAATTAACAAAACCGACTCGTTCTAGTTAACTCGACTAACTCTGCCGAGTTTGGTGAATTAACTCGACCAAATTTGGCCGAGTCGGCCGCCAACTCAGCTCAGCCAGCAACCTAAGCAGACGGCCGCCTAGGGAGTAATTCGCCTTGGCCTAGTGGCGCCTAGCGCCTAGGCGGCCGATTTTTGCAACAGTGATACACGTCAATAGTAAACACCTTTTATGGAGAATGAGACGACCTCCTACTTCGTCAATGTCGACGGGGGAGGAAACCTCCCCGTCTATCGACCTAGACAGAGGAGGCCGTAAAGTTTTGATTTTTTTAAAATAATAATAATTTGGGCCGTGGAACTTTGAAATTGTTATAAAAAAAATTGAGTGTAAAACTTTTTAAACTTTATTTTTATACTTAAAAAATATTTTTAACATGCCACATAAATACATAATGTTCATGTTAAAGTCAATTTTTTAAAATCTGTCACATTATATGTCAATTTAAGAATGTAACTAGTTTTACCTTTAAACTTTTTTTATAAATAATATTAATTGCACACATTTTTAATGTTAAATCGTTTAATTGCACATCTTTTTTGTTTGATAATTAATTATCAAAATGGTAAAAATTTAATGACTTATTTGACTTTTTTTCTTATAAGTTGAAACCTATACTATTTTTAGTTTTGCGTGTGCATTTTTCTATCCAACTCATTATTATTTTTGGTTTTGCGTGTTGAAAATGTTTGTTTTTCCATTTCTGAATACTGAATTGATATCTGAGACGGAGTATTAAATGTGATGGTGGCCGGACTAATTGTGTTTAATATATATATATATATATATATATATATATATATATATATGGTACCTTGAGAAATACATAATTAGTAAGAGAGATCGATGATTGATGGTTGAAGAAAGCAAAGCATGCAACGTATCTGTTCGAAATACTAATATTATAGTTATTTTTATCCGTTTTGACTAATCCTAGTTGAATTAGGTTAATAATTAATTTGATAACCTAGATATAAGTTTGACTCGACATTATCTGTTTAGCTAATTAATTATAGATAGAATTGTCAATGTGGGTTGACAGTGAGGGGCCTGCCAAAGCCCGCATTTAGCCCACCCCGCCCCTAAGCCGACGGGATGGATGAGGGCCCGTTAAATCTTTTTTTTTTAAATAACTATGTTAATTGTTAATTCAGCTTTGCACCTATAATTTATACACTGTAATATATAAAATATGTAAAGCACATATACACTAGTTGAATAAAAACTCAGCAATTTAATAAAATTAATTAAATTAAATAAGAAAACAAATTACCTAGTGGATGGTAGTTCACAATCGGCTACTGTGTGTTGGTCGTTGCTCGTTGGGAGAACTGGAGAAGGTTGCTATTGACACTGTGCTTGACTGCTATCTACCGGTCGCTACTACAGTACTGTGAGGGGGCTGGGAGAACCGATCCGCTCTGTTTTGACTACTCTAATTATAGACGATTTAAATTATTTTACCATATTGTAATCCTTTGTCACTAAAATTATTAGGTAAACTTTATTTAGAATACATTTTCGAATTGCGAATAGGATTTTTTTTATTTTTTTTTATTTTTTTTGCGAATCAAAATATAGTTTACGCTTTAAATAAAATTTACAAAATGGACGATTATTGGATTGTCTTTAAAGTTTGACGGCCGCCACGACTACATACATATGCGCTGACGTTGTAGCTTTCTCGTGAGGAAACAGACATTACTTGCGGACAAAGTCGAGTAACATCTCTATTATTGCTTTGACCAACTATCTATTTTTTTTTTTTGACCAACTATCTATTTATTTTATTTATTATATACTTTAATTTTTGGATCTTAGCTTATATTCAGTTCATTTCAACAATTATATACAAGTCATTACTGATTAAACTCTAATAAGAATAAATAAAATATATTAGTGTAATATGTAATGATGATAATTTATATATTTCATTTTTTTTTTGTATACTCACAATTTTTTTTTCTGATTCCATTTTTTCTCTAAATTATAAATGCAATGGAATAACAAAATTAAATTTAATAACTTGTATATTATACTTACTTTTTATACCCTTATAAATTTTTATATTTCTTCTTTGGTTCTAATGTATTAATAATTTCTACGGAGTATTATTTTTATTTCTTTATAATTATATTACTTTTTTTATTGACATTTATTTAATCGTACAACGTGTGATACTTGATTAATTAATTAATAAGTATAAATTTCAATTATTTATAGTTTAATTGTTATATATTACAAAGTATTTACTAAATTTTCTAAACGCTTATAAACTATAAATCAACATTTGTAATTCGAGTAACAATTCGGTTATTTTTAGTCAAAAGACTAAAACGAACAAATAATTAACATTTTTGAAAGGAGCAGCTGCGACGCGCAGCCTTTGGTGTGACGTTTGTAGTGACGAGTAATCACATTTGACATTTCCCCATCTTGTCCAACCACGCATGCTCTTTCTTTTGGTTTATTATTGTACTTCTAAAATTGGTTATAGCAATTGTTATACATGGACCAGTGTTTATATTGTATTGTAAAATTTGATTTAAAAATTATTTATCTGTGAGTAACAAATTTTGTATTTGTAATTAATAACTTTTGTATTTGTAAAAAAATAAATAAACAAAGACACATAATATGTTAATTACAAACATATAATATGATAACTACAAATACATAAATTGCTAACTGCAGTGATATAATATGTTAACTGCAAACACATAAGATACTGGTTAACATATTACGTGTATGTAGTTAACAGTTTATGTGTTTATAATTATAATGTTATGTTCCTATAATTACCATGCGATGTGTCTTCAATTTTTTGTACAGGTACAGAAATAGTTAACTACAAGTACATGGTGTGTCAACTGCAAGTACAAAATCTGAAGATTATTTTTGGACCAAGGTCCACAATGCAAATTAAGTAGACCCGGGCCGGATGGTCCATGGTATAACTTGCTTGGTTATTGACTTACACAAGTGTTTGATTTACAGAATGAATTTTGAAGAAATATATATATATATATATATATATATATATATATATATATATATATATATATATATATATATAAATTCTATTTAGGGTGTGTTAGAAAACTTGAAAAATGACTTTTGAAAAATATTTTATAGAAAATGAGTAATTTTTCAGAAAATATTTTCCCTTTCAGTGTTTGGTTCATTTTTGAGAAAATGAGCAAAATTGTAAAAAGTTAGTGTTATTTATAAAAAAAAAATTAAAACAAAATGAACAATAAATTCATATATTAAAAAATTGGTTTGGTTTCCATCGAAAACTAGACCCAATTAACTGGTTTTCGTCGGGAACTAGACAAATTTCTGGTTCCCAACGGAACCACCAGAAGAGATGGAAAAGATGGAGAAGGTTGCAGCTAAACCTTGTAAAATGACTGTCCCTAAAAAAGTCATTTTCTCCAGAAAATTGGCCTTATTTTTCTTTTGACCGGAAATTAATTTTTATTGCCTTTAAATTTTTTCCCTTGTCAAACGGGTAACACAGAAATCATTTTTCCGAATTTTAAAACATACCCTTAATTGAGAATGAGTAGATGATGATAAAATATGAATTTAATTTCATTGTTTAGTTCATGAAAAGAATATTTTCGTAAATTGTATTTGTATGTTTGGTTAAATTATAAAATAGAAAATTAATAAATAATATTCAAAAGACAAAGTTACATCCACATAGATATAATGATAATGATAATAATAATAATAACAACAACAATAATATTATTATTGTTGTTGTTAGTTATTATTATTCTTCTCCCAATAGTTATTATTATTTTTAGAAGTAGTACTAGTACTACTACTGTACTACCACTACTGTACAAACATTATAGTACATAATAAAAATAACCTAATGATTAAAAGATAACGGTGACTCTCTTGTAATGATCCAGGAGATGTCTGGTTGGGTATAGATGAAAATGTAATATGTATGATGGAAAGTATAAAGTTAATCATTGATAAATTGATTGTTATTTATAAAGAAAAATGTAATAGTTATAATGAAAAGTTCTTATTTCTTTTCTTAAAAAAATTCACTTAACTTCTCTCGTTGTCGCTGAAAATGTGTTAAAATGTGTATACTTGAGTGTTCAAATTAAATATAACATTGTATCTTAAGAAAATCGACGCTTCAATGCTACTAGCACTAGTACAAAATAGGTCATTTGCGTATGTTTTACAACATACGCCTATGTACAAGACGCTAAAAGTCTGGACTTTAGGCGTTTGTTTCTTACAAATGCTTAAAATCAACTATAGGTGTCTATTCCTTCCCAGAAACATATATACACCTATTTTCTTTAAGGAAATTATGAGTGTCACATAGGTTGAATCGATTTTCATGTTCTATTGTGGACCAAAATTTCATAAATTTATTTTTGACAAATAAAAATTCCCTTTGCGGAACTACAAACACATCAAATATATAGTTTAAAATAATACATTTAACCTTAAAAACATAAAGGTATTCAAACGTATATGATTTTGAACTAGAAATGTGATGAATTATGATCACTTTCTACTAACAATTTTTATCAAAATTACTAATGTGACAAAAAGTTCATACACCAACTATGATAAAAGGAAAATAATACTTTGATTTGCGAAAAAATCCGTAATCGTTATTCGTAAGTACATTTTAGATGAAGTTCATCTTGTGATCATAGTTAGCAAATGATCACAAGGATCAGAGGTAAATCAACCCAAATTACTTATGGGTAATTCAAACTAAAAAGGCTAATAGAAAACTCACAATAGTCAAACTTAAAACATTTTACATACCCAATCAATTTGACTAGAGTTGTCAAAAATAATTATAATAATAATACTTTAAAAATTTAATAATGGACTAACTAATTACGAACAAATTGATTTGACATAAACGTGATTCACATCATCACCACAATTTTATGTGGAACACGAAAATGAATGTTTTGCTTGCGTGTTGAGTTTACTAGAAGCATTCAATAATGTAACGCCATTATTGGTAAGATAACAGTTTCTTTTAAAAAAAAATTATAAATACACTTTTAAATAATTTTTAAAGAATTTTAATTTTATTTAAAAAATAAATAAACATTTTAATTCACTTTTTAAAGATAAATTTTAAAATATCGCATGAACTAAGAATAAAAAAAAAAGTAAATTAATAAAAATAAACGTAATATTACTTAATGAAACAATGAATAATTTAAAATTTACGTAACTAACAAGTTTCCTTAGTCCTTACCTCATATAACCATTTTCGTTATAAAAAAATAAAATTAAAAAAAAAAATCCTTACGTAAAGTCGTAAACCATTGGCAATGCTGCGGTTTATGAGTTTAATCAATTAAAAAGTAGCAGTAAATATATATGAAACAATATTGTGCATTTGTGCGGTTTAAAATTATCAAATTTGTAATATTTTTTTTTAATCAGTGGTTAATTTATAGGTAATAAATTAATTAAATAAATTGTCTTAATTTGTATGTAGATTAGCCTAATAATTCTTTAATCAATCACTATACAGTGGATCATGGTCCAAAACGACACTGTTTTTTTTAATAAAAAGAAACAACAGTCATTAATTAAGTTCTATCTGCCGTGCCTAACCTTTTTCATTATGTTGTAATGAAATTATAATGTGTATAAAATAAATCTGAATAACAAGTCTAATATATGGAGTGTGTATTGTCAAATAAAATTTTAGTTGAATTAGATTTTTTTTTTTAAAGCAACCATGTGTATATATATAACAAAACCTGAAGTCTGTACACTGGCCCGAAAGTGACCATAACAGCCAAGGGGTATTGTAATTAGACTACAGTGTATATCAATTGATATTGAATAGTATGTATCACATATTGAGTATATATATTGTTAAATGAAATTGTAGTTAAAATAGTTTGAAACTATATATATATATATATATATATATATATATATATATATATATATATATATATATATATATATATATATATATATATTAGGGGTGAGCGCGCAGAACTGATTTAGGGAGAATCCGCATCTAATCAGCAACTAAAGGCAAATTTGAAAAATTTCATTCGCATGGGGTGCAGATCCAATTCGATCCGCTCCGCTACGCTATTGGATGCAGATCGAATGGCAGATTTTAAGTTTAAAGAATAAAATCCGATCCCTCTCTCCTTCTTGGAAGAATACACACACACATATAAGACTTAAAAAGAAATATGTTAGAATAATTTTTAAAAATTGTTGAATTTTTCTGGACAAATTCACTGATTCATATTTACCCTATGTTTGGCCATTTTAATTTCAAATTAGGATTTTATCACTTCATAAAAGTTGTAGCCTTATGAGTTTTCTTTACAGTGCAACTTGAATAATTTCAATTGAACAATGTAGACAAAGATATGCCTAAAACACTATACAGTGGTCAATAGCTACGGAAATGCATGGTTGGGCTTCTTTGCTAATTCCATGTCTTGCTTTCCAATCTCCTTTTGATGATTGTGGAAAAAAATAACGCAACTACATGACGAGGGCAATTTAGTCATGGGAATAACGTTTATTTCCGATCATTGATAATATAAAATGCACACAAAATCCAACCCAAAATGCACAGATCACCCCTTGCCATTGAAAAAAAGATATGGAGTTAATTCCATTTTTTGTTTCTAGATTTATAAGTGAAAATTCACTTTTAGTCTTCTCTTTTTTCTTTTTTTTTTTTTTTTTCAAACCATCCTTATTTGGTTCTAGTATTATTGTGGCATAATCATTTTTGTCATCTATCAACAAAATTGTTTAAATTTCGTAAAAAAAAACTACAATTAATCCCAAAACACATCAGTTTTATCCCAAATTACTTCTTTCTCCTAATAATTAGGACCTAATTAATTGAGCATGACAAAATCATTTTATTTCCCCAACAGCACACAGATGATGTCTCAACCCTGAATCTGTAGAGATAACTTGAAGTAAAAATCATATATTTTACGTATTGGTTTTAAAGATTGCGCTTATACTTTTTGTAGGGTCTCATTTATTTATAAGAACGGGACCACAAAAATCTGAAAACCAACCTTGTTAGTGTGAGGTTCTTTTTCATATTTTATTTGAATTTTTTCTTCTTCTAGGTTTCTTTTATTATGCTTTCCAAAAAAAAAAAGGTTTCTTTTATTAAACCATGGAACCAGTTCATTTTGTATTTTTTAAAATTGTTTACCATTTGAGTATAATAAAATCTAGAGCAAATTGCCATTTTAGTCTACTGACTATAGGGGTCTTGTTAATTGCAGTCCACGACTTTCAAAACTGTTAATTTTGTACCTTAACTATTCAATTTCTATCAATTTCGATCACTCCGGCCAAATTACCGGCCAAATGTCGCCGGAAAATCCTAAACCCTAAAATAATGAGGGTATTTTAGTCTTTTCACACCTAATTTTTTTTTTCCAGCGAGCTCATCTTTTCTTTTTCTTTTCCGGCGGACGAAAATGGCTTCTCCGACGGCGGTGTTATCTCTATGACGTGAACCGGTGGTCCTGATCTGCGCCTATCGGCAGCTCCATTTCCCACAACAAATCGATCACCGGTAACGGGAAGTACTCGTCCGCCGCTAGCCTCATCTCCGAATTTGTCCGCTTCTTCCCGCCGATGTTGATTATTCCGTCAAAACTATACCCAGATGTTCTGAAATCTCAAAGCATGTGTTCTTGATTTCTGCGCCTCCTTAATCATTTATTCAAAAAAATTTTTCTTCTTGGCTGCATTTTCTCTTTCAGTGTTGGAAATCAATGGCCTACTCTATACGACATTCAACTTTTTCAATCTCCAGTTCTGATTTAATTTGTAATTGATTCCCAGGAAGGAGTTGGGTTTGAAGTTGAATTCAATTTCTAGGTTTCTGGCATTGACCCAAATTGCTAAAACAAAAAATTTGTCGACCAAGAGAGTCTTTGTACATTGCCTCTGTTGCAAAGTTTGGACCTTTGGATTCAAGAACCTAGAGCTCGAACATTAGCCCTGCAGTTCACGCCGTATAGATAACATTGCCGCCGGAAAATCTATTTTGGTCCGCCGGAGGAGGAGAAGAAAAGATGTGCCTGTCGGAGAAGAAAAAATAGGTGTGAAATGACTAAAATACCCTCATTATTTTAGGGTTTAGGATTTTCCGGCGACATTTGGCCGGTAATTTGGCCGGAGTGACCGAAATTGATAAAAATTGAATAGTTAAGGTACAAAATTAACAGTTTTGAAAGTCGTGGACTGCAATTAACAGGACCCCTATAGTCAGTAGACTAAAATGACAATTTGCTCTAAAATCTATATTTGTAATTGATATATGTGTAGTTTTCGCGTGTAATGTATTAATATGCGTGACCTTCATAAGTGTGCATTTGCACTGCCATCATCGCTGCTAGGTTTTCGTCATAGTACACTTTCGTTCTAATGTTGCAAAGTAGACTTTAGAGATAATTATTACATTATCACCTTATTTTTTCCTTCTCCTCCCCTCAGGGAGGCAAGAATAAAATGGCAGAAACAATTTTAAAAACTAAATTGGACCCACTACACTTCATGGGTGCAGTGGGACTTTTACACCTAAATCAGATCCATGCCAATTCGGATGGCAAATTATTGCTGTGTGGACCATGATAAAATGTACATTTTTAATGTACTAAATGTACATTATTTTTGTATTGAATGTACATTATTTTTATACTATAAAAATAATGTATATTCAGTACATTATTTTTGTATTGAATGTACATTATTTTTATACTATAAAAATAATGTATATTCAGTACACAAATAATGTACATCCCCTGAATATAATGTACATTATTTTTATATTGAATGTGCATTATTTGATAGTATGGTCCACACAATAATGATTGCATTCGGATAGAAGCAGGTATTCATAGGATGACAAATTTTACCGTGGACCAGATTCCATGTAGCAGCATGGATCATAAAGTAAAATGACGTGTATCATTTTAATTACATTTCTATTTGACAATATTATTTGTATTTATAGTTCCATTTGTCATACATATTAGTTTGATTTTAGCAACACATAAGTTTCATTTTAATTCTACTACAGTTTCATTTGATAATATAGGTTATTGTATATTCCACACATATTAATTTAATTATAGTAACGATGAAGTATAGTTTTAATTACACTTTATGTTCATTTGACAATATATATTATTGTATAAGTTTTGTTTTTTAGTTTATTTTTCATACACACTAATTTCATTATAATAACACTAAAGTATCATTTTAATTTTAATACAATTTCATTTAACATTATACGTTATTGCATGAGCTCTTTTTTAGTTTCATTTTTATACACACTAATTTCATTTTAAGAACACTAGAGTATTATTTTAACTCTAATACACTTTCGTTTGACAATCGCATTGGACTATGGCCTACATATATAGCGATGTGTAGACCGTGGTCCACTGTATAACATAGGATTGAGCTAAATTACATGTCATATCTTATGAACAACAATAGTAATGGACACAAAATCTCGCAAACAATGTGATTGCAACGAAGAAAACATGAAGCACAAAAATTACATATAAATCTCCGATCCAGCAGTGATGTAGCAAATTAAAGCAATATAAAACAAGAAAAGTGATGGACAGGACCCCTCTTGTCGAATTGGGATTGGATAATTATGCAACTTCACTTTGTGTGGTGCTAGGTTTTGCTTGCAGCTTCTTGTCGCAGAATCTGACCCCCATTCCCAATTGCCCTTAGCTTTTTCATTTTCAAAAGACAATAATTCAACTCCACCTTTTCAACCACTATAGGGTCGCCCTATTAGCCACTGGTCTTAAAAATGCATCATATCTTAATTGGTTCTCTAATCTCATATTATTACACCTAGCTAGCTAGCTATACTAGTTCTACCACTTTTGTCAACTTGCTTTTGTGTTGTGCCGTCCTTTGAAGAATAACCATTACTGCCCGGCATCTACTTTCTGCACCACGTACAATGGTTGGAAGCTACAAAACAAAAGTGTCAAATGCACTAATTAATAAGATTACATACAAGATCATATCCTTTAGTAAAAAAAAATGTTGACCATCCAAAAGCTTACATAGTCCCTTTAAGGAAATTGCATCTTTTTAATGGTCATATCATGCAAGTGTAAATCAACATGGATTGTTTAAAACAAATGTAATGGCTTCACTGTCCTCAAAAGCATCAACAGATAACCTACAAACAATCAGCATACTAATAAAGTTATAAAAGATTTTATTCTTCGGATCGGAGAGTCCAATTAAAGCAAAACTTACTGATTTTAGACAAATAATTATGTAGTCTGATGTGTCAGGCACGCCCGCGTGTAGTCGCCCGCATGGGAGGCCACATCCGCGGATGATGGTCAAAGAAAAATGTCAGATTTCACTGTTTCATGAACCTTTGTTTGCAGGAACTCCTTTCCCCATCTCTCTCCTCTCTTCTCTTATGCCAACATGGCATAAAATCTGACATTATCCACAGAATAACCATTGATAAGGGTGCTCCAAGATCCATTGTCAGTTAGATTATATTAAGAATTTATATATAGTTGAATAAACATAATGGACTAACTGTCCATCCCACTTAATATTTGCTTAAAGAATACCAATCAAAAAACTTAAATAATAATGTAAATGATATGCTATGGATCGGATAATAATGTGGTGTTTTGTGCATAATATTATCAATTAGTGATTTTTAGTAGTTGGAAAGGTAACTCCCGAAATTATAACTTTTAGAAGAAATTAAATTAAATTTAAATTCATATGTTAAGGTGTTCGAAGATTGAGTTAAATTTAAATTCTAACTTTATACATAGGAAATTTTTTTAATATTCAATTATACCAGGGAAGAGATAGTGAGATTTCATATCATTATTATATATCTCTAGATGTGTTCTGTTGAAAGTTAGGACAAAATTATATTATCTTTCAAAGGTTGAACTTTTGTTCACTCAAGAAATTTCAGCATACTATTGTGGAGACTCCACCTTGACGAAACTTTGTGAGCAGGAGTCACCATTATTATAAGAGTTACATTTGAAGAAGGTAGGAGAGAGTGATATTATTACTAATACTCAAATCAATGACAAACTTTTAGTTTTCATACATGCTTGTATAAATATCTTAAGTAATTAAAAATGTATATTGGATTATATTGAGTTTCTTTCTAGGCTAGTGCCCTACTAATTCAATATGTTAACATCTTATTGTCTTCATTTATTTTTACACAATTTATCTATGTGGTTGTGTATGACACTACATGAGATACTTGTTGCTTTGATCTACAAGATGAAAATAGAAGGTGAATCCACCAATTTTGATGAATAAAATGAGCATGAGATGTTTTATGAAAAATATGTGTGGTCTATTGATCAAAATAAATACATAACTCAGATGAAAAAAGGTCATTAGAGCAAATAAATGATGCTTATGAAAAAAGGAACAAAGATCTTCAATTTAAACTTGATGAGTGTATTACTTTAGAAAAAAATATCAACTCTAAATTGGATTAGCTAAAGAAGCAAATTAAGATGCTAAATTTTATATTATCAACTTTGGATGAAATCTCAATAGACAAACTTAACAAGGAGCATACTAGTTTGAGTTATACCAGGCAATGTGACAACCATAACACAAACTACGGTCCGATTTCATAATAATTTTTTTTGAGGAGAACACACTAATTATAGAAAACATTAAGGTAGACTACTATCTGCTCCCAAGGTAGTGTTTTTGCAAAGGGAATTTAATAGTTGAGGCCAATCTCTAGCTAGCTTATACTAATACCAAGATACCACAAAGAAGAATAGTGTAAAAGTTTGCTAACAAATATCTCAATGTCAAAGTAGAAAGCAACATGTCAAAATGTATCATAGATGTAGAATTCTAAGTCAAATCAAATGGCAATGTATCAAACTCTGAAACAATGAAAGAGAGTATGCTCTTGTCATGACATACAAACTCTCAAGGTTCAATAAGCATACATAAACCATTGTCCAAACAAGTGTACTGTGAGTGAAAAAAAGTGATTTGGTAAGTCAGGTAGCATATCTTGAAATACCTAATTATTCACGGTTGTTGATACTCACGGTTGTTTAATGGTTACTATATCAATATTTACCATCTATATTTCGTCATCAATCTCCAACTCTATCGGTTGGCTAGAATATGTTAAAGGTTGAAAATTTATTTCTATTTAAAGAACTTTTTAAAATTATTTACACAATCAAAACAGTCTTTTAAAGGAACACATCTCTAATTTTTCTAGATTTTTTTAGCTTCCGATCCACTCATAAGGTTCAAAACAAATATTTTCTCAATCTTTTTTTTTTTTGACAAAATATTTTCTCAATCTTAAATATTCTAATAAATTAATAAATACATTTATATTTCATGTAAATATGTAATAGGGAGTATTCAAAAAATTCACAAAGAGGTCATCAATCACAATAGAGAACATAGAATATGCCCCTATATGCACTTCTTCGTCTCCATGATGTTTTGATTTATTTGTTTGTCGAGGAATTGACGAGGATGGAATTCACCAATCAAAATGGATTAAGAATACATAAATAAAGTTGTGAGCATAGACAAATTCAAATATATTGTATTAATATTGAAAATTAAAGATGGAATTGATAAAATATATTGTGGGTACAATAAACTTTGAATAAATATTCCGAGTATTTGCTTGACTTGAATTTAAACACTCCACATACGTTTTATCATTTGCTTTAAAATTACTTGAAGATCAACTTTGTTCTACTAACCAAATACCTTGTGGTTTGATGACATTAGTATTGCTTTCCAAAATAAATTAAGGTCTCGACTTTATAATTACAACAATCACCTATTTGTTTTATTTGATTGAATTTGTTCTTTGTGCATAAAAAAAAAAAGATCTTTAAGAATATTTATTATTGCTTGCTTTATCATTTTATAATAATAATAACAACAACAACAACAACAACAACAACAACAACAACAACAACAACAATAATAATAATAATTATTATTATTATCATTATTATTGACTAAAGAATATAACGGAAGTTATAACAGTAAGAATATTTTTGTCCAAAAAATTATGTAGTACAACTCTAAAAACACAATGTATAAAATAGTTAGCACTAAAAATATTAACATAAATTAGGGATATAACTTGATTGAGACTTATTATGTTTTTAGATTAGATATATGGGAAATGTTTAATTTCTATTTTTAGGAAAATATTTCCAATTAATGTTAACATTAAATAAAATAATAAAAACATTAAAAAGTTTACATTGTTGTAAAATGAATATTTGGACATTTATTATTTTGGATAGTTGATGTCATGATCAGGACATGACAGGTGTATTATAGACGATGATATGATGTCATTTTAGTAAATAAAAATTTTAAAATATTTTATTGGGTGAAAAAATTAAAAAGAAAAGGCACAAGAAATCTATATATAATTGTATATAAAATTAATTTATATGGGCTGCTAATATTACTCCAATTTAAAACTGGCATTAGTTTAACTTTATTCACTGACATTTCTAGCGAGCAAAACTACACATACTTGTAATATATTGAATTGACCAATGAATACTTAATACGATATTCCTTTAAAAGATTTCTTCTAAATGGTTACGTTCATTATGTTTTTTGTGTTTGATTTCCTAACAAAGACAATGACAAAAATGATTTGGTGGTTTTGATCCTTCAACTTTGCAGTGGCCTCCAACACAATTGTTTTGTTTGCAGAGGTCATCACATTTGCTATCGTCGGCATGATTCCCAGGAATACATTCTCCAATGTGATTGTTAAAGCAACATTTGAGATTATCGGCACAGTTTACTTTCATAACATCTGATGAAAAAAAAAAAACAAACAAGTTTGTCATATTATATTCTTTATTCCTTGTAAAAATAAATGCAATATAATTACATACAATTGAAATATTAATGAATTGAATTGTTGTCAATATGTTTGAAACTCAAAAAAAAATTAAAATAATTAATGAAGAAAAACATTAAACCTGATGACAAGATGAGCAATGAAAGTAGGACGATTGACAGCACACCAAACCTAGCCATTTCCTTAGTTTCTTCTATCAAATTCAACTCTTCTTCAATTTTCTTTCAACTCGATTGTTTTGTGATTGCTCGTTTGGTCTGGTTTTTATAAGGGTGATAAATAATATATTTATGGAAACAAATACAAATTTTTAAGGAGCTTTATTTTATTTTATTTAAAAAATCAAATCTTTGGAGAACTAAGAGACTTTACAATTTTTGAGTACTACTAACTCTGTTACAATTAGAAACTAATTGAGTCAAATATCTTGTGGTCTAGTGATACCCGATTTATACTCCCACATGGAAGGGAGTAGGTTTGAGTTTCAGTGAAGTGGATTATTGACTTTTTGTGCTTCAGTAGATTGATCATAGTCGTCCAATAGGGTTCATCAATGCTTGTTTTAGTATAAATCAGTGGGTCACTTTCATAAATATTATAACCTTACCTGGGAATACGTCTTCTCTCTCTCTCTCTCTCTATATATATATATATATATATATATATATATATATATATATATATATATATATATATATATATATGTGTGTGTGTGTGTGTGTGTGTGACAAATTAGCGCAAATATCTCCACTATCATTTTTTAAATGCACTCAATATCTCTAAGCTTCCTAGGTTTCTACGTTACCAATTCTAGACTCACATAATTACTCCAACCACCATATCGACATCTTCATGGCTAGCGAACAAATAGTCTATGCAATCATTATAGTACAAAATACCAACCGTGCACATTCATATGGTATATGCGTCATGCATTCATATCGCTTTCATCGTGCATTCCTAAATCGAATGTAGTAAAACGATAACTCTCTGATTGTACATCTATTTACGAAACTTTTGCAAACACAATCTAAACACATAGCTCACCACCTTTTGGGGAAAAAAAAACAGCTTACCCAAACTAATATGGCATGCACAACACTGCCCAACATAATTCACACCTTTACTGCTATCAATGCACAAGTATACTTCTGGGAGTGCACACAAGTGCACATCATTTTTGCAAGTGCACACATATAATTCGATGCTCTATACTTTGGTTCCAAATTATTATAATATTTCAGTTACAATATTTTCGAAAGAACATCTAAATTATTTAATATAGATCTATAGTTTTATGGTAACGGAATTAATAATATGGATTATAATATTTGATACTCTCTATTTTGATACCGAAATACTTGCTATTGTAGGTCAATTAATCATTTTGGGATTTCAAATTTTCAATGCAACAAAATGACTTAGCTTGTTCATGAGCTTAATTGCGTTTTTAAAAAGTTCAGAATTCTAATTGTACGTTGGTGTAAAGTTAAAGGATATATAACTCTATACTTTTATGGGAACAGAATTAATAATATGAATTATAATATTTGAAGTCTATAAATATTATAAGATGTTAGTCAACATATTTTTTTATAGAGCATCAAAATTATATATATATATATATATATATATATATATATATATATACACACACATATATATACAATATAATCTTAATAAGAGTCAATAATGTTAGGATTCTGACGGAGAGAAAAAAATGTTGGTGGTAATTATTTACTTAAATGAATGGTTCATATTATTTTGATTTTAGTAATTTTTATGATTTTCCTTCTTTACCCTAATCAGAGTTGCATAATTATTAAACATATACTACAAATATGTTAGAGTATATTATTGAAAAGTGAGTACCCTACTTTATTACTCTTGTTCAAATAAATAAATTAGTAACTACAACAATATATATATATATATATATATATATATATATATATATATATATATATATATATATATATATATATATATATATATACACACACACACACTTTGAAGTACTTATTTAAAAATAAACATCGGACATTATCCTATTTGCGCAATGCGCGTGAAAAAACTAGTAACCATAACAAAATTGATAATGAAAGGAAAAGGGAATTTGAAAATTTTCTAATATTACTCCAAAAAGTGATATTACAAATAAGATGAATAACTTTGCAATAGGGTCAGTTGTAGTATAGATGAACAGATACTACAATGTAATAGGGTCAGTTGTATTCAAAAAAAAAAAAAAAAAACTTTGCAACAAACAGGAAGCACCAGTGGTCTAGTGGTAGAATAGTATCCTGCCACGGTACAGACCCGGGTTCGATTCCCGGCTGGTGCACTTTTGAGAATCTGTGATGAAAAAGCGCTCAAGTGGTGATTGTGTCGCCACGGTTTGTCTGATCTAAATCGGACGATCAACAGCGCATCTGAGTTTCTTGGTTTTTAGGAGTTCTGCAGTTTGCATGTCAGTAACATTTTGAACCCAAAACTTCTTTTATTTGTTGATAAACTTCAAATAAATAAATGAAAAATTAATGAAATAATACTGGCTTTTTGGACAATTGTTGTGAGACCTAATACAACTATAACAGGTCATTGAAACAAAAAATAAATGTATAGAGTAATATAATCAAACTTGATAATTGATTTGAATGAAAGGTTTAATTTCAATTTTCGTTGTATTCTATTCTTAAAATTAGATGTCTATTTTTTATGAAAGAAACATAATATCAACATGATCATATCAAAATATACCGTGTTTTTTTTTTTTTGAGAACCAAATGAAACCTTCATTAATTCAAATCAGTACAAAGTTCGTTAACGATAAAGGATGGAGGAGTAGAGATCCACTCCTGACGTACATACATAGAACATACTTAGTTTAAGTATTTTAAAATTGAGAAAATAATATATTTAGTCCTATTATTATATGCATATAGGTGATATAGTGGTAAGTCCTTCAATTATATATGCACTTACTGATAAGCTAACTACGTTTCGTATAACTCTATTACAATGCAGTATCTGTTCATAACTACTTTTTTTCAACCTATTAAAGAATAAGAGCCAGTATCGCCTCCAGGGGCTCGAACCCACCACCTCCCGTATTAAGGAAAAGGGTTTGATGCCACTGGACTACAAGGTCCTTGGCAAGCTTCATCCCCTTTAGTATGCACTCAAGGTTAAATATCATATTTGCAGTTTGCTTTAATTTCATTTCTTCCACCATTGTAGCTCATAAACTAAATCAAATCATGCATGACTCCAAATTCCAAGTGAAGTGTTGTTTACAAAGTAATTATCTACGGTGATAATTACTAAAATTAACCAATTGCCTTGGACTCCAAAATGTCATTTTAAAATGTGTGTTTAAGAACCATCCTTAAATATATATTATAAGAAAGAAGTTGTCTTTGTAAACAAAAACAACAATTTGTAATGAATAAATTTCATGTATTTGTATATATCATTGAATTTTTGTGTATAAATTACTTTTTCATATTTATAACTTATCTCCTTTCATTTTCCCTTTGTAATGTATACTAATTCATTCCCCCTCATTTTCTTAAACATGTAAATAGACATTATTGACAATAGTTAGAAAAATATTGAATAATCACAATCATGTCAGGTTAAGGTGTGGTAGTTCTTAGGGCGAGAGATTTCGCTTTTTGTAAGTAATAAAAAAAAAAAAAGATTGAATAAAAATTATATTCTTTTTTTTTTTAATTTCATATCTCTCAAACTATTTAGTCACTATATTTTTCACGGTTACTTAGCAGATAACTATAAATAATTAGAGAGAGAAATTATCAATCTCTACAGATGTTTCAGTGAAAAGTTTAATTTTAATTTTTAAATTTATATTGCATTATTTTTTTTTAAAAATAATTATTGGTGTTAAATTAAAATTGTTCAATGAAATACTTCGTTTGATTCAAGTTATATAAGATAAATCAAAGTAATATGTGCTTCAAAATGGGAAGTCTGAGTGGGTAGAAGATAATTCTTGTACTTAAAGATCAAGATGTTGATTCTTTGCATTATCATCTTGGTCAAGCTAAGCATGTAGTTTAATTTGTGGGCTAAAAAAAACTACGGTGATGTGTGCATAGTTATGTTATATACTTTCGTTTAGCATGCACTACCATCGCATCAATTTTTTTAGCTATATTAATTCGGATTAACCTCTTTATCTTAAGTATTCTAAGATAACATTAGATAGAATAGTACCTTCAAATGATTTAATTAAATACAACTTTGATAATCAATGCTATTATTGAATGAAATTAAAAATTAAAGATCAAAGTGATTAAATCACATAGTTGATGGGCAATTTTGATCACTTACTATTTACAACTATGTCAGAAAGTGAAAGGAAAATAAATAAATTAATACCGAAAATATGAATAGAATGCAACAAGAGGCACCAGTGGTCTAGTGGTAGAATAGTACCCTGCCACGGTACAGACCCGGGTTCGATTCCCGGCTGGTGCATTTCCTTGAAGCGATGACGATATTGCGCTGTTGTAGTGATTGGGTCGCTACGTTAAGTCTGAACTCTAAGTGGACGACTAAATAGCGCCTCTGAAGCTTCTTTTTTTGCATATATTCCCACTAAACTTTCACTGTGGGCGGCCACTATGGGCCTATGGCAACAACATTCTTTCTTCGAATTGTATCTTTTGTCCATTGTTTAACCATTGAGTTTGCAAATATTCACAAAATAACATAATCTAACTTGGTAGCTGATATTTGTAAAAATTGTGTCGACTCTTGTTTAACTATAATTCTTCGATTTTCCTGTTAGTTTTTTTGAATTGAATCCTTAACTTCAAGGAACTTTATAATTTTGTTATTTTATTTACAAACATTTTTGAGTTATTATTCATGGGCCCTGTGCTTATTGGATCAGACTATGTATTTTGATGGCCCATGTGGATCTTACTGGCAAATTATGCTATGGACCCGGCCCACGTCCATGCTCACAATTTTAAAAACTCTATGTTCAAAATTTTAAAATTTTATATTCGCAATTTTAGAATTCTATATTTTAAATCTCAATACACAAAATTATATTACTCAATATTCACAATTTTGTTATATAGATTCAAAAATTGTGTTATACTATTAACTATAGAGTTCTGAAATTGTGAATATAGAGTTTAAAAATTGTGAACATATAATTCTAAAATTATGAACATGAACCTAGGTACACCTTGTAAGGTGGACTCGGGTCCATGGCATAACAACCTGATCTTACTTCTATACAAAAATAAAATAATTACAATAATATCATTGGAAATTAGAATTAACAGAATCAACCCCTAAAACTAAAATAATAACTAAATTGATATTGTTACAAAAAAATTTAAAAAGTGTTTATTACCAAAATGGTCCCTTGACTATTGCAAAATTATCAATTTGGTTCTCGACAATTTTTCGTTCCCAATTAAGTCCCTCGATTTTGAAAATCTTAACCAATTTGGTCCTCCATTTATTTTGCCGTTAAACAATCGTTAAATCGGGACCAAATTGGTAACTTTGCTATAGTCAGGGGACCAAATTGGTAATTTTGCTATAGTCAATGGACCATTTCAGTGAAAAATTAATTACCAATTTAGTCCCTTGACTATAGCAAAATTACCAATTTGATCCAAATTTAACGGACGTTTAACGACAAAATAAACAGAGGACCAAATTGGTTAAATTTTTCAAAGTCAAGGGACTTAATCGGTCACGAAAAGTTATCGAGAACCAAATTGGTAATTTCACAATAGTCGAGGGACATAAAAGAGTTCCCCAAAAAGATTAGTGTTTAAATGTCAAGCTCTAGCACATAAAAGAGTGACAATGAGAGTTGAACTTGTAACTTCTTGGATAGCTAAATAAATCACAAAGTAACTAAGTACTCACATCTCGTTTATAAAGGGATCGGACAACTAACAGACAATACATATTTAGACGAAAGACGATGGCAACAAAGGAGGGGTGAAGTGGTGAATACATGGGCACGACACATGGGTGGAAATGAAGGACAAGTGACGGTAATTAATACATTTGGCAAGCAAGGGAGGAGGTCTCATAGTTGTTTGGATCGGAGAACCTAACGCTAACTGATACCAGATGAGAGAATTGATTAATTGAATTAATTCCAAAACAATTACATCACAGTCCTATATCAATTAGGTGACCTAAAACTCCTCCTCTAGACTAGGGAAGTTATTATTGACCACAACTAATAATTGACTATGTAACACAAATAATAATAATAGTAACAATAGTATTCACAAAAAAGGCCTTCCTACCTCGCCTTTAGATATCACGGTACGGATCATTATAATACTATTAGTCTAGTGTGTAAGACTTTTTCCTAATACAATATATATTATATATTGTGAGCCTTAATAATGTAATATAAGTGGACTAGGCCCATTAAGTTATAGGTTGGATTGGACATTTAGGTTTAGTCCAAACCACCATTATGCCTATATAAGCCTGTATTGATAGGATGTATGACAGATAATTGTATAGCATCTTAAGTTATGGTACTCATATTGCTCAGATTATACCAGTACACCATCTAGGGTGGCACCCTGCAGATTTACAGTTCATGAGACAACACAACAAGACATCAACTATGGCTGAAGATCAACACGATTTATGCTTCCGCTACTACGAGATTAGGTTACTCGTAGATTCATTCTGTATGTTTAGACAGTATTTTGTGATCTTACATAGTGGTGTTTGGTTCTTACTTTTAATATAATAAGTACAATGGTTTGATTCATTAGTTTATTTCTTGAATTGAATCTCAGACTCTTAATTAATACTCTCGGCAAGCACCTAATACCAATTACCAATACACACATTTGCTGGTTTTATTTTGTTACAACAAGACATTACACACATTTACTGGTCTTATTTTGTTACAACAAGACATTAAGGTGATTCGATCGAATCAATTAAGTTAGCCCAGAAAGACTCTAGCCAGCAATTATTAAAACTTGATCTAGATTATTTTGTATATATATAATAGGATGGGGATCAGATTTACGAAGTTCCCTAATTTATAGTGGGATAAAAAGCAGCCTTGGCAAGACCACATAGTCCTTTCTTATCTTTATAATTCCTTCGAATCCTCATATACCCATTTTCTCCCCATGTTTTCCCCCATGAATTCTTTATCACCCAATACTTCTTCCCGTCGCCGGCCGTCGCTCCATATCCGACGGCGGTCACCGCATGATCCAGCTCCGGCTTGCACTTCCCGCTAAACACTCCTTTCTCATAGAACTGGAAATGGAAGTCGCCGCCGTTGATTTCTAGCAACACCGGCTGATGCGCCACCGCTTGCATTAGCGCCGTCTCGTTCTTGGCGGGGACTTTCTCGTAGCCGGAGATGCGCGCCGCCTTTGACGCCGTTTTCTTGGAGTTGCAAACGCGGTCTTGTCCCTTGTAAGGGTAGTTTTCCTCGGTCGTGAGGCCGTTGTTATTGACGATGAACTGGAAAGCGTATTCGGGAAAGCCTCCGTCACAGCCGTAGCTTTTCCGGTCGCAGTCCACGAGTTCTTGCTCCGACAGAGATACGAGGTTGCCGGTTTTCAGTTTGTGGATGCCTTCAACTGTTGCAACTACCGCAAATGCCCAGCAACTCGCTGCAGTGTTATTAAAATGAAATCAGCCCGCCAGCCAAGATGACTAATGATACAAATTTGTAATCATAAGGTCACAATTTCTTTTTAGTTTAAACTGATCAACAGGATCTGTTTTTTTTTTTTTGCAAGACCGTGTGCTGGTAAATAAGTGGGGCCATATCAAAGTATAAATAAATTACAAATTTAAAGAAAAGTGATTTGCCTGAAAATTATGCAGTAGAATTTTTTTGAGAATAATACATCGTAGAATTTAAATCAATCATGAAAACCTAATTTTGAGCCAATATAATCACAAATACATATACTAACTATTGAGCCAGGGTGGACTAGGAGCCTCCAAAATTTTGAGACCCTGTGCTGATACACATCTTGCACACCCTAAAATCTGGCCATGAACAACTAAACTGGTTTACCTGCTTGAACTAAGAAATTCATTACCTGAGTTGCCCCATGTATATAATATGGGGTATTTTGAAATGGAAATATTTACCAAAAACCAATATAATCCAAAAAAAAAAAAAAAAAGGTTACCACATTCGCCTTGGTCCTTGATGGGTGTGACAGCTCCTTTTTTTCTCCAGTCCACGGTGGAGGGCAAGTTGGTGGCATTAGCGTACCTGAAATGTTTTGATTTTGAAGCGGACATGAATCTTTCAGGTTTCTGGTTTCGCCGCGTCACATACCCGACAAGATGTGACTGTCGGAATTCGTCGTTAGTTAGATCGGCGAATTTATTAACGCCAAGCTTATACCCTTTATCGGGACCGGCATTAAAGGTTTCAATGCGTTCAACGTTGTTTTTGAATATGTTAAAACGCATGTCTGCCTCAGATGTGTCTACGTAAACTTTCCCATGATAAGCCATCCATTGTTGATGCCTCAATCGCATGGAATGTTGGTAGTCAAGGGTTACCCGGGAGGAAGCTACTAGAAAGCTCCAAACTCCCAAGATTATTGTTGTGATGAAGAGAAGAGATGAACAAAGTGTTTTGGAGGCCATATTCGAGTGAATACAAGGTATATAGGAAATGCAGATTAGTGTTATTGGGTATGATGAAATGCCAAATCTTGCAAGAGGGATTTATAGGAGAAGGCTAAAGGGATGCAGCCAATCAGCCTTTAGTCTTCGTCTTGTGTTTAATTATTTTTATTCTATCCTTGTCTTAATGATGGAGACATGCATGCATGTCTTGTTTACTTTGCTCGTCTAATATAATAGTCTAACGCAAAGACCTTGTAATCTAGTGGCATCCGGTGTCCCGATTAACACACTGAGGTTACTGTTGACTCTCTTTGATTGTGCTTCTTTGTGCTTCATTAGGTTGAGGCAACTGCTATTCTGTGGAGGCAAATGTGCTTCATTAGGAGAAAGTAAGCAGTTATTCAGTGGATGCAACTGTTAACTCTTTGTACTTCATTAGATTGAGAAAGTAGCAGCTATTCAGTGGAGGCAACTGTTAACTCTTTGTGATTCATTAGGTTGAGAAAGTAGCAGCTATTCAGTGGAGGCAATTGTTGACTCTTTGTGCTTCATTAGGTTGAGAAAGTAGCAGCTATTCAGTGGAGGCAACTGTTGACTCTTTGTGTTTCATTAGGTTGAGAAAGTAGCTATTCAGTGGAGGCAACTGTTGACTTTTTGTGCTTCATTAGGTTGAGAAAGTAGCAATTATTCAGTGGAGAGAACTATTGACTCTTTGTGCTTCATTAGGTTGAGAAAGTAGCAACTATTCAGTGGAGGCAACTGTTGACTCTTTGTGCTTCATTAGGTTGAGAAAGTAGCAACTATTCAGTGGAGGCAACTGCTGATTCTTTGTGCTTCATTAGGTTGAGAAAGTAGCAGCTATTCAGTGGAGGCAACTGTTGACTCTTTGTGCTTCATTAGGTTGAGAAATTAGCTATGAACAAATACTACATTATAACAGAGTCAGTAATACTCAATATATATATATATATATATATATAATAGTCTAATTGAAAATTAAAGAAAAAGGGTATATGGTCTAAAAATTAATAATGTATAGGTCTTTGCCAAATTCCATTATGGTCGTGTGAAATTGGGATGTTCCCCTTCCACACTAACAAAGTTGTATCATGATGTGTCTCAACGTTGGACTGCTCCACTATCATATATGTTACAGTAATTTTTAATTTTTTTTGCTCGTGTGAACTTGTTCCCCTTCCACACTAACAAAGTTGTATCATGATGGGTCACAACGTTGGATTGCTCCACTATCATATCTGTTAATTTTTAATTTTTTTTTTCACCCGATAATGTTGTATTACGTTGGATTGCTCCACTAATCCACTATCATATATGTTAATTTTTAAAAATTTTAATTTTTTTCAAGAAACCGATAATGTTGTAATATTTTTAATTAATTAAATTTTAAATTTTTTTCAAGAAACCGATAATGTTGTAATATTTTTAATTTTTTCAACCCATAACCTCCCACTAAGGCTTAAACCCACATGCATATTCATAGTGGAGACTATGTTCGAACCCACAACCTCCCATATGATAGTACAACTTGGTGCCACTAGATTGCAAGGTCCTTGGCCCGGTGTATCTTGTTTAATAGCATTTATTTTGTACTATACTTTATGTTCATGAATTTAAACCTTGATATACATAAATACTAAATTGCAGGTGCATTATATCTATTTCGCTCCATCCACTATATAGGTTCATAATGTTCATAAAAAACAAAGGTTAATGTACATAAATATTACACTACATGTGCATTTTTAATAACATTCATCCTATATTATGTTCATAATAGTTGTTTTCTCTATATGATCATATAAATCTAAACATTAGTGTACATAAACACTAAATTGTGGGTACGACATATATTTTCATTCACTTAGTAGAGTCATCATGTATTATGTTCGAAATATTTGTTCTGGATTTTTACTATGATTTTATAAATATATGATTATTTTCTCTAATTAAAGAAAATTAAAAGACACGTTGCTAAGAAGCTTTGCGAAGAGTGTAAAACCCTATTAATCATACTATGTGCCTTGAAACGATGTGGTTTTAGATTAAGATTTATCTTATAAAGTGGATCCAATTACGTACACGATATAATGATTGTCCTATACTCACATAACAAAGTCCTAAGAAATCAAATAATCATTAAAAAAAAGGTCCTAACATATCATTAGATTACACATATCATTACAAGTAAAATATAAATTTATCATGCAAAGGATATATAAACTAAATTATAAGACAATTTTGAAAGTTGAATTGATGGCCTAGTGTGACTGTGTGATGTGTCATCATCTTTGATTCTTTGATATGTACTATATTAGTGGTTGATGCCATCATAATTGAAGGATATATTACATTTCAATTAAAAGTATTAATTGATACCCTATTTATTTTGACCTTTTGACTTTCAAATAAATTTAGCTCTAATAACAAATTAATTAAAGGATGTGTCCCATTAACTAAAAATCTAAATTAATTAATATAATTGAAATATTGAATACCACATTTATTATTTTTATATTTATATATTATCATTACTGAAGGGATTAGTTACAATTCAAGTAGTAATATTTGTTGTTGGTCAAAATTGTGGCTTTGAAGAATTGATGATTGCGTAGTGGATACACTATCCAGTCCCTTTGTACTCATCACTAACCATTTACTTTTGAAGTAAAAAAGCGATATAATTGAGTGAGGGAGTTGAGAGAAAAATAGTTGTTGAAATCCCAAATGGCATGTAACTTCATCAAGGCAAGAAACAATCCAGTGAAGTTGATCGTAAAATTGACTTAGTAACCACAAGATTCTAAGTTTAACTCATCATGCATGGGATGTTTATTGATTTTTTTGGTTTCACCTGGTCAATTATGGATAACTTAGATTGATTTATCTCTTTATAATCATTTATCGGTTAGAATCACATATGAGTTTCACGCAATTCAAAGTGCACATACCAATAGAGAAGCTTAATTGTTTTGTTTATTTAATTTTCTCCATCATGTGAAATTCTTTTTAAATGGAGATTTAAAAATTAAAAATTATTGGTTTCTCTTTCTTAGCCACAAAGTTATACGGAATAGTTATCTTTAGCATTCTCGATTTGAGCTAGTTTAGATCTACCTGCAAAATCCCACAAAAAACTTAACAAATGAGCTTGCTCTAATAATTTAAAAGACGAAAATTACAATTCTCTCCATTTTATTTCAATTACATTTAAAAAAAAAAAATACTCCATCATTTCTGTGTTATTTGTCTTACTTTCTTTTTGTTTTGTTTAGTTTTTTTTTTTTTTTTTTTATAATTCCGATAGAAAGTAATGTTTAATTTTTAATTTGAACACTATTAAATTTTTCTTTTTATAATTGATCTTATGTTTTTATTAACTTTTAAAGATGTTCCGCTTCTTAAAAGAGTAAGTTTGAAACATAGTGACATACTAATCCAAAAAAACCCTAGCCTCCCTTTTCTCTCTAAAACCAAACGCCTTTCTCTACTGCTTAACTTCGGCTTCCACCGCCGGCCTCCGGCCGGAGTTCTAATGGAGCTTTGAGCCGGCGGTTTTGGTCACCTTCTACGTTTGCTTTCGCTCCGACCATCGTCGCAGTTCAGTCCGCCTCCGACCACCGCCACAGATCTTCTTCTTCAGTTTTCTTTCCCTTTGAATAAAATAATAGTAGGTAGGTATTGGGTTTGTGTTGGTAGTCTTGAACTCCCAACCCTACTTTGACTTTACCCACTTTTTATTTTCTCTATTATTGTGTTTTCCTCTCGTTACTTTCACGAGCATTTTTCCTCTCGTTACTTTCACGGGCTTTTCATTTTCATTAGCATAAATCGTTTAGTTTAGTTTTGGCAAGTGTTGATCTTATCCTGGGCGAGCAAAAAAGAATGATGACAAAGACCCAGATCTTTGATGAAGCTTTAAGCTCTTTGAAGGAACATAGCTTCCTAGTTATGAAACAGTCTGCGATTCAAGTTTTCTATAGCATAGTTAGAAAATTTGTTTCTATGTCTGACTGTAAGGAATGATTTACCATTTCATTGATAGTTGATGTAAACGTTTTATGTTATGAATTAATGGAATAGCTACGTTTTCTTTAAAAAAAAAAAAAAAAAAGAGTAAGTTTGAAATGAAAATTAATTTTTTTAAAACATCATGTTAAACAAAACGATCTCTTATTAAATGGGACAAGTACGTGGATAATTTAATAAAGAATAAATTTCACTTTTTATCATCTTGACTATTATACATGAATCACATTTATTTATTAACTATTAATATTTTCTAATTAGGTGCATGACTATATAATTTGTATCATATTTAATCCTGTCATTCAATTTTTCAGCCAACTATTGCCAGAATGCTCCTTTTGAAAGGAGCACTACTTTCAGACGGAGCATTGCATTTACTTCTGGAAGGAGCACTGCATTTGTTTCTTCCAGAAAGAAAGAGCACTTCTAGTAAGCTAAGAAATTAGACAGTATAACTAAATGTGATACAAATAAATCTGATCCTCCATGCTATTCCAACATAAATACTGCTAATATGCGATGGTGTAGACCAGAAAGAGGAAGACTGAAATTGAACATTGATGTTGCGTTTCACCATGGAAATAATCAGATGGGTTTAGGGTGGGTTTTGCGTGACGACGAAGGGCGTTTTCTAGTAGCAAAAAATTGTACGCATGCCAGGAAGATTTACAGTTTATGAAGCTGAAGTCTTTAGTCTCAGGGAGGCTCTCTGGTATGGGCTCTGTAGATGTTGAAATGAACTCCCAAATAGTTTTTAATGCCCTACATAAACCTTCTTTTATTTCTGCTTTCGGATTGTTAGTTGATGATGTTAAAAAATTAGCATCCTTGATTTATGATGTTAATTTTCGTTTCGTTAAACGATCTGCGAATTGTGCCGCCCACACTATTGCGCGGGAGGCCTTTTCAGTGTCAGGTTGTAGGGAGTGGTCGGATTCACCTCCTTTCTTTCTTGTAAGCTGTCTTGCGAGTGATTTAATGAATTAACCTTTTATTCTCAAAAAAAAAAAAAAGAAGTAAAGTTTATTCTTTAATAAATAAACAATACTTAATTAAATAATTACTTTATATAAAAAATACATGAACAAGTTCGAGCAAAAACTTGTTCTTATATTAAACCAAAAACTTCCAATATGTTTTTTTTCAGTGACGAGGAAAACTCGCAATCACTATGCGAAGGTATGCATGTACTACTTAAATACTGCCTTGTGACCTTAACCTGCAAAAGACCACTAGGAGGTAAACTAGCTTAGATTATTCATAACTGACTGACTCAAACTTAAACAGCCAATAAGCCACTCCCGCTAGGAGTTGAACTAGCATTATGTAACATTGTGGTTATCAAATCATCAGTCTAACTCACTTGGATGCATGGGGTAGGCCCACCAATATGTATTTAAAATTATAAAAATGTGCATTAAATACATTGAATAATATAATATAAGAAAACCATAGTCAATCTGCATGTACTAAAGTAATTCACACATCATAAATTAGTTGATAGTGGTAACTACTTTTGACCATGATATATTCGATGCTGCAAGTTATTAATTCTAATGTTTATGGTGGACCAGGTCATAATTATGGTGGAATTGTAGCTACCTTAAAAGTTAAATTAAAACTTAAAACTCATAAGTATTTTATTGTCACTCTTTGAAGTCCTACCCGGCACAAAGAAGATTAGTCACTCTTTAAGGTTTTATCGGCACAAAATGAATTAGTTTCAGTGTATGTGTGGGTTCCTAATATATCATGGCTAGAGAAATATGCTTCAAATAAAAAAAATTATAATAGATATATTAATTATTTAATTGTGTAATAAAATATTAAAGAGCAAATACCAATTTTGGTCCCACGACTATTAGCAAAATGACAATTTTAGTCCCATGTTTCATTTCTACAAGCCACGACTATTGTTTAGTACCAATTTTCATCCACGACTATTGTTTTAGTGCCAAATTTATCGCGCCGTCGCATCGTTTAAAACGTGCAAAAATCTAAAATTGTTAAGCGTATCTTCATCATTTTCAACTTAATATCTTAATTTGAGTAAGAATAAATGGATTTAAGTCTAAAAACCGATCAAAATTCGCAGTTTTCATCCTCATTTTACCTTAATTTGAGGAGGAGAATTTGAATTGTGATCGATTTTGGCTTAAATCTCTTTATTCATGCTCAAATTGGGATATTGAGTTGAAAAGGACGAAAATACCTCAAAAATTTTAGATTTCGACACGTTTTAAACAGATGGTGACCGCGGGCGATGAATTTTGCACTAAAACAGTAGTCGTGGGACCAAATTGGTACTAAACAATAGTCGTAGGACAAAATTGGTAGAAATGAAACATGTGGACCAAAATTTCATTTTGTTAATAGTCGTGGACCAAAATTGATATTTGCNNNNGACCGGTACGTAGATCGCAGCTTAATAACAACTATATTTCCTTATAAAAATTCTTTTGACGCTTCGGTCACTCATCTCAGGTATGTCTTAACTTAAGGACATATTTCTCGAA
This sequence comes from Ipomoea trifida, assembly GCA_003576665.1. Classification (NCBI taxonomy): domain Eukaryota; kingdom Viridiplantae; phylum Streptophyta; class Magnoliopsida; order Solanales; family Convolvulaceae; genus Ipomoea; species Ipomoea trifida. The sequence goes on from CP025645.1 coordinate 13,349,141, forward strand.
CCTCAAACTTATCGGAAAAGACGAGGTGTTACAGTTTTAGTACCAATTTTCATCCACGACTATTGTTTTAGTGCCAAAATTTATCGCGCCGGTCACCCATCCGTTTAAAACGTGCAAAAATCTAAAATTGTTAAGCGTATCTTCATCATTTTCAACTTAATATCTTAATTTGAGTAAGAATAAATGGATTTAAGTCTAAAAACCGATCAAATTCGCAGTTTTCATCCTCATTTTACCTTAATTTGAGGAGGAGAATTGTGAATTGTGATCGATTTTGGCTTAAATCTCTTTATTCATGCTCAAATTGGGATATGAGTTGAAAAGGACGAAATACCTTCAAAAATTTTAGATTTCGACACGTTTTAAACAGATGGGTGACCGCGGGCGATGAATTTTGCACTAAAACAGTAGTCGTGGGACCAAATTGGTACTAAACAATAGTCGTAGGACAAAATTGGTAGAAATGAAACATGTGGACCAAAATTGTCATTTTGTTAATAGTGTGGACCAAAATTGATATTTGCCGGTTCGTGACCGGTACGTAGATCGCAGCTTAATAACAACTATATTTCCTTATAAAAATTCTTTTGACGCTTCGGTCACTCATCTCAGGTATGTCTTAACTTAAGGACATATTTCTCGAACCTCAAACTTATCGGAAAAGACGAGGTGTTACAGTTTTAGTACCAATTTTCATCCACGACTATTGTTTTAGTGCCAAAATTTATCGCGCCGGTCACCCATCCGTTTAAAACGTGCAAAAATCTAAAATTGTTAAGCGTATCTTCATCATTTTCAACTTAATATCTTAATTTGAGTAAGAATAAATGGATTTAAGTCCTAAAACCGATCAAAATTCGCAGTTTTCATCCTCATTTTACCTTAATTTGAGGAGGAGAATTGTGAATTGTGATCGATTTTAGGGCTTAAATCTCTTTATTCATGCTCAAATTGGGATATTGAGTTGAAAAGGACGAAAATACCTTCAAAAATTTTAGATTTCGACACGTTTTAAACAGATGGGTGACCGGGGCGATGAATTTTGGCACTAAAACAGTAGTCGTGGGACCAAAATTGGTACTAAACAATAGTCGTAGGACCAAAATTGGTAGAAATGAAACATGTGGACCAAAATTGTCATTTTGTTAATAGTCGTGGGACCAAAATTGATATTTGCTCTAATATTAAAATACATTCTATGTTTATTGTTTCTAGAAAAATTTAAAATTTTTTGAAGATCATACACAATTTTTACTTGTATTTAGATAATTTAATTATTGTTCACACGTGAAACACAAACTCTAATTAGATAACAAAGTTTGTTCTCATTGATCACATGGCTTTAAAAATAATTGTATTATTGAGTTAGTGCTTACCTTGGAATCTTTGACCACAAATACTAAACCTTATGTTCATGAATCCACCACCTCCGACTAAGGCTCAAACCTACATATTTATAGTGGAGTCAATATCACATACTCGAACCCACAACCTTCCATATGAGAATGTAACTTGTTGTCATTGACCCAATATATCTTGTTTAATAGCATTTATTTTGTACTATACCTTATGTTCATGAATCTAAACCTTGATATACATAAATACTAAATTGTAGGTGAATTAAATCTATTTCGATCCATCCACTATATAGGTTCATAAAAAATAAAGGTTATGTACATAAATATTACAGTACGGGAGCATCATTTTTAATAACATTCATTCTCTATAAATGTGTTTAATAACTTTTCTACAAACAAGAAGCACCAGTGGTCTAGTGGTAGAATAGTACCCTGCCACGGTACAGCTCCGGGTTCGATTCCCGGCTGGTGCAGTTTGAGGGGCTGTGAGGAACTTACGCTGCAGTGGTGATTGGGTCGCCACGATTTGTCTGAATATGAACTTGGACGATAATCAGCGTATCTGAGCTTCTTTATTTTTAAAATGACTTCCTTCATAGTTGTTAAAAATCCATCACACTTCTTCTCAATTAAATGACATTAGAACAGCTCACCAAAAAAAAAAAAATGACATTAGAACTAATATAACTTCAATAGTCATTGAAATAATAAATGCATACATGGTGATTTTAAAAATATTTTGTTCTCAAACTGTTTGTTTTTTTAGACAAACCTAAAAGGAATGATATTTTGTTAAAAATCCATCGCACTTCTTGTCAACCTCAAACTCAGTAGATGAACGAGACAATCTTTGATCGTGTAGACTTCCAAGAAATAATGTTTGAGTTAAGATAAACCACATATGCGGTAGTTGAATGCCCACTGTCATGCATGTTGCCACATAAGCCACAGTGTTAAGTGGTCATAAGATAATGCAAAACCCTATTATTTAGTGGTTTACAGTAAACTACACCTGGGAGTGCATAAACTAAGATAACTCATTAACCACATCCATATGCTACATATGGCCACGTAATCAACAAATACTGCAACATTTCAATTAGTTGATGATATCCAGACGCTTCAATAATAACACCAAAATCAGTTTGTTGAATCAACCCATCTGCAGACATACACTAGTACAAAAAGGATCATAAATATAAGACAATTTGTGTCAGGAGTTGAAACACCAGACGCGTAAAGTGATGCGGTAATATTTTTGTAATTAAAAGTTCACTATTATGGTCACCCTCGCCAACAGGTCGCTTTCACATTTTGTTTTTTTCAAAGCATACAAATCCTAAGAAAACGTTGAATTGTTTCTTCTTGGGCATCTAGTAAATGCAGTTTTTACATATTGTTTTTCTTCAAAACATACCATTCTTGAGGTAATATAACAAAATTAAAATTAACCCTATATTGCTTATTTATTGACTAAGTATGTAAAAGTTCATCACTAAAGTCAAATAGCTTGTAAATCAATGACATCTCTGTATATCTTTCAAATGGGAGGTTCCATTGATTGAGAAAGTATCTATGGCCTGGACAGATACTACATTGTAATAGAATCAATGTTAATCAAAAAAAAGTTTATGATTAAAAAATTATCCGGTGTTTCCTAAACTGGATTTATTTCTTTTCGGTTTATCTACAAATAAGATAAAATAAATAAAAACAGTTTGAGAACTAAAAATATATATACAAAGAAGCTTAGATGCACTGCTGATCGTCCGATGAAAAATTGTGGCAACCCTATATCACCACTCATGCGCAAATTTCATCACCGAAACCAAAGAATGCACCAGCCGGGAATCGAACCCGGGTCTGTACCGTGGCAGGGTACTATTCTACCACTAGACCACTAGTGCTTGTTGAAATTATTATTGAAATTTAGAAATATATAATCATTTTACTCCTCAATTAAACCATTTTTTTCCCACTATAACCTCTCCACTTTGTTAATAATATTTTGCTCTCAAACTTTTTTTTTTAGATAAAACTTGAATGAAATGATATTTTGTTAACAATACATCATTATTCTACTCAATTAAACCAAAAATTATACTGGATTTTTTATAACTAATATAACTTTAATAATCACATGGCAATTTTTAAAATATTTATTAAAAAAATATAATCAAACTCGAGAGTAAATTTGAAGAAAAGTTCAATTTTAATTTTCTAAGTATAGGCATATTTTTAAAAGGAAAATGATGGCCGTGATCCTTGAATCTCTTATACTAATATAGACAAGGGGTTTTGTCAATAGTTTTGCTTTGTTTTTTCGCTCATACTAAACAACAATCTTTTGCCAAATTAAAATGCTAACTTTTTTCTTTAAAATGATTTCTTTTTACAAGATCCTGATATTTAGCTTCAAGATGCTTTTATTTGGTTCTAGAGATTGTGTTTTTTGAAATTTTGCTATGAGGAAACCTGTGAGCACAAGTTAAACCAATGGATCATATTATAATCATTCTGTTTATTTATAAGTTTATCGTAATTGTATTCTTTTTGTGGCGTATATTTAATCTCATTAGTGTATTTATTTATTTATCTCATTAGTGTTGACTATGGAAAAGGGAAGGGAAGGAATCCAAGGTAAAGTCTATTCCAGTAAGCAACTTGAAAATTTTGATTGGATTATTGATACTAGAGTATCTTGTCACAAGGGATCAGAGTAAATTGCATCATAAAAGATTTTATATAATATAATATTTTTTAATATGCACAAGTTGGTAAGGTTAGGTGTATAACATTGAATTATTTTTCATTTATCTAAGGCATTCGGTAAATGCACTTTTGAAAACCTGCGACCTTCCATTTAGAATGGTAGTAGTGATACCATCAGACCACAAGGTACTTGGCAAATAATTTGTTTAACATAAAAAAAGTTATATAGATAACTAGATATAGGTCTGGTTTTGCCAAAACTTATTTTAAAGATTTCGTGAATAAATATATAAATAACTATACTCAAAACAAGAAGCACCAGTGGTCTAGTGGTAGAATAGTACCCTGCCACGGTACAGACCCGGGTTCGATTCCCGGCTGGTGCATTCTCTTTGAAGCTGTGATGACTTGTCGCACCAGTGGTGATTGGGTTGCCACATTAGTCTGACCTAAATCGGACGATTAGTAGCGTATCTGAGCTTCTCTTTTTATTTCTCCGTGTATAGCATTTTTAGAACTAATGTTGGAGTTAATGGCTTTAACTTTTAACGCATTATTATAACCCAAAACACTTCGTGTCAGTAGTAGAGAAGTGTATTTACTTATAGGCTTTGCAATACCAATTGGATTAAGGCATGTGCTAGCTAAAAAGTCTAATTGACAAGATTGGTGGATAACTTAATGTGTAATGTGTTGAAAAATTTTGTATTTTAGTGATTATTTTGATTTTTGAAACACCATTTTGAGTGGGATCTGTTACCAAGTTAAATTAAATACTGATCAGATTCTCTTATATCAGAAGATAAATTATGCATAATTATATACTAAAATTAGATAATTGGTGAATCAGAAATTGTTTCTTACAATATATCATCTAGTTTGAAAAAAGTTCTGAAGAATTGCACCACACTTGCTACATGATTGCACCGCACCTGTATACGATTGCACCGCATATTACAAATCTATATATGTGTGTGTGTGGGTTTAGAACTTAGACTAGGAAAGAGGCATTGAGAATTTTGAATAAACATATCCACAAAGTTGAGAAAAGATAGCTAGGAAGGCTTTAAAGTCTTTGTTCTATATAAAAAAGTATGTGGGTTTAAATTAAGGCAAAAAAAAAAAAAATGGAATTGACTTTTGACCCAACTGAGCCCCCACATGCCCAACCTTACACAACATTAACTGCAGTGTCATTATTCATCAGATCTAACAAAAACTCAAGAGAAATGGTGCTCTTCAAAATGGGCATCAGATTCCCTTTGTAAGCTAGAGCAACTGAAATTTACAGACAAGTGCAACAACACAGAAACAAGCCAATAACTCCAGTACTAATGTAAGTGAAGTTCATGTTACTATCTAGTAAAAACCCACACCAAGTTGCCAATATAAGGTTACATAAAAGGGAGAGATATCAAATTGTTGTGGGTTCTTCTCCATATTCCTAACAATCAAGATCTAGATAAATTGCTATACACCTAAATGACTGGTAACTATTGAGGTAAACGGGAAGGAATTTGCAGTTCCGGTTCTCTATATACAAATACAACCCACCCTGATAATGCGCTCGACCATTGCTGTCAATTGCCAAAGGTCGGGTAAGGACTAGGACGTCGTGACATCCATGGGGTCCACTTCGTCTTCTCTTTGACCAGCGTTGTCGGGTTCAGCTGTTTTTTCTTCATTGACGTTTTTGTCAAGAGTGTCGTTGCTGTTGGTGCTATTGTTATCAACAACATTATCATCACTGTCGGGTTTCTCGGCAGTGTTGGCTTCGTTGCTGCAGCTGATGGCATTACCCTTACACTCCTCTTCTTCGTGTTCTACGGTTTCTTGTTTGTCACCGTTGACCACGCCTAAATCTTCCGAGATGCCATCGCTCGGTCTTGTTTCTGGCAAATCATCTTCTTGCGGTTTTCCATTGTTGGGGGAAACCGCATCTTTTGAGACACCATCGATTGGGGTTTGTTTCGCTTCTTCAGAATCAGGGGTCTTCTCGTCCACACTTAGCCCGGCACTCGAGGGAACTTTTTGATCCAAAGTGGGAGAATTAGGACAATTTGCTTCCTTAGAAGTAGGAGACGACTCAGAGATCTTTATCTCTTGGTTGGCAATAGCAGTTATTACTGAAAGAATGTCGGGATGTGTCTCGATATCAACCCACTGATCTCCAACCCAGTCTTTTGAAATTCTTATGTTCTTTCTATCTACACCCAAGAACAGATTTTCACCTAATATCACGAAAAAAGGAGAGGAAGTCATGAAAAATGAGGTTTTAATCAGACTAGAGCGCATAAATAAACAAAACCAAGGTAACAAAAACACAGATAAGAAATTCGATTAAAAAAAAACATACTGGGAATATAAACTTGATAGCCTTCAACCCCGTAGTTTCTGGTGTCAGTAATAACGCCTTCCCACCAGCCATCGCTCCACCAAGTATCAACTGAAACTCCTACCTCAAAGGTACGGTCTCCATCTTCACAAGGTCGAGCAGGTCTAATTGTTGGACGGCCAGGATTTCTCATTCCAAGTTTATCAGGCCTGGCTTGTCTAAATGCAGGGACCCACTCCTATTACGTTAAGATAAAATAAACAAATGTCAAAACCTTGAATCAATATTCTCAATTCAAATTAAATGTCTTCAAATGAATAATTTGTCCACTCTTCCTTACATTGCCTGCTTATAACAAATCTGGAAGAACATACCTCAAGGTAACCGCAACCATCTTCATCCTCGATGTCATCATATCGAATTTTTAGTTGTCTTCGGGAAATTTCCAGGACTGTACATCTGAACCAGCAGCCTCGCATTCCACTATCTTGGCATAAAAATTCAATCTTTTCATCAGCCTTGAGATTTAGCATATGCCAAAGCGGGCCTTCAACTTGCTTGTGGGAGTTCATTCTCCTATCAAAAAAACTACTTTTCAACTTCTGATATGATTTTTCATACGTCTTCATCTCATCCTCTTCATAATTTCTTGGCCTTTTAGCTCCAACTTTTACTTCATCTCTTGTGGCAAACTCTTCATCTTCAAAAAAGTCAGGACTAAAACAAGAGAAAATTGGCTGATTAAAATAGCCACGCAATTTACCCAGCTCAAAAGGCTTTACTCTGTTGTTCTTAAATTGTCTATAGCAAAAATGTACTCTTGATAGCAAGTCACTTGGAAAAACAGCTGCACATTTATCATAATGTGCCCTAGTTAATACAATTGCAGGACCGTCAACACACTCGGCACTGATGACTTGGGCATAAGGCGTAATAAAAACTTCTCTGGGATTTGGATTCCGTAAAGAGACAACACCTCTGACTTCCCGATTAAAGTGGAACCATCTTATCTTGACCTTTTTCTGGCCCTTCCTGTCCTCGTACATATCGTCCAGATATGCAAGGTAGCGATTCTCTTTTTCAGCCATCACAAAGACAAATGAGTGTATCTGCAGTTAGATAACAGGATAAACAGATGGTTTCAACGAGCAAACATTCATATTTAAAAAAACAGAAGAACAAGAAAACATCATAGCGGGTGCCTTCACCAAAAGGTAGGAAACAAGGACAATTTCACAATTTACAGGAAATTAGCTTACATTAAGATAAAACTCAGTCTAGAAATTCAACATCCATTAACACTTCTAAATGCTTCAAGCCAAGGTTAGATTTCACAATTCACATATCCTTTCTTGGAATACTTTTTAAGTGTATAGCTTCTATCCACTTGGTCGATGCTAGAATTCAATGTCACTAGAGCATGAATTATTTTTATGGAGTCTAGAAAACACTTACAGCTATTGCAATCCCATTCCTGCCAAATCCCGGGTAGTGCTTTAGCTGTTTACCGCATGTCCATGGTTCACCTGACCATACTATGTCAGAAGAAAGTCCTTTTAAATTCCTAGCAAGACGCCCCTGAAATAGAGAGAAAAAATAAGCATGTTAAACAAGTGATGATACCGAAATCGACAAAGTGCACAACGGTGGATTTTACCTTATCATCTGCCATGCCCATCTCACTTTGTTCAAAATTGACTCTGGAGGTCGGATCATCCTTTGGCGATTCTGTTAATTACATGGCGAGGAAGTTAATCCAAGAAATTATTTTCAAATGCCATGTCACAAAATGAAGAAAGCATCCCAACAATTTACTCTTGTATAGGCTATAACAGCAGGGTAAGGTTTCTAATACTGAACTCATCGCGAATACCAAATGAAACAGACACTCATTCTTTGATCAGATTTAGAAAAATGTTGGATTTATGTGCTTCCTAATCACTAATCAGACCATTATTGCATTAGGGATCACAAGAGGGTATAGAAAATAGTGAAATCAAAAGCAAAATCTGAACCATAAACTATGCATAGCAGCAAACAATCTTTAGCAGATGAGGTAAAGCAGCAACTTTCCTAGCATTGAGGCTTCTACTTGATTCACATAAAAGGGAAAATATATCCATCCAAAGCAAGAAAAGAAAAGAAAGAAAAAAAAAAAGCATACTTGAGCGATCATTCTGCCTGTTCTGTTTGGATAGCATAGATGTGAGCCAGTTCACAACCTCTCTCCTTGATCTCCATCTAAAACCGGCATGGACAGAAGTCTCGGCCCCATGTACTTTCAAGAACTCCTCTGAAACAACATAGAACATGTGGCGCACACTTCTCTCCGTGCCCACAACCGCAAGAACAGATTCCCCTGTACTGTCCTTCAAGAAATAATGAACCACACGGTTCCCCCTCTCTTTTGAAACAAACTGTTCTTTCCATTCCACGAAACAATAATCCCCGGCCGCCATGCTTCACCAAACGAACTCCCAACCCTAAACACCCATCAGAAACCTCACACAAACCCTAAACCTAACAGACCGCTGCCCAAACACCAACCCCTAAATTGGCAAAAACATCTAAACTACCTTCCCTCCCTGCTCCTAAAAGCTACATCCTCTCATCAGTTAGAGCTGTGAGGAGGCAAAGCGGCGATAATCTGCCACTTTTGAAAGACTAAAGCTTTTCCGAGGCAGAAATTGGTGCCCAATTCATATAAACTGAGGAAATACAGACTGTTTCTTCGAGAAAATCAAGAAGTGCCCTTGAAACCGAAGAATTCCCAAGATCTGCTGCAAATCAGAGACCAAAGTGAGACCAAAGTCAAAGAACAAGAGGTTAGAGTTGGAAGATCGGTTGAAAACCCACAGGACTCTGCCGGGGTCCAAGAATCACCAAAAGAATGCAATGGCCCTCACTCTGCAACACAAAAGAGCTGTCTTGGGAGGGAAAAAGACTGGATTTTGACAAGGATTCTAAGTCAAAAGGAGCCGGCGGCGTTGGGCTGAAAGAGAAGGCGCTGTGTTCTAGCTCAGAGTGTTAAAGGGTCTGCTGGGAAAGAGATAAGAATGCAGAGAAAGGGTTGGTTTAGAGCTTGGAGAAGCGGTGGACATGGCAAAAGGGTTAGTTGCAGAGGTCTGAAAGAGAGAGAGAGTTTGGGCATGGTGGCTGGTTGGAAGAAAGGAGGTAAAACTCTCATAATTATCTTTGGTTGGAGGAGAAATCTGGTGTGTGCGCGCTCACCTGGGGACCAGGGAGCCACCCGGCCGGACCCCGCGTGATGCTATCCTTTATCGGATAATAAATATGGATTCTGACGGTTGATTCCTTAGACCTTATTTTAATTTGGCCCATATACTTTACAAAATTGAAGATTTTTTGTTTTTTTTTTTTTTTTGTTTTTTTAATTTTATTCTCTTTTATATTTTTTAAATATGTTTAAGAGTTAATCCTTTTTAGTCCTATTTTTATTAGGGGTTAAGATACTTTTAGTTCATCATTGAAATAAATTTGTCACCTTGTATCCATCTTATTTTGAAAGTGTCACTTTTAGTCTTCTATCCAATTTTTCATCCATTGACAGTCAAAAAGGAGGGTATTTTTGTTATCTGTTCTTTTCTCAAACTTGTTCCACGGTGAAAACAAACGATTATGTTCCACGGTGAAAACAAACGATTATGTTCCACGGTGAAAACAAACGATTAAACTCTGATGAAGAGATCATCGTCAATCTTTTGGGTAACTTCCTGCCATTTGTAGAGTATTTTCGTTGCATCTTGGGAGCCAAAAATCCCATTGAAGATCAAGCTATTTGAACCAGAGGCCTTTCAGAAGAATAAACATATAAATTCTTCTTTGAAGATCACCGTCAAGATTTTCCCAGGATGATTACATATAAAAACGGTAGGATATAAGAGTTTTGAAAAGTTCAAACTGTTTTGATATTATCTAATTTGTTAATTAGATAATATCAATATTATCCAAATATATTAAAATTTAATAATATTAAAAATAATTAAAATTAACAAATTTCCAGTGTCAACAGTGGCAAAATTTATTATGATGGACTAAAAGTGTCAAACCCCTAATAAAATTAGGACTAAAAAATGAATTAACTCTAAGTTTAAATTATGATTTAAAGTTTACTTCTATCCGGGAGACTTGTGAGATGTGCTTCAACCAATTTACAATATCTCAATATTGTGTATTATGGTCAGATTGCATGTTGGAGGAAATGTTTAATTTTAATATACTACCTAAATAAATTTTAAATCTATTAAAAATAAATTTCAAATATAAAAAAACAACTGTGGTCCACATTGTAATGTAAATCATGATTCACAGTATAATTTATCCATCCAAATTTTTGTATAATCATGCTCACAAAAAAATATAAATATCTTTAAATTTTGCGCATTGTGACCATTACCAAAGCAAAATTTATGAATTGAGTTTAGGTTGATTGACGAATTGAATTGTACATCGAGTGCTTTTCTTTTTTAGAAAATTACATTTTAGGGGTTATATAGCTCTGATTTTAAGGTATTTGGTATTCAATTTTGGTCTACAAGTAACTAACTCTAGTATTTTACTATTTTTCAATGTTACAAAACTATTCAAATTACTTTTTTGACTTGACATACTCGTATCAACCATTCACTAGACCACCTTTAAAATGATTTTTTTTTTTCAACTAGAATACTTTGAAATTTTATATATCACATAAAATATGTATAATTTTTGTTGTTGTTCCAAATAAATACATTTGTACATAACAATGTCGACTTCAAAATTTTAAGAACTTTAATTGGGATCCGATTGCCTAAATTCATACCCTAAATTAGGATCATAACTATATTGTTTTGATTCCTACAATGATTAGTTCATGTCGAACTATTGGTTTAGTTATTTTCTCATGCATAGTGCATTGTAAAATAAAGAAAAATCAAATATATTTTATTAATTTTAAATAAAAAAGTGTAAATAATTGTTTTTTATCAGAAGAAAAGCAATAATCTCGAAGGAAATACAAAGGATTAAGGACTAGTGATCAGGACCCTTTTTATTGCGGCAACTACTGGTGTTATCATTTTGAATAATGTCTTGGATTGTGTTAGAAGGGATCTCAATAATCCTCAAACCTTGCGCAAGTCCCTTTGTCGATCGGCCACTTTGTTTTGCTCTATGAAAATGTAATGAATTTTAAACTCTTAATTTTGTACAATTAGATATCAAATTTGACAATATTTTTTTAAATTAGGTTCTAATATTGATAAAATAATAAAAGATTATTTAAATACATTGGTATTAAAATTATATCAAAATTAACAATAAATTACAAAATTAGTATATTTAATCACATATTTGCCATTGTATCGAAATTAGAAATAATTGCACAAAATTTGTTAAGATTGAAATATGATTCATGAAATTGAAAAAAAAAAAAAGTTTTAATAACACTTTTTTTTAATAGTTGGAGTGCCTAATTAAACTTTTACTAGAAATATGAGGGCATATATGATATTTTCCATAAAATTTACTCCACAAATACAGTTTGATTCAATTCAAGTCATTGGATTGCAAGCTGTAGATTGGGCCGAATTATGAAGCCCTAATTCCTTTAAGCCCAAGCGCAGTAATGGACGTATCCGACAAGAAACACTCTCCCCGTCACTATTTTCACTACATCGGCGCACGAGCTGCCCGATATACAAAATTGATTCAAAATAATTTTTCAATCGATTCTTCCTTTTCCCCCATTGGTGCCTTAACCAAATCGAAGCCGGAAGAATATAAAGATTATCCACAAAAAACAGGAGAGTATACAACTATGCCGGAGCTGTAGAGACGAGAGCTTTGGCTATGGTGGCGAAGATCAGGGAGGAAAAAACTTTTTTATTGCTGTAACTTGCGTAAGATATATATAAAATATGGCCGGGATTGCGATTGTGTTGGATCTGCTTCGGAAAAACCCAAGCTTCAGTGGCCAGACCCTCCACTCTTATGGCGTCTTCTCAGCTAAACTCGCCGCCTCTGCTGCCGCAGCTTCTATTGGCGCAACCACTCCTTTTGCTTATAGGGCCTTTCTCGGGTAAAAAATTCACTGTTCCGTACATATGTCCATATCTAACATAGATAATCTACTTGTATTAGTATTGCGTTATTTGTTTTAAGTATGCCTTGAATCCAAGCTTCTGACAAACTCACAAACATAGAGTTGAGTATTTTTTCTGTTTGAATACGGATACATGCAATTTGGGATAGTTATGTTCATACTAGTCGTTCTTACTTCTTAGTGTGATTTGTCATATTATATTTTGTGAACCAAATTATAGATTAATGTGTGATATCCGGATCAAAGGAAGCAACTATATTGCCAAAGTTCGGCCCTACTGCAGCCATTGCCCGAGGGTGTACACTTGCCTTGTGACTCCAGCCTAGAAAGGACCACAAGGAGTTAAACTAGTCTAGGTTGCTCATAATTAATTGGCTCAAATCAAGCAGGCCAATAGGCCGCCCCGGTGGCAGTCGAACTTTTAACTCTGTGGTTACCAAGTCAACATCCTGATCAACTTTGCTGGGTTGCCCAGCCAAAGTTCTGCCCTTGTTTAGAGTATTGCTGGTTGAAATGTGGTTTTGCTCATGTCATGCATTGATTAGATTTTATAATTTCAATAAATTGTAACTTAATTGACTGGAATCCCCCTTTAGCATAGGCATGTTTGATCCTCTTCCCCATTGTCCTTTTTTTTGGGGTTGAACTAGTCTATAAAATATTGATACCTGATGGTCTGATACAGTAACACTGGGACAAGAGTTGCACTTTGCGATGCTGGCACTGGATTCACCGATGATTACATATCTAGCTTAAAAAGTGATTCAACAGTTAACCTAGAAGCATACAGTTCCAAAGTATACTTCATTGAGCAAAAACCATTGCTTTCGGCATTTTATTGGAGAAATTTTGCCCTTACATCCTTGAGGTCTCTCCTATTATTTTACTTGCCTCTTCTGGAGCCCCATGCAAAGATGGAGGATGATGATGAGGACGACGAAGACTTTCTACAAGACTCTCAGGAAGAGCAGCGTGTTGATTTGATTACTCCTTTAAAGAAGTCAGCTAAACAAATTTGTCGTGAGGTAACCTTTCCCAAGTGCAATGTGATATTGTAAATTAATTGAGTTGTGTGGGATTTAAAGGTCATTATCAATACCAGTACAACCATAGATGCATGAGAACTAAGTCAACTAACAATATCATGCATGCCTGCTCAAGATTTATGTCTTTTATGCCAAACAATATTATTTCAAATATGTTATCCTTTTTTCCATTTCTGTCTTTATTGTTGAAGAAAATAGCTTTGCTTGAGGCTGTTAACTTTTAACAACTAAATCACACATTATTGGAGCATTCTAAGTCTAAATTGGAAGCTTGTCATTTTGTGTGAGCAACTGAAAACTTGCATTTGAGTCAACTATTCAAACTAACAATTGTTATGAAGATAACCCTCATCTTCTTACACCAAAAATTAGTTTGCTGATATATTAGACTATAAACATGTCTATAATGTTCTCTTTAATGCTTTATTGGTAAAAAATCAGTTTGATAAGGACCATTATTGTGTACATGTTACACAGGCTTATTTCCATGGTGAAGTTACTCATTTTGATTGAGAAATTTTTAATTGTATGATATTCTTTTACTAAGTGTTGAAAATAATCATGCATTAAAAATGTATGACTCTTCTTATTTCTAGGAGCCTTTTTGTTCTTTATAGGTATTTGGGTGATTCTTATCCTTTGAATTCTAGGCTCTTGTAATCTTGATATCAAGTCAATATCACTATATCAGTCTTCTATATCCCTTGTTTTAGTCTGTCTTATGATTATTATTTCTTCTTCTACTTGTGTCGCTTGTTCAAGACATATAAGCTTCTTCTTTATGGCTTTACCTACAGGTGTTGGCAAAGGCTCTTTGCCACCATCCAGATCTTTTAACTCATTTCTTAACAGAATATCAAAACCAAATCTTAGTCTAGTTTGTTGGGCATAGTTTTGATTTTGCTGGGCTTCTCTATAGAGGGGTGTTGAGTCCCACACTGCCCAACTATCCAACCTGGTGCAGTTTATAAGCCTGTTAACACTGACCATCTTACAAGCTAGTTCATGAGGTTGTACTATGCTTCTGACATGGTATCAAAGCGACTTTCCTACGGTTTGTTTCCAGTAAGATTTTCAAGCAAGGTTACTGGCTTACTGCTCTTGTGACAGTACCCAAACAATGAACAGTAACTCAACTACTGTTCATTTTTCTGGTTTTATTTTCAGATTTACAGTTTCAACCAGTTTGATATGTGTTCTGTCTTTTCTAGAGTTTTCCCATTTACTGACTTTTAGCGGTGTATTTCATAAACCAATATGTTCAATGCCCTACCACTTCATAAGACATTCTAAAGCTTCAAGAGGGTGAGTGTGGGAATTGTTGCCCGTATTCTACACACAGAATTTCAAAAAAAAATTTAAAATGCTTTTTGACCCTCTGGAGAAGTGTGGGAATTATTGCCCGTATTCTACACACAGTTTCTTTATGAAATGATGGCACCTCAAGGAAGAAAGAGCTAGAAAAGACTTCTTTGGTGCAAAATTGGGTCTTGGTTCTTTCTTCTCCAGGCTATTATTGGATTTATTGCTTTTTGGCACTTTTCTAATAACCAGATCTCTGTGAAGAAGATCATGCTGTTCATCTTCTTTTGTGGGTTGCTATTGTAAACCACTTTTTCCAATTCCAGTTTCAGTTTCCAAGATGCAGCTTATTGTGTATTTTACAGTGGTGTTTTTTTTTTTTTGTTTGTTTGTGTTTTTGAGGCTTGAAAGCCAGTATTTGTTACATTGTCGTGGACTCGTGGATCAGATTTTCAGTTCATATCCCAGTATTGAGTAGAAGTTTGCTTAAGATCTTTTTCAGTGTTCCCTATGCATGATCAGTATATTGCATATGATCCAACTTGGGGTAGTGTTGAAAATAAATGTGTTAAATGTAAATTCTAGTTAGACCTCTTGGGTATATCATGGTCTATAAGTTCTAGGCTCTTGTATTCTTTCTGTCAAGTCATTATCAGCCTATCTGATCTCTTATTCTATTACTGTTTCTTGCTTAACAATTTTGCCTCACCAGCCAGTGGAAGCTATTTGCCACCCACTAGACATTTCAACTTATTACGGAGTATTTCACAACATAAAGGAACCAGGAAAAGTTGAAGCTCCAGTGTACATTTTAGCAGACAAAATTAATTAGTTTTTGAAAGTATTAGCTATCATGTCTGAACTTTAAATGCTACCATTACCTTACTTTTTGCCTTCAATTATTATGTACACAGACTGACTACACGAGATATCTTATTTATGGAATGTTTACCTTATAAATTTCATGCGCATTTGATGATGTGTTGATTCCTTTGCTGACAACCTGCCATGTAGTACTCCACTCATTTTAGAAAGCTTTTTGCTTACTTAATGTGAACTTAATTCTTTATGCCTTATTTCCAAGCTTCTTTCATTGCATTAATCTTGTCTCAGACTTCTATATAGCGACTTGAGTTTTCAATTATGCTTTCAAATTCCCTGACTTTTATTTTGATCTAGACTTAAATTTGAGAGTCAATTGAGCCACAACTAACTCCTTGTCATGTATCATAACTTAGACCACAGTTGTAACTACTAGGCGTGTGTTGGAGAGACTTGCTGTCCATTATGTCTCGCAGCGCATGGCATGGAAACTGCTCAAAGGTACCTTTAAATGTTTTTTGTTAGTACTCTATCTTCATCAATTAACATGTGATGAAAATATATGCAGATGTTCCCAGGTCAGCTGTTCGCAAGGCTGGAAGAGGAATGCCAACTTTGGTCTACATATACAGTGTTACCAGAACAACTTTCAGAGGTGATTTTTTTTTTTTTTTTTTCATTTCTTTTTGGGGTAGTATTTCTTGTTCCTCTGTTTCACATGTACTTGAGCATAATTTCTTCTTTCTCTATATTCCATTTGAGAAGGTCATTGCCTTGGAGTCCTGGCATCTTGGATTGTCCAAGTTGGGATAGATATATGCCGACTCTTTAGATCAAAGGATGACGACACCGAAGAAAAAGTTAGGCTGCTTGGAAAGAAGGTTTACATTGCTACTGTTAGGTGTGGTGCATCTCTTGTTTTCGCGTCAATCGGGGCCGGAATAGGAGCTTCATTCCTTCGCCCTTCAACCGGCCAGTGGATAGGTGAGTTTGTGAAAAACCCGCCTTATGTTAATTCAAACTGTTCTTATAATTTACATTTGTTGCCATTCTGAACTTTCAGGATGTGCAATCGGGGATGTGGCTGGACCCGTCATTGTTTCAATGTGCTTCGAGAAAGTTCTTCATCTCGAACTTTAATCATTGAAGTAATTCAAGACATGATTGACCAAGGTTTTAAGTCCAATTGTGCTAGACTTGTGCTTAAAACTGCACCTTTCCATCAATGAATCTACTCGCAATTTTTCACTGTGATAATAAGGCTTATTATGGATATACAGAACATTTTTTCCTTGAACATTCATACTAGGTTTCCACAAAATGTCTAATAGATTTCCCATTTTAGATGGTTTGATGACAGTATTCTCTTGCTATACCTATAACCTATGTTCTTGATATTGATAAGATCAGGGACAAAAGCTCACATGGATTAAATATACCAATCACTGTCTTTCTATGCTCTATATTAAGCTGATTTTACAAGAATGAATAGTGGAAGAAACTTTATTACAGACCCAAATACAAGCAGGTTGTGGTAAAGCTCAGGTGTCCCAGATCATGACAACCGCAATGACTCCAATGCCCAGGAGAACAGCCATGAACTTGAAATGAGGCTTATCGACACCAACCATCTTCTGAGGCTTGTAACCCTTGGAGAGCAGATGGTTAATCGAAACGTATATAAAAACCCCACAGGCAATGCCCATGGAGATGGCGTAAATCCAGTCCGCCACTGCACCTTGAGTTGTGGCGTCGATTATGATCCCGATGGCGACACCCACTGGGCTGGAGATGGCGAATGCGAACGAGTAAGCTACGCAGGATAAGAGCGGGCGATTTGGGATCATTCTGAGCAGTGCTATCCCCATTGCTATAGCTGCAAATATTTTGTGCAAACAGACTGTCCAAAGCGCCTTCCATGCATCCGCTTTGGTGTCTGCTACTCCAATGGCGATCCCTTCGAAGACTGAATGGAAACACAGTGCGAATATTAGGAGTAAACTGTCCCCCAGTGAAGATGCGTGCAAGAAATGGCTTTCGTTGCCATCACAACCCTGGTAAAACATTGGGATTTAGGATTAGTGTAAGCCGGAAACAAGGAATGAGAACAAAAATTATACACATTATTTACTTGATAACTTAACACATATATAGGATTTGATTACCATTATAATTACAAAACTCAATTAATAGATTTCGTCGACTCCCCATTTCATCCTACTGATTTCTACTCACTTCATCGACTTTTTCAGTGCATTACCTACTCATTTCATCATCACCCTTCATATCAATTGCCTCAATTTTTATTTTTATTTTTTTGTATTTTTAAAACCTTATTCCAATTGTAGGATTATACATAACCAAACATTTATATCGGTAATTATTTCAATTCCATCCTATTACCACGTATTCTAGTTCCATCCTACTACCAAGTATGTTATTCTCATTCTAATTCCGATTCTCGTGTTACAACCAAACAAACCCTTATAGGGCGTTTAGTTAGGAAGAGATTCAATGAATAAAGTATGAATTAAAATTACAGTGTTTGATATGCAGGATAGGTAAGAAGTGACATAATATCTAAAATGCTCTTATGTAGTGTAGTAGTAGTAATAATAATAATAATAATAATAATAATAATAATAATAATTCTTTAAAAATACTAATAAATATAATAATAATAATTATTATTATTATTATTTCAAAAAATAATAATTCTTTCAATAATAATAATAATAAAATTATTTTTTAAAAACAAAAAAAAAATGGTATGAGAGAAGGGATAAAATTGTCGTTAAACTAACAAAATTGCCCCTTGTTTTTCTTGAATTACAATTTCCTCCAACTAAACGCGATGTAATTCGACAATTCATTAAATTGCAATTTCATTATACTCAAATTCATCCCAACCAAACGCCACTTAACGTATCTATTAAAAACAAACAAAAGAAAAAAAAAAAAAAGTTAATTTGAGAACATCCATTACCTGCAACTGTGATTGTGGATGGGTGGTCCCAATTCCATTGAAATTTCTACCCTCGGTGTTTCCTACAAGTTACAATAAATGGGTAAATTGACACTTAAAAGAGAAGATAAGTAACGGTAAATTGATAGAAAGAGAGAAAATTGAACCTTGGAGCTCAAGATCGGCGGCGGGTTTATCAGATACATTAGCTTGCTTGCTATAAACATATGAAATCACACAATCGGCAAACATGGTGAGAAGATACCCAGCACTGGCGAGCATGAACGCAAATGGGTATTCTTTATCACTCAGCTCCTCAAAAGTCTCATTAGCATCGCTCAAGAAATGCATCAGAGCCGTCCCCAGAAACACGCCGCCGGCGAACTGCGTCCCCAGTACCAAGAACCCCTCGTTCCACTTCAAAAAATAAGGGGAAATTCCCCCCGCAAAAGTCCCCACGAACACGATAATCAGGCACCATATCTTCACCAAAATCAACGGCCGAGATCTCAGGTCAGGCTTCTCGGATTCGCCGCCGGAGTCGGCATCGTCGTCGTCGTGGCCGCCGTGGGCGGCGGCGGAGACGACGAGGAAAAGGAGGAAAGCGACGAAGAGAAGAAAGCGAGGCATTATTGGGGAATTTTCAGCATTTTATGAAAAGATTCTGAATTTATTTTATTTTTATGAAAAAAGAAGTTTGTTTGGTAATGAAATAAATCATTGTGTAGTACACACAAGAGAGACGAATGAAGGAAGAAGGTGGCGATGCGGTGAAAGTACGTACTACACTTGTGGAAAAGTCTAACGTGTATTGACCGTTAGTCCGTCAACGATATTTGATTATTATCTTTTCTTTTTGTCTTTTAAATAAAATTCATGTTAATATTCCAAACCATTATTATTTTATTACAAAAATGTGATGTCACAATGATGCAATAAAAGAATAGTTAACAACAATAATCACGTAATATAATTAGGGATATCAATAAGGCCAATACGTTCAATTTCAAATTAGTTTTATTGAGTTGTCAAACTTATCATTTTTTTTTTTGTCTCCTTTTCCGTTAGAATGATTGAATAAAGATTTGAGCAGTGGTCAAGGTTTTTTATTTTTATTTATTTATTTTTGTCGGGCTAATCGGGCCAAATTGACAACTCAATTAGCTCAATTTCTTAGCAGTTTTTTTTTTTTTTTTTTAACTCTTAACCCTACAAGTTTTTTATTTTATTAGACCAACACATTAGTTTCGAGCTACGATTGACCCTAAATATAGTATATGTTGAGTCAGTTGAGGTAATGATAAAGTGATATAATTTTCGACGTGTCAATAATAATACAAAAATGCACATGACAAGGAGGTGATGAAAAAAATACTTATTTTAAAAATATTTTCAAATTCACAAATTAATTCTTATAGTTCAAGTGAAGAAAGTTTAATTTCATTCGAATAAAGCTAGTTTTGAAATTAAATTTTATGAATAAAATAATAATTGTTACAAAAATATCAAACTCGAATTTTATAAATAGAATTCTTAATTTATACAACTCGAATAGGAAAATAAATAAATACAAGAAAGAGAAAGAGGACAAGGGTTGATTCCGACAATTCTTGCACTCCTTAACAACGTGGGACTGTGAAAGGGGACACTGGACAGCGACATACTTCAACATCTTCCAATACAGAAAATGATAAATATACTTTCTAGCTACTATAAACAATTAAATTAAAAAAAAATTTACAATTGTTTTTTTAATGTATATTCTATTTTATAAATTTGTACTATCTCCATATATTCTATTGTGTAATATTCACAAGGCTACGACATATTGTGTTAAACAATTTTTTTTTGGTCGAAAAATGTGTTCATTAAATTAAGATTTTAATTTTTATCCCATTTTCTTTTTCATTTTTATATGATATGGAGCATAACCGAACTTGATGCAACTCCAACCGAGTTAGTAACGACAACATTTCAAGTTTGATTCGCATGAAAAATGCCTATTAGTTTGAACCTAAATTAAATGAACATTTTGTGTAGTTACCGGTAGATTAAACATGTACTTATTTGCCAAGTACCTTGTGGTCTAGTAGCACCCGATTTACATTCCTATTTAATTTATCACATCTTCATACAACTAAAATCACTCCCTAAATAATTGTTAGAAATTGAATAATAAATCACTCCAATCATATTTGTTTAACCGTTTTAACTATAATTCGCATAAGGACAAAGATTACTAGTTCTTCGTAGATTACTCTTTTTGTTCTTAAATTTAATTTAATTTAAATAAGTAAAAATAAATTTGTTAATATATATAAAAACTACGGAGTATCATTTATGTTAACAAATAAATGAAAAATGTAAATGTATTAAAATTAGTGTATTATATACATATATTGTTAAATTGTGTCTCATTCTACGTACCGTGACCAAAATTAAAGTTGGTCCAATGCTTTAACTTCACATCACAGTCTAGCCGTTCTCACTCATCCCCCACACAAACAAAACCCCAACCCTCCGGACGATAGTTGGGTCCACTGGACCCCACTCCATTATTTTAACACGCTTATTCTATGACTAAGTCAAATATGACAAAATTTTCCATAGCCATGTATAAGGTATATTTTAATATACTAAAAATATATTACTGAAGGTATAACTCTTTTTGGTGTGTCAGAGGGGTCTAAGGGTTTCAAATACTAAAAGTACATTATTGATACTTGATAGTATAAAAATAATATATTTTTAGTATTTAAATAATGTATTTTTCATAAATATATAAATGTTTAAAATACTAAAAATACATTATTTGATACTTGATAGTATAAAAAATAATATATTTTTAGTATTTAAATAATGTACTTTTCATAAATACAAGGTACATTATTTGTCTATTAGATGTACAAATTTGATAGTATATAAATTAATATATTTTTAATATTTAAGTAATGTACTTTCAAATAATGTAAATACATATAATGTACAAACTGTCATTACAACTAATTATATATATCATATTAAAACCATACATTTATTGAATTTACATAAGCAAAGTTTATCGGGTATACACCTTCAAATAGTAATTGAGATTTTCTCATCACAAAAGAAAAATTAAAATAAAGTTTATTATTTAGTACATATTAAAAATAAAATTTAAAAATTTTAAAAATATTAATTTTTAATATTTTTTAATATTAATTTTTAAATTTTTTAATATTAATATTTTTTTAATATTATTTTTAAATATTTTTAATTAATTTTTAATTTTTCATTTTAAAGTTTATTATTATAAAAATATTTTAAAATGTCAACTCACCATCCATGTAAGCAGGCAACCTGATGAAAGGGAAGGTAATCTGCTATCAGGTGAAATTGCATGCATTTTGAAGTGTTCAGTGGCCTAATTGCATATGTTTTTCGTTCAGTGACCTAATTGCACTTTCAAGTTACGTTCAATGGTTAATTTGAACCTTATTCCAACAACTAATTAAACTCTGATCTAAAGAAACCATAAACTCTCAAAGGTGAACCATTTTACGTATTGCACTTATTATGCATATCACATGATGATCACTATGGTATTGCTAATTGGCTAATTGCACCCCATAATGTTGGTACTTGCATTTACATTTTGAGTTATTTAATTAGGAAATACCTTTTTTGTCATTTCTCCTTACTTTAAAAGTTATTATATTTTCAAATCGACTATTCTGATTGGTTATTGATAGGGAATATACTCCGATTATTAATAGGGAATATACTCTGATTATATGTATGTCGGTATACGGGTGCGGGTATGAGCCTATAAAAAGGTCCTAACCCTTCAAGTGAGGGGACTTTTGGCTTTTTTTGTCCCCCTCTCTACTTCTCTCTAGGGGGCTCCCTACATTCAATAAGGCTCTGGATTCTCTCTACATTATTGCAGGGCTATGAATAAAAGAGCTTTATGAGTTAAATTCTTGCAAACTATTTCTATATTGTTACATCTATTGTGATACATACAAAGCATATAGAACAATTTAGTTCTATCAATAATAATTATAATTAAATTTGTTATCATTTTCCCATATTTATTTTAGTAATAATATAATTACATAAGTCACATTACATATTGGTCTTTTTAAAGTAATTGTAGATAAACAAGTTATATAGTATTCAATTAATTGAATAATACATTTGCACTAATCTTATAATTAAATAAATGTACACGTTCAATATTAGAATTTTTATAATTTTATCTTTATTTTTATTATATAAATATTAAAAAAAAAAACAAAATTTATCCGTGCCTCGCAACCAATTTCATCAATTCCGCTATATAATATTCGATGTTATAATTTATATAATTGTATATCAATTCAAATATTCTTGAAATATTATAACAAATCAATTTCGTGCAACGCATGTGCGAAAATACTAGTAAGTATATATACCAGATGTTATTTTATGTTTTATCAATGATTTTAGGATGTTTCTTTCCATATAAAATATTATAAACCATTATATATGAATACTATTAAATATTTTACAAAGTCAAATCCTTTATATTGTATTAAACAAATCTTGTATGTTTGCTAATAAGGTGGATAGTGTATATATAGGGGTAAATAATAAAAATAGGAGCCACAAAATGGTCCTTATGAGTTGTTGAAAAAGAACTTCGACCCATAAAATGATCTTACAAATTACACAAATCATATTACATATCAATTATTTTTAAATAAATACAATCATTTGAGTCATAAAATATTGATACTTTTGCATTAATCTTATAATCAAATGAATATACACTTTCAAATATTATAATTATTTATAAATTCACCGGTAATTTTATTATTTATATATATATTATAAAAAAAATAATACGTTCATCGCACGAGTAATTTAATAGTTAACATAAATCAATTTAAAAAAATGGAGTATTGTCTTACACTCTTGTGTATATATATAGATTAGAGTAATGAAATGATATAGTACAAACATTTACAAAAAATAGTACATTGGGTCAGCTTCTGTGCCTCTAATAGTAAATGCGAGTAGATCCAGACCACCTTTAAACGGACTGAAAAAGACCCACCAAAAATAAACGGACTGAAAAAGATCCACCAAAAATAGTACAAACATTTACATTAATAACTCGATATTCTTTCCATATTGATGAGATCATCATATACTTTTCTCTGGATTATGCACCTATATATACACAGTTTCTGGATTACCAGCATTAGGGTTAAAATTAAATAGTTGCAGCTTTCAAGCTTAATCAATGGAGCCGGTAGCACATGCGGTATGTATACAATATTGGATCTAACGAGAGCTTAAGATTATGAATATCTTAGTAAATGTGATCTATTTAATGCTTATTATAATCTATATATATAATATATGATGCGGTTTAATTTGTAGGGTTGTATTTTGAAAGTGGACGTGCAATGCGATTCATGCAAGTTAAATGTCCTGGAAGTTCTGAGTTCCATAAATGGTAAAATTGCTTTAATTTTGGATGAATTAATGTTGAAGAGCTTCTTTAAATCGAATTATTTGAAGAAATCGAATATTTAATTGTATGATTATGGGGTGAAGGTGTATATTCAGTTAGCATCGACGCTGAGGAAGGAGTTGCTAGGGTTTCAGGGGAAGTGGATCCGAACAGACTCTTGACTGCTCTGGCAAGGTCCGGCAGACACGCAGAGGTGAAGACTGTGAATCTCAGGCATCCATTGTTGAATCGTGGCTATGGAGCTTCGTCATACGGAAATGGCTACGGCTATGGTGCCATCGACGATCCGTATATGTACGCCGGCAGAAGAGGGTTGCCGGAGTATTCCATGTGCGGCGGCGGCGGCGGCGGCTATGAGGCGCAGCACCACGGCAATGTTAATTATCCGATAAGGGGATACGGTGGGCATGCGGCGGCGGCGGCCGCTAATCCGTTTTACGACGTTTCTAGTTATCAGCGTTATGCGGCCCAAGCTATGGCGTCACCCTTTCGATATGGGTATGTCATATCTATCCCTTTTATTTATTATACTCAATAATTATCCTCCAAAAAAATTAAGGGTAATTTTTAATTTAAATTATTACATTTTCTGAAATCACATTATTGTTAGGACGAACTAAATAAAAGCCTATAACATTCTTTTTAAATCACGTGATGTATACCAAATATCTCCTTAACCCCCTATTATATACTGTATTACTGTCTAGATATGTACCATTTTGTTTAATTAAAATACTATAAAGAAGGGTATAATTATTGTTAGAAAGAAACGTGTGCAACTCTAGACATGATACGGCATAGTAGGGTTATTATTATTATTATTATTATTATTATTATTATTATTATTATTATTATTGTGTGCATATAATTGTATCATTTGATGAATTCTCAAGGTAATATTAGTGAATTTTTATGATTTGTAGGCATTACAACTATTACTAAGAGGCTTCAGTGGTGATCGCTTATCACGTCATAGCTATCCGCGGAATTTTGTTTTATTTAGACAATCGTCATTTTCCTTTTAAAATTACCTTCCTTGTATTATATTAAAGTTTTAAACTGAAAACTATTTGAATTGATTTTAATGTGAAAATATGACATGATGACTCTTTTATTTAAGTACAGTGTTTTTATTATTTAATGTGAAAATTTTATTTACTAAGTAAAATCACCTAATTAAAATTGATTTGTATGTACTTTATTATTATTAAGTTAAATTAAGTTGGTTTTGTTGTACATACATCTATATATGAAATTTGAATCAAATAGGAAGTTGTTGCCTTGAAGAGCATTAATAACTGATAGAGTTATATACGGAAGGTATAAATAAGATACTATTTATTAATATTCAAACGGATACAGGTCGATATACCCTACTAAAACCGGTCTACGGTTCCTGGTGACTATTATGTAAGTAAAACAGCCAAAAATTTCTCCACTGGCATTAAATGCGCCTTTTATACCTGTCCTTGGGGACAGGTTCTGGGCCGACGGCATGCGCTACGCGTGTCAGTCATGCACCGGCCCCTTATGCGGCCCATCGGGTGAAGGCCAAGTGTGAACCCCGAACAGGTTGAGACTTAGGCGAATGAGATTCCGTCCAAGGTCGGGACGACTGACTACTAAGGGCACCCAGAAGGTCGGGAATACAGAAAGTGTTCGTTACAGAGATGTAGATTGAGTTGGATGTTTTTGAGACAAGAGATTAATATCAGGATATTACGTTTTATTTCGAAGTAATCTAATTTTTTGAAAAAGTAAGAAACAAGATGTGGTTGCAAGATCAAGCGCAGAGGCAGAATACTGAGCGATGACACTAGGAAACTTGTGAGCTAATTTGGATATGCTGCACATATTATTGTCCTAATAATAACAAATAGTATTATCTTTCAACAAACAATGACAATAATAATAAATCTAATCCTCAATAGTGAGATGACCTCAGTATTAACTCTTAAAAAATTGATGGGAGTACGCGTGTTCTATCCTGGTACACACTATCCAGGATCACCCAAATGGAGAGAAACACGTCCCATCCTCATTCGTCAACGCGGATTTGAATACAACATCGAATCTATGCAGGCCGGTTTGTTACTTTAATCCAAAATGCCCAACAAAATTGAACATCATAATGGGTCAATCAGCTGATTGTGATGCACTAAAAGCTGTGTCATTTGATCATGTGTCTCCATCCACAGCATTCCAGAAAAGAGCAATCAACATCTTCTGCAACTTTCTCAGGCACTGAACTCTCAACACTAAGCTAAATCAGCTCCTATTCTCTCTCTGGTATCTCTCTTAGATTCTTGATCTGATTTATTTATGGCTTGAATTTGAATTTTCTCTACTTTGAAGTTTGCCGCAATTCTTCTTTGCCCTACAACTATCTCTAAATCGAGTTATTGTATGAAATTAATGAGCTTCAATATCATTCCAATTTTGATCTGGCCTGCATAGTTGATGCTGAGAGCAAGACACTAGCTGCTAGAAAACACATTTATGAATGTTCTGCTTTAAGAAACTTTTCATAAACCGCTTTAGAGTTCATGGATTTGGTGTATTTGAGCCCTTCTAGGTTTATAAACTCAAATCTGTTACTAGGCTTAATGATGAGCAGCTATGGAAAACAATTGATGAGTGATCTAGTTCATATTGAATAAGGATCTCATAGTTGTACATTATTTGTCTAGGGAATTGTCAGATGGCTAACAGCACAGTAGAGCCCTTGTTAGATACACTACCTGTAAGTATCTCTGTTGATCCCAGGAGAAAAAGATTCCGGCGGTGTAAAAGTGCCCCTGTGGAAGAATTAGTTCCTGAGGAAAGGAATGGCACAACAACTGCCAAGTCGATCCAACGATCTGGTTCGTTTTTGGATCAAATCCATCCCAGTTTTAAGAATGTAATGCTTTACTTGCTTATCTACTTGGGTATAGCTACTTTGTGTTTTTACATTGTCAAGGACCAGATCAAGGGAGTGAAAACGGATGGAGTTCTTGACTCGGTTTACTTTGTTGTTGTGACCATGACGACGGTTGGGTATGGGGACCTTGTTCCCAATAGTGCTCCTACAAAGCTGCTGGCTTGCGTTTTTGTGTTCTCGGGGATGGCTATGGGTTGCCTGGTTCTAAGCAAAGCGGCTGACTACTTGGTGGAGAAGCAAGAGAGGCTATTGATCAAAGCGTTGCATATGCGCCAGAGAGTTGGTGCAACTGAGATCATGAAAGAATTTGAGACGAACAGGGTGAGATACAAGTGCATTCTCACGACTGCCTTTCTCGTGGTGCTTGTAGTGGTTGGAACCGTGTTCCTAGCCCGTGTTGAGAAGTTAGGTATGGTTGATGCGTTTTACTGTGTTTGCTCCACAATCACGACCCTAGGGTATGGAGACCGGAGCTTTACAACCAAGGGAGGGCGCGTTTTCGCTATATTCTGGATATTGCTTGGTACTATCTGTGTGGCTCAGTTCTTCCTTTATATTGCTGAATATAACACTGAGAACAGGCAGAAGGACTTGGTGAAGTGGGTTCTTTCTCGACGAATGACCAATTTGGATTTAGAGGAAGCTGATCTCGACGATGATGGCTCTGTTGGGTCAGTTCTGTCTATCTTAATTTAGCACAAACACACAAAAAAAAAATGTTCCTACACATGTTTCTAAATTCTAACTTGCTTAATTTGGTGATTCTAGGATGGCTGAATTTGTGATATATAAACTGAAGGAGATGGGGAAGATCACCCAAGCCGACATTTCGCTTGTTTTGGAAGAGTTCGAAGCTCTTGACGTTGATCAGTCTGGAACATTAACATCGTCCGACTTGACGCTTGCCCAGTCATGATTGTTGCTCAGTTTCTAAGTTGCTTAATTTGGTGATTCAAGGTTGGCTGAATTTGTGATATAAACCCAGTCTTCCACTTTCCTTAGTAAATTCTTGTTCATATTCAATTACTATATAAACCTCACTGCATGATTTTGTATCTCTGGTGTTGTGATGTGTATATTGAGTGTACTGAAATCTGATGAACACTAACATCTGTTACCTGTTGCTGCTGCCGTTGTTTTTAACGTCAATTCAACTGGCCGAAAGTGTACTATGGGCTCCACATGACGCTTCAAATACTATCCGTCCGTTTAAGGATTTTGGAGTTTTAAGAATTGGGTAACAAAAGTAGGCAAATTATATTATGAATCTAGGTTTACCATGCATTATCGATTCGATCTAAAAATAATTATTAAATTTTGTATTTGTAGTTGACATATTTTGTACATGCAATTGACAGTTTATGTATATGTAACTATTATATTATGTGTCAGCAATTATAAGTTATTTGTTTACATGTACAGAAAGTTAATTATAGATATAGAATGCGTTAATTAAATGTACAAAATTTTTGTATAATGTTCACAATAATATAATATGAACCATTGTGTAACAATTTACACAAGTAACCATAAGTTTTCAAATTCAGCTCACGCGAAATTTGTGAGTGCCAATAATTCTAGATGTTTTATTACCCAGGCTTTTGGTCAAATTACAGTAAACTCTTCTTTTTTGTTCCTTTTTGTTTTTGATCTCGTTTTTCTTAACATAGAAGATAAAGACAAAGATCGGTAAAAAGATACTTGTTTATTGTTTTTGTTCAAATTCATTTAAATTAAACGAGTTGGAAGCAAACAAACACGAACATGAACACAATGAAATTATAGTAAAGACCGGTAAAAACATTCTTGTTTATTGTTTTTGTTCAAATTCATTTAAAATTAAACGAGTTGGAAGCAAACAAACATGAACATGATGAAATTACAGTAAATACTTCTTTTTTGTTTTCGTTTTTTATTCTTGATCTAGTTTTTCTCAACATAGAAGATAGAAACAAAGACGAGTAAAAACATACTTGTTTATTGTTTTTGTTCAAATTCATTTTAATTAAACGAATTGGAAGCAAACAAACACGATGAACAGTAAGGGGCGTTTGGTTCAAACATGAAATAAGAATCAAAATTAAAATCCGATTTTGAACGATTAAGGGTTTGTTCAATTCAATTTCATCCGGCGATGAATTGACTAAGCAACCAGCCACTGAGAAATAGCATTAGTTTCAGATGCTCAAAATGGGGTTTGTGTGGGATCGTATTGCGATTGGTGCTCAAATTGCTCCAATCGAACCATTTTTTATAAACAGAGATTAGAAACGCAGTCGTAATCTCGGTTGGTAGCTATGGAAAATGGCGGATAGAAGCATCTCCAAACTGACAAAATATAACATCAATATATCATTATCATTCTATCTCTATAGAATTCGAAACCTCTCCATAACAGCATTAGAATCCAAAACTGAAAATCGGAATATGAGAGAAACAGAGCAGAAAATAGAAATTACAAAATGTAGCTATGGAGAGAGAGAGATTACACACAGATCACTCCTTGTTTCCCTCTTCCTCTTCTTCGACACTCTCTGCTCGGAGCACAGGGCGAAGCAGGTCTTCATGCTCGTGCTGGCCAGCCACGTAATCCAGGATTCCTTCGCCGGATTCCTCGGGAACGGGCGGTGTAATCCGGCTGAAAGCGGCGACGGTGGCCAGGAAGAGAGCGGTGGAGAGCAGAAGAGGCCAGAAATACTTGAGGATGTCGAGAAATTTGGGGGCGACATAGACGACGGAGAAGATGATCAGAGAAAAGGCGGCTAGGAATAAGATGGGGATTTTGAACTTCACGATCTTTTCAGAGATTTCCATGGCGGACGGGAGTTCAGCGGCGACGCACTCTGTAACGGATTTTTTTTTTTCTTTTTAGAGTGAGAGTGAGAGAGAGAGAGAGCGAGCGGAGGGGTTCTGACGCTTTTTGCAGAGATTCTCTGTAGTGAAAAGGTTTATTTTTTTTAACTGTTTAGCATCTAACTTCGTAACTCGTTTTACTGGCGGTAAAAACAAATTTATTTCCACAACTGCCCATTTACATTCTTTCTTATTCCTTGCAAATTTTGCATTAACGAAGATTCTTTGTGCGTTTTGTGCGTGCGTTTAAACCATTTTTACCAGCATGACAAGACAATGGTTCCCTATATTCGCTCCCTAACTAGTATTTTCGCCCATACGTTGCACAGAATAGATTTGTTATAATATTTTAAAAATATTTAAATTCATATACAATTATATAAATTATAACATTAAATATTATATAACGCAATTGATGAAATTGGTTGGAAAAATTGAAGGCGATGATTTTACTTTTATTAATAGTATTGATTGATATGTGAATATTGAAACAATATTGTCAATTAATAGATATTAGTTAATTCATGGGTTTAATTTGGATGTGAGTTTATATATGCTATTTGCATTAAAAATTTTAATTTATAGGGAAGTTTGCAATCATTATTCAAAGATGCACTTTGGGTAAAGTCACTTTACGATCCTGACAAAAGAGGCCGCTCCCACATGGAGGTCTCACCCATCAAATTCGATAAAGATTTAAAATTGATCAACCCATTGTGTGTATATATTTATTTACTCTCTCTCTCTCTCTCTCCGATAAAGATTTAAAATTGACTTATATTTATTTATAACTTTTAAGTCAGTTATAGCAATCATAATGCAATAAATATTTAAAATTTAAAAAAAATGACAAAACTCAACATTAAAAATAAAATGCAAGACATATACATTTTATTTAGTATTTGATTGATAAAATTTATTTAGAACTTGGATGTGTATTTATTTTTCTTTAAAAAAATTAAAAACTTAGTTATATATGTATTATATTGAGTTTTATTATGAATTTTGAGTTTTGAATTTTAATTTATATTTTATTAATTTTAAAAATTTATTTATTAAAATTGAAAATATATAGTAAGTAATAGCATTTCTAAGTAAGTTAACGGGAAATGTTGAATATTACTTTCTCTTCTTTTGATTCTTGTCCGTCTATTTCGTATTTCATTTGAATTAAAATGAAACCATATTATTGTGGTTGGAATGTTTCAGTGGAGAAAACTCTCCCAAACTAGTCTTACTATACAAACCACCAAGGAATAAATACAAATAGTTGATCCACAAAACCTTACTTCTCAACCAAAGTTGGGTATGTAGAAAACATATTAATAATGCAAGTTGACCAACCCAATGGGTAGTTCAAATGGGAAGTGAGCTCTCGTGGGGAAGAATTTCGAGAGAACTCAAGTCTCGGAGCGAACACGGGTGGACCTGGGCCGTTACACGGACGGAGCAAGACCCGATGAATTTACCAATAATAATAATAATAATAATAATAATAATAATAATAATAATAATAATAATAATAATAATACAAGTTATGTCCATTAGACAAGCTATTCCTTTAAAGAAAAATAAAAATAAAATCTCTTCTAAATAATACTACCTAATAAATTATGAAAACAACAATAATGAACATGAAAAGAGCAATTATGCTCACATACACAACTCAGTTGGTCACATAAGTAAAGTTTGAGAACAATTCTAAGAGCAATCCTTAATCAAAGAGTTGCAAATTTCTTTGGTTTGCGATGCATTGCTACAAAGGACAAAAATCCTTGCGGAATGCAGCGAAAAAGGATAGGCAAGGGCAGAAAGGTAAGTTCATATAAGTGTAATTTCTTCCAGGCATAATGACCACATTATCCTCTTGTCGCATCACAGAATTGTCGGCTACTTTTTTACGTTTAAGCTAACGTCTTGTACTCTTGTACCACTTTTTAGTTTTTACACCGATGAAATGTTGTTTGTTTGTGCACCCAAACTCACTCCGTTACATCTAACTCCACCGCATTCTTGCTTAACTTAGTCAGTCCCACTCTGATGATTAAGGTTAATTTCAATTTTTTTAAGGTTTTCAATTTGAATTCTGGTAGGGCATATGGTTGTACCAACATTCACTGTTCTCTGTTGACTGCACTTTTGACTCACTACAACAAACATTCCGCTTTGCCCATTCAATACAATACCTTTATTTCATTGTTTCTGAATTAGTATTTAGCTAGCTATTCCCTTTGCAATTACTCCTCAAAATACTATTCAATATGTTAGTTTGAGTCCTTAAGTGGTAAGAAAATAGTATACTCTGTTCTTAAATTATTGCTGTAATCAATCTTATTAGTCATCTCAATCATTAAGCAAGATTTCCTATCATTGCAATCATATTTGAAACCCAAAAAAAAAAATCCTATCATTGCCTACTTTAATAGAGAAACATGATCCCAACCCAAGGACCAAAATGCAACTTTGGAAAAAATATAACTACACCAATAACTTAGGATTTGAGTCACCTATTTCCCTATGACTTAAATACTTAATCACTAAAACTATCATTTTCCCTTTCAGGCCTAAGCTAGAAGGGAAATGCATGCACGAGAATAAGAAAGATTTAAACAAAACATATCCACTGTATAATTAACCCCCCAAGCAAGTTCAACGGGGGAATCATTTAACAAATACACAAACATGCTGCTGGGTGACATGCCCCCAGCGCCCTGTATGCAAAACAAAGTCGGATATAGAGGGGCCTAATAAGCTT
The DNA here is from genome assembly GCA_003576665.1 of Ipomoea trifida. Taxonomy (NCBI): domain Eukaryota; kingdom Viridiplantae; phylum Streptophyta; class Magnoliopsida; order Solanales; family Convolvulaceae; genus Ipomoea; species Ipomoea trifida. The sequence continues at coordinate 13,381,818 of CP025645.1, forward strand.
ATTGGATCACTGTTAACCAATTCAATATCTCAAGGACAATAGATATCTCACCAATTACTGATGATCTCTCCTTTCAAACTCAGACTCATGGCAATGAGGATCTAGCCAATCCTTGCAGGAGCTTTTTGATGCACCGGGCATTTTTCCACCACCCACAAGCTCTCTTAGATTTTCCACCTTATTCTCCCGCCCAACTCCACTGTGTTTCCTATCAGCTTCCTTCAGTTTCTGCTTAAAACTCTGCTTGCGTTTGGTTGAGTTTTGCTCCTGTTGTTTTGATCGTGAAGGAGGAGCACCGTGAGGTCCAAGGTATATATTCTCTTCTTTTGATTGCTGCCAAAATGCATTAGGCAGGCATAAGATACATGCAATCCACTAGCACCAGTACAAGAAGCAATTAGAAAAGAGGAAAGATCAATAGAATTTCATCCTTGCGATGGGAAGTTTATAAACTCACAGTAACTGATGACTGTTTAGAATCTGTAACAGGATCACTTCGACTTTCTCCAGAATCTCCGATCTCCAAGCTTGGAATTACAAATCCCTCAGTGTCTTAATGGTAAACACCAAAGGTTAGTATGGCAAATTATATAATAAACACCACAGCCCAACACACCTTGATTTATAAGCACCAAATACTAACTATTCATCACAGTTGTCAGTGATTAACATTGTTGATCACTTCAATCTTTATATACTTTGAAATAAATGCTCACAAGATAATATTGATAGCATTTGAAACAAATGTTCATCAAAAGTGTAAAAAAATATTCATCATTGAAATGGGCGGGCACTGCATCCCAACTGGATTAGTACATATAAATAGATTGTCAATAATAACTTAATATGAATAATAAAAACTCGATCACACCCAGTAAAGAGTATCAAGCACATTTATCTGTTTTTGATCAAAAACTTCAGCAGATTGACAATAGATATTTTCCCAATCAAGTGAGCCAAAATTGTATCCAAAAATACAAATAAAGAGACAAATTTCATAATCCATTGGCCATTTCCATCACATAAAGGTTGATATTGACAATTTAATTATGCTGCACATATGATTGAGAAATATCAAAAATCAAAAGGCAATTTGACCGACATGATATGCCTTAAGTCTAGGGCCTTCAAAACCCAACTATTTTATTTATTTGGCTCAAACATCACAAGCCTCTACAAAGTACAACTTAAGTGCTCTGTACTTAACCTGATAATGTTAAAACATGATCAACAAGAAGGATATGCATCTATACTAGAATCACCATGCACTAAAGATTAAATGAAGTTGATTTTTTACAATGTAAAAAACTTAACCATCAAATATAACAGATCATCAAATCAAATGAAAACATATAAATGGGATTGGGAACTACAGAAGAAACTCTAAATCTCCCAAATATACAATCATACATGTTTGTTTGCGACTATCCAACCCCACAAACGAACTGATATAGGCGCGAAAATCATACAACTATTTAACTGAATCCAAAACCAGTAGCAACCGTATAAATTCATAGTATGTAAAAATATATAGATTAAATATCTGTCACTGTATTTCCATTCATAAGTAATGAAATCGAGTAGAATGTATGTAATGAAAATACCCCACTCATCTTCTTCGATGGAAGGAGTGGATTGCACCAAAGGCGGGTCCATGGAATGCAGACGATCATCGACTTTGTGTTGCTCGCTTAGAAACAACGATTAAGCCGATTCTTGGGGCAATTTGAGTGGGTAAAAATGTCCAGTAACTTTGATACCAATTTCATCCAAATCGAATCTTGAGAACTGACACAAAAGGAAACCAGAGTAGTAGACAAATCTGCGGAACCCTAAAAAGCTTTCTCCGTCTGGATTTTTACACCGCCCAGCCACAATCGCCGTGACGCGAAGTCACATGGTCCAAATGACGTAATTACCCTTCCGTACTTTTTACGCCATATTTCATGTGATCCTTGATACACCTCTATGTATTTATATATAGGAGTTAATTCCAGAAATAGTCCTTGACTTTTATCAATTTTTATCATTGACTTTTAATTTTACTAAAGTTTGTCACTTAACTATTGATTTTGTACTAATTTTGATCCTTCTGTTAAATCTATATTAAATATGTGTTAAAATTATGGACAAAAATGTAAAATCAAATATTTTAACCTTTCTTCTCCACTTTGTTTCTAATCTCATTCATTTTCATTGTTAGTATGCAATAAATTTGACAATTTGAAGCATTTCAATAACCTTTGATTGAATTATTTATTTTTGTCAACACCTTTAGCTTTAATAACAAGTTGGAATTTTCATATTTTGTGATGGAGTGATGAATTTTGGCATTTTCAACTTTGGTTTTCATTAATTATTCTTCTTGTTTTTTTTTTTTAAGATCAAATTTTAAGATGTTTTAGTTTTTGACATTTTCATAAATGATGAATATTCTTGCTTTAAATGTTTGAATATCTTTCTCATATATGTTTCTTGTGTCTAATGTGTGTGAGAGAGATTTTGTGAATCTAACTCTATATATGATGTGTATCGATTTGACTGTAATGTATATATAATGTGAATCAATATCAATCTATTTTTTGGGAAAGTTACCAATATGGCAAGATATTTCCAAGCTAATTATATTGTAATGCTTAGATTTGATATGGGAAAGTTACCAATATGGCAAGATATTTCCAAGCTAATTATATTGTAATGCTTAGATTTGATATGTGAAAGTTAACAAGATGACAAGATATTTCCAAGTATTTTTTTTTTTTAGTGTTACTGACTCTATTACAATGTAGTATCTGTTCATAAACTACTTATCAACCTACTGAAGCACAAAGAGACAACAACACATCCACTGAAACTCGTACTCACCCCTTCCACATGGAGTGTAACCGGATGCCACAAGATATTTCCAATTATATTGTAATGCTTATATTTGATATTTTCCCCTTCCTCAATTAAAGATCTGAGTATTACGTTTATAAAGGAAATTATATTGATCTCACTTTTCTTTTCTCTTTATTATTAATTTATTGTAGCAAACATGGAATTTGAGGATGGAAGGACAACAACAACTTTATGCCTTTTTTTTATTATTATATATATATATATATATATATATATATATATATATATATAATTAGTGATGTTTCATGTTAAATTGTTGCAATTTTATCAAACGTTTTAGGTTGTAATAATTATTTTATTTCGCAATTCTGATTTTGCATCACTATTCTCTATTTATTTGCTCAAACCCGAACAAAAAGTAAATTGTTATTATTTCGGTTCGGGCGTTGAGTATCAAAATTCATAATAGGAAATTTCGAGGGGCCAAAGATTGAAATGGGAAACAAATTTAATTTGTTGACAAAAATGTGAAGCTTTTGAAAGTTCAACTATAATGGAAAAAGAAGGTTGGGACATGCGTTCCATGTAAGAAATGCATGTCTCACATGCGTTTGTATTTTTTTTTTTCTCAAATGTTGACCACAAACGCAAGTAGGACTTGCGCATGATGTATTATACATAAGACTCAAGTCGCACTTGCGTCTCATATATATATATATATATATATATATATATATATATATATATATATATATATATAAAGTTGGTCGCCGGAGAAGGAAGCTGGTTGCCTTCTCCTTCGTTGGATAAGGCGTCCAGCGGACCACCGCCTTCTCCTTCGCTAAAGAAGGCAAATAGTCTCATTTGCCGAAGAAGACGACCAAATTGGTCGCCTTCTCCGGCGACCAACTTATTATTATTATTTTTTTTTTAAATATACATGAGACGCAGTGTGGGACTTGCGTCTCATGTATAATACATCACACGCACTGTGGTCAACATTCAAGAAAAAAAATTACAATGTATGTCTGAAACGCTCTTTTCTCATTTTAGTTTAACTTTCAAAAACTTCATATTTTTATCAACAAACTAAGGGTGTGTTTGGTAACATCCGGAAAATGTGGTCAACGGAAAACATTTTCCGTTGACCACGGAAAATGACTTCCCCGTCATTTTCTGGAAACGGATAATGGCTTCGTGCAACTTTTTTTTGTTAAAAAAAAATTATTTCTAATTTCTAATAAATATTATTAGTTTATATATTTTAAATAAAATAATAAAAATATATAATTATGCATTTTTACTCATTTCCACTTATTTTCCCGAAAATGAACCAAACACACACAAACAGTTTTCAGAGTACATCCAAACACCGAAAATAAACTCATTTTCTGAAAAATGACTCATTTTCCAGAAAACATTTTTCAGAAGTCATTTTCCTGCTTTTCAAACACACCCTAAATTTGTTTCCCATTTCAGTGTTTGAACCAAACTTCTCGTGCTCAAAGTTAATGTCGGGTTGAACCCAACCCAACCAATGCCCACCCCTATAAGCAGTCAACGCTAACAAGACCAGAGGATGGGAGCGTTGTGGATTTTCTCCAGTTGCCGGTTACTCATCCCAGCTGAAAGCGAATATGCAATCTCCACCCTTCCTTTTTTAGATGCCCACCGCAAAATTCTCGCACCCGTTTGATGAGTTCCTCTTTTAGAGTTCCGCCGTGTGTCTCCCCTAGTCCCGTCCGACATGGCATTCAACTCTTTCTGAAATCCGGATTTCAAGTCCGCACTATAAATTACACTCCCTCAAGAACCCACCGACGGCACCCCCGACACTGAAGTTTGGATTGTCAAAACTTCAAAACGTTAAAAAGGAAACTCTTTTGCGGAAAGGAAACAAGACTAGTGGTTCAGTGTATGCCTTGCAGAGCTCTGTAATCTCTGAATTTAGCTCTTAAAATCGCTGCAGGTTCTTAAATTTTACTTCCGTTTTGCGTAAATTTCATGCCTTTTTCGTTTCTCCGGGTAAATTTTCTTCCTTTTTTGTGCGGGAATTTGATAAAGATGGGATCTTTGCGGCTTAGGGTTTCGTAATTTTACAAGTTTTATTGTAATTCATGTGTTCTTTCTGCTGTCTCTTTAGGTTTTCTTTATTCTTGTTTCGTTTGATTTTTCGGACTTGATGCGTATATCTTTCTGATTTTTCTCCTATCGTTAGAAACACTAGTAATTTAGTTGTTTATTTTCTGTTTGTTGCTTAATTTTATGTGCAGCTAAATTTTTGTTACTGAGGAAAGGATTTTTCTTTGGTGCATTGCTTCAACTGTCATAAGTTATGGGAGAGGAAGATACTGTGTCTGAGTTGCCAGATGCTGCTGCAAATGGGAATGCACCCCTTGAGGGAAACAGTGAGGCTGCTGAGGAGAAAAAAGAGGAGGAAAACAATGGTGTAAAGGACATGGAAGAAGATAGCAAGGAAGGTGATAAGGCAGAGGCTGAGAAAATGGATGTGGACACAGAAGAAGTGAAGGAAAGCAATGAACCTAAAGAAGATAAAATAGAAAAAGAAGAAGCAAAAGAGGAAGAAAAGGGAGATGAGGGAAACAAAATGGAGGAAGAAAAGTTGGAGGCCAAGGATGAGCAAATGGAGGAAGACCAAGAGGGGGAAGAAGCAAGCAAGGAAAATGAAGATAATGTTGAAGAAGAAACAGATGGTTCAAAGGAGGTAGAAGAAAAGGAGCCTGAACAGCCTAAAGTGGAGAAAAAGGGGAAAAAGGGTGCTAAATCAAAAAGTGGTTCTGGAGTGAAAGACAAAGAAAAAAAGAAAGAAGGGGAAGGGAAGAAGGAGAAGGAACCCAAAACTCCTGCAGCACCTACAATTGATCGTCCTGTCCGTGAACGAAAATCTGTGGAAAGGCTGGTAGCATCTATCGAGAAAGATTCTGTCAAGGAATTCCAGATAGAGAAGGTGCTTTCATTTCTAGTCTTGATTTTTTTTCCTTGTTTTACTTTTTTTCCTTTTTATTTTCATTATCTTAGCTCCGTGCAGTTAAATTTGATGTCCTGTTGGAGAACTGAAACTTAAGGTCTGGTGTGCAGGGCCGTGGAACTGCACTGAAGGACATTCCAAATGGTATATCATGATACCATCCTACTGCTTCTATGTTTCTTTTCTAAGTATGCATTTTTGTACATGTACATCCTTTCAGTAGGATATAAAACATTTCACTTATGCTGCTTGAGTTTAATTTGACCAGCATATTTGGTTCTCTCCAATGTGATAACATGATCTCTCTTGCAGTTGATATCAGGGTGAGTGCAATGAATAAATATTATCTTTGGGCCCTTTGTTACTAGGGAGTAGTTGGGATTGGATTATTGGTCTGACCCTTTGTTACTAGGGAGTAGGATGAATCCCTTGACTACGGGTTTTGAAGTGTAGGGCAATAGATGAGCTTTCTGTAGGGAGATTGAAGTTCTATACTTTCTATAGTGGTTGAATATTATAAGCAAATTTAAGTGGGATAATGTCAAATGACATGAACTGCATGTAAGTGATAGAGGAGTATTTGGCACTTGTATTTGTAGAAAAATAAAGTTCAACCTGACAAGGGAATACTCTCAAACTAGTGGTGGTAGATGGAGATTGAATTATGAAAGAAGACTTAGTGAATTTAACCTCTACTCTTAGATTGTTCTCGGTCCATTGCCTTGTATTTCTTCCCCTGCCCCTCTCCATTTGTTTTTATCTTCCCTTTTGTGAGTGGTTGAGGGTTTTTTTTTTTTTTTGGAAAATATGGAAACATCTTGTACTCACCTTGCCTTTTTTGGAAAATATGCTATTCACTGATACTGTTCATAACTACTTACTGCTATTACGAAACAACATTTTCTGTTTCAGTGGCGTTCAAGTTATCCAGAAAGAAGAGTGATGACACCTTCAAATTGCTTCACACAATACTTTTTGGAAGGAGAGGAAAGGTGATATACTGAATATTAGCTCAGTTATCCTACATTTTCTCTGCTTTCTGCTTTAGCATATTGTAATGTCTGTTCCTTGTTCCATCACAGTATTTGTTTTGATATATAGATGAATAATGACTGGAATATTTTAACCTATGGTGACTAGGAAAATATGCCAGAATTTAAACTTGTGCGTCACACTTCTCTGCTTTATTTGACTGTATTTGATGCTTGGGTGTCTCTATTCTCTTGCTATAATGTTGAGTCCAGTTTTATAATCCATACTTGTACTTTTCTTTTTTCAGGCTGCTCAGATTAAGAGTAACATATTGAGGTTTTCTGGCTTTGTGTGGCATGAAAATGAGGTAATGAAAGATCCATTCAGCAAAGTTTAATTTGCTTTGTGGAATTTTATTTTCATTTCACTGAGCAGTTGTGTATTTAATATGGCTTAGTTGCTTGTTCTCTGTTTCTTTCTTCTTTTTGATGGAGCAAGTGAACTGGTAAATAAAATTTCATTTTTATTATTGCAGGACAAGCAAAAGATGAAGGTGAAAGAAAAGCTTGACAAGTGTGTAAAAGAAAAGTTATTGGAATTTTGCGATGTACTTGATATACCTGCTACCAAGGCTACATCAAGGAAGGTTTGTTGATTCTGTCTTCTTTATGGTAATTTTAGAAACAGATTAGTAGATTATAATCATCTTTACCAAGTACACTCCGTATATTATTTTGCTTGCAAGTTTATTCTCTTTCTGATAAGTGTTCATCTGAAACAATTTCTTGAAAATGGACTGCTCATTGGAAACTAATCGATGGTCTTAGTCTTCAGTCTTTACATTAGAGCTTCTGTTGGCACTAGATTTTGCTCCAAATATCCTTGCGTCATTTGTATCTGCAGGAAGATGTAATTGTAAAGTTGATGGACTTTTTGGAGGCTCCACACGCAACAACTTCCGAGTTGCTTGCTGAGAAAGAACAGGTTCTTCCACTCAAGTTCTGCTGATTTAGTTAGGAACTTTTGGTTTCGTTTTATTACTTCTTAATACCCGCTTTCATGTCCTTTGTGTTGAGCAGGCAAGTAAGGGCAAACGTAAGAGGGTTAGCAATAAAAGTGGATCATCAGCATCTGGAAATGCGAAAGGCTCAGCTAAGGTACTTAATTGTCCTTAATTGCATTCAATTAATACTTTGGTAGAACAAGCTAGCTAGACTTGAGTACACCATGAGAGTTTATTTGATGTGTTTTCTGCAGAGACAAAGGGCTTCATCTGCATCTAAAAAGGGCGAGAAGAAGAATACACATGAATCTGAAGATGGGTCAGAGGAAGAATCAGAAGAAGAACACGAGGAAACAAAAGCGAACGGTGGTCCTGACAAATCAGAAGATGAGATTTCAGAGCACGCTGAAAGCGACGAGAACAATGAATCTGAAGACGAGTTCGAGGAAGAAAAGAAAAAAGAAAAACGAAGTTCAAAGAAGTCAACATCAAAGAAGGAACCTAAAGATGAATCTGAGGAGGAAAAGCCTAAACAAAAAGAGACTTCTAAGAAAACATCGTCAAAGAAGGAATCTGCTGGAAAATCTAAGAAGAATGTTGCAACTCCTAAAAGGACTCCTAGCAAAACATCAAGTCAATCTAAGGTTAGTGATGGCAATGATGAAAGTTCAAAAGTGTCCTCAAGGAAGAAAAATACTGAAGTAAAAAAAGTTAAGTCCTCAACTCCAAAAAAGCCTGCTTCCAAGGAAAGCACAGGTAAGAATTTTTATTACTTTGGTATTTTACTCGCAGGATTTCAACCATTGTAGTTTCAGATTAGGATGATAAATTCTTGCAATTCTGTCCTTTTGCATACTGTATATAATATTTAACCACATAATTGTTATCTATTTTGGTTATCCTTCAGGGAAAAAAACTGGGAAAGGTAAAGAGCAACCCAAAGAGGAAAAATTAAAGCCAACTGATGATGAGTTGAAAGAAGCAATATGTGAAATCCTTAAAGAAGTTGATTTCAACACGGTGAGGTTTTGATGGTTAATATATTGTTGGCTCATAATCCCATTTCACTTGGGCTGTTCCTTAAACTTACTTTAGCTGTTATAAACTGGGCATATGGACTTTGCTAATCATATTTGTTAAGAATAACGTGTGCTGATGTGTAATAACACACATAAATATCTTATATCTATACAAACATAGCCACATAGGTTATTGATATAAAATTTTCATGAATATGTATTCAAGACAAATGTACATTATGTGTGGTTCGCATAATATCTGATCATATATTTTATTTCATGAAAGGATTGATAGTGACACTTTCCTGTTTCATATTGCAGGCCACATTCACCGACATTGTAAAGCAATTGTGTATGTTCCTGTAACCCCTTTTATTTGCATCATTTTTGTGTACAAGGATAAAGCTCAGTTATTCATTCCAAAGAGTAGCCATGGAAGTTCCCCACTAAAAAAACAAAAAACAAAATTGCATTGATTATAAGAAAATGCTGCAAGCAAAAAGCCGGGGGCAGTTGACATATTTGTCCTTTTGAATAATTGCATTTTAGTATGAAACATTGCATGCAAAGCATTTTCTCATGCGCATTCTTGTTATGCAGCTAAGCAATTCAATACAGAGCTTGCGCCAAGAAAAGCATCTATAAAGTCTATGATCCAGGATGAGATTACGAGACTAGCAGAAGCAGACTCGGAAGATGAAGGCGACGCTGTAAAAGATGATAGACAGCCTTCTAGCCCCAAGGTGTAGATACTACTTGAACAGAGTGGATATGTGTCTCCACACCCATCATTTCTCATTTAGCTGTGCAATGTTGTCCATTCCTAAATTAAGTCAACTATAATTTCCTAATTGCTATTCCATTCACCTGTAAAAGACTAGGAGAGTTGAGAGGTAGTAGTGCTTAAGCTGTGCAAGGATTAAAGCTGCTTTCTCTGTAACAAAAATTTGTAGGATTCTTGTTTTTAATTTGATTAACTGGCAGTGAGGAAGATTTCAATAGCTGTGTTTTTCTTTCCTTTTCTTCCTTGGTATCTCTTGCTGCAACATATTCTGATATCCTGTGGCAAAGATACTGGTGATAATATTGTGTATTCCAGATTTTCTGCATTATGGCCCTCATTCATTTGCCAGCATGTGGAATGGTTGGTGAACCGTCCCTGCATTTGAAGCCTCCAATGGTGTAATAAAGTAGTGATTTGTCTTAGCCTTGGCATTAGAGTAGTTGGTTCGTCGCCCGACTTAAAAGGTCATGATTAGAGATGGCAGTGTGGGGTTTGAATTTTATTAGAAACTTATATAGGAAACCCAATGGGGTAGCTCAAGTGACAAATGAGCTTTCTTTGTGGGGAAGAATTCCGGGAGAATCCCACAAGCGATGATTCCCCCTGGGCCAGCTCCTGTGCCAACTTATATAGGAAAAAGGTTCAAGAATGATGAAAGGTCAAGTATTGATTTTAATAAGGAAAAATATTTGTCAAGTAACTTGTGGTTTGATGACATCACTATTATATTCATTCGAGAGTCTTATCCCAATTAAGAATGTTGGTATAATCATATCCCAATTAAGAATGTTTGTATAATCATGTTGAGCAGATACTATAGACACCAACATAGATGTTTATTTTTAATGTAGTAAAAGTTCATTTTTTGAATATTCATTTTTCTATACTACCTAAAAATAAACATTCAGTATATTAAAAATAAATACTAAATATTTGTTATTTTTTTTACTTTTGAGTACTATTGACTTTAGGGTTTGATCTCGAGATCTCTCATTTGACAGTTATGCATCTGGACCACAAGAACTTTGATAAAATTGAATATTTGGTAGTGATTCACCTTCCACAACTCCAAGGTGTCTTTGATTGAAAGTTGGAAGCGGGCCAATTTGTACACTGAAAATTGCACTACTACTAATGCCAATATGGCATGTAATGATAGGCTAATTACAAATTTACAATGTACTTTCATGGTTTAAAAAAATTATTTTTAATAATTATTTTTAAAAATTTTTGAATGTATTTTTATTTAATAGAACTTTTAAATAATTTTTAAATATGTGAATTCAATTATTACTATTTTTGAATACTATTGATTCTGTTATAATGTAGTATCTACTCATACATACTTTCTCAACCTACTGAAGCACAAAGAGCCAAAAAACTTTGTGGTCAAGCCACATATCTAATTAAATTGAAACTAACATGAATTAGAGATTGATGGAGCAAAAAAAAAAAGAAAATTTCTAAAGTCAAAAAGCTATCCGTTGTCACACTTCCGGTGGTCCTCTAATTCAATTAAAGTCAAACAAACATTTAAAATATACTGTGTGTTATAAAGATTTTAATATGGACATTAATATCAACATTATGATTATTCATGGCAATGTTTTGTAATGGTCCTTCCTTTTATTACCTTCCTTCCATTGTTGTATTACACTATTACATATATGCCTTTCTCCCTTCTAGACCTTTGTCCCTCTTACCGTTGGTGTGACCAGTTGAGCTGTCCATGCGAGCAAGTTACCTTTCTCCCTTGTTTCTACTCTTTGTTGTCAGTATTTACTTTCTTGTTTATTCTACATTCACAATATTGTCTACAAGTTCACCGGTTAGGAGTTAACATGCCAACAAGCACAACAAAGTATAACACGTTATCAGTATTCTACCACTACAATTGGTGAACAATAATTTTTCTTAATCAATATGCATACTTTTCAATCAGCATGCGTTTTTTTTGTGATTTTATGCATATTATCTAATTTGTCTGTTCACAACCTCTACGTGATATTTTACATGTTATTAAAATCCCTACACATGCATTTGATAACCTCTATGAGCATTCAATTTTTTTTTTTTTAAAGAATTATCTGCATAACATAGATTTTTTTTTTGTATATCAGAAATTTTTTTTATCAACATATCAATACAATTTTCCTATATGTTTATTTTTTTGAAATACATATCCAAACTAGATAGGATCTAACGTTATTTGGATTAGACATATAATCAACATTCAAATATCTCACTAATGTTAAACCAAGATACAACATTAGTGGATATTCGAATGCTGGATCCACATAATGCTAGATCCCAGGATATATATTTCTTTGTGGATGTATTGCTATAGTGCTATTTCATGAAAATCCATTAAACAGACAATAGTAGCTACCTCATCTAATCATTCAGAGATCATCGCTCTATATAGGCCTCAAAAGAGTATGTATGGTTTTAATACATAATATTCATAACTTGTGTGGGATAGCAAGTATAAGTGACACCCTCACTATCATGTATGAGGACAACGCAACATGTGTTGTAATGGATATGTTAAAGGGAACCTTACGAAGTATATTGCACATAAATTCTTTTACCCACACGAACTCCAGAAGAGTGGTGAAATACATGTTTGGAAGGTTCGTTCTAGTGACAAATGAAAATCTAGCATATTTGTTCACCAAGTCCCTATCTACGTGACTACGTCTACATTTGAAAAATACGTTAATAAAATTGGGATGCATGCGTAGGTTAGGGAGATTGTTGCCTTTCGAGGGGAGCAACAATATCTAAATCTGATTGATTTATTGGTCCCGATGATCAAATATTTTAAACCCTGCAGGTTTACGATTGTACTTTTTGAGTTTTTCCCACATGATTTTCTCAGTGTAAGTTTTTAATGAGGCAACCGAAGCGACACATGAATTACTCTTCCTTTTATTACCTTCCATTATTGTGTGTGTGTGTATGGATTGACTTAATAAAGTTACCTTTCTCCCTTGTCTTTACTCTCTGTTCTCTGTGTTTACTTTCTTGTTTATTCTACATTCACAATATTGTTTGCAACTTCAAAATTAAGAGTTAACAGACAAACAACACAACTAAATATTTCACCCTCCATTATGCAATATAATACATTAATACTCCATCTATCTCTTTTCTTTTTCTTTGTTTAATTTTTTACATTTAAGTGGTACCTTTTTATTCGTAGCTACAACTTACAAATTTATTTGGTCTATTATGTACATAAAAACTTTATGATTTTTAAAGGATAATACAATTTGCATAGTATCTTTTGTATCAAATCTTTACTATTTTGTAATACAATTGGTCAATTCATTGTTTGATCAATCAATTTTAAAATAATTTAAGATTTGATTCAAAAAATTTGAATGAGGGCGCTTTTTTTTTTTTTTTTTTTTCCTTGCATTTCCACCAAGCATGGTGGTATGGTAGTGAGGTAGTCCAAGTAGAGCTAGCTACCTAGGCGGCTAGGCCTATCAGCGGCTGGCGGGGCCCCGGAGCCGATGTAACCCGACCCTGGATTTCCGGATCCTCCACCACCCATCGGATTATATGCTCCAGACCCGTATATGTGCCCATGATGCTGACCCTGACCCATCATCATGCCATGATATACACCACTCTCTCCGGCATAACCGCCATTGCCGCCGCCGCCGCTCTCTTGCCGTCCAGCCATGGCGGTTCTCTCCCCTTCCATGTCCCGAAACCTCTGCAGGTAAACCTTCAACGGCTCCACGTAGTCCTCGAACCCTAGCGTAGTCATGGCCCACAGCAAGTCGTCGCCGTTGACCGTCTTCCTCTTCTCCCGCTGGCACTTGTCCGATGCCTCGCCGGTGATGAAACTGATGAACTCCGACACGCACTCCTGAACCGTCTCTTTCGCGTCCTTCGAAATCTTCGCGTTCGCCGGGAGCGCCTTCTTCATGATACGGCTCACGTTAGCGATTGGGAGGAATCGGTCCTGCTCTCGCGGCGAGCTTTCGCTGTTGCCTCTCTGCCCTCCCGATTCATTGTCAGAATCCGCCATTGCTTATGTTTTCCAGAGAATTTGCGACTATAACTTCAATAATGTTAAAAACCTTTTGAAAAGACGAAATTCAAATTCTGAATGAATCAAGCAAAACTACCGAAATTAGAGTTTTTCACTTGAAGTCCACTCTGAAAATCAACGATTCACTGAAAATGAACATCATCTACTTGCAATGGAAGAAAACGATGATGAAGCTTAAGAATTGGCCAAAGAATATCACCGGAAAACTTCTCCGAAGAGTAAAGCTCGCCGGAGGGAGGTTTGGAAGGCTACTGAGTGAGCGCAGAGAGGGAGAGGGAGCGGAGATTTTTATGAGGACTAAATTAGCACCGTACGATCAAATGCTATATAATAACGTGATCAGGAAAGACGCGTGGGAGAATGTTGACCGTTCGAGATAGTTAATAATGATTTTTCGAGGAATGAGTTTGCTCCGTCCGATCAGTGTTGATGTAGAGAAATCTGGACCATACATGTCGCGGTGTAATCGGATATTTTCTCTTGTTAATGAAATGTTGTCGTGTGAACCCACCCTCTACTATTATTATTATTATAATTATTATTTTTTGAGAATATTATTATTATTATTATTGTTGTTGTTGTTGTTGTTTTTATTTTATAGCTAATTAATTAGTGTAAACTTAAAAGGCAATGCTTTGTACTCTTTTAATTGTTAATAATAAAATAAAAGAAATTAGACTCAATCAACAAGTGTTTTTATAGTATTCAATATAACTAGATATACATTTTTTTTTGAAGATATAACTAGATATACATTTTATGTTGTTGACTTGTAGCTGGTGTTAATAAAAACTTTTTAATTTAATACTTGAAATATGTTTTATTTACGGTTGGTTTTATAACTTTTGCGCAATCAACGGCGGGCAATATAACTGTTAAAATAAAGAGTATATGAGAATATAGCGAATGTGGATATTGTATTACTTAGAATCATATTGTTCGTCTCTTTCTCATGTATTGAGAGTCTATTTATGCATATTTTAGGGTTATTTGGGCTATAAGCCCTACAAAGAATATATTCTAGATTGACCCATATTGAGAGTCCTAATCATATTAAAGTTGGGTTGTTGGGCGTCGTGTCGGTCAGGTTAGTCGAGATCAGCCCCTGCTCGATTCAAGACGTGGCGTTGTGACTTACTATTGATGGATGTGGTTAAGTTAAATTGTTAATGTCCACCTACTTATTATCACCGATTGGTTTTAAGTAGGATATGACGATAACCAAGTAACTATGTGGTTAAGCGTGCTTGTTTGCCTTCCAGTAGTCACGAGATAGGGTCACATGAAATATGAACCCTGGTCCATGGTATAACAATTGTTGGTGCATAATGAATAATAGGTTTAAGTCTATCAAAACTCCTTTAGTGTCTCGTATTGGGCCTCCCTCTAGCGCTTTTTTTTTTTATCTAAATATTTTTTGGAACGGATACATTTAGTCAGCCTGGTACACCATCCGTCATTTACATATGTTGGTTTTGAATTTTTTTTAATGATTTATAACTAATTTTCTCACTTAGTACTTGTGAATAATATATGTTAACTACCCTAATTCTAGTGAGCGCCTGCACAACACACAACCTATTGGGATATAGTATGCAACACTTTTCTCTACACTTAATTTTACGAACAAGGTACAAAGTATATGTTGGCTCTACACCAAACCATCTTTTTGTTTATGGGAGGAGATTTGTCACTTCAAAAAGTACCATGTAGACATCCTTATGATTATAGATTTTTAAAATCAATTTGTCATACATAAAAATGAAGACAACAATTAATCAAAAAAAATTGTGAATATATTAACCTTGTTACATGTAGTATGTTGTCAATATTATGAGAGCGACACTTCACCACAGGGTATTTGGCAATCAAATCAATCAAAAAATTAATAACAATTTTAGTTAGATGTCATTTAGTAAATGGTGGGGTGGAATCAACTTATGTATGTGGTAACTGACTAATTGTTTTACTGAATGGACACATTTTTTTATTTTTTTTTATGTTTACATGTAACTTTGTTATCGACCAATTAAATTGAGTTGTACAAATATGGTCTGACTAGATATGCCATGTATATATAAGTAGCTAATGATTGTTCTAATTAATTAGGCTTTTACATTTATCAAACATTTTTCTTGCAGGTTGCTGAAAAATAAAGAGTAGTTGATCTCAACCGTCCATCAAGATTTATCAATGGTCGAGAGTATTAGTAAAAAGAAAAATGCAAGGTCAATTTTATAATTATTGCAATCTTTCAAATTTACAATATGTATAAAACTAACACCGCCATTTTTTCCTTATTTTTCAATAATATTCAACCATTGATTTACTCAAATATATGAATTAAATCAGTCTTTACTTTTTACATAGAAGTTTGTTCTCTTGTGAGAATTGTGGACAAATTTGGATTGTCTATCTAGTCATCAAGCAAAAGTATTCTCTAATTAAATAATTTTATAAAAAGTTGAATCAAAAACTACTTTACTAACTTAACATTAATTATTTTTACTAATGAAATTTAGCCCGTTGATAATGGTTTGCATGTTTTGTAACAGTGGTAGTTTTGGTAGATTGTGGTCAACACGGTGAGTGGTGAGATTGAGAAGATCCGATCCCTATATGAAGCATGCAAGTTGATTATATTGTTGATGAGTTTGTGATATCAAATATATTTTTAAAATGTGTTCAATAAAGCAAAGTAATAGTTGCTGCAGTTTAGACGGTCGATATGATCTTCTTCTATCAACTATATCAAATTTACAACTTTGGGAGAAATGAACAAATTTTGTTTCACTTGAATTGGCATATATTATATTTTTAGATATTATAAGCTCAATAGGTTAAAGGTACCGGTACAAATAGAAGTAATAAAAGTAGAGGAGTTAAAATTAACCAACAAGAAAAATCTCATATCACTTTCTTTATTTTTCATCAACTGGATTTGTTTTTACTTCTTTTCTTTCTTGACGTCGATTTCATTCAAATTGATATATTTTCTTCTTGTGTGCCCAGTGTATCAATTATATTGTAGAACTTAAAAAGTCTTTATACCTATACCCACTTGTACTCTCTTCCAATTCTAGTGGAATTGGGTTCACATTTGTGGCCCCACAAACGTATATTAGAAAAAGTTTTCTTTGTATTGCATATATTAACAACATGATATGTGCCTTCATTGCTTCTCCTGGCATGTTTCTTTTGTATATCTTTGTTAAATGTTAACGATAACTTATGATTTTTGATCTTTAAATGAAGAAATGTTAAAAATAGTGAATTGTGAAAAAACCTTCGCGACTTATTAAACAAACTTATTAGTCACATTATTATTAACTTCAAAATAAATACGTAGTATATATTAAGCACTTTAATACTTACAATTTATAGACTATCTTGAGAAATAAGAAAAACAAATTATTTATAGTTACCTCATAGGTGGATTAGGTGGTACAAAACTACAAATTTTCACTCATCTCTAATTGATAAACTCATTAATTAATTACATTTATCACATTAAGAATGAATACATATTTCTCTATCATATATATATGTCAATAGTAATTAATGTGAAATTAATTTCATATTTGAACTTTTTTTTTTATAAAAAATCTCTTTATAAAGACAAAAGACTAGCTTATGAGATATAATAATCATATAAGCTGTGACAAATTAGCTTTTTCATAATTTCAACCTCACTTTAATTTGATATTGTTAAATGTATACAATAATTACAAAATTGCATGTGGTGCATTATTAATCAACTAAAGGTGATTGAGGCAGGAATGGGCTTATTTTGAAGTCATACACAACAGTGTAACCATGTTCCATGTGCAATGCAAAGTCCACATCTTACCTACTGTAAAATCATCACTACCAATCATAACTACCAACAAAATTCCAAACATTTTTACGCTATTCCCCCAACACCCACAATTTTTTTATTCATCATTTTTATTTTTAAACATAAAAATTATACATATATATAATTTATAATGACATCTCGTTAACTTTTTATTAAAAATACTTCGGAATCTTTTTTATCAAAATAAATTTTTTTTTACCTCATTCTCAAAATGTCATACTGTTAAGGGTGTGAACTAATGTTCAAATTCGATTCAATTATTGTCTAGCTGAACTTAAACACGAGTAATTCGAATAATAAATTAAAATTCAATAAAGCTCGGCTGAATCGAGCTCAAATAGCTTGAAATCAAAAAATTAAAACTCATTCAAGCTTGAATTTCAAATCTAACAAAACTGACTATTACCCAACTCCCCTTACACCATGGACCAAAAAGATAGTAAACACTCCCAAATAAGGGGGGCTCAAAACTTAAAACAGTCCCCACAAGCCACTTGCAGAGGAAAGAAAATTCTTCTCTTTTAGTAAAAAAAAATTGAACAAATTGCTTTCCATGTCACATGTATGTACAAGAAAGTACTCTCCATTTACAATTTCATCTGAGGAATCTGTCTATGTATGTACACATCACAGAAACACAATCCTGTGATCATATTGTGAACCCATCAAAACTCAAGGTTAAAATAAGATACAAAGTTAACCTGTGACTGTTAAATCCCTAAATACATTCAAGGAGCATACAACCTAATTAATCAGACTTCTGCACTTTCGAGTCATCAGTCAGTCATAGGCATAGGCATCATCCTCACCAGGCATGATCATTTG
The DNA here is from genome assembly GCA_003576665.1 of Ipomoea trifida. Classification (NCBI taxonomy): domain Eukaryota; kingdom Viridiplantae; phylum Streptophyta; class Magnoliopsida; order Solanales; family Convolvulaceae; genus Ipomoea; species Ipomoea trifida. Next base: position 13,400,179 of record CP025645.1, read on the forward strand.
ATCACATTGTGTACCCATCAAAAACCCTGGGTGTAAAATACAAAATCAACAAAAACAATACAACAAACCCGAGAAAACAAGAAAATTAGCACCAACCTCTGTTAAATCCCCTAATACATCACATTCATAGACCATACAACTAAATTAATCTACCACATTCAGACTTCTGCAGTTTCAAGTCACAAGCATCATCACCAACACCAACCAATACTGGTCTGTTCAACTCATACTTAACTAAAATATAAATGCAAAATGAGGCTAACAATGATGAAGTTCAACTAGCATATCCTTCTTGTCTAATGCCCATTTCATGCCGTGCCACAGTAGCCCATCTCGTAGATGCCCCACACTGCTGCTGAACAGTTTTGAGCATAGAGAGTTATGTCCTTCAAGCTATCATCAAAACAAACAGCAGGGTAAGTGTACTAAAAATTGAAGTCTCAATAATATTCTACCAGAACAAACTCAAATTGAAGCCTCAAAAATATTCTGCAAAGATGCTACTAGATTTTAAATCCAAAACAAATTTGATAAAAATACTAAAATCCTTTAAATACGCTTGAGCTGAATCTAGATTTAACCAAGTATATCCTATTCACATATAGTGGTGGTTAGACTCAAGTTGGATATGAGTAGGACTACTTACAACTGAAAACAAAAATGGTTACTAATAGAGGACCAAAGGGTCAATCACAGATTTATGGCTATAAATTAAGCAGGAATCCTAAGTTCTCATTTGTGCAAATAAAGACTCAGTGATTCACCACTGATTTCTTCTTTCAATCCCCTTTTTCCCTACTTATTCAGCATAGAAAGGAAGGGCCTCATGATTGCAGTATTAAGTCTCAAGCAATCAACACTCACGCATGAAAGAGAAATTGCTAATTAGCAGAAGTACTAAATAAAAGGTTTCATAGAAAAAAGTAAATTTAATACACATACAATTAAGTCATGCTCTGTATTTTTATTTTTTCTTTTTTAACCAATGAATTGGGTGGATATGCAACACAAGGAATAAATCATCCTACTATTACACTTGCCAAAGTTTTCAATTTACGCGTTCCATTTAAGTTGTGTCATTTCTCTAAAGGGAAAAACTGACCCGAGCTTTTCCAGACACCTGTGCAAGAAGTATTCCCCACCATGATACAAGTTCAAAATAACCAGGTCATAAAAAAGGGCTCTATTCATCAACATTAATTTGTATTTCTAAGCCAAAACTCATGAGAGTGCGAGGCACAATAGGCCAAAAGTATCCTAATTGACTTACTGGGTGATTGAAAGCATAATGCAAATATCAATTCGATGTAATCAAATTAGTGAAACAAGCTTCCAGATGCAGCAAGTCAATTCTATTTACAAAGATAGACAAAAGAATAAGAACATAGCAACAGGAAGAATGATGTTCAATCATTCACATTCTTCTCTAAATGATCTTAATCAGTTTCTGACAAAAGAATACTTGTGCAAAAAGCATTTTCAAAGCAGGAGTTGAAAGCTGTGGTAACAATAATAATTATTTTATGATGCAGGACAGCAACTAGAGATCAACAGATGCTAGGATTCGCAATATGAGAAGTACAGAGGCAGGGAACTTACTTCAAATGCTAAGAGAGTCGCACACCACAAAAGTGGAAAAGAACCCAGCATTGACGCATAAAAGGATTACCAAAGGCAACGGCTATTCAATGAAGCTAGGCAGTCAAGAATTAAGCTACCACAAAGGCCTCAATATGCATGCAAAAACCCCTCAGTTCAAGTAGTTTATAATTCCTTTTCTAGATAACTGTCCTCAAATAAACTACTCAGAACGACGCCTTTTCCCATATTCAGTGTCCCTAGATCTTGATCTTTGCTCTTCCTCACGCGACACTCTTGACTTTGCATGAGTTCTTGATGACCTTCCCCTGTCCCAATCATCATTGTATTCAGGCTCATGGTCTCTGTGCCGATGATGAGCAGCATATCTTTCATCCCTATGATGATCACGCTCACGGTCATGTCCACGATCGCGATCGCGATCCCTGTCTACATCACGATCGCGGTCACGATCACGGTCTCTAGAACGCTCCCGCTCCCTCTCCCTCTCTCTTCCAATATCTCTGCTATCTCTATGTTTCCTCTCTGACCAATCATGATCATGTCCTGTATCCTTTTCTCGAGGCATTTCCCTGTCAAATCCTGGTTCCTTATCATCCCTATGTCTTCTGTCTGTAGATCCTGACCAGTCCCGCTCCACACCTCTGTCCTTTTCTTTAAGGCCACCAGGCCAAGCCCCTCTATCATGACTTACTTCTCCATGTTGATGATCAGATACAGCTTCTTCATTATAACTTGACTCACCAGCTCTACCTCCATGCTCTTCACCACCAGTCCATCCTCCACCCCCCATATTCATATCAGACCACATTCCCATATTCGGCCCCTCTACACCTGCACCAGGCATCATTCCCATACCATTCATAGGCATCCCTCTGCCAAAGAATGCTGGGTTGACGTGGGGGGCAACACCAGGCAACCCAACACTTCCAACGGGTGGGAATGAAGGCAAGATTCCTGAAAATGGTGGAGTTGGAGCACCAGGAAATCCTCCGTAGCTACCCATTCGTCCCATAGGCCCTCCAAATGCAGGATCAAAACCAGGACCCATCATTGCTTGAGGATGCAACATCGGTGGTGTGCCACCAATACCTTGCCCAAATGCACTACCTCCATTTCCCATTAAACCTCGTCCACCCACACCCCCAGGCCTGTTTCTCATAGGACCAAGAGGACCCCTATTCCCCATCCCTTGAGCACCTCCCCTACCTCCCCAATTTCCTCTGCCATAACCTCCTCTATTGTTATCCCCACCACCTTGATAGTTACCACCTGTGGCAATATTATTACCAGTGGGTTTACCAATGGCATCACCAGGGCCTCTCCTTGCTTGGGGGGCAGAAGTCTGGGTCATCTGCTGATTTCTGTTTAGTTGAGCCTCGCCCATTTTCTTCACAGTGTATGGAGATGCAAAGGCTACAACACATGGCCGACCATTGAAAACATGCCCATTCATCCCTTCCTTGCAAGCTGTGGCAGCTGAAGGGTCAAAATACTCAACCTGGCAATACCCTTTTGACTTCCCACTAGCCTTCTCATCAAAAAATTTCACTTCCTTCACTGGTCCATACTTGCACAACTCCGCCTCGAGCTCAGCATCAGTTGTCCACCAATGCAAATCACCAACAAAAAGAACTGTTCCACCACCAGGGCCACCTCCACCGCCACCGCCTACTCCAAATGCTCCACCACCACTAATATTGCCACTCATATTCCCACCTCCTTGTCTTGCCATACTATCATTTCCTGTGTTTCCTACATTAACTAAATTTCCTACAGGAGCAGCATGAGGCTGCTGAGCCACACATTGATTCTGTGCATTTCCACTAACAGCCTGCTCCTCTAAATCGGCTACTTTACCTGCTGATGAGTGACCTAACTCAACCCTAAGCTCCCCACCCGGAGCCCCTGATCCGCCTGCTGCAACACTTGAACTTCTAGCTCCCATTTCATTCCCCCTGAACCCCATACTCTGATAACCTTCCAACCTGCCGGAGCTCCTCGTCCCACCATCTTCCTCTTTCTCTGCCCCTCCTAAAGCACTAGGCGTCTGCGCAGGTGGAGTTACTGTAGTAGGCTTAGGTGGCAACTTTTCCGCAACCTCCTCATTCCTAAACCCTAAATCCTCGTTCTTTTTTAGAGACTGGAGAAAATTCTCGCCAACGTTCACATCATTATAAAGATCCTCATAGTCATCATCCTCTTCTCCAAGAAACCCCTCGTCCGCGACAGCAGATATAGCCTCGTTCCGATGGAACTGTTCACTCGGATCTCCCACGCCGTCGCCAAACCCATCACCGCCTTCATTCGCGTCCATCTTTGCTCGCTTCCCCAAGACTTAGGGTTAGGGTTTTCTTTATTATTACGGAATAATAAAAAGAAATGAAAGGGGGAAAAGAAAATTAAATCAAGCTCGTTTTCCAGCAGAGACAATTTGAAACATTATGAATGAAAATATGACAGGAATTGGGAGGAGTTAGATCTAACCTTTATCTCAGGAGAATTGAAGCAGAGAGAAAAGCGAAGAGAAAATTGGAAAAATCGAGAAAGAGAGAAACTTTTCGAATTACAAACCCTAATCTGGATAGCTACCGCCGCTCTAGAAGTATGTACGTGAAAATTGGAAGGGTGTCGTTTGTTACGTCATTATTCTTCGTAATTGCAGAAGCTCTCAAGTCTCGATAGCTTTTGCTCTTTTTTTTTTTTTTTGTTTTTTTCTTTTTTCTTTTTCCTTTTTTGTTTTTTGTTCTTTTTGTTTTTTTTTTTTTTTTTGTTTTTGAGAAAAAAACTTCACTTTTTCCTTAACAATGATTTTATAAAGTTACTTTAAATTAAATTTTGTATAAAATAAATTTCACTTTTGTTCATTTATAAATGATTATTACATTCACTATAATATATCAAAAAGTAAGTATTATGTTTGAGCATGACTTTTAAGATAATTATTGTTAATTTTGAATATTTTAAACAAATTTATAAATACCAGTGTAAATTATATAGAGTACAGTAGTACACTATAAAATAGAAAATTAGGGTATCAAAATATTATAATCGAAACTCTTGATTTTCATCTTCCTCATTTTGAGTTACATTTCACCATGAAAACTAATGCTTCTGAGTGTATAGTTGATGCAAAAAAATAATAATAATAATCTGAGTGTAGTACTAAAAAAAAAAGTGTATAGTTGATGCAATTTTATCTTAAGAAATACATATCATAATATATTTCAATAAGAAATTTTCAACTCGGTTCAAGCAACCTCAAATTATAGTTGTGAATTGTATGTTAGCAACGGTGTGACATTAACACCCTTATTTGTTAGGATAACCTTTTACCATTATTACTAATCACAAAACCATGAAAGAATTGTTGCTCCAAGTTATTCAGACTTCACAACAAGAATGATAGTTAAAAAACAAGCACAAAAAGTTAATATTGCCTCTACTGAGGCTCAATTTCGTATGGAAGAAGAGTCACTACATGTCATTTGAGCACAAGGTTAATGGCCATTACTACTACCATATTTTTATTATAAATTAAGTAAGCCTTTACTTGGAACCCAAAGGAACGTGATATAATAAATTCTCTTCAAAATGGGGATGTAGTTTGATATAGGATTATCTTTGAAACACAATTTTGTATTATGACAACAAGATTTATGTTTCATCTAAAAAAGGGTTGCAACAATGGTATCAAATTTATTCTATGACTTGCTAGATAGAGGTTAATTGAACGAACTAAATACTTGTACACATTTAGCTGCTAATCTTTATTGGCCTAAGATGCATAAGGGAACTCAACAACATGTTAAAAACAATTCCATTTGCCTTGTAGATTAAGTCAAAAAAACTTTTGTCTCAAAGGATTATTACCAATTCCTTCGTAATTAAAGCATGTGCTCCATCTAACTAAAAGCCTAAGCTAATAATTGGGTTGCACATATTATATTTATGCTCACACGCCCCCTCAACGTGTGCGGTGGATTCCAACCAAGCAACACGTGGAAGTCTCTTTTTGTGGGTGACGCGGAGATTCGAACCCATGACCTTTTGCATGGCTCTGATACCAAATTAAAGCATGTGATGCTCACATTCATAAATTTGGAAAAAATATTACCATAAACTTCTTCACATCCTTACCACCATCTTGTGGCAAAACCATTACATGGGTTATAGTAGAAGGCATGATTGCTCTAAAAAAAATAGCAAAAACACTTTGTCCTCACGTACGTCAGCCAATATAGTTTTCCTTAATTTATTGTCCCTTATCACAATCTTTTACTCATAAGTATATTCTAGAATGAGCTTTATCAATTGCAAGGAATGTAATTCAATTAAGTATAATACAACTTATCACCCACAAATTAACAAATGGCTAGACAACAATGTTCAATCTGTCTCAAGATGTATTTAAGAGCTTTGGTAGCCTTGTAGGTGGTTATCCTACCCTATAGGTTTGGACAAAATATTAGTATATAAAACTAGTATTCATTGGTTTACTAGTTTCTTTTCCTTTCCAAGAACATGGTAAATATTCACCATCATTGGTCAATTACTCGTGTGACAACACTCTTATTAACATATTAGACATTATTTTCTAAGTTAGTAGGTTCTCTTGTCTATGATCAAGTTAAATTTACAGTAAACACATACAAGAAAAAATAAAAATACAAGCCAATTGTTATTTACACAATAAATAGTTCAATGTTGATGATTGGGTCTATGTTAAATTGTAGCAAGGCTATGTTGCTCAAAACCACAATTACAAGCTTGTTAAGCGCTACTATATATGCTCCATACAATTTATCATTGCCTAATAGCATAGACATTCATATTGTTTTTCATGTGTTACTCCTGAAATTTTGGCCAAACATGTTGGCTATTAGTCCTATTACATTGATTCATCCCTACCGTCCACGACCCAATTTCTTACTCCATTTTGTATACTTGATAAACATTCTGTGGAGAATAATAAAAAGATCAAGAATGTGCAATAAGTGCTAGATCACACTATACTTGCAAAAGCTACTTAGGAATACTAGGAATCATTCTATGTCACATTTTTAAACATTAGCCTCGAAGATAATACTTTTTTCGAAGGAGGACCGGAGAGGATAATGTTATATATGGAGAGCATGTGGGTCAAGAAACCATCTCTCTACATTTACTCTTGACTTATTCTTTAAACAATTTTTTTGACTTATTCTTATTGTTTATTTAAATTCTTTTATTCTAGTTGTGGGTAGTGAAGAAGGGTAGGATTTTTGTAAAAAGTTGCTAGCGTTGAAACGGTGTATAAACTTTAATTTTATTGTCTAAATTCTAATTTCTTACATATATTACATTGTAATATAGTCAGTAATACTATAAAAAAAAATCTTTAATTTCTCAGTAATTTGTTCTCTTGTATATTGAGGTGGTCCATGAAAGTGAACAATAACACTTTGCTATAAATTATCTCAACAGTGTCAACTCTTTGGGCATGATTATATTAGCATTTAATACATTAAGGGAACACCTTTGTTGTTTTGCTCAATAATCCAAAATTCCTCATTGGGCTTAAACCCAAAGGTGAATGCCGAATGGGGTGGGTAAAAAAGACCATGACCATGAGTCCATGACAAAACAAAAACATTGACAAGGATAATATATTAGTTGGCATTATTATTTGTAAATTTAAAAAAAAATCTATGTTAGTGTAAGTTTATAATTATTAATTTTTATTAATTATTCATCAATTAAATAATAATGCCATAAATTTATTAATGAACTCATGCAAACGTGTAAAATTTTATGTTCCTCTATAACATCTTTAAACAAATATTAATATAATTTGCACTTACTTTTAGTTCCCAATATTTAATATTTTGCTTTAACATCTCTTTACCCAGGGACCAAAATGTAATTTTCACCATTTAACATGCATTGATTGGATAGAAATAAAAAATAGCAAAAAGAAAGTTAATTATAACTATTGAAACTAATAATCATTTAATAAATAATAAGGAGAGTTTGTATACATTTCATTGGTTTTAAAATAGCAAATTCTGAGCGTATAATATTTTCATTATGTGGATCTCAAAAAAAAGTGTAAGAAAGATTCATATAGTATTTTCCTGACTCAAAAGAATTACCTGAAGTCTAGACAGGATGGAGGTTCTGAAGACATTAGGGACATTGGTAGAGTCCGCGCTTTTGGGCCGGGGTTCATATAGTAAATAGTTAAAAGAAAAATTAATTTTATAAAACTTAAAAAGCAGTGATTTTTAAAGATTTACGGAGTACAGTTATATTGGTGGAAAAGTTCGAAGTTACTACGGACATATATGTAGTGATGATGATTGTGTGCAACGGCTATATTAGCGGGTGTACGGAGGAGCATACTCCCAACGGTCATATTTGGTTTTGTAAGTTCCGGACACAACGCTTACTTCCAACTCTCTGCTCCTATATATCATCGCTCACTCTCTCACTCTCCTTCCCATCACTCACTCATCTCCTCACAATCTCATCGCTTATCCATACATAATCGCTATTTTACACTTTCTTCAATCTTCTGAAATCTGAAATCTGCTAAACAAAATGTATCGGTTGATCGTCGTTGCTTTGTTGTCGGTGTTGTGCGCCTCCGTGGCACAGAACACCAATGCGCCTTCTCAAGCACCTGCAACTAGTCCATCTGCGTCGCCGTCGAAGCCTCTTTCACCGGCATCTGCTCCGCTCACCCCTCACGCATCGCCTTCCAAGTCTCCGGTCGCTTCGCCTTCTCCCAAGGCAAGTCCGGCTGCATCGCCGGTACAATCTCCGGCGCCCACTCCGTCGTCCAAGGCTTCTCCTCCGGTCTCATCTCCAGCCTCCTCCCCTCCTCCGGCTGTTGAAACTCCGGTGAGCTCACCGGCACTGTCTCCTCCTGCAGCCGCCCCAGCGGCTTCCCCTGTTGCCGCAGACGTCCCGGCTGCAGCCGTTACGCCATCTGCATCCGCAAGCATTCCTTCGAGTTCGGCGACACCGTCGGAGGCACCTACCATGTTCCCGGAGGGCAATAGCCCTGGTATGGCCCCAGCTGCCTCGTCCCCGGAGACAGCTCAGGGTCCGGTTGCTGATGGATCCGGTTCAAACATGCTATACGGGTTCCGGATCGCTGCAACCGGGCTTGCTTTATGGGCGGCGGCTTTGGCCATTTGATTTTTAGGCTGATTGCCACTGAAAATGTACTACTAGTAGTAGCGTCATTCTTTTCATTCATTGTTACTACCCTACCATTATTGGCATTTGCAATTCAGATTATTCAATTTCAATTTCAATTATTATTTTCTTCTACTTATCATTTTAAATTTAACACAGATATAGGGAGAAATATCATAATTCTTTATATTGAAAGATACAAGGGGGGAGGCCAATGATGACATGCCTGCCATAAGTTATTCTCAAATTAAAAATACAAAATCTGCTATAGAAAAAAAATTAACAAATCAGAGGGGGGTTATATCACTACAGAGTTATTCATATGCTTCTGGTGAACTCTACTCCTTCAGGGGATGAATTTTACTAAGATTTGGCTGGTTTAGATCTCGCTTGTTGACATAAAGGTAGCTTATTGGATCATTGAAGAATGAGGTTATTGGCACGGGAACAAAACCCCTGTATTTCCCCACTTCTTTGGCCATCCATAAATCATTGATGTACTTGAAAAAACTGTGTTTTTGAATGAAAGGCTGGGCTGCATATTCTTCAAATGGCATCCACTGCACATAATAAAGGGAGTAGTAATGTATGCTTAAGTTTTGGTATATATGACTCAAAAGATCTGATATAAAATCACATCAAAACTTTACTTAGTCATGAAGAAGTAGCTGGATACCTGGGCTGCCTCGATTTCAAGGTCTTGCTTCTCAATGGCAAATGAGTAGGGACGTAGCACACAGACAAAGAACAAATCTGATTTCTCGAAGAATGACTTGTGTGTTTGGCTGTCAATTCAGAAAGTAACATAAGATTCCAGTGATTATTTGGTTCACAGTTTGTAAAACAGTGACATCTTTCTTTTATCTTTTAATTCTTTACTAAAAACCTTGTTGCCCGGTGGGCTATCAGAATAAATCCTATCTGTTTCCAAAAAAAATAAAAAAAATAAATAAATCCTATCTGAAAAGGACACAGAAAAGACAGGTTCTCTGAATCTAACCTCATAAACTTACAAGTTGCTATTTTTAAGGAAAAATGGTTGGCATCTCCCCTTACGTGTTTCCACACACATCCGGTTAAGGCTACCTACTAGGTGGATCTCTAGTTACTATTTCAAAGAGAAAGAAAAATGCTATTTGACTAGTTAAGGCTACCCACTTCTGTGGATCTCTAGTTACTATCAAAGAGAGGCAAAAAAACATTCTACTCCCTGTCACAAAACATTTTTTTGAAGACTAGTAGTTCAAGAATTTACTCTAAAGTATACAGATAAAGATTTGCTCTTGTTGTACCTGAAGGCTAGTAGTTCCACAAATTCTGTATCAATCTGAAACAAATTGCAACCAGCAGGAGAATCAATTAGAGTTCTGCTTAGCATGCAAGATTGCAAAACTTTTTATGGATTAAGTTCAGTTGCGTATATACTTACTCCTGTCTCTTCTTTTACTTCTCTAATTGCACCCTCAAAAATATCCTCACCCTGCAGATTAAAAAGCTTGCTTTATTTGGGTTAAAAAGGTTGAGGGAAGATGATTAAGCTTTTGTTGGCATATTTACCTCTTCAACAACTCCAGTAGGGATCTTCCATATGCCAGTTCCCTTGAAATTGCCACTGTTTTCTTGTACAACCAGAAGCTAAAAGAGAGACATGACAAAAGATCAGAACCACAAAAACACACTAATACTGAGCAATGATCAATTCAACAATTTTTTCTTTCTCATCAACTGTTATCAATCCAGTATAATGATGTCGGTGGTAATATATCTTAAACATCAAATCACCTCTCTATGTTCATTCATGACAATAGCACCAATACCCACTCGATGTGTGGCATTTGCAGGGATGGTATCAGGTGTTTTAGGAATCCAATATACAAGCATCAGGTAAGAAGGCTCAGCATGGTGAAACCAAAAACCTTCCTGTAATCAAGGTCAGACATCAAATTAATATTATAGATAAAGTTAAAGCACATTAAACGACATGTAGAGCACCAATTACAGCACAACACTAGTGGAGATCCTGAAACATGGAGTATACACCTTATTTGCAGAAAATTTGTCAACAGTAGTCAAAAGTGGAGTCAAACAAAATTGTAAATTGGACTTCATTCCAGCGACTATGTAGTAGCAATTTCATGAATTTCAGTTTTCTTCCATAAATGAATGTTCATTGTTCTGGAGGTCACATAAACCACCACTTGGATTCAAAATCCACAAACTACCAAGGATTCCAAGGAATTTACCTTAACTGCGGTATCAATCAGATTTGCAAGTCCAATTGGGACCTTGATCCATACGCCCCTCTTGCCCTGCATATTTTATTTCTCAGATTATGATTCCGGGGTAAAAGCAAGGTTATTTGAACAGATGTGATGAATTGTTTGCAGCAATAGAAATAAAGAACTTCACATGCATGTTCTTCAAGTTTTTGAAAAATTTCTCCGTTTTCCTTATCCATTCTATATGCTGCAACAGCTAATGCATCTTAGTCTAAAAAAAAGCCTAACAAAATGAGCAATACCTGCAGCCTCCATTGGACTAGCGAAGCTCGAAGCATGGAGTAAAAGACATTTGAATCCATAGGCTCCTGAAGTTCCACTATGACTCCTCCATGCTCATCATTCCTAGCAGGAAGCAACTGAACCTTCTTCAGACCGTTTTTACCGAGCATTTGCTCCATCAAATCAAAACTTAGCATTTGCTCCATCAAATCCAAACTTAACCTGTACAGAGCACAGCCATACATGATACGTGAGCTCTCACGTCACAATCCAAAACCGCAATTCTCCAAACAAAAACGTTAAAATCGAAGCCAATCTACCACGGAAATTCTCAGGAAAAACGAAGATTACCTTGAAACAGAGCAAAACGATTGAACTTCGAAGAAACGATGAATCAGTTAGGGTTTCAAGTTTCAAATCCGAGTCACAGCGGAGTAACAATCCGTTCTGGTACAAACTGAAGCTCGGTGAGTGAAATGCTTGCTGTAACGAACAAACCGAAAGGCGAGGGAGTTTTATAGAGCACCGGGTGGGTGTGCGGTAAAACTAACGTGCGCCGAGTGCGTATACGACTATACGAGGGTCCCTCCACTGAATTGATAATCCGGTGACGTCATCGTGGGTCCCGGTTCACTTAAGCCGCCTGCGTAAAATTTGGTTACGTGTTGGTTGTGAGGGGCTTTTTGGACTTGAGTGACGGGCCTACTTGACTGGGCCCCGCGTTTTTTTCGATTGTGAAAAGTGAAAACGTTGCTTTTCATTTTCAAATGATAAACGACTTGTAAACCAAACAAAAACGATTAAACGACTTTCAACGGTCCCACCAATTAAACTACGGCTCGGTCGCTCGGAGCACTATTTTGTTTTGATCAAATATTGACTGCCATTATTTTATTTGCAAGTGTATTGTAATGACTAATCATAACATTCTCTAAAAATTCTCATACTACTGACTCGGTTACAATGTAGTATCTGTTCATAGCTACGTTCTCAACCTACTGAAGCATAAAAAGTCAACAAATGCCTCCACTGAGGCTCGAACCCACTCCCTTCCACATGGGAGTGTACACTGGATGCCGCTTGACCACAAGGCCTTTGGCCACTCCAATCTTTTCGTTATTTGAAGTAATGGTGAGTTATCCCATTCACAGGTATCCAATAATTATAAACCATGAAATATTAGGAGAAATTTTGAGGGAAATTAGTATTTCCTTCCCATTTTAAATATATCTTTATATCTTTATATGTTTTATTCAATGTTAATTTCATTTTTGTCTCGATTTACACTCTCACATGGATGATGGGATCATTTTTGTCCTGGTCATGGCACATGGACTAAATAGGGGATATTACGATAATACTAGACCAAAATCCTCTTCTATTCAGCGCCATATAAATGATTTTGTTAACAGAAGACAAAAAGTGACATATTACAATAATATTATGATCAAAAGAAAATATTTTTGCCAAGTACCTTGTGGTCTGAAGGCATCACTGTTACCATTCCAAATGGAAAAGTCTCAGGTTCGAGTCCCATCCCAATCAAGGATGTTGGCATTATCATGTTGTTTGAGCAGATACTATGTATAGGGTTAGATTGTAGTACTCAAAAAAGAAAATATTTTTAAAAAATAGTTAAAATCTATAAATCCGATAAAAAATTAGAATTACCACCTTTATTAATGCAATGAATCTAATGATCAACAGAAGAGGTAAACAACAGCGGTAATCATTTTCTCTCTCTAATGAGATTAAAACATGTGTCACAATAGATCATTAAAAATATGTTTATTCAATTTGTAGTATTTTAGTGGAATAAGATTCTCTCTCAAAAAGTGGAATAATTTCTGTCATTTATATCACAGATCATTAATGTGTTTAAACTAGGCATTTGCAAGTTGCAATTAACATAATTTTAAAAAATTGTATTTTTCACTGGAGTTGCAATACATGATTAATCGTTTTGATTAATTAATAATTGTCTACTTTTATAAATAGTTTTAAATTGTATAATAATTTTAAATTCAATGTAGCAATTAGAAATTGAATGACTATGGCGGCTCTTAATTGAAAAGTTGTTTACAATTGAAAAATTCATTGTTACAAATTTATAGTTAAATATAATTAAATTGATACATAATATTAAAATATTTAGTAAAATTAATGGTTAGTTTATAGCTAATTTGTATAAGGTGTCACTGTCTTTCAAAAACTATATCAATAAATAAAACACTTTCTTTCAAAAAAAAATAATAATAAATAAAACACTTTAAGTCATTTTCTTCCTCATAAGTTCTTTTTCTCTCTCTCAAACTCAAAGTCTTCATATAAAAGGTTTTTTTTTTTTTTTGTTGGTAATTAATGTGTAGTAGCAAATTAGCAATTCCCATTAATTGCTCAACGCTCGAATTTTTGGTGGACAATTGATGCACAAAAATATCAGGAATTTATCAATTAGGGATTAGTTCATATCACTTAGACTCCGAGAGTGAACAATTCGTTAAATCCTGGAATAGTGGATCTATAATTGCATGTTTGGTTCATGAAAAAGATTTTGAAGGAATAAGATTGATACTCTATAGTGATTGGAATATATAAAGAGTATAATATAAAGGAATTCTATTTCATTGTTTTGTTCACTTCAGGAATAAACTTCAAAATTTGTATTATAGTAACGCAGACACGTAGAAAGTGGCTGGTTGACTGAATAAAAATAGAATATATAAGTATTCAAATCACATACATAAATATATTTTATACCAAATAAAATAAAATAAATCAAATACATTATGGTCAATTGGCATAGTTGTGGCCCAGTGAGGCGTTGGCACATACTACATTGTAACAACTAACAAGTCAATAGTACTCAAAAAAATAAAATAAAATAAAAATATTTTTTAATAGAATGACCATCGCCAAGTCAGCAATGATTTGGGGAATATATTGCTGCAAAAAGTGGTCATCTTCGCTACTTACTTGATGCCCATATTGCGGAGGCAGTAGCGATTAGGGAGGCCCTGTCCTGGGTCAAGGAGCAAGGCCATTCTAAAGTCATGATATACACAGACTGTCAGATGGTATGCAAGTTGTTCAATGGTAATTTACCAAATCTTTCATTTGCATGCTGTGTTATTAGTGATTGTCGTGAGTTAAGTCGACACTTTGAATCCGTGTCTGTTAAATTTATATCTAGATCAGTGAATAAGGTTGCCCATGTGCTAGCTAGGGTACCTCGTTCTCAATCTGGTCCTTTCATTTGTCATTCTTCTATTCCTTCTTGTATTGAACAATTTGTTTAATAAATGATTCTTGTCTTGTTTTTTTTTTTTAAAAAAATAATTTTAGACAGTTCAGTAACCTATTTGTAATTTTCGAGTTGAACAGTTTAATTACACTTTTTGAATATATTTTGGTGGCTAATTTGAACATTTTCCTTACATTTTTCATTCTTAAAATTCCATTTAGAATTACATAATAAAATATAACAATTATTGATTACACATAATTTTGAATAAATAAAATATATTTCCATATATAAATATGTTATTATATAGTACGTACTTTACAAAGTTAAAAGTTGACATGTTGTGAAAATTTAATTTCAACTTCTACATCAGATCATTTTAGAATATTATAATTAAGAAAAAATGATACTTAGGGTTTTATTGGTAATTTTAGTCTCTTAATTATGTAAAATTAATTCTTAAAATGATAGGAAAGATTGCTAAAGTTTTTAACAAAACCATAACATGAGGAACTAAATCCATGATAATTTCGCTACAAGTTTAAGAGATAATGTATCTCTATTATTACTAAATTAAAGAAAAACACACAAACAAAAAATAAATTTTACACCATGATCATAATTAAAGGATTAAAAATATCATTTTCAACCATAATTTCTGATTTTTAAAAAAAAAAACTTTTCAAAATTTTAATAAAATCTAAATTAATAAAAAAAAAACACCCCACCCCCTCCAAAAAAGTACTATTAAATAATTATTGAATTTGAAAGACATCACTGAAATTATTACAGTTAAGAATTTATTCTTGAAAATAAAATCAATTATAATAAATAATTTAAAAATACGTGAGTTAGTATAAATTTAAAATAAATAAAGTTGGAGTGTGACACTAGTTATTAAGAATAACAATTAAGAGAGAAGTATTAAAATTTATGTGGTTCCGGTCATAGCTAAGCTTATCTGAGCAGTATGCTTGTCACCTTGAGTAACCTCTCAATTAAGTCAGTCACTCGTAACTTATCTAAGTTGGTTTAATTTACCTCATTAGTAGGGGTACACATTCGGTTAATTGAACAGTTAACCGAATCGTTTTAACTGAAATTTTTAACGCTTTAACCATTAACAGAGTCGAACTTTGTATTACCGAATTAATCGAATTGAAGTGTTTTTTTTTATTAATCGATCAGTTAACCAAAGTTTTTTAAGCTAATTTTTTAAATCCTTAAAATAATACATATAATAATAAATCAAATTACTTCAATACCTATAATAATAAATTTATAACTTCCTACTCATAAAAAAAAATCCATAACTTCAATACAAAATCCAAAGTCCAAATTAAACATCCATTGTCCTTAGGGATTTCATTTTAGTTTTATGGATTTTATATTATATATTGAAAATAATAATAAATCTATAACTTTAATACAAAATCCAAAGTCCAAGCATCCATAATGCTTAGGGATTTCATTTTAGTTTTACGGATTTTATATTATATATTAAAAATAATAGTAAATCTATAACTTCAATACAAAATCCAAAGTCAAAACATCCATAGTCCTTAATTAGGGATTTCATTGTAGTTTTAGGGATCTTATATTATATATTAAAAATAATCGTAAATCCATAACTTCAATGCAAAATCCAAAGTCAAAACATCTATAGTCCTTAGGGATTTCATGGTAGTTTTAGGGATTTTGTATTATATATTAAAAATAACCGTAAATCCATAACTTCAATACAAAATCCAAAGTCCAAACATCCATAGTCCTCAGGGATTTCAGTTAACCAATAATTTCGAATCGAATTAACCGTTAATCAAAATTTTACATACAGAACCTCTAACTACTAACTGAACCGAAGTATTCCGATTAAAAAAATGGTTAGCCGAAATTTTTCGGTTCGATCGATTAACCGAACTTTCACCGAAGTTTGCACACTCTTACTCATAGGGAATTCTTTGCCCCATACTCCGATAGTGTCTTAAGATTTCATCTGTTCACACATTTGAATAGTAACTAACATATTTTCTCACAAAACAAAATATTAAAATTTATAAAGTTTATTTATCACATGATCAATTATTCTCAACGCATACACTTACGCTAGCAATACGTACTAGTCTTGCACTACAGTCCCAACTAGTCAACCACTAGCTACCAAATAACAATTATTCCATTTAATTACTTGAAACTTTTGTTCCTTTTCTTCGTCACCCTGACTAGTAATGGAAATTATAATCCAATTCCTGATGATTGTCTAAATTTTACTTATTGGATAATAGTATGTGATGAGTTAAAGATATGTTTACAAAATTACAAATTTATACTCGTAGTAATTAAATTCACATTACAAATGTAAATGTTAAGAGTATCTTTGGTAGTGTTAGAGTTCATTGTTTTCCTCCACCAAGTACATATAGAAACAATGTGATTATTTTTAATTTAGTACAAAATGGTGCAAATGGTGATAATACATTCAATTAAGTTAAACGGTCAACTAATAAAAATTATGACAAAATTAGAGTCACTGATTAAAATTAATCTATTAAAATGATGCATATTTTTTTTTATCAAAAAATGTGATACATATTTTAATTAGAGAACAAAATTGTATTGTTGATCTCTTTACGAAGATATCGTTTAGTAGTGGTAGAGAGATGTTATTCTTCGACAATTCCTCAAGAAAAATCTTAAGAGCTCTTCAAGAGGATGCTATTGACTCATAGGATCTCTAGAATATTTTAGTGTTCTTGGGTTATCAAGGTTTCCCCTGTCAACTATCATATAGTATGATAGTATTATGGTTATCATTTTAAATGAGTGGTCATAGGTTCGAACTTGAATGGTAGGCATTTAGATTTTTGAGAAAATACAAAATAAATACTACCTTGTAAAAAAGAGTCTCCCCTCATTCAGGATCTAAATTAAAAGAAAGTCCATTGTCACATTTGATTGACTTAAAATTTTAGGACCAAAGTTGTTTAGCGTATAACATGTAAGTTGACTGTACTTTTGAGAACTTTAGCGGATAATGTGAAAGCTATTCAAAACAATTTTTTTTAATCAGCTTTGTGGACTCAAAAATTGTTTTAAAAGCCATTTTCAACATGAAACACTTCTATATTAGCTATTTGACTAAGTCAATCAATTTAAATCAATCAAAAAAGGTTATTTCAGAAAGTCATTTACCGAAGAAAGTCATTACTATACATGACATACAAGTTTAGTACGGAGTATAACTTAAGAATAACAAATAAAGTGAAATCGATATGTATTTTTTTTAATGACAAGAAAAACCTGCAGTCACTATTTGAGGGTATGTATTGGGTAAATTTTACATTGTTATCAACCCGTAAATAACCATAAGAAGGTAAACTAACATAAATTATTCGTAGTTGGTCAACTCAAATAAAAAAGACCAATTCCCAATATTGAATATGTATCTATTTAGTTTTAATTGGGTGGATACATTTTATTCAAGATTTGGATGGATATTTATTTGTTTGTTCAAAAGTACGCATATGTATAAATATTTGTATTTAGTTAAGTTATATTATAGGCATTGAATTTTAATATGTGTATTTATTAATTAATATTTTTGAAATTATTTTTTTGAAAGAATTTTTGAAATTATTTATTCACTTGAAAAGTAGTTGATATTTGCAACAAATATTCACACTAGATGGGCATATGCATATTTTAAAGGCAAATCCTCATGTGAAATCGTTTTATGAATTTCCATTTGCGAGATGGGTCATGTTTTTTTTTTTTAATAAGGATTGCAATTTTCATCATATTCTATTAAATGTATCACATTTTTTTATCATAAATATTACACTTTATCTCATGGGTCACACTTGTGTGAGACCGTCTCACGGATTCTTATTCGTGAGACGGGTCGGGTCAGATCAATGCACCATGCAAATGTCATACTTATATAATCAAATATAACACTAATCAAGAATACAATTTTTGTTACTTATTAGAGAACAAGTAATACATTTTTCATAATAAGTAATGTTGACAAGTGTCCCTCACTTATAAAGGCAAATATAATACTTTTGTGGAAAAATGTAATACTTTAAATCGAAATGTAAAAGTATTGTATTTTCCCTTAAAAGTATTACATTTACCCTTATAAGTAACAAAAATTTTATTCCTGATTAGTATTACATTTGAGCATATAAGTATGACATTTGTGCATATAAGTGTTACATTTGCATCTTGACCCGACCCGAACCGACTCGTCTCATGGTGAGACGGTCTCACACAAGTTTTTGCCTTATCTCATAAGTAATAATTAAACAATTTATTCATTATTACTATTGCATTTTTTCTTATAAATAACTATTCAATGTATTACATTTTTTTTAATAAGTAACAACCAATTTATTCTTAATTTGTATTATATTTTTTAGTATACTTATTACATTTTCATCATAATCCGACATGTTGTGTAACACATAAGGATCTATGATACAGTTTCATAGGATACTTATTCACATTGAGCTAAGAGCAATGGCAAGTGGTAATATTACAAGGGCCAGCAATTCAAGATTGCAAAATAGACTAATAGACTGCGAATGTATTCACTCGAATACGTATTTCCATCTTTATCTCTAATTTTCTTTGTTGTCAATCAATTTATCGATATCGACTAAACATATGTTACTTGGACCAATATTATCAGCACAGTCCACAAATAAAGAAAACCTAGTCTTGTTTGCCTTCAATTTTTGGTAGTAATATAAATATATTTATATAAACTTGAATGGAATATAATAATGCGTGGTTAATACAGTGATATTGATTTTTGAAAATTTCAAATTGACCACTATTAACATTCATATTTTTGTGTGAGAGTAGAATTCCCGTTTGAAGTTTGAACCCCACACACAGTGAAGATTGAAGGAGTGATAATTACGTTGATTAGTTTGTGGTTTCCGAATTCAAAGCAGAGTTTGTCGTGTACACTGGTTATAAGGTCATGGAGGGAGGGACGACACGGTAAAAATAAAAATGGGTCAGAGGAATGGGGTTTGAATGGACCCACCTACCCATCCTGACAACTAAGCTTTGCGTTGAAGGTTGAAAGTCAACAAATACGACTGACTGACTCATTGACTTGGATTGGGATCATGAATTTCGAGACGTTTATTGAAAGTTTTGTATTTAATCATTGGACCCGTTTTAATTGGGCGCCACTGCGTTCATACCTAAACCAGTTGTATCCCATTTCAATAGAGCATTTGAAAATATGTAAATGAGATCATATAGCTTAGATTATCTTTATCAGTGTAAATACCTTTCACTTTTTAAAGTGAATTTCACTTCTACATTATCAGATTTATAAATTTTCACTATTTATTTTACATCTTACAAATCTCTCTCATTTAAAAAAGAGTTAATTCCAGCAATGGTCCTTCGACTATGTTGATTTTTCAAAATTAGTCCCCGACTTTTAATTTGGACAACTTAAGTCTCTTGACTTTCAAATTCTTTCCAATAATGGTGGTCCTTTCGTCAAATTTTGGTTAAGTTGAGGTCAAATGAAGGGGTAGAGTTGTCTGTTCACCTGTATAGTGTATTATTACTCGTATTTCTCATGTCCTATACGCTATATATATGAATATAATATCAGTCGAAGGGACTTCAACTGAGATTATATGGCTTCAATTGGGACTTTCACTGAGATTATATTCATATATACAACGTATAGGACATGAGAGATATGAGTAATAATACACTAAACAGGTGAATGAACAATTTTATCCCTTCATTTGACCTCAACTTAACCAAAATTTGACGAAAAAACCAACATTGGAAAGAATTTGAAAGTCAATGGACTTAAATTGTCCAAATTAAAAGCCGGGAACTAATTTTGGAAAATCAGCATAGTCGGAGGACCATTGCTGAAATTAACTCTTTAAAAAAAATGAGACTCACATAATATTATATTATAAATATAATAATAAAAAAAAAATAAAAGGTGTGCTACGACAGACCTTTTCGACAGCTTTTAATTTGTAGCTTTGTTTGTCATAAAGGTTTGTGTTACAATAAATTGCATATCATCTATATTAATATAATATTTATAAATATATTTTATTTTAATTAGATCAACTCTATATAATTATAAATTAATTTAAATACGATGATGCATAATTA
This sequence comes from Ipomoea trifida, assembly GCA_003576665.1. Classification (NCBI taxonomy): domain Eukaryota; kingdom Viridiplantae; phylum Streptophyta; class Magnoliopsida; order Solanales; family Convolvulaceae; genus Ipomoea; species Ipomoea trifida. Next base: position 13,420,879 of record CP025645.1, read on the forward strand.
AAACTTCTAGGTTGTATTTAATAGTTTTTTTTTTTAGTACTACAATCTAACCTATACATAATATCTGCTCAATATTAAATAGTTAGTTTATAAAAAGTAAATTTTCTTTGAAAGTATTTTTCATAATTATATTACAAAATAAATAGATTCCATATGCACCATGTCAATTTAAATAATCATTACCATATATAATACATTATAAATCTCACAATCAATATAAAAAATCACAATTTAATGTAATCAAGAAGTTTTTATATCTTTCCAAAAAAAAAAAAAAAAAAAAAAAAAAAAAAAAACAAGCTTTGATCCCTCATCAGTCATCCCTAAATCTCTTACGGCGTGTTTGGTTCGTGGAATAGGTCGGGAATGGAATACCATTCCCGGGAATAGACCTATTCCATTGTTTGTTTCATCATTCTATTCTTGGAAATAGCATTCCCGGGAATGAGCTATTCCCTTTGCAAGGGGAATAGCCATTCCTAGGAGACCCCCTACTATTAGCTATTCCCAAGTATTTGGGAATAACTTTTATACTAGAATACCAAAAATACCCTTTTTATTATATTATAATCCTTATATATAATATTTGTTTATTTATATATATATATATATATATATATATATATATATATATATATATATATATATATATATATATATATATAGTTATATTAAAAATGTAATTAATTAATAATAATAATACATTTTTTTATTTAAAAAAAACTTGTAACTAAGAGCAATTAAAGCTCCTTAAATCAATGAGTTTTTGCTCTTTAAGGCTTCCTCATCTTGTTGTTAATTTCAAAAGAGAAACAATGCTAGCATGTCTTATATAGAGGAGCTCAAATGAGCTCCTCTTCATGAGTTATCAATGTGGGATCAAAATCTCTAATTTGTGTTTTAAGAAATTATTTTATATATAATTTTGTTTTGTATTATTATTATTATTATTATTATTATTCCTTTTTTCTTATTATTGTTATTAATATTATTATAAGTTTTATTTTATTATTACATAATAATAATAATAATAATAATAATAATAATAATAATAATAATAATAATAATAATAATAATAACATGAATGTCCTTATTATTATTATTATTATTATTATTATTATTAAATATTTTATAAGGGTATTTTTGTCTTTTAAAACATATTTCATTTCTATTCCTTAAACCAACCAAACACTGTAATATAATTCCTAAAGTCCATTCCTTCCGCGAACCAAACAAAAGAATACAATTCCTATTATATTCCTTGCCTATTCCATTCCTTATGGAATAACATTCCTATTACCTCAAAATTCATTCCGTGAACCAAACGTGCTGTTAAGGCAACAAGATAACTATTTTATGGAATATATGGATGCTAGCTTAGTATTATAAAATATTTATTTATTTTTTTTGTAGATATAAATTTTATGAAAATTGTGTACATTATTATTACTAAATAAAAAATATAAATTATATTCTTTCTCTCATTTTTCTATATTATTAAAATATCACTTTAAAAAATTGTGAAATATAATTTAAACTAATTTTTAAATGTATTTTTATATTTTTTATTTAGTTATATTTTAATATTAGGCATGATTTTTCTCGCATAGCGTATACAAAATGCTAGTATATATATATACATGTGTAAACAAAATTTGAAAGTTTTGAAGGTAATAGAAATTAATGAAAAAGTTTGATAGGTCAAGATCAACTCTTGATCTCATTAATACCATATCAGATTGTACCATACATTCTAAAATTATACGGCGAGTACTTTTTATTTTTTAATATAATATCTAATCATTATTTAGTAAGTGATAATTAAAAAAAATACGGAGTAATAATTGCTTATATTCAATCAATAGAAATTTATAACAGATATATATTAATCAAATTATATACTCTCTGATTTTGAAGAGATTATTTTCCTAAACTAATAATTAGGCGGCATTGATTATCATCTTTGAGTGCTTTGAAGTTTGAAGAATGTAGCTAATCATTACCTCCCACCATTGATATTTTAGCCACCGTACCATCCATGTAAATCAATTTTAATTTGAACATTTTTATTGTTTCATAATTCATATTCTTAAAAAATAAAAATCCATGCGATTATTTCTACTTTGGACGTCAAAACTTGTGTGAGACCATCTCACCGTGAGACGTGTCGGGTTGGGTCGGGTCATGATGTGAATGTAACACTTATACGCACAAATGTCATACTTATATGCTCAAATGTAATACTAATTAGGAATAAAAATTTTGTTACTTATAATGGTAAATGTAATACTTTTATGGGAAAATATAATACTTTTACATTTCGATTTAAAAGTATTACATTTTTCCTCAAAAGTATTATATTTTCCCTTATAAGTAAGGAAAAATTGTCAACATTACTTATTATGAAAAATGTAACACTTTTTCTCTTATAAGTAACAAAAATTGTATTCCTAATTAGTATTATATTTGAGCATATAAGTATAACATTTGCACATATAAGTGTGACATTTGCATGGTGCTTCGACCCGACCCGACCCGTCTCACGAATAAGGATCCGTGAGACGGTCTCACACAAGTGTGACCCTAAAAACAAATAGTGAGAAGGGAAAGTAAAAAATAGGATCGGATACATGAATGGTAATCATGTTCCAAATTTTGTTACAGTATTAGTGCAATCGTTATACCCTGCACCACGGTGCACATAGCAATGTGCACCATGTACGTAAAACGACGTCGTTTCGGTGTTAGTAGACGCGGACGCGAATGACTCAGGGAATTCATTATCTATAATACACATAATCATTATTTATAATACACAGAACGTTTGCCTATAATACACAAAATGTTTGCCCAGAATACACAGAATATTGACACAAAATACACAGATGTTAGTGGACGCGAATGACTCCAGTGAATTCATTATCTATAATACACATAATCATTATATATAATACACAGAACGTTTGCCTAGAATACACAGAATGTTTGCCCATAATACACAGAATATTGATGCCCATAATACACAGAACTCATCCTCATAACATTCGAATGCACAAACACATCACAACTTGTGTTAATAACATGAATCCACATAATATTTACACAAAATACACATAACTCATCCTCCTAAACATTCGAATGCACAAACACATCACAACATGTGTTACTAACATGAAATCACAACATGTGTTACTAACATGAATACACATAACGGTTGCCTATAATACACAGAACGGTTGCCTAGAATACACAGAATGATTGCTTGGAATACACAGAATATTAACATAAATACAGAGACCGACCGAAACGGGAAACGTGATTTTCAAAAAAAAAAAAAAAGATTAGTTTACAATGCTCAGAACGACGTCGTTTAGGTACGTGGTGCACATTGCTATGTGCACCGTGGTGCACAGTATAATTTGCCGTATTAGTGCCTTCCCCCATCAATGGTCTCCATTATATGTGGGTTAGTTTGGTAAATTGCACCTCTTTTAGACTGTGAATAGTCCTTTAATTTGATTGACATATAATTAATATTTACTATTATCTTGTAAAAAATAATGAAAAATTGTATGCTAATTTCATTACATCGGTGATTCTCAAGCAGATATTTACGTGACTAATAATAGTACGTGCTCACAATGGTAAGAAAAGACACATATGTCTCAAACTAATAATTTCATTACATCGGTGATTCTCAAGCAAAATTTGGTATATGAAACATTGAAGGGATCGGAATGCATTTAAAGCCCGTTAGGTAATGAATTCATGGTGGATCCCACTTTCATGGTTAAACGAAATCATGGAAAGATTCCCATAGTTACACCACTACCCATCCCTGTGACTTGGTGTAATAATCAAGGTTAAGATAATACTCTTAATGAGTTCATAACCCTGAGAAATGAGTAGTCCTTTGAGACAGACTTGATGAGCTCGTAGTGAGTACTTACGTGAGGTTGGAGCTTTTCTTGGATCTTAATGATTTCATGGCTCATAGAAGCAGCTTACAATATATATAATACATGCATGAAATAACATACTTGAGTGTATTGTGAAGGATTTGCCTCCTTCTATGGAAGACTTAAAGGGCTTAGAGCAGTCTTTCTAGAGCACTCATGAGCATTTAAGTTATTTTTGGCTAAATTTAGCTTGTTTGTCAACATTAGCACAACTTGGAGGCCAGATACGTGCCATAAGGCTTATAACTCCAGTAAAAAGAGTTCAAGACTTGATTCACTTCTATATCGGAGAAGTCCTTATGTCACTACGTGCCAGTTGTCAAACCTCACACTTGCTCATATTATATTATTTATGGTTTACGTTTGCATTAGTGGGGGGATTGTGAGTAATGCAAACGCCTTCATTTGACTTTATTTGCGCACTCCTGGCTCCTCTACTCTTAAAATGTGGATCACCATCCCCAATGCAAACATGATGCCACAAAGCTTCTAAGCTTCGTTATAAATAGCCCCTTACTATTTCGATCACTTCAGAATACACAAGAATAAAAACTATTTGTTCTCTCTTCTTCCTCCTTTTGCCATTTCTTGAGCAGTTCATGCGCATTGTCCAACTTTGAATTTCGGGTGTACAAAACTATAACTTATATTGCGTTAGGCCGTTACCTCATGAGCGACACCAGTAATCAATTTCTACACCAGAAATTGACGAAATCGCTTCACAAGCGGTGACCAAGTTGCTACACCACGATAATTCTTATTTGCTTGTCTTTTAGTGATTAGCGTTTTTCACCATCTCAATCATATCCTACACCAAAAATAAATAAATTATATTGTGCCCAAAATAAAAAAACTGAAGCAATAGTGCAATACCCATCAAAATATCCACCATGAGCCTGTGAACGTTCTTAATGTTGTGTGGAATTGAAGCTAATTAAGTGTGGTGTTAGTAATGAGTGAAGTAGACGTTTCTCTTAGCTAGCTAGTGCTTTTAATCGGCATGCAATGTCACACAGATGATGCAGCTTCTTCAATGGAGAGTGATGCAAGCAAATTCAATATCTGATCTGTGTACCATTGCATCCAATTGAAAATGGTATTGCATGGGATCTGCAATAATTAATTAAGTAGGCGGCAGATCATTTTGGCACCACTGGCCAATTGAATTCAGATAAGTCTTCGTCGATCATATCCCTTTAATTATAAGCCCCCTCCTCTCCATTCTTCAATGGGATCATAATGTTGTAACCAGAAGCTTGCTAGCTAGCTAGGTGGACACTTCACTTTCCGCACTAAACTAATTTGGCCAGGTTCAAGCCATGCCACTGCATCATTCTTGTAAAACAAACTTCAATTCTTTAAAGATTACCACACTCCGATCCACTTCTTCAGCAACACATTTAATTTGTTTTCGTCAACCAAAAATGAATTTGGTTCTTATGTTTTGTCGATTCAGCTAATTTTCCTACTCTAAAATTCAATTTCTCATAGTTTGTTGGGACGGATATACATAATTAATGTTAGTTGTCTTGCATGTGCACATCATAATAGTGTGGGGTTACTTAAAATATAGCCACAACTTATATAGTTAATAAAAACATTTAATTTTGGTTGTCGTTACTTAAAATATAGCCACAACTTATATAGTTAATAAAAACATTGAATTTTGGTTGTCTTTGAAAATCAGGAAAATGATTTCTGAAAAATGAGCCATTTTTCAAAAAATATTTTTATTTTTTAATGTTTAGTTGCATTCCATAAAAGTGTCTTGGTTTATTTTCCGGAAAATGTGTAGAAGTGTATAATTAAACTTTTTAATTGTTTTGTTTAGACTATAACAATATTTATAATAGGAAAAAAAAATCATCATTTTGGTCTCTCAGTTGTTTCCCAACTGTCAATGTAATAGTTTTCAATTTCAACTAATTTGATCATCAATTAAACCCTTCCGAGGGACCAAAATGGTGATTTCTCCTTTTTTTAAATGACGTCAATTTGATCCTCCAAGGGGTTAATTGATGAAATTTAAAACAATTTGATGATCAAATTAGTTAAAATATAAAATAATAGACTACCGTGACAGTTGAAAAACAATTAGTGGACAAAAATAATGATGATTTCTCCTTTATAACAACAACAACAATAATAATATAAATTGTGGTAGTGGTGGTGGTAGTGGTTATATATGGTGATGGTGGTAGTGGTGGCGATGGTGGTGATGGTGACAGTAGTTCTAGTGGTGGTGGTGGTGGCAATAGCAGTAGTAGCGGTGGCCTGAAAATTGAAAAATAACTCCCCCTAAATAATGGGAAGTTATTTTCCAATGAAATGAAGGTATGTATTTTCATTTGACCAAACACTTGTATTTCCTTTGACTTGCATTTTTCACTATTTACCAAACATTAACAATCTGAAAATCATTTTTCAAGTTTCTAAAAAATCTTAACCTTGAAAGAGATGACTGAATGAGTAGAATAATTTTTATCACGAATTTAATTCTTGTTATACAAAATGACAATTTTGTCATTTAAGATAAATCACTTGACTATTACACACTCATGTTTAATAATATTGCCAAAGAACTGGTCTAGTGACACCCGGTGTCCCGGTTTACACTCCTACATGGATGATGGGAGTGGATTCAAGCCTCAGTTGCCAATACTACATTGTAACAGAGTCGGTAGTATTCAAAAAATATATATATATTTTAGTTTAACCCACCGTCCCATTGTATTGTACAAAATCTTATTCGTGCGGAAGAGATATTAACAATGGGTGTCCGACAATATTTGGTAGCTTCTAAAAATTTATTCTTGTTGAATGTGAAGTTAGCTACAACCTTTTCATTTTGTTGAAAGTCATACCAACAATAGTTCATTATTCAAAAAATAATTGTTGCATCCTCCAACTACCTTATTTATTGGCTCAAATAGTCAGTGTAACATCCAATCATATTTCTCCATTCTTCTATACTATATAAAATTCAATCGTGGACCAAGGGCCAAAACAATAGTATTTCGTAATTCATATAAACGTGCCTTAAGTTTTTTATGAGCAATTCTTTTCAAAAAAAAAAATTAAAAATTTTATGAGCAATTAGATAACATTGGTACTACATCCACATAATCTGTTAACTGTAGATGCATAAAAAATAATACCTTATGATCATAATAAAACTTACTAATTATTAACAAAATATCTCTTGAAACTATAACATAATTATGATTGCATGCCAAGATTTAATTTATGAATCTTTAATTTAACTTCAAGGTTATTGACCAACAATTCACATATAGACCTATGTTAGAATATTTACATATTGTGTTAATTAACTACTTGTACATAATATGTTACCTACAAGTTTATAAAATTTATACCTTAAGTCTATAATTAAAAAAAAATTCATTTTCAACCAAATATATCTTAAAATTGTACCATAATCATGATTATATGCTAAACACTCAACTTATGAATATTAAACTTTAATAAGTTTATTACCTACAGTTAGACATGACAATTTGTGTATACAAGTTCATTAATGGGTCGACACGATAACGACACAATATGATAATGCTAAACACGAACGCAACAGGTTAATGTTAACGAGTTGAAATTTGTAATACGAACACGATTTGTAAACGGGTTGACACGATAGACACGTTTTGTTAACATGTTTTGGGTGTGTCAACATGATGTAACACAAAACATATTTAAATCCGCTAAACCTATTAATTAATATATTAAAAAAACTAAAATTTGAAGTTAAATTTAAAAAAAAAAAACTACAATTCAACCCATCAAAGAAACTAAAAAAAATATTCAATTTATAATATTCATAAAATGATAAAATAACATCCAAAAATCACAATTAAAGAAGTCCATAATAGTTTTAGAATAAAATTGAACACAATAAAAATTCAAATATCATATTGTTAAATATCAATAATTGGTGTGGGGTCTTAGCTGTAGTAAATTCATCCTTAGTCATATTCATGATATCTTTTGTAATCTCATTCAAATTGGTTTGTCCCGAATCTACAAATTTTCAAAATATAACATTGTAAGTTAATAAAGTAACTAATAATGAAATAAATTAAAAGAATAAAACAATGATTCTATTTATAAATTGTATAAAGCAAAAATGGCAGTATCTAAACAACAATAGTTCTTAGCAGGTTATACACATGTTTGTGTAAACGAGTTCGTGAAAATGTGTTAACACGATAATATTAATAACATGTTAAGCTAGTTATTACTCGGTTTAACGAGTTGTCCTATTAGGACACGAAACATAACGAGTCAACCCGTTAACGATACGGGACACGTTAAGATAAAACATTAATCCGTTATTTTTGTGTTGGTTTCGTGTCGATAATTGTCAGGTCTACCTATAAATTGGTCATTTATTTCAAAAAAAACCTAGGTGTTTTTTTTTTAACGTGGAAAAGAGTCCGACTGTATTGGGCTGGTGATGGGGGCCTTTATTGGGCCTAGCCGATGATGAATCCAATAACTGACCAAATTTCACCTAGTCATTTCCGACGTCGTTTCGAGCTTCTTCCACCCTCATTCCTTCAAATTTGAAATTTTATTCGCGCTCTTGCGATTTGATTTGTCTCCACTCTCCATTCCCAATCTCTCTCGTTCTATCAGAGTCATATACTGAGTGAGGCTTCGTGCGATGCAGTAAAGTGAGAGTAATGGTAGTGCGCTTCAGGTGAAGATGTCGACGGTGGAGAAGCTGCTCGTTCAGATCTTCGAGCGGAAGAATTCGATCATCGAGCAGGTGAAGCAACAGACTGATTTGTACAGCCAACACCTCGCTTCCAAACTCCTCATTGAAGGAATTACTCCTCCTCCTTGGCTCTTGAACACTTCTCTATCCTCCAATCTCAAAGGCACGTCAAGTCATTTCCTGATTTTAATTTCAAAATTCTGCTAGTTTCACTTGATTTTATATTCTAGGGTTCCATTTGAGTTGTGGAAAATTCTCAGAATTCTAGGAACGGAAAGTTTTTTTAGTGCATTTTATTCTCAGCCGTTGTCCAAAGGTGACACTTTGTGGCTCAGGATCTTAAACTTTTTAATTTCCAGTTCCCACTGGAATTATTAGTAATTCAAAAGTCTTGTTTAGAAAAATGCGTATATATATTTTTTGTTTACTGAATCCAAATATCTTTTTTGCCCCAGAGTTCAACAAAGATGAGCTGATTTCTGAGATTTTACTTCCCCGTGCTTGGCCTTCAACATATTATCCCAATTCCCGTTACTCCATCTATAATACGACAGTAGTCACAGGTGATAATGGAGAGCTATCAGATGGGGGATTTGTGGAAACTTATGGATCCAGTAAAGATCTTCATGCTGGAGAGGGGCCAAGCAGCAGAGCTGTTTACCATGATAACAACACTGAAGACGTTCTTAAATCAATTCCTGAGCTGGATGTAAGGGTTACCTTGCCCCAAGATGAGACAGAAACAAGAGCTGAAAGCACTTCAGATGCTCCAGATCAGTCTCTGGCTAAAATTCAAAGGTCTAAATCCAGACAAAAGGCTCTGAAGCTTCGTAATAGTGCAAGTACAAAAGCTAGGAGCCAATCAAGCAGCAAGTGTAGATATGATGTCACTTCTATTGGGATTGATTTTTCTGCTTCTGTGTCTGAACAAGTTGGTGAGTCATACAAATTTCCTGAGGCTTCTATGCTTGTTAATGGAGGCAATGGGGTCCCAGCTGAAAGAAATTGTCCAATTCAAGAAAATCTGAATGATAATTATACTGGTGGAGTTACGAGGTCTACAAGTTGTTCAATAAAAAGGAACTCCATGAGTGACTATAGTAAAGCTGACAACTATTCTGACATAGCTGAGAATGTCATGTCAAGTCAAAAGAATATGCATGCTGTTGCTTCAAATGGTATAAATATGTCTATGCTGCCTTTTGAACAAGAGAATCTTGTTAACAAGTCACCAAAAGTATCTGAACCTTGTATGATTAATACTGAACCTTATGCAGTTCAGGAGTCAAGTGAAGGTGATCATCAAAAGCTTGAAAAGGGGGTGGATGTATACACTGGCGGAGTTATAAGGTCTAGAAGTTCTGCCAAGCAACAGAATTATGCGTATGATTCTTTTGAAGTGAATTGCTCTTCTGATATAGCTAATAAGAATTCTGGTGGTCAAGCACAGCCCACAGTTGATTTGCCAAATCAATCGGTGAAGGTGGTAAACTTGTCTGATATTACTGATGAAAGTCAGGATGTATGCAATGCAACAGTTAGAGGTTCCAATTATAAGAAGAAAAAGTTAACTGGCACTTATTCTGGTAGGACCACAAGATCTATGAGTTCTACCCAGAAGTGTTCTATCACCAGTGAAACTTTACAGGTGGATGCATCCACTTACTCAGCCAAGGTGAATAGCAACATAATTGCTCTAACTTCTAGGGAAACATTGGAGAAGCTTGTTGATACTAAGAAGCATTTGGAATTGGTTCAGCCTTCTATTGACTTTGACAATAGAAGTTCAAAGCCACAATGTTGTTCTGGTAATGAAGTCATAACAAATCTTGATAAAATATCTAGTATTGCTCGTGCAAGTGGTTCCGGGACCAAGGCTGCTGCTTTACAGAAGTCATCATGTGAAAATCAGGACATTCAGAGTGCATCACATGATAATATTATCTTGACAGGTCCTGAAAAATGTGATGCTGATAACCAGCTGGGAAATGCTGAAGCTGATTCATTGAAGTCTCACATTCCCCAATCTAGTCCCAGTGAAACCAATGGAAGAATAGGTTCAGAACGTCTAGTTGCAGAATTGCCTTCTGATTGCTCTATGCTAATGAAGCCAAAGCAACTCAACTTTGATGACATGGAAGAGTGTAACTTGAATGAGTACACCCATTGTACTTCTGAAGATGAAAACTTGGACATAGCAATCAAAGAAATAGGTTGTACTCCAATAGATCGTTTCTCACTGAAAGAAAAGCTATCTTCTAGCAGTCCTCATACTATATTTTCAGAGAAACAATCCACCCTGGAGCAAGATATTTATAGCAAGTCAAATAGACTTTCAAGCTGTCCTGTTGAATTCACCACCCAAGAGCCTGACAGATCAAAGATAGACGCATCAGACACAGAAGTGCATGCTTCAAAAAGTAGCTTAGATGATCCAGAGGCCTTGCAGTGCTTTGAAAATTCTGACATTTCACCTGACGAAGATACTATGCTGCCAAGTACTTTTAATAATTCTGATGCAAATCACCATCATATGAAGCTTAGTCCAATAGAAAGATCAAACTCCTTAATTGAGCCATACGTAGAAGTGGTACGCCTCACCTTTATTTTTATATCTACAATTTTTAACACAGATTTTAATTTTCTCCACGTAAACATCAGTTGAAGTTAACCTTGACGTGTATAGGGGAAAGTTTCAAGTGCCTTCTTTGATGCTCATCATTTTTCTAATTATCCAATAGAACTCTGTTGCACATTCCAATAGCTGAATAAATCTTTGTCCATTTTGCATATGGTAAATAATGTTTTCATGTGTATCTTCTGTTAGATGCTAATTTCTTTGAAGGTGATAAATGAGTGCTGGCTTTCCTCGGTACTGTTCAGTTTCCTATCCTACCGTTATGTGTTTGGTTTTGCATTTTTTATTTTGTTTTGTAAAAGAAGTAACTTTTGAATAGTGTAACTTTTTCAAAATAATTTTGTAAGACTATTGTTGTTAAATGGATATTTTCTATGCTTTATGCAATAGATTTTTACCACCATCATGATAAGTTTTCCATTTCTATCAAGCTTATATATCTAATTGATCAAATAGGGAGTTTCTGGATTTAAAAGGTGTGATGAAGGTACAGCTGCCTCATGTGCTGGCAAGAGTAAAACTTTGGTGACACCTTGCAGCACAAGTTTGACTAATAGGACAACCGAAGATTATAAAAAATGTGTGGCGAAGGAAGTTGCAAATGAAGATCCAATTACCAGTTCATTTGCTGCTGGAGGACATAATTACATTCAAGGTAATCAATCTTGTCTTGTCTTAAAAGTAAATTTTTGTTTTGGAGATGTGTCCAAAATCATTGAAAGAAAATGGCCTGCTTACATGGCTTTTTATAGGGGCTGGAGTTGATGATAAGAATTTCAGTCTTGAATCAAAGGAAATTCAAATTGCTATGAATTCCTCTTTACTTGAAAGAAAATTCAGATCTACTAAGGTTAGTTCTTGGCCACAAGTGAAGAGGAGAAAGCTTGAAGATCAACAAAGCAATTGTTTTTCTGCTTCTCGGAATTCCCAGATACCAAGACTTTGCAACATAAAAATGGCCTTTGGAAGCATAGATCTGCATAGCATTGAAGGACAAGGAGGAGTTGTTTTGAAAGAGGATGCTTCTGGAGATAACATTATTAGTGAACTGTGCCCAACTATGGACTCCTGTGTGCCAGGACTGGATTTGACTTTAATTGCTTCTCAGGACTGCATGGTTGAGGAAATAGGCAGAGGAGATCCTGTTGACTTAACGTTTGATGCGGATGGTTGCTACAAGCCAAATGAACAAGAAGATGCTGCTACTACTTCCAATGACGGAATACTTCAGGTGTTGAGTGAAAGTAAAGGAACAGTTGGTGATTTTTGTGATTCCATAACTGAGGTAAAAGGTAGAGATGTTCCAGAAGATCCTGGTGACTCAATGTTTGATACAGCTGGTTGCTACAAGCCAAATGAACAAGCAGATGCTGCTACTATTTCCAATGCTGGAATACTCCAGGGCTTGAGTGAAAGTAAAGAAACAGTTGGTGATTTTTGTGATTCCATAATTGACGTAAAAGGGACAAATGTTCCAGCAGATCCTGGTGACTTAACGTTTGATACAGATGGTTGGTACAAGCGAAATGAACAATCAGATGCTGCTACTATTTCCAATGATGGGATACTCCAGGTCTCGAGTGAAAGTAAAGAAACAGTTGGTAATTTTTGTGATTCCATAATTGAGGTAAAAGGCAGAGATGTTCCAGCTGGCCCTAATTTTGATTCATGTGAGTATTCCAATGAACAGAATTTCCAAACTGCATCAATGCTTGAGAACAATATTAGTTTAGCAAATAATGAGAGCTTATGTACAGAGAGCATAGTTCTAAAAAGTAGCTCTCACATGATGGAAGACAGCCTTTATCCACATTCTTTAGTTCATTCTTCACATGATGAAGTAGAGTCTACTGGTATTGATGATTCTATGCCCGTTTTTGAGGGTTTTGTCATTGATCCCCCTGGAGCAGATGGAGAACTGGATATTGCTGGAGTTGGAATCAACTTTGAAGCCCTGGACCTTCCAACGACTACAATTGAACGTGCTAGCATCCTGGAGCAGATATGCAGATCTGCTAGCACACACAAATCATTGTCCCATTTGTCATCTGCTCTCGAATTGCACAGGTCACACACCTTGTATCAGTCTCTACCTGAAGGTCTTGAGCACATGGACTTGAGAAGCACCTCACCTTTCAGTGAGGATATTGACAAACAGTCTAGAGCTAGTACCAGTTGTGATGAGGAAGAAGTCGGGTATTCTGGTCAAGGGATATCTTATCCAGATTGTTTAGGTTATTCTGGTGCCAAGTTCAGGTGGAAATCTGGAAGCCCATATGCATCTCCTGTTGGCAAGCTATGGGAAAGAACCTCATTTCATTCTAGCAGCTCAGAGAAACAATTGAACTCAAACCCAGAGCTTACTTGTTTCCCAATCAAGGAGGACTCCACTATTAGTGAGGAAAATGAGAATGTGGATAAATTGGCTGATGAAATCCAAGATGATATTGATTCCTTGGTGGGAAATAGTCATGCCAAAAGACAACCACTTTTTGATGTAACTGCTGAAGCTTGTTTGAATGCCCCTGCATCAGTTTCTGCTGCAGAGAAGGTTCAAGCTGGTGGTAGAATGGACTCTGCTAAATCTGATGCTGGCTTCAGTGGGACACGTAATAAAGCCAAAAGGAAACTTCCAAGCCACTGTAGAAATACTAGTGTGGGAAAGGAAAACCGATCACTATTGATTTCTGCAACCGGAAAGAAAAAAGAGAAGCACTCACATATAGATGGGTCCAGGAAGCCGAATTCATCAGCTACTACTAGTTTGAGGAGAAATGAGCAGAAGCTTTCGGAGAAAGGGTATAATAGACATAACAACATTATTTCAAATGTTACTTCATTTATACCACTCGTCCAACAAAAACAAGCAGCTTCTATGTGTACAGGTAATTCTGATTTTGCATACGTTTACCTGTGATTCCAAACTAGTTTGATATCACTTGATCTAGAAGATATATTGTTTCGCTTCTTGAATTTTTCATGCCATATACTAGCATAATAAGGAGCTTAAGAGATTTTCTATCATTATGGTTATTTGAGCAATTTCATCTTGTTAACTTGGTTTTTCATTGCATGATAATGGCAACTCTAGTAATTTGCCAGTAGTGTGTATATTTAAATTTTTCTTTATCTTGTCCACTATCTTCAAGGCTTTTTTACTTTGGAAGCAGACTACCTAGTAGAGTTGTTTTTGGATTCAAGTAATTATGAAGGGAACCACTGACATGGAAATTCAAAATTCTTTATTTGTAGCTTTGACAAAGTTGTAGGGTTGTGAAATATTTCTCAGCTCAGCTATTGTTTTGCAGGAAAGAAAGATATAAAGGTCAAGGCTCTGGAGGCAGCTGAGGCTGCAAAACGTCTTGAAGAGAAAAAAGAGATTGAACGGAAGAAGAGGAAAGAAGCAATGAAGCTTAAGAGAGCACAACTGGAGCAAGAGAATTTGAGACAATTGGAATTAAACAAGCAAAAAAAAGAAGAGGAAAGAAAGAAAAAGGATGCTGAAGTCTTAGCAAAGAAAAGGGCTAGGGCTGAAGAAGAGAAAAATGACAAGGAGAAGAAAAGAAAGCGAATTGAAGATTTACGGAGGCAACAAAATGACCAGGAGGAAAAACTGCGTGCAAGAAAATTAGAGATAGAAAAGAAGTGTTCTGCTATTGTAAGATCACTGCTATATCTAATTTTGTCAACCTATTGTAATATCTAATTTTGTCAACCTATTGTATTTCAACATAATTCACTCTTGTGGCTTTTTCCAGGATGAAAAAGCAATCAGCATGAAGGAGAATGATGATAAATTGATTATAAGCCACGTGGAAAAAGAGATAGGAGACAGTAAGGCCTCTGATAAGCCAGTAAGTGAACTCAGACAAGTTGAAATTTTGAAAAGTGATAACCCAGTATCCACAATCTCTCATGAAAGCCTTGACACCTCTGCGGATCATAGTCAACATGAAAAGGTAGACACTGTACCATAGTATGATTAATTTTACACTTATTTTTCAATTTATTCCCAGCACTCTTTTGTCTGTTACAGCATTCATAAGTTGTTGATACAGGTCCTATAAAACCCTGCTAATAGCCATGTATTTCTTTCCATGGAACTTCCAATGATATCCTTGGTCTTTATCAAAAGAACATAATGCACACTATGTCTAGACAATTTATGATCATTCTTTGCTAGATTTCTTTATCACATGAAAGGTGAAATTCTTACTAACCTTTGGATCTCCTAAGATCCTGCAAAATAGGAGGCTTGTGCATTAATTTTCTCTTTATCAAATTCAAAGCCCCTAATTACCTGTCCAATGGATGTGGTAAAAAGAGGACAAAACAAAGTCATTTTTTAACTTTCCATCTTTTTGTTTGACTGATTGGTCTACATGCATGAATTTGAGTATTTGTTAAGATCTTGGTACTGAGAAGTTTGACTTATTTCTCCAAGGTGATACAAGCCAACTTGGATAAACCTGGCAAAGATCAGAACTTCACTGCCAAGGAACCTCAATTGAAATCATATGAGATTTCTCCATATAAATGTTCAGATGATGAAGATGATGAGGATGAGGAAGATCAACCCATGCGAAAATTTATTCCCTCGTGGGCAAGGTAATTAGATTTTCCCACTAGAATGCTGCTAGTGCTTGCTCAATCCCGAATCCTGGTTATGCTTTTTGGGTAGCTATATGACTATATCTTAGTTGCTTCAATTTTGGTGATTAAGCTGGCATTGTGATGACTTCTGATGTTCTAGTGTTCTATGAATATCTGATTTTGGATTAATCTACAATGATACTGTAAGTTTTAAAAAGTGTTTTTTTTTTCCAGCAAAAGTTGTGTCGCTCTGGTTCTTCCCTTGCAGCAAGAAATTGATCCTGACTCCATTTTCCCCCCAGAAAGCTTCTGCAGTATGGATGAAGGTATGCTTCCCTGCATGATAGAACAATTTCAATACTCAGTTCTAACTGTATTAAGCATCACTTCTTCTAAACCTAATAATTGAAAACATAACTAAAGTTCCCAACTAAACTCCTTGTAAGTCAAGCATACCTATGTACTGCGTTGATCTCTTAAAAATCAACATAAAATTAAGCATGGTAATAAATTAGAAAAAAACAATAGCACCATTAAAAAGAAACATGAGAATTATTTTGTTTCACTATGATGCTCATTCAGTTTAATGTTCATCGATTAGTTCTGTCCTAGTGTAACAATATCTACTTTGTATGCAGTTCTCCTCCCTCGGAGGGTACAACAGAAACAAACGGCTCTGTGAGTGGATTTGTTGGAAATTTACAGAAAATTTTGAGTGGTGTCTTCCAAGTTCTACACCTAGACAAAGCTTTTGCCAATCATGTGGTCATGAGATTACAATGATTATGTGCATATGGTTTACACTTTACATATCAGTGTCAGATGAAGTTTTGGGTAGTCCACCCACCTCCCTGAATTGAAGCATCTGAGAACATCAATACTGAGGGATGCAACAAAATTGCCCTAGTAATTTTAATGTTCTAGTGATGTTTTATCATGAATCCAAGCAGGTAGTCACTTGTTTCAATTATTAATTGGAAGTCAAATGAGGGAATCATAAGAACTGCTCTTTTGCGGAACAAATACATGTATAATCATTCTCGTGTAACATCTAGCTACCGTTGTAAGATTACCAATAAGATTTTAGATGCCATAACACTGTAATAAGAATGACCATGGAAAGGAATTTAGCAATTGTGTCAAAATGTACTCTCTAATGATTCTCCAACGTGTAATTTGATTGTTTTGCTTTTACTAATAACAAATCAAGATTGAGACTAAAAGTCAATAATATTATAGTTATAAGACTTGAACTTTATTGCAAAAATTACTTGATGTTTTCTAACTCAATTCTTCCTATTCCACTTATTCCACTTGACACTTGAAAAGACAAACCCTACGAATATGTAAATATTTTGATAGTTGAAGTTTTGCGTTTCTTTTTGTTTTGTTTAATATATATGGAGTAATAATATATAATATGAGTAATATTGTGCCATGCCAACCATATAATACGTGGTCTAAGTGTTCTTAATATCAGCATGTGTTGGTTTTACGGCCACGTGATAGCTAGATGGTGGGCCAACCAACTTATAGGCAAGTCGATGGCTGCCTACGTTATGGTAATGTGGGCCCGCCTTCTGACTACCTCGTGACCGTAAAACCAATAACATGATTTGTCATTATTATTATTATTATTATTTTTGGGTTTTCTACTCTTTTTTTTTTTTTTTTTTTTTTTTAAAAGTTATTTTTTGTTTTTCCATTTCCTATTTTCTTATTTGAATTGCGCGCCCATATACCTTACACCTCCATTTTCCAAATGGTCACTGCCATGCTTCTGGAAAACCAAAACTCGTTTCAATCATCGCCATGGAAATGCGTTCAAGAAACCTCTTTCTTTATTCTCTTTTCTTGCTTCTCTTCAACCCCACTGTCTCTCAGAACTTCACCTTCGATTTCCCATCTTTCAATCCCACAAACCTCACTCTTCTCGGAGACTCACACGTCAAAGACGGCGTTCTAAGCCTCACCAGAAGGTCAAGAGCCCCATCTTCAAGCTCCGGCTCCGCCATGTACAAAAACCCAATCCGTTTCTTTGACAAACACGCCGCTTCTTTCTCCACAAGATTCACCTTTCGGATTGAGAGCGTGAACGCGTGGTCATCTGGGGGCGGATTCTCCTTCTTCCTCTCCCCTGAAAATCACACTTTGGGGAGCCCCGGAGGGTTCTTGGGGCTAATGGACTCGACCCAGATCACCAAGAACAGATTTGTGGCGGTTGAGTTTGATACGGAGCAAGATTTGCAATTTGATGACCCGGATGAGAACCACGTGGGGTTGGATATAGACACTATTGTGTCTGTCAAGACCGGAAGTGCAATGCGGGGTGGGATTAATCTCAAGAGTGGATTTTCAACCACTGCTTGGATTGATTACTATAGCCATGAGAAAATTGAGGTTTTCTTGAGTTACTCCACTCTCAAGCCTCAAACCCCTATAATGGAGGTGGAAATAGACCTCTCTGGGTACCTCAATGATTCCATGTTTCTTGGCTTTTCGGCCTCGGCTGAGAGGAGCACCGAGCAGCATTTCATCCACAATTGGAGTTTCCAAATTTCTGGAATCACTGCTCCGGGGCCAACAATTCATTCCCACAATCTGGACTCTGATTCCCCTGTTCCAGGGAAACAGCAATTCCAGGTTTTTCTTATATTGGTTCTTGGAATTTGTGGCGCAGCGTTCGTGTGCGCTGTTCTGTTAGTGTTTTGGTGGAGTTCGATGAAGAAAACGAAGCAAGAGAGCGCGAATACCGTGGATGATGCAGCAGAGGTTGTGGCAGAGCCCTGGAGACAATTTAGTTACAAGGAGCTAAGATCAGCCACTAGAGGGTTCAGCTCCAAGAACATTATTGGCCAGGGAGCTTCTGGGACTGTCTATAAGGCCTGTTTCAGGGGTTCAGATAACATAGCAGCAGTGAAAAGATTGAAACACTCCCGGGCCGAATTTGCAGCTGAATTGTCCACTATAGCTAGGTTGAGCCACAGAAATCTCCTCAGGCTCCAAGGATGGTGTGCTGAGAGAGGAGAATTTCTTGTTGTGTATGACTATATGCCCAATGGGAGTCTCGACAAGGTCCTATACCGGGAAACCGGAGAGGAAACCACTCTGAAATGGCCTCACCGGTTCAAAATTGCAGTGGGGTTAGCCTCAGTCCTCACATACTTACACCAAGAGCAAGAATCCAATCAACAGGTGATTCACAGTGACTTGAAACCTAGCAATGTGTTGCTGGATTCGAGCTATACCCCGAGGCTCGGGGATTTTGGGCTGTCGTGGCTGATGGATCACGACAAGAACCCCACGGGAACAATGGGGTACGTGGCTCCCGAGTATGTTCTCTACGGGCAAGCAACTGAGGAGAGCGATGTTTACAGCTTCGGGGTCGTGGTGCTAGAAGTGGCTTGTGGGAGGAGGCCTGGTAAGGGCAAGAAAATGGAGGGTTTGGTGGATTGGGTGTGGAGGCTTCACTATGAAGGGAGGATAATTGAGGCAGCAGATAGGAGATTGAATGGGGAATTCAGTGAAGATGAGATGAGGAAAGTGTTGCTTGTGGGGCTTAGTTGTGCTAACCCTGACAGCACAGAAAGGCCTTCCATGAAAAGAGTGTTGCAGACACTAATGAATGAGGTTGAGACTATGGCTGTTCCCAGGATAAAGCCTACTCTCACTTTCTCTAACACACTGCTTCTTAGGACTAATGAGATCTTGTCAGATGATGAAAAGAGTGGATTCCTGGAAATCAATTTGAGGTCGGATTCGATTGAAGAGGAAAGAGATGTAGCTGTTTAATGTTCTTCTTGGTTTTGCTCATTTCTATTGTTTTCATCACTATTCCCCTAAGGCAATTTAGTTTGTGCTGAGTTCAAATTCTAGTTTGTCACCCTCTTTGGTAACCTTTGGTTTAAACTAAACTTGCATGGGTTGATGTGTCTATGTCAAAATGTATAATGGAGAAGAAGCATATGCATGCCAACCATGATTTTTTTTTCCTTCTCACAAGTGGAATTGAGATTTTGGTGAAGGAGCCTTTTTTTTTTTTTTTTTTTGGGATACATTAGACTCCGAGCTTAAACCAGTCTAATCATAAATCCCAGAACCTTGTCGTTGAGTTGTGCACAAGGGTTCCATCTCCACAATCCCACCATGTTTTTAGAGTGCTGACTTTAGGTTAGGTGGTCGACCACTTGAGCTAGTCCTGAAGAAGTCATTATTTTATCACCTCGGGAAAAAAAAGTATGAGATTCTAACAAAACAATAGAGAGGACTTGACAAAGAAACCATTATTTAGCAATCTTTAAAGAAAAGTATGGAATTTTTTTTACCAAAATACGATAGAGTTGAATATGTGTGTGCAAAAAAACTACTCATAAATGGGTGTCAATTTTATAATCTACATTCCTAGTATTCCTAATAGTGTGCATGCACAATACAATATAGATACACCACTAATTTGAGAAAATTAATTTTTTTAAGAAAAATTTTAAATTCGAGTCTTGTGAATAAAATCGTTCATATTATATCCAAGCATAACTTAGATCAGATAGAGATATTTACTAAGGGTACTAAAGATTTTCTTAGTTAATCAAGAAAGCATGTAGACCTCATCAAGAGAGCAAATAAGGAGATGAAGATATATGTGTGCACATAGCCAATTTAATAGAAGATGGTAAATATTATTAATATAAAGATGTGTTATCATCAAATTAGCATTAAATATAGAAATAAAATATCTATATAGACTATATATTCCACATAATAATAATAATAATAATAATAATAATAATAATAATAATAATAATAACTACTCGAGAAGCAAGTTGACTAGTGCCTTTGAAGTTTGACTTTCAGGACAAATTGACAGAGTCAAAAAGGTTAAATAACTGACTGATCCCACTCCCCCCATTCTCCCCACCTTCTGCAAAATAACTAACATAACTGCCATGGAATACGCTTTCCACTTCCCTCTTTTCTCCATCTATATAAACTCACCTCATATCTCTCATTCCTTTACAACATTACATTGCTCTTCTCTTCTTCAGACTCCAAAGTTCTTCACAACCCAGAAGAGAAAAAATGGCTTTTCTCGCATCAGGTTTCCCCAGTCTAATTGAGAAAGCTCTCTTCACCACCCTTCTCCTCACTTCCATGGCTGCTGTCCTGGTTTCTTCCTTCCAGTTTGAGGTTGGCGGCGAAAATGGTTGGGCAAAACCTACTGGGAACGAGTCCGAGACTTACAACGAATGGGCAATTCAAAACCGGTTTCGAATTGGAGATACCCTTTGTCAGTTTCTATACATCTAAGCTAAAGATTTTTTGACATAAGACAAAATACTATGTTTAATGTTGCTGATGTTTTTTTTTTTTTTTTTGGGGGGTTAAGATTTCAAGTACCAAGATGACTCTGTGCTGGAAGTGAGCTATGCTGATTATTCAAACTGTGATGTTTCAAATCCAGTTGTGAAATTTGATGATGGGGAGACAGTTTTTGAGTTCAGGCGCTCCGGTTTGTTTTTCTTCATTAGCGGGAGGCGAGGCCACTGCCAAGCTGGCCAGAAACTGATTGTCCGTGTGCTGCACCCGTCTGAGGCTGTGTCTGCTGCAGGGCCTGCACCCTCCCCAGCCCCTGCAGCAGCCCGGGGTGGCGATGAATGGGACCCCCACAACTTAGGACCGCCCCCGGGGCACAATTCTACGTCCAAGCTCTCTGTTGCTTCTTACTTCATTACTGCCCTGGGAGGAGTTCTGGTGTTTCTCTATTTGCTCATGTAGTGTAGGTTTAGTTTTGTTTGGTTGGTGTTGTTCTTTAGTTTGTTTCAGACATTTTTATGTGGCACTTTGGCTTCATAGTTCATTCAATTCTTTCTGGGTAGTTTTTCTTTCTAGGGCATTTGATATTGAACAATGAATCTTTGTGTTGGTGCTTTGCTTTATTGATGATAATAAAATTTCAGTTTCTTATACAATTGTGGGATTGATTGTAGCTTTGAGAAGCCAAGAATGACAGAACAAAGAACATGATTTAGGTACCAAATCTTGTTGTTCTCCAACCTTTTACATTGTACGAGTTTCAAATCAAGTATAACATATCTTAGAATGAAAACAAAAAATTCTATTAAAAAACAAAGGAGGGATTAGGGATTATATACAGCTCTGGGCAAAAGTTGTGTGTTTTTCATCTTCTATCATTTCCTCTTCTCTATTAGCCTTTGAAACTTCACATACTCCTTTGGTTCGGATGGCTTCGGCCTGATCTGCAAATAAGACTTTCGAAAGGGATGAACTGCAAATTTGTCGGTATACTTCATAGTTTGCAGCATGTGTGCAACCACCCTCGCGAAGTCTCGAGAGAGGATGCAAAACTGATATTGGATCATTGCTCCTCCCTAAAGTTTCGATCATGTCAAGGAACGCGGTAGCCATTTCTGTTTTGCTGAACTGAACAAAGGCAGCAGTTTTATCTATGAAGTAGATGGAAGGAGCTGAATTGTGACCAAAAACTCTTGATATGCAATCTCTAATGTCAGATGGTTTTAGATTAGATGGTAAGCCCCACAATAGAACAATGTTTTGAAACGGAATTTCCCCGGGCTGACTTTTGAGATTGCTAGAAGCCGAACTGTCTGTATTCCGCTTTCCAGTTCTCAGATCAATGATGTCTCCATTAACCCAACTAAGATAGAGAAGATTGATGTAATTTTGAAGTTTCTTTTCATCAGCTAGACCGAGTGGGGGTGAATTTGTCTTGAAATCAACTCCGAGATGACTGCATGCTTGAGCAAATACGCATCCTGTCATAAATGCATCATAGCCGGCCTCATGTTTTGCTCCAGAGTTCCAGTTCAAGGACCTGCGGATATGTAGTTTAGTTACAGAAGAAGCATTATATCTTTTAGTATCAATAGGGAAAGACAAGATAATGATCAGAATACGAGTTGCTATTGGCAACCCGGCATTCAAGCAGAAAGGAATTCCAGAGAGAACGAGTAAAAATATGTATTGGGGAAGCAAACCTCTTCTCATCCACTTGAACCTCCACCTTAACGTGAGATTTATCAGCCAAACTATAGCTTTTAACACCCGACGCAATTCCAGGACAAAGAGAAGCGAATGCTTTAGATAGTGAAGTGCTGCTCTTCTTCATCGGAGACTGAAAAGAATCATTTGCGTTCAAGAGTACTTTTGTGTCAATTATGTGCGGAAAGTAGTTTTGGAGAGACGTGGCATATTCTTCAGCAGTCCAAGGGAGTGGGCCAATGAATTTGTTATGTATATGAGCAAAGTCTGTATAATAGAAACAAAGCTATAAAGGTCAATGTACACAGTACACCAACAATAATAACAATAGCAGTACTTATAGCGAGGATCATTTTACCAAGAAAGCAGTTGTGACCAACAACCAGTTTCTTCTCAGAGGAAAGGAGATCAATAACATTTCGAAACCCGACAGCAGCTTTTACTTTCCTTTGACCTTCTTTAATAATGCAGTCCTTTACTTCCTTCTACAAAATATCAAGATACAAATAGATTTGATTAGATAATGCTCAAGAAACTGACCAGACAAAGATATAATTTCTCTGCATGACCATTTTTAGCTTCTTCATACTTGAGAAAAATTCTAGGGTTCAAGGTGACTTGATATTATAAAATAATTAATATTTCAACAGTTTGAAGAAATAAAAACCATGGTGAAGATGAGAATGATTTGAATTAAAAATCATCACAAGAAAAAACTAACTTTAGCTCTTATTGTCTGTGTAAAAAAAAAGTCAAACTAGTACACAGAGCTCCCACATCATAATTCATAGGAAAAAAGTTGGTGCCTAATGGTCAAGAGGTGAACCTTTAACTCCACCATACTTATACAGTTATACATATGTATATATGTATACACATACATGTCTATGTACATATACATGTATGCATACACGCACAACACTGACACATTTTTCTAAAAGATTAGTCATACAGAAACTTTTGATAGCATAGAGCATCTCGATTCAACCTATAGGATCAAGATTGGGTCATACCATAAGCAAATCCCTGTCATCTTCGGAATCTGTATAAACAACCAATTGCTGTGGACACAGAGTTTCATCATCAGTGACACGAACATATGCAAGATCTTTGAAATGCTTTTCTGTGACCTACACAATTCACTAGTCATCAGAAGTACAGAACACATTCAATCAAACTAGTATAGAACTCAAGACTTTGAAAAAAAAAATATTTGCCCAAATTCCTAATCATCATTGTCTTGGTTATAAATGAACAGATTTTAAATCCAATTGAAAAAGTAAGTTACCAATTGGATCAACTTTTTCTGGTGAGAAGTAAATCCACTAAGCACAACGGCTGGGCGCATTTTGAAGAAAATTGTCTGAAATCTCTGGTCTGAATTATTTGGAGTTTGTTGGAATTCGGAACTACTATTCCTATCCTGTAACAGCCCATCACGCCATTCACGGATCTTGATTTTCATTCGCTCAGCAAATAGAACATCTGCCATCCTAGCATATTGCAAGTCTCCAACTTCCTTTAAGCTGGACAACGAATCAGAAGATTCATCCGTGTAGATAGAATTTAAGCGTTCCAATGCTATTGTTTCTTGGTTTCTGGATAAATACGAGACCCCTGATATCATAGAAGCGACAACATCTCAAAAATTAGCAACAATTTGGGTTATTGCAAATATAATTCAGCAAAATCTAGAGCTTACTAATTTCATATAATCTAAAGATATATACTCCAGTGTCCTACAGTCACCAGCCCCACCTCAAAGTAAATAAGGGAACAATAGACTTCTTTTTTTTTTTTTTTTTTGAAAATGGAACAATAGACTTCTTAGTATGCCCTAAAGGAACTAAACCTTCTCTCTTAGAATTTACTACTCATAAATTATCCAGTATCTGGTGTTAATTGAAAAATATATTGTAACTGACCAAGCCAACTAGTAACTGATTGCATAATCATTCACTGGTATTGTGTAAACTGTAAAGAGAGTACAAACTTGTTCGAGAGAGCAGTAAATACCTTCACTTATGCATGTATTAAAATCAAACTGGTACTTGGCCAAGAAATCGAGTGACGTTGTCTGGCATAAGAACTCATAAGATTGGTCATTTCCTGGAATTTCTTGCCGAGGAAATATGTAAAAGTTGTGTCTGACAAAGAGAGAATTAGAGTTTAGTAATTATCTAGTCAAACATCAATTTTGTCATAAGGCAAGCAGAAACAAACTTTTTTTCATTCTAATTCTGCAATTCTTTACATAAGCATCTTGCTAGACAGAGGATGTTGTTTTTCTTCTATCCTTCAGGTTTTCTGAAATGATGCAAAGGTTTCCAAACCTTTCTTAATTTAAAAAGAAAAGATTACTCCTTTCTTTGAAAATTCAGGTTGTTTAAACTGCCATTTAGCTTCCTATCAAAATGTCGTGAAACAATACATTAAAATTACACCCCAAAAAAAATAAAATAAAATTCTTAGCAGCTTAATTTAAAAACTTGCTACATTTCTATTGCAATAATTTTCCCATTTTACTTTTTTTTTGGGTGACTGAAAAAATGGAATAATAATACAAATGAACTAATCATGTACTTCCATCAAAAAAAAGAACTAATCATGTACTGGAATTAATAAGAAAAGAATTTGAATGGTAGCAGTAGAAATCACAGTGACATACGGATGAGCAATGAAGAAGTGTTGGACAGAGTCCCATCGGAAGGGGCAAACGCCGAACTGAACGACGGCGAACTTCTCGGCGGAGTCCTTGACTTTGAGGTAGCGAATGTCGTAGCGGTCAAGGTCGAAGGACTCTCTCCAGGGGGCGCTGGTAACTCCGGTCATTTCCAAGTCGATGGCAACGAAGTCGGCGGCCTTGATGAGGCCACGCAAATCTTCGAGCGCCGATTCGAAGTTGGAGCTTGTAACATTCTTGAGAGCGAAGGGCGAAGAGCAAAGAGCGCGGGAGAAGGAGGTGAGCCCCGCGTGAGGAGCTGAGATTAGGGCCTTAGATAAAGCCCTAATCATCCACTGTTTCTTCATTCTCTCTTCTTCTTCTTCTTCATGCTCGGCTCGTCAAAAGCGTGATTATGTTATCTGGGGAAGAAGAAGAAATAAGAGTTGCAGCAACTGGACTCACCAAATTAGCCCAATCTATTTTCTAGCCTGCTAAACAATACAATACAACAATTGTTATACGGTGAATCATGGTCAGAAAATAATGTCTTTTTTTAAATACAGAAATAATGGTCGTAATATTTAACAAATTTTGTATTTATGATGTGTTCAGAATAAAATAAAATTATAATGTATTTAAAATAAAAATGAATAACTTGTCTCATATATTGTGTTTATATTATCAAATGAAACTGTAATTCAATTAAAATGATATTTTAATTGAATTGAAATGAAACTACAATATGTATAAAATAAAATTGAATAATATGTTCTATTTATTGAGTGCATATTGTGAAATAAAACTGTAATTGAATTGAAATGATTTTTGATGGGCGGTTGAGACAGATTTTCACTAGAAGGGGTATTTGATTTGAAATTCTTTTACTTTATTTTGCTAATAAACTTTCTCATGTTTTGCCATTTCATTGTTATAATATCTTTGTTATAGGTGGTAATATATGTCACTTGTAGCCTTGTAGGACAATACTAGATTGACTGTATTATTAATCACATTTGAGATGTGGGTGTATAGTTAGTGGGGATATCTGCCAGAGAATTAGAGGTCAAAATAATATACATTCTTTAATTTAACTTTATTGAATTTTTAAATCTCTCTCTCTTTATTTATTTTTTTTAGTACTAAGTTTAACAATTTTATTTACAAAGAAAGAATTTAATAAGATCAAATTTCCCTTTTAAATGACATAACAAATATGATTGATTACATAATATTTATACATCGATAATACATTAAATATTAATTTTACTATAAAAAATTTGAAGATAAAAATGTTAAACATAGTGGGAAGATTTTACTAATTATGTGGAAATACATAGTGGGAAGATTTTACTAATTATGTGGAAATACATAGTGGGAAGATTTTACTAATTATGTGGAAAAAAAAAATACATAGTGCAATCATCATTGCAACACTGATTGCACCAGCCGGGAATCGAACCCGGGTCTGTACCGTGGCAGGGTACTATTCTACCACTAGACCACTGGTGCTAGTTGTTGCTTGTTTATGTGTATACGTTAAATATATAATAACAATAAAAATAAATAAATTTGGAAGAATAAAATATAATGAATTGATATAAATTCGAAACAAATTAACCATTTATTTATTATTATACTTGAAACTGTAGTAATTTTCAATTATTTATGGTTATGTAATTTTACAATTTTTTAACCATTGAGATTTTTTAAATTTAATTTCACAACACCTTTTATTTAACTAGGACTAGGAATTCAACAAACATCAATAGTGCCTCTATTTACATGCTTACACAAATGAGGGGAATGGATTATCATTCATTACAAAGAAAATAAAAGCTATGAACACGGGAGAGTTACATATACACCAAAAAAAAATTCAATGACATTCACAAATAAATGGAATGGAATTATTCATAACATATTATATTGCTATTTAATAAAAATTATCTTTTACTTACATGTTTAATTAACAAATCAATGATAAATAGTTAATTTTTAATTTTGGTCATTTGAGTATAGGCATATTTCACCTTTGAGTAGTTTTTCTTTGACTCTTTTGTTCAAAGAACATCAAGAATAAGACGATAAATAATTTTCAACACCCTTTTGATCAAGCATGTCGCACAAGGTTTTGCTAGTGTAATTTACTTCTCTTGTGTGATTTATGTGTTATTACACAAGAGTAAGATTTACCTAGTACATACCCTAAAGATCGATGGTTACACATATTCTTAAAAATAATAACAAATTTATTTTAATTAAATATTCAAAGATTTAATAGATCAAATTTACCTTTTTAACGTGACAAAATTGATTGATTACATAATATTTATACATCCACAATACATTAAATAGTAAATATTTACTATAAATAAATTGAAGATAAAAAAATGTCAACCCTATTGGGGAGATTTTACTAATTATGTGGAAATAGTCCAGTAAAGAAGTGAAAAAAATAAAAATAAAAAAATAGAAGGAACTCAGAGGCGCTGATTATCATCCGTTTAAGATCAGACAAACTGTGGCGACCCAATCACCACAAGAGCGCAACTTTCATCATTGCTCCAACTGCACCAGCCGGGAATCGAACCCGGGTCTGTACCGTGGCAGGGTACTATTCTACCACTAGACCACTGGTGCTTCTTTGTTTGAAACACTGAATTAATTCTAGTTCAGTGGAGTAATATTACCAAGAGTTGTTTGGACCAATGGAGTGAATGTGGACGCATTATCAAAATATTATTAAGATGGATCTATCCTGTCAAGAAATTCAAGAGTACTGTACTACCATTGTATCATCTGAATTAGTACTAATGAAAACTCATCATTATCAATTACTACAGGAAAAGATGAAATCAAATTCACTCAAAGATGCAAATTATTATCAAATGGTGATGAAAGTGCAGGAAGACAAAAATACAAAAAGACAAAGAAGAATGTTTTCACTATTGGCCATAGCCCATATCAACTACTACTACTGTGTCTATAAAACTTTGTACATATTTAGCATTAGCCTACAGAATAGAGACCCTCACCCTCTCTTCAGTCTTCACCTCCCCTCCCCAATCAAAATCACCCTTCAAATGTTGTTACATCTCAAACAAATCCAAAATCATACTACATTAAGCCTTTGCTTGAAGGTTCAGAATTGCTTTTATTTCTTTTTTCTTCTGAGACAGCCCACAGGGAGGTTTAGCAGATTGTAGCTGAAGTGAACGTAGGCCAGGCCAGCTGGATGGATTACGGCAAGTGTTTGTCTCAAGTCTTGCCACTGAACAAAAAGTTGAACCATCAAGACCTCTTAGCAATAATCACAATTCAAGCGAATATCCAGTGTCATACAATCACCACTTACTATTCTCGACTTTATCGAGATCGAATGAGACGAGCAGCAAAGGCTCCGTCAACTGCATGCTTGACAGGATTAGAGGCATAGAAACCCTTTCTGGTGGCAAATTCTGGGGGAACGTATTTGTCTACTGGATCAATGTAGAACTCCTGCGAGGAAAATGATATTGGGATCAATTTTTTACGTAAATGATTCAACTCTGTATCTAAAGCAAACAACTGTTTAGCAACGTTTTGTATTCAAACTAAACTGAATAACTAAGAAACAAATTAAAATTTTCTCAGTATATGGCAAGTGCACTTACTGGATGCCTCAGAAGAAAAGCTTCAACTCTTTCTTCATTCTCTTCCGGATCAATGGAGCAAGTGCTGTATATTAGCGCTCCACCTGGCCTCACCAACCTGCACATATCAGAAAAACAACGTTGTATTATATAATTATAAATTTATTCTTTATCGAATCTTGGTGACAGAACTAAAATTGTAATCTCACGTTGAGGCTGAATCAAGAAGTTCATCTTGTAAATTCTTAAGTTGTTCCATATCCTCCAGTCTTCTATTCCAACGCAAATCTGCTCGCTTCGACAACCAAAGACACGCGTTTTATATATTCAATCACGGTCATTCTTAGATACAAACAACAAACATTATAAGTAGATAAAATACACAAATATGCAATGAAGGTAGGTACCTTAGAAAGAACTCCCAATCCTGAACAAGGAGCATCTAGCAAAACTTTGTCAGATTTGACAGCATTACTGCCCTATAATAAATTAAATGAGGAAAAGTGCTATAAGAGATTATTCAGCACGTACAAACTCACTAACTATAATCAAACTCATAAATTCTTACAGAAAATTTACGAAGATCAGCATGAACAGTTGTGATGACATCAATAGTTTCATGCAATCTTGCTGTCTCTTTGAGGATCCTTAATCGCCCTTTATTTATGTCGACTGCAAAGACCATGCCTGAATGAAAAAAAAAAAAGATTACAGAGTATCTTTCTAATTCCTGTTTTTACAATCCTTTCTTTGGTTAAAGCATGTGATTTACCTTGGCCTCTCAAGCGGGATGCCATGAAGAGGGTTTTTCCTCCCGGAGCAGCACAACAATCAATAATGCTCTCACCAGGTTTTGGATCAACAATAGAAACCACCAACCCTGCAATATGAATCATAAAATTCTCACATATAAGAGAGACATGTAAAGCATTTTGGTTTAAGAATCAACAAAATGATGTTTTTAGATACTGAACCGTGAAACACATTTGAAACATGTAGTCCACTACAAAACCAAAAATTTGCAACTAGTCCTTACCTGCACTCTCATCCTGGACCGAACATAAGCCTTCTTTCAGTAAGCCACCTTGAATGACATTCTGGAACAAGGATATACATAAGAAAATAATTAAATCGAGAGATCCATATCAATGATCCATAGGAGTGAGTACTAGTAAATAGATGCTTTAAAGAACCATATCAACTTATACCTGCATTCCTGTTTTGATACGAACAAAATCGTCCAAGTAGGGAGAAGGCTCATGTTGAACCTGAAGTTAGGAACAGAAAACATCAGTTATTCTTTATACCCTGATAATATGGCATGGAGTGTCAGAACAAACGCATGAAGCCTTCTGCCTTTTGAACCAAAGTAAGAAAGCATGAAAACCAGAAATAGAAAAGAAAAGGTACAAGTGATAGTGTCATGAGTAAAAACTAAAGCTCGAAAAGCACTTAAGGACCTTCAACATTGTAAGGCGTGTCACAAGGTCATCCCTTGTTAAACCTTTTCCAGTATTTGCCCTGATATTGATAGCAATCATAGCATTAAGACATTAAACACCAATTTAGGGAAAGGAAAGAATGAAAATTACCAGAAAAGGAGAGAAAAAACTATAAACCTGAGGCTGAAACTTGGATCGTTGTTGTTCCATACCATCAGCTTAATAGCTTCTTCAACTCCAAAATATTTTGTCCATCGTCTCACCATCCACTGAATTAAATGATATACATTTAGCATTTCTCATTCCAGATCAAACTATTAAGAGCTAAAGAAAATGCAGATGATTTGATTTATTGCCTTATCCTATCAGGATTTCACCCATTAATAGGACTGGACAAATTTTTTGTTTTAAAAATTAAAAGCCACAAGCTTTAAATGTGGAAGATATGATATTTCCTCTTCAGTTTGTCTTGTGGGCTTTTGGAGAAGCCTCAAATTATGAAGATCAGATGCTGCTGCATCTTTACATTTAAGGAAAATGAGGATTGAACCTAAGATGTTTTACATAGAGTCTCATACCTATTCCACCAAACTACAACACAGAGGTTTGTCATTGACAATTATGTAGTTTTCAAAATTGTCTAGAAAAATCTAGAGCTAAATAAAAACATTGCATTGCCATATCATAGCAATGAGAAAACTCAAATTATAGTAGAAGAGAAAAAATGAGAGCAAGTTTCAACATACAACTGGGTGAGAGTAAAGAGTGCTGAGAGCACGCGCTTGCTGGCGATCGTTACCTTCAATTTTCACTTCAGGAAGGGAATCATTTTCCTGTAGAGAACAAAACACAAGTCAACTCATAAAAATCTAATAGCAACACCCCATGTGCTTTTTATGGTAAGGAAGATGACACACCTTAAGAAAGACTAGCTTCCTGAGAATCCCATTTACCATGTTACCAGCACCAGGTCTGAGAGCAAATTTTGCAAGCTTAACATTCTGCACTTGTGTTGAAAGAACCACAAAATAGGAATAAGGTTACCGATAAATTGTAAAGCAATACATAGGCTGTGTGTCCATATTTCACTTATCCCAAAAGACAAGAAATAGATTCCAGTGAACTGCTATAATTATCCATTTCCTGACTCAATAGGTGTCTATAGATCTAAAAGACCTAGCAACATATTTAGATTTAATATTTCCTTTTCCAATCACAATGCAAAACATTTAACCATAGTGGTGAAATACTGCGTTATATAGATTGCATTGATAACAATTTAACCCTCACACTGGTTGATAAGTCAGACATGGGTATCCTAGACCTAACATCCTTCACCCGCCACTCCATTGAATAAGTGGCTTTTTGAACTATCATCCTTTTGTCACCCTTCATGATTTTCTGATTGCATAGTATTTCTGGAAACATATTATCCAAAAGGAGACTACTCGGAAACAATTAACATACCTCATCTACCACTGCATAAGGTGGCATTTCTAATTTGACGATCTCATAGAAACCAATCCGAAGAATCTAGCAAGAATTGCACAGAAGTAAAATTAGTTTAGCTTTTAAAATCATAAAGAAAGATAAGAATAGAAGCCTAGCCTGCTACTTTCACCGTGAATTTGATACTGGAACAGTGCAACTCAAATATAATTGAAGTTGCCACAAGAATGTGGCATTTTAGCAATGCAATTTCTAGCACTTGCAACATAAAGGTTATGCAATCATGTTTCAAACACTTAAATGATAGAACCTAATAGATTCATAGAGCAATATCCCGAAAAGAGGAAAATGTACTTGTAGCAGAAGAGGTTCCATGCTTCCGAATGTATTCTCATCATGGCACAGTGAAACAATCAAATAATCAAGGTATCTCCTCCAGCGAATGGTACCTCCAACAATCTCTGTTACCTACAAGGTCAATATTTGAAGATATTTATACCCGGCATGGCATGTTCACACGAGGGACAATCTTAAAGAAGGGCCAAGATCAAGGCAATAACTTGAGATAATGCAGGTTTTTTTCTAGAGAAATACCAATGTGAGTTTACCAGTCTTAAATCTCTATCATCCAAGTCGCGAGTGCAAAACCCAAGAGTCCTTTCAACATATCCCATTTCACTTTCTCCTGAACCCTTCCCTTGCTCATTCAAAAGGTCAGCAAAAGCACCACCAAATTCTATACGCATCAATCTCACAGCAGAGACTGCACCAAGTACACAATATAAAAGAAAAATAAAGTTAAGTTTCAAACAATTAAACTAGAAAAGCAAAAGTAACAACAAACCAATTAGATTACTTGAAAGAACATTAACAACTCACTCAATACATTATATGGATGCAAAAACAAAACGAAACAGAAAGTGAAAAACAATTAGCCAATTAGAAGCAGTAAATACTAAATAGTGGAGAAAAGCTACTTACCAGCTCTATGAGGAGAAACTTCCTTCTGAATTCTGCTCGAATCTCTCATAGGCCCTTCATTTGAAAATTTCCATTTGTGAACAAAAAAAAAAAAAAAAAATCCTTTCTGTCTCTACTCTGGGCACTTAATTTCTTTCTGAAAATATTGTAAGAGAGATTTGAGTACCTGATTTGCGAGCAGGGTGTTGCGGAGTTGTCTTGGAAATTGGTTGCTTTCTTGGAGAAGAAGCCGTGGGGAGCGACGCAGAGGCAGTAACTCGTGCCGAAAGTAGAATGGGTGGCGAAATTCTCTTCTTATGCTCGTAGAAACGAGCCGAAAAGACAGAAGAGGCGCGGCAACTTGATGCCTCCATTGCTATTTGCTATCAACTATCAAGTTCAAGAGAGCAAAAGCAGAGTGTCAGCAAAAGATAACCGGTCTGCCCATCCGGATTGAACTGTTAACTGTACTTCAGGTTCAGGACTTATTGAACCGAAAATTGATAACCGGTCTGACCGGTTGTGTGATTTATAAGAGATTATGAAGTGATACTTAAATTAAGACAAAATATTCTCTCTTGAGCTAGCTTTTGTAGTAGTAAAAAAAGATTGAGTTGAGTGTCATGTTATTTGGCTAGCCACTTTTATGATTGAAATTAAGATCGGGTCTAGTATCATATTACTCTCTAGTCTCTATATGTTGAATAAAACATCTTTTTGTATATAAATTAAAAGTGTTTGATCTTTTATATATGTTTAGACTATTGGACAAAGTTTACATGCTTGTTAGTGATATTTATATATGTTTCTTATGTATGTATTAAGAATTTGGCTTCAATTACGACCATTATATTAAAAGAATTATTAGATCAAAATTAATGAAATACTTATATAATTTAATTTTAAATTTTAATAAATTAAATAATATTATGTACTTTATTTTCTGTCTCATTTTATTTAGTATCACATAGATAAATTAAGAAAAATTAATGGAAAATTGTGAAATTATCTCTTTATCCTTTAGTATTTTTAAATGAAATACGAAAAAAAAAAAAGAAAATTCATGTTAGTGCCCACATCGCATGTCAAATCAATTAGTTACTAGATGACATGTAAGTTTACCTGTTAATTGGAAAATTTTGTACATTTTTAAAGATTCAATTGTATTTTCTAATTTTGATGTTAATTTTACTATTTTGATGAGTTGAGAAATATATTGGACTATTTATGGGATAATGTCAAATATGTATAATAAAATTGTAATTAGACTAAAAAAGTGTGTAACTAGATTATTTTACATGTCAAAATTGTGCAAGCATAACACAATTAATAGGTTGAGAACAATACAATTATTAAGTATTTGCTTAATTGGCATGTTGACATGACACTACCAAAAGTTTTGTGCTTAATTTCTTTTTCTATTTTGGAGACGGGTGAAAGAGGTAAATCATGAGATATAGACCTCCAAATACTTATACACTAGTGCCAACAATAATGTCAAATTCATATTTCTATTTTTTAGTTATTGGTAGATTTCGATCTATACTTTCCTTTTTTAGCCATTGGTATTATTCAAACTCGGCACCTTATGATTGCTAGTAAAGTA
This sequence comes from Ipomoea trifida, assembly GCA_003576665.1. NCBI lineage: Eukaryota > Viridiplantae > Streptophyta > Magnoliopsida > Solanales > Convolvulaceae > Ipomoea > Ipomoea trifida. The sequence continues at coordinate 13,455,575 of CP025645.1, forward strand.
AATCTTATAAACTTATTTTGAGTTAGTTGACAAGTTAAGTTGTGTTCCATAGACCCATTTTCATCAGATTTGGATGACGAGGTGGTAGCTATGGCTGTTTTTAGATCAAATTCATCAAGGATGAAAAAGAATTAGAGATGGCACTTTTATCTACTATGTCAATCTCAATTGAGAGACAACCACCATCTTAAAAAAAAGTTGTTTTTGTTTTTCAACAGGCAGTTAAGCATTGTCGATTTTCAAGAAATAAAAATAAAAAGACGAGGCAAGTATATGCATATCTCATTTACATTTGAAGTCTTTTAGTCAATCCTCCATCCTCTCACTCGTTGGCTCGGTTTGCTTCCTCCACTTCGACATACTGATTTGTGTTGGCCATCATCGCTACATAACTTGTTGGAGTTTTTCTCCTAAGGGTCCGTTTGGAAAGCAGGAAAATGACTTTTGAAAAATGTTTTCTGGAAAATGAGTCATTTTCCGAAAAACAGTTTCATTTCCAGTGTTTCGATGTATTATGGAAAACTGTCTTTGTGTGTTTGGTTCATTTTCTGGAAAATGGATAGAATGGTATAATTAAACATTGTAATTGTTTTATTTAAAATATAAAAAATTATAATAGTTATTAAAATAATGGTATATAATAAAAAATAGAATTTATAAAAAAAATAAAAATTTAAAAAAAAAAATTAAAAAAAATGTAGCAAAGGTTTTCGGCGGTTTCCCCACCTCTTTGGTCCATGGTCATGAGTGATATGGCTTGGTTTTGGTCGAAAACATGCGAAACAGCTATTCTGGCGATTCCGTAAAATGACTTACGGAAAAAAATTCCGTAAGTCATTTTCCGGAAAAATGAACTGATTTTGCTTGGTCAACGGAAAACATTTTCCGTTGACCACATTTTCCGGACGTTGCCAAACACAGAAAACTCGGAAAACATTTTCCGGAAGTCATTTTACAGGTTACCAAACACACCCTAAAGCTTTTTTACAAGTCTCATGCTCTAAGAGCCTCGATGAACATTGTGATAAAAAGGTTTATTGTTCATCCCCCCTACTTCTACTAGTTTTGCTTGCCATCGAGTTTGGACTCAGGTGAGAAATCACTGTGTTTTTGTCTAATATGGCTAGATATGAAAAGAAAAAAAAGTATGGCTTCCTCTCACACACATATTTGACACTTTTTTTTAATTTGAAAAACTTAATTATAATTAAAATGTTTGAGACTTATTTAACTCTCATATTCTATTTTTTTAAAGTATACATTATTATTATTATTATTATTATTATTATTATTATTATTATTATTTTAAACACTCATGATTCTCAATAAGATATTATTTATTCTAAACACTTTCTCAATATTTTTGAAGCCTAAAGAATTAATGTCCATCACTCCCACTACCAAAATTTAATCTTGTAACTATCATTTTTAAAATAGTAACAGATCAGCCATCACAGTACAAAAACTACATAATAGTGGTACATAATAATTCGTGAATTACATTTTTGTGCAAGTAAAGGACAATTTGAGCCTTGTCCGTTTTTCCATTTAAGACATAATTTGACTAGTCAGATGCGACGGCGGTGGGAGAAGAAAGGAATTTTCCGTTACAGAAATGGAAACATCCCCTGTCCGGGCCCGGCTGTCCCCATGGGCCGTGGGAATGCACTATGCACTATGCAGGCGTTAGATAATTCTGTGTTCCCATACTGCCATCGAAACTCACCAACTTCTCCTTCTCCCTCCTACGCCTACGTTACATTATACTCTCTCTCTCTCTCTCTCTCTCTCTCTCTCTATAAATACATACAGAGTACATTACTATATTATATTTATATTCCCAGCTAACATATTCTCTTTCTCTTCCTCTACGCACCTAAGAAATATCTCTTTGGCGGATTCATGTCGGTATGTTTTTGAATTTGTATCTTCGAATTAAATCCCTAGATTTTTTGCTTTGTGCTTTTCTTCTTCTTTCGAATTTTTCTTCTCTCCTTCTGTATCGATGTGCTTAGCAGTAGTTATGATTGTAGAAACTTTTCTTGTTTTTTTTTTTTTTTTTTGGGTTTCCGTGATTTGATCGATTGCGATTCCGCGGTAGTTGGCTGAGTTCGGGGCAAAATCGAGCAATGCTTGATTATATCATCGGCACCAATTTGTTGTAGTGATCAGATGCAAGTCTTTATCTGTCGTATTGAATTCAATAGTTTTCTTTAGTTCTTAGTGAGGATAAATTATGATTCAATCTACCATTTATGTTTTACTTTTTGTGTGTTGGTGCTGCTGTGGAGATTGTACTTACCGTAGGGTCAATGATAAAGCAATCAACTAGTTTCCTTCTATTCTATGCTGCTGGTTTACTCATTTCACCTACTTAATCCAGTACTTCTGTAGGTTTCAATAGTTTGGGAAATGGGTATTTAACCTTAGAGGGCTTTCCTATCTTGTGTGGAAAGACTTATCTAGCTATATTACAAGGTCTTGCCTCAGTGTTCTGGGATAAAGCATTAAAAGCATTTTCCATGTATGTTGCTACTAAAGTATGTACCTATTTCACCTGCCTGATCAAATGCTTTTGTATTACATTATGAGAGTGTCCTGTTTTGCTTGAGTTTACAAAAAAGTAAAATACAAACTAATTGGATGATACATTCCAGAGAAGGTTTATACTCGTTACCTCTTTTTGTGTAACTCTGTTTGAGTGGAGTTTGATGTTGGGATGATGGTTTTAGTTGGTAGGCTTATGTGATATGACTGGTTTTAGTTAGTACCAGAAAATTTCCTTTTGTATTCTTCTAGTTGTGTTTCTTTTTCTTTTCAATTCACTTTGTCAAATTTAGAATTTCATAGTAAAAGATTTCACAGATGATGAGCTTATTAAATTCTTGCATCTTTACCCATTCCTCTTCTAGTTTCAGTGATGTGTTAAAAGATGAGATTCATGCCTGATTTCACTAAAGTTAAAGTATCCTACATCATTTGTTGGCATATTACAGTAAACCTTAGCAAGTTAGGAGTGGTTGGCAATCTTCTTGTCTCTACGTTTTTGAGTATTTGTTGCTAATATCATGTTTGTGACTTACAACTTGATAGGAGAAGGGTCGACCATTGCCCAAGTTTGGTGAATGGGATGTTAATGACCCAGCTTCAGCAGAGGGGTTTACTGTGATCTTTAATAAGGCCAGAGATGAGAAGAAAACAGGTGGCCAGCCAGAATCACCAACAAAGACAGATGCTCATACTAAGCATGCTGCAGATCAATCAAAATCTCCAGCTGTAAGTTGCTTTCTCATTAGTGAGTTGTACTAGGTTCTTTGTTGTAAACTTGTAATAGGATTATGGATAGAAGTTTTAGGTCAATTTTCTGTTTCTTTTCCTGAGATCTTACACCTGATCTTTTAACATCCTTTGATGACCTTCCTTTCTTTACCTTCCCCCCTTTTGTATTAACAGATTGTTGACAGTTTCCTTTCAGGTTTAGCATCACCCAAGAGTTTCTATGTATTCTTAGTTATGGTTGTCATAAGAAATTTCTATGCTAGTTATAAATATTCCTGTGAATAACCTACACTTCTTGGGATCTGTGGTATAGCTTCCTCATCAGTCATTACTGGCGATGATTAGTGTTGCCTAGCTGTGAGCAATTTCCCGATGTGCTCTTTTCGTCTTTCTGGTATTCCGGAGTACCTTTTCTTTGTTCTAATATCAGCAATGTTTCATTTTGCAGAAAAAATGGTGTTGCTGCATGCAGACCCCACATGCAGAATCTTAACAAGGCTCTGCAAAGTTGAATTCTGAATGAATGTTCATAATTATCCCCACATTTTGCATGTGGAGTGGAGCTGAAGGCACTCTTGGATTTCTCTGGAACCTACTTTGTCCTGTAAAATTGTATTAGGGTTGGGGGTATAAGATTTGGTGAAGACAAATGTTTTTGTGTATCTATGAAGTTGTATCTGGTATTTCATAGAAACTTATCATTTTTCATTTATCAACGATTTGTACTTTGTAGAGCATCTTTCTGAAGATGATGGGATTTTTTAGGGTCAAAAGCACTTTTACTCTCTATGATAGTATTGATTTGTAAGTTTTGTCTTTTGGTTACAAATGTTGTAAATGTTTGTATTGATTTGTAAATTTTGTCTTTTGGTTACAAATGTTTTTGTTGTCCTATTTTAATTTGTCATGTCAAAATTAGTTAAAATTCTTTTAATAGAACATTGTACTTTTCGTTCTAAGTTAAGGTAATTATAAAATTTGTCCATAAGTGTTGACCGTGTTCACTTTTTGTTCTTAAGTTATACTAAAATTGTAAATTAGGCCCTAAACATTTTGTTAGTAAATGGACAAAAAGTGTAAATTTAGGGATGAAAAGTGAGCGTGACTAACAAATAAATTCTACAATTATTATATAATTTAAGGAAGGAAAATGCAATTTTTTTAATCTTTTGATTCCTACCAGCTTCATTTTGTGCAACATTACAGCTCCATAGTAGAATGTTTAAGGGTACAGCAGGTAAATAGAGGACAGATTTGGAGACTCCTATGATAAATTATTTTTGTTACAGAACATATAAAGGCCTAACTCACTAATTAAATTAATGAAACAGTTCTCATTTTAGCTTGGTATTGGGAAAATGTTTGTACTTTTATAAAATTTTAAAAAAAATGTTTGGACTTTCTTCATCAGCTTGGCCAAAGACTAAACTCTGGACTGCCCCAGCTTCCGCTCAAACAAATGCTTCAGGAGAATAACTTGCAGAACACTAGCAGCAACAAGAGCTAGAGACTCACAAAAAGCTTTGTAGATTGCTCTTCTGCCCATTCCTTCATTCACTGCATCCAAACACATTATGTTATGAAGATGAAAAATAAGCACATAATGACATGAACACTTGGATTGTCATCTGGAAATAATGCAATCACATTGGCAGACAAACACATCAAATCACACATTGGTACAGCCACAGTACTTGCTTCTACAAGAGATCGAGTTTCAAACGGAAGAACTGATGTGCCTGATACTATCAAAAATTGATGTTCATGCATTGAGCAGATCACCAGCATCCACGACAACAGATGTCAAACAGTATTAAGTGAGAATTTTAAGCCACCTGACTCCAATGCACAGATAAACCCAATCAACCTTCAATAGTAACAAAGTCAAATACAAGATTGGGGGCAACCCCAGCCAAACTGGTCAGTTGACTTGGTAACTACAAAGTTACAAGTTCGACTCTCAGTGGAAATTTTCAATTCGCCTTCTTGGTTTGAGCCGATCAGGAATAGGCAACCTAGGTTACTTTACCTCCTTGTGGTCATTTGTCGGCTAGGGTCACAAGACAATGTTTACCTAGTACACACTCTCGAATAGTGGTTGCGGGTTTCCCTCGTCACCCAAAAGAAAAGTCATATACAAGATTTATATATATATATATATATATATGGATGCCGGTATTGTTCATGCTCAGGTCTTCAAGTTATCAGGCAGGGTTCATACAGGAATGTTCATACAGGAATGTATGGTGCATAAATGTACCATATAGGAACAGATCAACCAAAGTTCAGGTCAAAGCTTGAAATTCCGAGTTTAAACTCCAGAAACATAGAAGAGATGCATTATATTACGAAGAAGATACTTTAAGCAGATAAAAGGGAGGGATGAAGCTAAACCATCATTATGGATGGAAACAACAGAGTAGTTTAAGCAGTAAAAAACTATCAAAGCAATTGTTAACGTTCCATATAATACCTATTGCTTGCCGGTCTGTCTGAGCCTCCAACCAATGTTGCTCAAACTGAATGTTATACAAAGCCTCCTCAAGCTTTCCAATGCTTTCAAACAAAGGCGTCAAATGTTCTGTGCGCACCATACCACCACCAAGGGTCACAATTTAGAAGATCTCAAAAGAATAGAGTTAAGTACGGTGACCACAAAACCTCAGAAGCATTCTTACCATCTTTAGCATGCTCATCATGGTACATAAAGTGGCCGGCATGCAAATCGAAGTCTATGGTTTCATGATATGGGGACTTATTAGTGAAGCAGAAACGATGAACACCATCATGATGGGCAATAAACTCAGACTTCTCGCTGATTTTATCACGGAAGTCTTGAATTTGTTCACCAGACGGCCCTTTCACCTGATAATTCCCACACAATATTAACAACAAATTAAATTCGGGAGTTAAGCATAGAACCACAAATTCCAACCAGATTATCTAAATTTGCACACAGAGAAAGGTATATAATATTAGTTGCCTCTCCAAGAAATATATTCAAGACTGAAACTTTCTGCCTTTCTTCATCACATATAACCTCACAATAACAGGTTTGGATTTCCTAAGCCCTATTTTCTTAGCATAATGAAAACTAATTATGCCTAAATTCATACAGATATGAACACGATTGTTTCTCAGTTTTGTCCTCCTAATACCCAAAGTGATAATTGAACAATCAAAATCCCAGTTGATGGTAACAGCAGACAACATTAATCCGACATCCAATAACTAAACTGATTAGACAAAATAAAGAAACCTCGGATTTTGCAAAAAGGAGAGTAGATTAATGAATACCACAAGATCAACACCCTCTTCACTGTAATGCCAAGAATTCTCGGATTTAATGACCACGAACGAAAAATGCACAGTTTCCCCCAATTCCACCTTGTGGGAAAAGCACTCCTCTCTGTCTATGACGAATCTGATCCCGTAGGCTCCTCCGGCGCTCCACATCAGCAGCGCCGCAGCCACGGCGACCCAGAACTCCGACGAGAGCATTCTGACCTGCAATTCCCATAATTCGTTTCGTTCCCAAGAAACCAACGAAAACAAGATTGAAGATTTGAAACGCTTACCATTCGGATTCTCGGACAGCAAAAGAAAGAGTTGAATTGAATTCTTGAAATGGATGGGTTTGACGAAGTTAAGGCCGACCAAGTTACATACTTTACGAAACCGAGCGGAACTGTTTTAACATCTCCTCAATTGGTTGTGCACTTGTACTTCGCGTGTTCTTAAACTACGTGGCAACGTAGGATTGGTAGAATACTCTTTTTATGTTGTCGATATTCAATAATCCTAACTAGTAGACATCATATTTTAATCCTATTCGGCATTCAAAAAGATTTTTTTTTTCTTGAGAAGGAATTAAATCAATTCAAGCTTGAAGACAACACATCACAAATGATAGAGGAAAGGTTATCAAACAACTCCGTATAATTAAACATAGAAACGGACTGTTTAACTAGCTTATGGGTTGCCCGATTAGCTAATCGTTTAGTGAAGTCATTCATCATGTTTTCAATATTCCTAATAATCAAATGAAAAGAAGAAAATCCTCTACTTGAGTTGATACTTTGAACCACTTGTAGGGAGTCTGATTCTACTTGAATGTTGTCAAAGTTTTTAGCCTTAACCCAACTCAAAGCTTTCCGAATTGCAACAAACTTTGTTCCCTGGGAGAGAAGACGCCCTTCCGTTGGACTCTTCTTGCCGCGATGAACTTGCTGTTTTCATTTATGAGAATGTTGTCAAAACCCATTGTAACACCACCTTTGTCTATTGTCGTATCAACATTTAATTTTAAAAACTTCGAATTGGCTCTTAACCATCAAACTTAATTGGGTGTGAGTGTTGCTGATTGAGTTAGGATTGATCCTTATATTGCTTCTCTCCAATCACATAGAAGGAAGAAAGCGATCCCAAAATTCACGATCACTCAACCATTTATAAGTAAGATTATGTGGGAACCTCTCTCTCGCCTGTGAACTTTAAAAATCTAAGAGTGAAGCAATTTAAGAGAGTAGGAGATCTGCAAGAACACGTCATGACTTACTAGGCTACCATGACGTTAAAGACACCATTATGTGCTAGTTCACATGCTTAAGTGGGGGTTAATCAACTCTTTTTACAATGACAGTTAAATTCATTAGTGATTTCATGTGAGGAAGGAAAGATAAACAAGCATTTCAATTATCTGGCTGTCATTAAATAAAAGGTTGACAAATCTCTTATCAATTTCAATGAAATTTCCTTTAAAGTAAAACTTCAAATTTCACAACGTGAAAATTATATATATGACTTTGATAAATGTAACATATAATTTGAGTTCTTTAAAAGCATTGATAAGTGGTAAAATTAAAATCTTTGAGTTACAACTCATTCTAGAATCTAGAATAAACCATTAAATAAAACTAAGGTGAAGATTAGAAGAAAATTTACAAAAATATGAAACAAGTGCAAGCAGAGAGAGCTAGAACAGTTGATTTAAGAGTAACAATGGTGGGCATCCTTCCCTTGTCTTTCCTGAAGAACATGCCATTGTACAAAGGCAAGTTGATCAAAAGCAGCATCCCACACAGCCCAATCTGCAAACCCATACTCTCAAACACAAATCTTTCTGCACCCACTTTCTTCATTGCCCACACAAAGCAGAAGAGGTTGAGCATAGCCAGTGCTGACAGAATGGTGAACATTGGAGAAGTGCTTCCAAATTCCATGATCTCTTGCTCATATCTCAGAGAAACATCCTCGTCGGAGACCTTTGATGAGACGATAAAACCTGGATTTGAAAAGCCAACCAGCTTCAACATTGTATCCAGAAACGCGAACAGGTAGGAGCTCGTTCTCATGTAGAGCCACATTCTTTGGTCATTCCACCAGCCCAATAGCGTTCCATTTGCCCAGAGGAACTCATAGCAGCTGTAAGCAAGCTCGGCGACTACTAAATAAGCAAATGGCAAAAACCACATGCTGGAGACCTATATTTGGCACAAGATAGATAATCAGTACAATGTAAAATCAGTGGCAGAAAAGATTAATACTTGAGCTGGGAATTACCTGAGGAAACAAGGGAACACCTTTGAGCAAATAAAGAGAAGGTATAGTAGAGTAATATAGAACTGGCAAGCAATTAGGAGACCAGAGGCAAAAGGACAGAGTCCCCAAGATAAGACCAGTGCTGAGCTTTCCTAGTCCATACCAAACTGGACTGTACTTTGAAAAAAGAACCTGTAAATATCCTTCAGACCATCTCTTACGCTGCACCAAAGTCTGATCAAGAGTGGTTGTTGCCAAACCTAAATACGCCCGCCTTGCTGGGCTAAAATAAATCGATTTCCATCCCTTGCATAGAATCGCAATCCCTGTCAATACATCTTCAACTGGACATCCATACTTCAAACCAATCTGCAAATCAAAAACACAAATCAATGATGATCAAAATACATAAACAAACTGTTGAGCTCCCTAGATTGTAGATTTGGCTCCCCACGTTAGCAGGAGTGTGGAGATGGATCCCTTGTGCACAGAGTCAATAACAAGAACTGGCTGGGAGAGTGTCTGCTGGGGTGACTCGCGATTTACCTCCTTCAGCTACTCTTGGGCAGGGGTTTTGGGGCTTAGGATTAGTCTAGCGTAAGCTAGGAAATCTAATTTATAAAAAAGAATACATAAACAAACTTTGTGCATAAATAAGCTCAGATACACAGAAGAAGAGAAACCTCGTAGCCCCACTGAGAGTTTTCCTCATAGGTGCAGCTGACTAGTTCCTGCAGCCTCTCTTCCAATTCATGAGCATTTTTATGTGTCATTCTAGGAGGGTCACTCTGCAATTCAGTTCTAGTTGCCTTGCTGAACTCCCTTCCACATATACTTTCCCTCCTGTGAAAGCAGCCAGTTCCAACATACATTGGACCGCCATAACCATCCAAGCCACGAAATTCTACCTGTTATACAAAAAAATTAAGGTAAGTAAGCAAGTATATAAGAAAATGTTACTATGTAATGTAGTGTGTAGATAGAATTTAGTATACTACATCAACTCTCAGGGGTCCTCCATATAACTCATTCTTGGTACTATTATGGAAAGACTGTGGAAATTGTACAAATGCAATGTCGTGGCTTTTCTCTTCATCCATGAAGAAGCAAAGGGCATCTTGCACTGAACCCGAGTAATTTGAGTACATATCACAATCAACATTGAGAATGATAGGAGCATTGCTTATCTCAGATGAAGCCCTGATCTGCATATTAATTAAAAGAGTGAAATACTGGCCTAAAGATAGCAAATACTATTAATGTCCATTATTGTGCTTGCTTTAACTTACCAATGCATTCATGGCACCGGCTTTGAAATTGTGAAAATACTGTGGTCTTTTCTCCCTTGCCATGTAAACTAGAGTTGGCAAAATGTGCCCTTCTGCGTCCTTAGCTTTTCCCTCTCTCCCATCAATTAGTATCTTTTTCAAGGGGAAAAAAACAAAGGAATGCTTCAAGAAGTCTTAAACTCGCATTGATCTAAATAAACACAGAAAATGAAAGAAGGTTTGAAGGCAATTCTGGCACCTGGACAATAGCAGCATGATTTCCAGCAGATGAAGATGAACCCCATTTAGAGAATCCTCTGTGCTTATGAAGTTCATCTTTGGGGATTCTGCCAAGTTTGCATGCGATCTCGATTCTGTTTTCCATATCTTGATACAGCTTCTGGCAAATTAAGAATAACATGATCAAGGGCATTAGTCAAAATTACTAAACCTTGAGAGAGTCATTGGCTTATTATCCATTTTAAGTGAATTATATAGTGAATTAAACCCCTCCCTCCCTCCCTAACTTAAGACCTGACACAAAATTAAATGCAAAAATAACTCATTTTCCACAAAAAGATGGATCACCTTGAGCAAGGAGAAATCTGTGGCACTACTGACATCAGAAGAAATTGAACCAAAATAGGCTTGTGGGGACCTTGGCTCAACATTGAACTTCTTGCAATAGGGAAGCCAGTGGTGAGAGAAGATGGAGGCCTCCAACAGAGCATAGAAGGTAAGCTGAGAACCAGCATCATCGGAGAGGTAAACGCTGAGCTTCTCCGGCGGGTAGTCGTAAGCCATGACCGATAAAACAGTGTTAACCACCATGATTGGCGGCTCTATTGCAGGGTCAGCTGTACACACAAACACATCCACCCTTGGCAAATTATTCCCATACCTGTTACAACTTAACACAAAACAAGAAGAAGAAACAAAAATCAGACAGTCAACAATGTTGGAACCATGTTAATGCACAAATACTACACCTTTTCAAGAGCCTGTGTCTGAAAGGTTGACGAAAAATGAAGCTCCAATTGTAAGTCTGAGTGAGAAACCAATAAAACCCAAACCAAATCTCCGCCCCGAGCATTCCAATCCAACCCATTCTGCCGTATTCTCCACACCTGGGCATGTGAATCACTCTGTAAATCCAAACACAAACAATTCCCACAAAAATGGAAGCTGCGAAAACGCGGTAAACCGCCCTCCCCTTTCCCGGCCTGGTTTCAAATAAAGGCTCGTACTTTCCGATCCCCATCTTCTCCGTTTTCACTTTCACACAGTGTCTCCCAACAAAGTCTTCTTATATACTTCCTTCAAAAAAAAAAAAAGTCTTCTTATATACTTGCCAGTTTTCTGAACAAGAAAGAGCGCAGGTATACACTCTCTCGTGTATGTTAAGTGCATCCACATTCCACAATGGGTAGATCATCACAAAAATACACAAAATATACTCTGGCTATGGTTTCTTTATTTATGATTTAAGATACTAAATCATTAATGCAGCCACAGACTAAAGAGGCAGGGATTCTTATAAATAATTGTAGTTTATACTAATTTAATAATCCGTGCTTGGTATTGACGCTGCAACTCCGCAAGTTCTTGTCGTTTGTTTCACACAAATTAAAGTTGTCAAAGTTGTTAAAAAAAAAGTTGTGCAAGGAATTTTTTTTGGAATACTCATGATTTTTGTATCCTAGTATATATTCTATACTTTTTAAATATTTTCAGTTCAAAGAATTTAAACCTTCACCGTCGAAGTTTGAACCTATCATCACTCATTTGGAATAGTAACAGACTAATCGGATGTCATCACACTACACGATAGATTTAAAGAGAGAAAAGATCATTGTTGATGTTATGGACGGTGTATGTGTTAATGGATGCCAAAATTGAACAGTATGTTCGCCCAGATTTGAGTGAATGAGATTGATTTTTGTGTGTATTTAATCTATTGATGCACATCAATATATTAATCTAAACTTCATATACCCCATTTCAAACTTCACAAGTGATAATGTTGATAATTCTTCATGAAAGTGGTACAATCCCCAAATCTCAAGTTTTAGCATGGTTCATATTAAAAAAAAAAAAAGAATACAGTGAGGATGAAAGCTGCAATGATGGATATGACGGCGGCTAGGTTGGGTATACTGTAGTGAGATTCATACCTAACGGTGATGGAGTTGTGCAATGCTCACTTTTTTCATTTTAATTGAAACATTGCAGTTGCAAATACCGGCAAGAAATAACTGAGTGTTGTGTGGAGGTTGAATATGAGTATTGACTATTGAGTTTGAAGAAAGAGAATTGGTTGTAAAGTATTTTGCATTTAAAATAAACAAATATCCCTTGTCACTTTATATTAACTTGAAGCCAAATCATCAAAGTTGGAGAGAAACTTGGAGAAAATGCTAAATGAAAGAAATCTTGAGAGTTAATGTATCAGATTAAACCTTATTTTAGCCTAACGTATGAATTGAACACTAGTGAGTAGTAAATGAATCTATTTGATCCTTCTGTTAAAAAATAATGACACATTATATGATAACTAATATTTAATAGTTTTTGTAGAGAGATGTAACAAAGCTTTTATTACAATTATTTTAAATCAAAATAATTTAAGTAATATTTCGCCAACTACAAATGTGATGGTATCCTAATTAACATTCCAAATGGGGATCATATCATAAGTTCAAACCCCCTGTGGCAGGGGATGAAAATGTAAAAATTTACAAAAATGTGAAACAAGTGCAAAGAGAGAGAGCTAGAACAGTTGATTTAAGAGTAATAATGCTTGGCATCCTTCCCTTATCTTTCCTGAAGAACATGCCATTGTACAAAGGCAAGTTGATCAAAAGCAGCATCCCACACAGCCCAATCTGCAAACCCATACTCTCAAACACAAATCTTTCTGCACCCACTTTCTTCATTGCCCACACAAAGCAGAAGAGGTTGAGCATAGCCAGTGTTGACAGAATGGTGAACATTGGAGAAGTGCTTCCAAATTCCATGATCTCTTGCTCATATCTCAGAGAAACATCCTCGTCGGACACCTTTGATGAGACGATAAAACCCGGGTTTGAATAGCCAACCAGCTTCAACATTGTATCCAGAAACGCGAACAGGTAGGCACTAGTTCTCTTGTAGAGCCACATTCTTTGCTCGTTCCACCAGCCCAGAAACGTTCCGTTTGCCCAGATGAACTCGTAACAGCTGTAAGCAAGTTCCGCGAATACTAAATAAGCAAATGGCAAAAACCACATGCTGGAGACCTAAATTTGGCACAAGATAGATAATCAGTAGAAATGTAAAATCAGTGGCAGAAAAGATTAATACTTGATGAGCTGGGAATTGATGAATTACCTGAGGAAACAAGGGAACACCTTTGAGCAGGTAAAGAGAAGGTATAATAGAGTAATATAGAATTGCCAAGCAATTAGGAGACCACAGACAATAGGTCAAAATACCCATGATAAGACCTGTGTTGAGCTTTCCTAAGCCATAACAAACTGGACTGTACTTTGAAAAAAGAATCTGTAAATCTCCTTCAGACCATCTCTTATGTTGCACCAAAGCCTGATCAAGAGTGGTTGCTGTCATGCCTAAAAATGCCTCCCTTTCTGGGCAAAAATAAACCGATTTCCATCCCTTGCATTGGATTGCAATCCCTGTCAGCACATCTTCAACTGGACATCCATACTTCAAACCAATCTGCAAATAAAAACACAAATAAACGACGATCAAAAGGCATAAGCAAACTTTGCATAAATAAACTCAGATGAGCACAGGAAAAGAGAAATTAAACCTCATTGCCCCATTGAGTGTTCTCCTCATAGGTGCAGCTGACTAGCTCCTGCAGCCTCTCTTCCAATTCTTGGGACTTTTCAAGTGTCGTTCTAGGAGGGTCGCTTTTCAATTCAATCCGAGTTGCCTTGCTGAACTCCCTTCCACATATAGTTTCCCTCCTGTGAAAGCAGCCACTTCCAATATACAAAGAGCCTCCATAGCCATCCATGCCGAGAAATTCTACCTTTTATATATAAAACAATGCAAGTAACTAAGTAAGCAAGTGTGTATATATATAAAGTTACTCTGTAATGCAGTGTGTAGATCGAATTTAGTATATTACATGAATTACTCTCAGGGAGCCTCCATATAACTCATTCTTGGTAATATTATGGAAATATTGTGGAAATTGTACAAACGCAATATTGTGGCTTTTCTCTTCATCCATTAAGAAGCAAAGGGCATCTTGAACTGAACCCGAGTTGTTTGAGTACATATCACAATCAACATTCAGAATGATAGGAGCATTGCTTATCTCAGATGAAACCCTGATCTGCATATTAATTAAAAGAGTGAAATACTGGCCTGGCCTAAAGCTAGCAAATACTATTAATGTCCATTGTTGTGCTTTAACTTACCAATGCATTCATGGCACCAGCTTTGAAATTGTGAAAATACTGTGGTCTTTTCTCCCTGGCCATGTAAACTAGAGTTGGCAACATTTGCCCTTCTGTGTCCTTAGCTTTTTCCTCTCTCCCATCAATTAGTATCTTTTTGAAGAAAAAAAAAAAAGAAGCCTTCAACTCACTTATAAATCATCACAGCAAAACGAAAAGATGGTTTGAACTTTGAAGGCAAGACAAAAATTTCTGGCACCTGCACAATAGCAGCATGATTTCCACGAGATGAAGATGAATCCCATTTAGAAAATCCTTTGTGCTTATGATGTTCATGTTCTGGGATTCTGCCAAGTTGGCATGCAGTCTCGATTCTGTTTTCCATATCTTGATACAGCTTCTGCGAATTAAAAATATTATGTGATTTCTAAAAATATTCTTTAGGCCATTAGTACAAAATTATTAAAAATTCTTGAACTTAACAGTTGGTTTTCTCAAAAACTATTGACCCCTAAACAATGGAAACAATATTTTATATAAGTTCCCAGCACACAACATGCTATTATGCTATTTTTGGTATCTACATAAAGTCAAACTTTAGAAGTTCCACTCGGGTTGGACTATTGATCTTCTTGATTTGAACTAGTCAGATATCGGTAACTAGTCAGTAGTGGTTGCGGGTTTCTCTCGTCACTCAAAAGAAAGCGAAAATTAAATGGATGGTGCCAAGATGTAACCTTTTGCCAATCTCACAACTAATTAGAAATAGCATTTTCAACAATTTCAACCACTTTTTGAACTTGGAAGCTAGGGAAAATGACATTGATATAATCCAAGATAGAAATTGGGGTACCTTGACCAAGGAGAAATCTCTGTCACTATTGCCATCATGTTGGTCAGAAGAACCTGAATTAAAATAAGCTGCAGGGGACCTTGGCTCAATCTTGAATTTCTTGCAAAAGGGAAGCCAGTGGCGAGAGAAAATGGAAGCCTCCAACAGAGCATAGAAGGTGAGCTGAGAACCAGCATCATCGGAGAGGTAAACGCTCAGCTTCTCCGGCGGGTAATCGTAAGCCATAACCGACAAAACAGTATTAACCACCATGATTGGCGGCTCTATTGCAGGGTCAGCCGTGCACACGAACACATCCACCCTCGGCAAATCATTCCCATATCTGCTCATAACAACACAAAACAAACATAAATGAAAAACTAACAGAAATCCGACGGTTTTTCAGTTGTGACAAATCTTGGAACCATTTCAGACCTTTGCAAGAGCCTGTGTCTGAAAGGATGGCGAAAAACGAGGTTCCAACGATGAGATTGAGTGAGAAACCAGTAAAACCCGAACCAGAACTCGGCCCCGAGCATTCCAATCCAACCCATTCTGCCATATTCTCCGGGGCTCGGTATGTGAGTCACTCTGTAAATCCAAACACAAAGAATTCCTGCAAAAATGGAAGCTGCGAAAAGGCGGTAAAAAACTATCCCCTTTGCTGTCCTGGTTTCAAATAAAGGCTCCTGCTTTCTAATCTCCACCATTTTTGTTTTCACTTGTAGATGGTGTCTGTGTCTCCCTACAAAGACTATATATATAATGCTTTCCAGTTTTCTGAACAAGAGAGAAGCCTGTATTAAAAAATAGCCCACCTTGCCAAAAATGTCATTTTGCAATCTGACATGATTTTTAAAAAATAAAAAAATAAAAAAATGATTTGACTTTATCGAAACCACAAAGTACTTAACAATTATGAAAAATAATTTTTTTTTTAAATACTACTGACTCTAGTATAATTATGAAACATAGTTAATATATAGAAAATAGATTGTTTTCTTTGAGATAAATTAAGGAAAAAGTACTTTTTTTTTGCTAAGTTATAAGGTAATTGTAGAATTCGTCTCTAAATTTTAGTATGATTACTTTTCGTCCCTAAGTTATTATTGTCTACTTGTATCAACTTCCGTTTTGAAAAATTGAAAGATTGAACTAATTATTTTATACATTGAGAGATTACATGTATAATATGATAACCCAATTAAGAATCAAATCTGACTAAATATTAAAATAAGCAATTGACTTATATAATAATTAATAATTAATGGATTAAAATTAAGACTATTCTTGCATGAGCAAGAGACCACAATGAATTCTATAATCTACTACTATAAATGGATCCTAATCTCTAGGTTCCCACATGATAAATTATTTTTATTATCTGAATTTCAAGAAAAATTTTAAATTAGAAAATAGAAGTACATAGTAGAAGTTGAAAATTCAAATAAAATTTGCTGATTGGACAAAGGGCTGAGGGGATAAGGTAAAAGTTAGAGATCGAGATTGTGAGGAGGGATTGGTATAACAATAATTTAATTATCTGTGTTTGGTAGTGGCACAGCAAGTTGTCATTTGATTTAGACAAAGTTGTACATGAAGCTTGCTTCACCAACCATCAAGCCAACGACGACTTTATTGAGAATCATTTTAAAATAATATATATTCTAAAAATGAATAAATAAAGTTACAACGTATAACCTTCTCAATATATAAAGCGTATAACCTTCATTCACACTCATTATGCTTTTAGATATAGTACTATACTTTCTCAATATATTAAAGCTCAAACTCATAACCTCCCATATAAAAGAGTCTTTTTGTACCACTAGATCACAATGTCATTATGTGTTTCTTATTTCTTCCTTTTGACACAACATTATTGAAACATACACAAAATGACGAAACAACCACATATTATTAGTTTATAACACCACTTAGAATTTGGGAAGACGTCCACATATATTGCTATTTATTTAATTGAAATGATGTCAAACAAGTCGGCGGATGACAATTAACAGCGCTAAGCTTGGGTCCCATTTGCTCCTATCCGCAACCATTTTAGCGTCCCACAGACATCATCTCATAATCCTTCACTTTCAGCTAATCGAATTCAAAGTGATGGCCACTGAAAATTAAATTGCGAACATTTCACTGATGGCCACTGAGAATCAGGCACCATATATTGACCAGAATATGACAGCTTCTGATTCATATATAGTTTTCCCTTGTTTATCATAACATATGCATATATGAGTGATATCTTTTTCTTTCCTTGCAAGTTGTGCAGAGGGATTTTTAATTGAGCACACTTTCTTAATGAACAGGCAAGCTAAGGCTTGTGTTTTTTGCCTTTTTATCAATTGTATGTACCTTAGGTTTATTTATCAGTGACACGCATGCATGTATGTCTCAAAAATCTTCTTCATGTTCTTACATTTGTTTTTACTCAGCTCTTTGCTTCCTTTGTGATCTAAAGCTATTATTTTGCTTGCAGAAAGATGATGCACATCATTCTATCATATTTGATATTTAAAATGGTAAGTAAGAAAAGAAAATTAAAGTTTATGGACTTGGTTAATTCTGCAAATTAAAGATGCATGCAAGATGAGATTGAGAATTTGAAGACTTCAATTTTTCTTATGCACCAAATTAAAGATTAAAATTAAAGCTCTTAGTGAGAGAGCTCGTGCTTCATCATCACCCTCATCGCAACCGGATTAAATTTGATATTGATTTTTTTAATGAATTATTATATTATTGTTCATACATAAATTTGGTATTAAGTACAACATTCAATTTTTTGAATTATAAAGTAGTATTACTTTTATATTACAAATTATATTGTATTTTAGTTTTAAGTTTTAACCGTGCTTTTGTTTATAAATATAACTGCATATATATTAACATTTTAAATACTAACATTAGAATTTAATTGGAGGGGTAATCTATCAAATCTCATAGTTGTGTTTTAAAAAGTTGTTAACCAAACAATAACTATGATTTTGATTCTCATTCCAACATTTCTAAGTGTGTAAACCCATATATGAACCAAACACACCTTAAGTTGTATAAGAATAATATGAACCCATCCAAAATTAAGTGTAATATTTATTTGTAGATAAAATTATTAAATGTAAAAAATATGACTTAGAAAAGTCATCAATCACCCATTAAATCAAGGTGACAAGAATAAGGATCCGAATTGAGAAAACTCAATCACCATTGGAAGAGAGTGGCAAAGGAAGGATGGGAGTTGGTAAATGTAAAGACGCTATAGTAGGAATAAAAGCTTGCCCATCCGCTTAATTAATTAGTTCAGTAAGCTTAAAATAAAGCTAGCTAGCTCAGCTCAGCTCAGCTCAGCTCAAACTCACATATAGTATTAATCATGGTTGAAAAAATCACTAGGCGTTCCTTGAGCGCTCTCGGGGAGCGCCTAGGCGAGGATTAATTAGCGCCTAGGTGCCAATGTATTTTTTTATTTCTTTTAAAAAAGTTTCTTTTAGTATTTTTAATTTTTTAAAGACTAATAATTATAAATTATATAATACTTTAATAGTTAATACTAAAATATTAAATATTAACCTAAAAAAATATCTAGAGTTTGTACAACTTAGGGTTATTTTGCTCAAAATAATGTTGTTTTGAGTGAAATAACCCATTAAAAAAAAACAATAGTTAATTGGCCGACTAGGCGGCCTAGGAGTTCTAGTTGTCACCTAGGAGCGAGGCCTAGGCGGTCAACGCTTAAGTGGATTAGGTGGCCTTGGCGGTCGCCTAGACCACCATTTAAGGTGATACGCTAGGCAGTTGACCGGCGCCTAACGCCTAGGCAAGGATTAATCGGCACCTATGCGGGTTTTTTGCAACACTGGTATTAATAGCTTAATTAGTTTAGTCAGCTTAGTTAGCTAACTCAACTCAAGCTTGGCTACAGTGTACGTTTTACTGGTTGGTTTAGCTCAGCTAATAATGCAACGTTAAGAATGTATAGGGTATTATTATTATAATTAATGGCATTGCGCGTAGTGTATGTTTTTTACCATCCATGCCCACATGTTCCATTGATGACCACTAGAGACTTGAATAATTATAGAAATACACAAAATAAGGTATTAATTAAAGTGAACCCTAGCTTATATATAGAACTAGTTGAAGCCTTAGCTTAGGTTATAGAGTTATAGTAACACAATATATGTTCGGACGTTCCTAACACTCTTGACATGGAAGACGTGCGGCCCAAGATTAGTGGAAAATGTTGGAATATATGACCACTAGATCGAGTAGAGAGTACAGCTGACCACTAGATTATAGACGAATGAATGTTTAATTTTGATATTTGTTTTAAAAAATATCATCAGATCAGATGTTAACTGTCATGATTCCGATGGCAAGAAGAAGGGCCAGGAGGTTGTGATAAGGCTTATGGACGGCGACCGGCGGCTGAGGTCCGTAACCCTTGGAGAGCAGATGGTTAATGGAAATGAATAGGAAAGCTCCATACGCAAGGTGTATTGAGATAGAGTAGTAAATCCAGTCCGCAACAGAGGCTTGAGTTGTGGCGTGGATCAGAATCCCAATGGAAACGCCGGTTGGACTGGAAATGGCAAATGTTAGTGCATAAGCTATATAGGAGGAGAGCGGGCGATCCGGGATCATTCTCAGCAGTGCTATTCCCATTGCAACAGCGGCAAATATTTTCTGGAAGCAGATTGTCCAAACATCACCGGCGGCTTTGGTGTCTCCTGCAACTCCAATGCCAATCCCCTCAAAGAATGAATGGAAGCACAGCGCGAAAATCAGAGGCAGGCTGTCCTCGAGTGCCAAGAAATCATGGTGCTGCAACTGTGATTGGCCATTTAAATTTCCACCCTCGGCGGCGTTTCCTGCATATATAAATATATATATATATATATATATGTTGCAACATATATATGGCCCGCGCCGGGTAAATTCATATATAATGAGACAATAAAAAGATCAGAGAAGAAAGCAAAGATTAAACCTTGAAGCTCAAGATCGACGGTGGGTGTATTGGAGCCCCCATAAATATGAGAAATCACACAACCAGCAAACATAACGACCAGGTAGCCACAACTCGTGACCATGAACGAGAATAACGGGTTTTTTTTAGCATGGGTCAAAAGATGCACCATAACAGTTCTATCAGTAACCAGAAACACAGTGGTGGCGAACTTGGTCCCGCGCACCAAGAACCCCTCGTTCAACCTGAGAAAGTAGGGGAATATTCCCCCGACAAACACGAGAATCCGGCACAATATATTGACCAGAATGAAGGACCAAGGTCTCATCAGGTTAGGCTTTTCAAGGGGTGAGTATTTGATGTCGGAATTGGAATTGTCATCATAATGGCCGCCATGGGCGGAGGCGGAGACGACAAGGAAAAGGAGGAGGGGTGGGAAGAGAAGAGGGCGAGACATTTCAACTTGGATATTTACTATTTCTAAAAGAATGGTGAGTAGATAGGCAGGTGATATGAGAGAGCAGCATATGCACTACGAGTACATATATATAATAACCAAAGTGTGTCATGTCTCATTGTCTTAATATGATCTATTTGTTACAACCTTGGACTTTTGGGGAAAAGTCTTAGTACCTATTTGTTACCTTGGATTTTGGGGAAAAGTCTTAGTATCTATTTGTTACAATCTAACATTGGACTTTTGGGGAAAGGCTCAAAAACAAAAGTTGCACATTTATTGTACCTTGGACTACTTTTGGGGAAATTAAGGGCTCAGATACAAGAATTGGTGGAAAACCTTTTCTGCACGACACCCTTCTTCTAATTAAATAGTGTTGGTACAAATTCTACGGGCTAATATTAGAGAGGCTTTATGCTAATATGAATGGCGAGGAGGCAATTATTTATAACCAAATTGGAAGTTTCTAAGCACGTACTGATTTGTAAGTCAAATGGTGTATTCCATATCGTGAATGAATCCATGAATTGCATGTAAGTTAAAGGTTGATTGATTGTTCAATTGCGTGGATTATATATACTACGAAAGGGCCGGGACGTGATATATGATGTTCGATCAAATCATATCGAATGCATGCATGCCATACTAATTAAGTGAAGATAATCGTTTAGCATACTAAGGCTATGTTTGTATTACTAGATCAGCTAAAAAGAATGGTGAGGAAGCAGCACGGATTATTTAATATTTATAAACAAAGTTTCTTAGAATATATTTTTAATTGTACGTCAAAATAAAGTGAAAGCTGCCTCCACTCATGTAACTTATTGTAATTTTATATTTAATATTTGTGTTGTTATTAGTCAAAGGTTAATGCCTATAGTTTAGGAGAGTCTATAGCCAACTCTCGTATAGGTTATCTTCTCTGTGTAATTCTGATGTTGTGTAATTAATCAATATTCATCTGGTATCACCCATTGAGGCTCAAACTCACTCCTATCATTCACGTGGGAGTGTAAACCGAGTGTCACTAAATCACAAGGTCTTTGGCAAATATATAGGAATAATAAATAAGGGAGAAATAAAAATAAGGGTTTTGTTTTCAAAATACTACGTAGAATTTAAGTGCGAAAACTTAACATGAACAGTAGAGTTTTAGAGGGTGTCTCGTCACCTATTATGGGCCAAACAAGTCCAAAAGGCTGATGGCAAGCGTTTTTTTGTTAGCAAGAGACAAAAGAGTGAGCCGCCGTTTGCCTTTGTAAATACTGGGACCCTACGTTTGTCACCTAATTAAATAACGGGACCCACTACTGGATTGGAAATTCTTTTGAAAATAAAAATTTCCAATCGTATTTCAAAAAAAAAAAAAAAATTCCAATGCAGTACTGGGACCCTCCGTTTGTAACCTAAATACTGGGACACATAACTTGATTGGTACAATCTCAGTTCTCTAATCAATCTGGAACAAAATTACTTTAAAATTTTTTCACATTTTTTTTCAATTCAAACAGATTTACTTCAATAACAATTTTTTTTTATTCGCTAATTATCCGTTTCGAGCGTGCAATATATAAGTCTCTTCATTTAACTTCAAAGAATCAAATACACTTTGATCCGTTCATAATCGAAAGTGAATCTCACATATATTTATACCACAAAATAACAACTTAAAATGTTATTTTTTCAACAAATACAAGTATACAATCTCTACGGAGATATATTGTAGGATTGAATAATGGAAATTAAAGGGTAAGGGTAGAGGGCGAGAAAGAGAAGATAGCACTTTAGTTTACGCGTGGGCAAATTTTATCAAGTTGAGGAGGAACCCGAATAAAACATATCGAAATTCTTATCTCCGAATTAATCAAACTGAATTTTTTAGTATAATTTTTAATTTCTAAAAGAATGGTGAGGAGGTAGGCGGTATGAGAGAGCAGCATATTATAATAATGAAAGTACGTCAAAGATTCAATAATTGTATGTTTGACGACTAGGTTTCCTAATTGTTGTTCCCTTAAAGGCATCCACATCTGTGGAGTGTGGATATTGTATAGTTTTTCCTGATGAAATAATTTGGGGTCACACTTGTGTGAGATCGTCTCACGGATCCTTATTCAGACGGGTCGGGTTGGGTCAAAGTATCATGTAAATGTCATACTTATATGTGCAAATCTCACACTTATATGCTCAAATATAACACTAATCAAAAATACAATTTTTGTTACTTATAAGAGAAAAAGTAATACATTTTTCATAATAAGTAATGTTGACAAGTATTGTAATAAGGGCAAATATAACACCATGTAAATGTCATATTTATAGGAAAAATGTAATACTTTTAAATCGAAATGTAAAAGTATTTTATTTTCCCTTAAAAGTATTACATTTACCCTAATAAGTAACAAAAATTTTATTCCTGATTAGTATTACATTTGAGCATATAAGTATGACATTTGTGCACATAAGTGTTACATTTACATCTTGACCCGACCCGATCCGTCTCATGGTGAGACGGTCTTACACAAGTTTTTGCCAATAATTTGGGATGGGATTCATACTAATGTGAGATGATTTTTTTTTTTTCAAGTTTATCACTTTTGCAAATGAATGCATATTTACAGATCTGGCGGGTGCAGCGGTGCGTAAATATGCAACGGTAAATTTTTTTATTTTTTTGCTTTTTCTGATGCTGTCAGCTTTCTTCTTTCTTTTTTCATTTTTTTTTTTTGCTTCTTCCCTCCTCCTACTCTCTTTCCTAATGGACACCAAAAAAACCACCAAATATCTTCAACTAGTAAGGATGCTCTAATATGATCTAATTGTTGTTGATTTGTTGCCACCCTGGACTGTTGCTGCAAATTCTACGGGCTAGAGATGTTTATTAGAAAGGCGGGTGTATAAATAGTGGTGTGAACTCACTTCCCTAACCAATGTGGGACAAAAGTTATTTAAAGCTTATCACATTTTCGAAGGGTCTATTTTGATAATCAATTTCTCATTCACTCATTATCCGTTTTGAGCCTACAATATATCAATCTCTTCGTCTAACTACGAAAATCTCAAATTCAATTTAACCCAAACCAAATCGGAGGTGAATCCCACGTATATTTGTATCACAAAATAACCACTTAAAATGTCATTTTTATACTATATTTTTCCAACGAACAAATGCAAGTATACAATCTCTGTGAAGAATCATTGTAGGATTGAATAATGGAATCAAGGATATATTGACCAGAATCAAGGACCGAGGTCTCAGGTTAGGCTTTTTAGGGGGTGAGTATTCGACGTCAGAATTGGAACTGTCATCGCCATTGCCACCATGGAAGGAGGCGGAGATGACTAGGAGAAGGAAGAGGAAAAATAGAAGAGAGCGAGACAAAAATGAAATACGGATATAAATATTGTTCGTTGGATATAGACGAAAAATCAAAATGTTATAGAAAAAATATTAATCACAAAATATAAAACATAATTAATTTGATATAATTAAAATAGAAAATACATTATAAATAACACATCTTACTATTAATTTTTTTTTTTTTAAAAAAAAGAGAAAAAAATATGTAAGCTAGTCGGTGAATTCAACCTTTGACCATTCCCATATATATATATATATACATATATATATGTGTGTATATATATATATATATACATATATATATATATATATGTATATATATATATATATGTATATATATATATATATATATATATATATATATATATATATATATATATATATATATTAAAAATATTTTTTTTAAACAAGAAAAGTTTGCGGAGCCCGTCAACCAGTGTGGGGCAGACTAGGGTTGCATGAATCCTAGCCCGCGGGTCTGGCGGGCGGCCCACAAAAGTTCGCAAAAAATTAGGTCCGCAGTGGGGTAGGTCAATCCGTTGTGACAATACTATTGAAAAGTATGTAATCGAACCATGAAACAAGCAAAATATGTACTGCATTTTTAGATTTCTTTTAATGCGGCAATTTGAGTTGAATAACATTTCAATCATTCCTCTCAACTAGTATGATAAAGGAAAGAGCGACTCTTAGTACCTACTTCCTCTATCCTATTTTATTTGTCATACTTACTATTCAATAGTCAAACTAACTCTTTCTTCTTTGCTTATTTCTATTAGTAGCATTTTCTTATAATTTTTAAATTTGATTTTTTGTATGTAATAGTACTTTTAATGTAGTTTCTAAATATATAAACTTTACATACTAATTCTAAACTTTATATTATGAAAAATTAAATTGTTGTAAATAACTTCAATCAAGCCTCGTTAACCGCAAAATATAGAATGAAGCAAAGGACCAAAAATGTTCTTGCATCTAATGATATTTAAACCGTTTTATTGGTAAAGGAACAAAAATAGTCATGTCATAATAATACTCGGACCAAAACTGATGTTTTAATAAAAAAGGATTTAAAGTAAACTGTCACCTATAAATTTAAGAGCAATGCAATTCTTATTTTTTATACTCGAATAAAAATGTTTGTGATAAGTGATAAGAATATCAAGTGGGGATGCTGTTATAGGCAGCCAGGCAGGCATGCATGAGTGTCTTATTTGATGAAATAAGTCGTGGTGAAGTGTAGGTAATTGAGGTGATGTACATAAGTAGACAGATTCAAATATAATAATAATAATAATAATAATAATAATAATAAAATAAAAGAGGAAAATTTCTCCTCGTGTTATGCTGACAACGTTTGAAGATTTGTATGTACAGAGACTTGGCAAACAATTAGAAAGCAATGCTGTTTATTTAAGCTTTTGAATATTACAGTTGACAGTTGAAATTCAAGGAAACATTCTTACAATTCATTAAGCGTTGCCTGGGAAGAAGACAGGCATCAAACAAACAACAGACAACGCAAGTACAGACCTTATAAGAACCGATGATGGCAAGCTTCCACTGTCTTTCCGGATGAAAAGTGCTTCATAAACAGGCATATTCACCATCACTATCACCCCACTCAGACTCACCTGTGGGAGGAATTCGGGGGCGAATCCCAGTTTCATGGCTCCCCAAATGAAACTCAGCAGGTTCAGCAATGCAAGCGTGGATGTAATGGTGAACATGAGGGATGATGAGCTCCCAAATTCCATGATTTCCTGCTGGTATCTCTTCTCAACATCGTTGTCCATTACCTTACCTGTGACAGTGAATAATGCAGTTTCTGAGAATCCTAACTGTCTGCTAACTGTATCAAAAAATGCAAAGAAGTATGCTGTCGTCCTCCGAATCATCCACATTCTTTGCAGGTTCCACCATGACTTCACCGTCTCCCCGCTACTCAACCCTTCTGCTAATCCATACCCATTCCTGGCAGCGTAAACGTATGCAAAAGGCAGGAACCAAAGGCTGGTTACCTGAAGCACACAACAATTCAGAACGTTTGAAATAAGAACCACAAGGAGATAAACCAGCTTAAGTTGTCCATAGCTGACTGGCTCAAACCAAGAAGGCCAGTAACATTATAGTTACCAAGTCAACAGCCAGCCTGACCAATTTGGCTGGGTTGTCCCAGATGGAAAATATTTTAGAATGAAGTAAAAGGGGTTGTGTTTATGTGGATACCTTTGGAAATAAGGAGATGTGATGAAGCAAGCAAAGGGAAGGGAGAATGACATAACAGAGTGTAGGAATGGAGATTGGAGCCCAGAGGAGGTAAATGCAGTATCCCATTTGAGCAGCCAATTTTATTTTTCTATACCCATATGTGAAGGGGTTATACTTGGAGAAGAAAATCTGGAACATGCCTTCAGACCATCTCTTATGTTGAACAAGAGCAACTTCCAATGTAGTTGGAACAACACCCAAAAAGGCATGTCTTTTAGGATTATAGTACACAGATTTCCATCCCCTGCATTGGATAGTTAAGCCTGTGATTATATCCTCCACTGGACATCCATACACAAGCCCCATCTGCAAGCATAAAAAAGAATTACATAAACATAAATTCATATCACTTTCTTGCTCATAAAAGGTAAAATTCCAGCGCCCCACACCCAGCCGTTAAGTGGGAAGACCAGTGTCTGGTGCCCACAAGGGGCCTGCCTACTGCTGTCAGTTGTCAGGGCTCAATCTTGTGTCATTACCCACAATCTACCACTCAGGAACTAACTGGGTGCATTTCATCATATTCTTATTTGTGCATAAGGAGAAAGAGGAAGAGAAAAAGACAGACCCCTTTTCCCCATTGAGTACCCTCTTCATAGCTGCAATTTGCAACAACTTTTGATGCTTCTTCCACCTCTTCAATGCTCCCACCATTCATCTTTTCCTGTCCACCATTCAATCCATATTTGTGCTCTTTAAAGTACTCCTTTCCACAAAGGCTTGCCCTTCTGTGAAAGCATCCAGTGCCGCAGAACAAAGCGGCTCCATGACTACCCAAACTTGCAAGCTCAATCTGCAAAACAGCAATGCCTGAAAAATTATTTACACGCGAAGCCAGACAACATGACTATTTCTGTGACTAACACTCACTTCATGGGTTGCACGGGCTACATTTCCATACATATCATTCTTGGTAATATTAGCATAGCGCTGTGGATGCTGCACAAACGATATCTCATGCCCTCGTTTTTCATCCATGAAAAAGCACAATGCCTCTCTTATTGCATCTGCATTGTTTGAGTACATGTCACAGTCCAAGTTGAGGATGATAGGCGCGTTACTAACTTCTGCAGACACTCTTATCTGCAAATTAAGTTTCGGTTGCTCTAGTATTAAGCCTAGAACAAGATCGAGTTCCCATAAATAAAAAGACCAATTGCTTTAGTTACCAATGCATTCATTGATCCAGCCTTGAAGTTATGTGGTTTTCCAGGCTTCTTCTCTCGCGACAGATAGACAAGTGTTGGTAATTGATTTCCATATGCATCCACCGCTTTGCTGTTCCTCCCATCAATTAAAATCTGAAAGCATGTTAAGATCCCAATTGCAATCCTTCAATTCCCTCTCTCTCTCTCTCTCTCTCTATATATATATATATATATATACCATTGCATATGAAGAACAAATTAAAGATTAGCTAGTTACCTTAACAATTGAGTGATGGTCCTGTTTTGTAGTTTTGGAATTCCATTCTGAGAAACCTTTGTGTTGGTTCCTTAATTCATCTGAAATTCTCCCACTTTCCATGGTTACCTCAATCCTGTTTCTCATTTCTTCATATAATTTCTGAAGGAATTACAAAAGCTAGGATTGGAGCACAACAAAACAAACAAATAAAGATAAAGATACTTAAGAAACAAAGACAAAAACCTTACCTTAGTATTGGACCATTCCTCTGCAAACATTTGGTCGTGTCCATCAATGTTTTTAGAGAAGTATACTTCTGGGGATCTTGGCTCCACCTTAAACTTCTTGCAGAAGGGTATCCAATACTTTGAGAATTTAGAGGCCTCCAAAAGAGCATAGAACGTAAACTCTGACCCTCCATCATCTGATAGGTAAACACTCAACTTTTGAGGGGGGTAATTGTACGACAACACTGATAAGACAGTGTTAATCACCAACGTTGGCGGCTCCAATATGGGATCTGCTGTGCACACGAAAACGTCCACCCCCGGCAACTCCTCCTCGTATCTGCAACATAGATGTGAGACCATTAACACTTATCACTTACGCCAAATGTTATAACTAATAGCAACAACATTATTTATTTATAAACCAGTCACACTTTTTTATGACGCTAAGTGCTGGACTTGGCCTTTACTGATTTCTGTCCAACAATTTTCAGTAATCTGGTGCTAGACTTGGCTTTTACTGACCTCTGCCGAACATGAACAATTATATTGCTCCAGAACAACTTAAAGAGAGAGAGAAAACCTGAGGGATAATCTTTCTTTGAAGGTGAAAGTGTAGGCAACATCCCAGCGAGCAGACTGAGTAAAGATCCAATAAACACCAAACAAGACCTCGGAAATGAACATTCCAATCCATGCCCATCTCCCTGTTGTTGGGATATTTGTAAACCTGTAAAACCATATGAAACAGATAGCCAAGAAAACTGTTAGTGAAAACAGCTTGTACGCAGAATTTCCCTTCCTTGCTTTTGTCTCAAACAGTGGAAGCTCAACACTCTGCTTTTCTTCTTCGCCACCCATCTCTTCTTTGCTCCACTAGAGTTGTACAGCACCAGATATACATACTTTATGCTATAATATTTATTTATTTTTACCATATAATATATTGCGTCTATTAAAAAAATCTGTACTTGTAATCTAGGCTGAGAAAGATGACAGTGATTTTTAGCGGTAGAATTTAACGTTTGTGATTTTATGGCGGTGTGGCCGCCTTATTAAATTATATTAATTTATTTGTCTTATTTCTAAACAAATTTACTCTTTAATCCCTAAATTATAATATTCTAATTTCTTAATGCATATTTAGGAGACGTGTGGTTCATGACTTTTCAACCCTACTATTGGATATTAATAAATCCAATTACCATGCTTATTTTATTATTTTTTTTAAACTTAAAATGAGATTCAAATTATGAAGGAATGCAAAAAAAAAAAAAAAAAAAAAAAAAAGTTATTTTTTTGTAAAGTTTTACTTTTGTTTCTTGAACTGAAAAAAAAAAAAAAATTATTTTAAAAAACGAAATACGTAGTAAAAGATTACTTCCATTTTTCAAGTCTCATACACACATACATATATTCTTATCTATTACGGAGTACTAAACAAAGATCCTGTTTTTATTAAATTTAATTTCATTCTACCATTCCAGTTAAATACATCCTTAATTTTTTTTTTACAAATGGTACTTATTCAACTTTTTGTCTCAGTTTTATGTTTTAAATGCTCCTTTTTTCTGCAATTTCGCAACTTTAACTAACAAGGCGAGATGACGCAAATTATATCGTGGACCGCGGTCCACAAAACGACGTCGTTTTGATTAATGAAATAAACGGATGAATTCGCGCCACTCACTTTCTTTTCATATATACTGCACTTTCTTTTCATATATACTGCACTTTCTTTTCAACACAACTGCAGTTCCCTTTCAACACAACTGCAGTTACTTTTTGATATAACTACAGTTGTATATTATCGAATGAAACTATAGTTATATCAAAAAGTAACTGCAGTTGTGTTGAAAGGGAACTGCAGTTGTGTTGAAAAGAAAGTGCAGTATATATGAAAAGAAAGTGAGTGGCGCGAATTCATCCGTCTGTTTCATTAATCAAAACGACGTCGTTTTGGGGACCGCGGTCCACGATATAAGAACTGGCGAGATGATGAATGATTAAAGCTGAGGTGTGGAGCACGTTTTTCCTCTTGTTCTTGTTAACAAGTTTTTTCCTCTTGTTCTAGTTAAAAAGTTTTTGCTAAGCTAGTGCTTTTTCCTTCTTCCCGTGTCTGCCTCGGGTTTGTGTTGTTGTCTTTATGATCCTGCATTAATGTCAAGAGAAGGTTGGTGAGCTTTAACTACAGGAACTGCTCTGATCTTAGCCCTGGTTTTTCATCTCAGATCAGTATACACATGCAAACAACATTCTGTCCAAGCTGCCTCTCTATTTGCCTGGGCACACTCACATGATGGCGTCAAACAGCAGAGGAAAACGTACAAACGGAGTCATAGCTTGCTTTGCTGACAAAAGGAGTGAATTGGACAAGAATATCGATGAATGAAAAGGTGGACAAGAATATGAATGAATTTACCTTTTTTGCTTGGTTCAATATAGTGACGTATGTTGAGCGTATCATCAGCGTATATAAGGTATGTCTACGTATCATTATATTACAAGTATATGTAAGGTATGTTGTAATGATGAGCATATGTCTACAGACTTTAATATCATAATTTATAATACTCTTAATTTAATAATAAAGTTAATATTTTAATAATAAAATCTACACTTATAATAATAAGAGCAAATAATGTTAGACCCTTAATTGGAACTAAATAAAATGTTGGTGTAATAGTTTGTTATAACCTATTGTACTTTGTGTTCTTCTTATTGTGCAACCTCCAGTTAAATTCCTAATATATCATAATCCTTTATAATTTTACCAAAATTTTGGTGGACTGTGAGTACGCTAGAGCCTGCTGGAGTCATTCTGGTTTCCATGTGAGTCGTTCATCTGGGATCCCTTTCTCGGATTGGATCAACCAACTCTTTGCTCAGATTGATAAAAATCAACAATGCTTTCTGGTGTCTATCTGCTGGGAGATTTGGAGACAGAGAAATGAGAAGGTTTGGAATAATGCAACTGTCCTTAATCACCAGCAACTCATCAACAAAGTCAAGAATTTCCTTGGAGCTTGGAGAGAGGCGACGAAACCGCGAATCCTATCCAACCAGACGCCTCCTATCCCGAATCAAAAGTGGCAGAAATCGAGGATGGGAATGCTAAAGATGAATGTTGATGCCGCAATCAATAAGCATGATGTAGCAATGGGCCTCGGCAGTGTTGTTCGCGACAACGAAGGCAATTTCATCGCTGCTTGGAGGAGTCAGTGGAGGGGCATGTTCACTCCAAGGGAAGCCGAAGCAATTGCTATTCGGGAAGCGCTAAGCTGGCTGAAACATCACAACTTCGATAATGTCCAAGTGGAAACGGATTCCCTTCAAGTTGTTCAGGGGCTTAAATCAAGAGCTGGGGAGTCTTATTTTCATCTCATCATTGATGATATTAAAAATCTCTTACATGATTTTTGTAATGTTTTTCTTTCCTTCACTAAAAGATCAGCGAACCAGACGGCTCACGTCCTTGCTAGGCAGTCTAGTTCTTCGACTGATTGTTCGGAGTGGTTTGATAACCCTCCACCTATCATTTGTAATGCTTTGATTTCGGATTTAAGTTAATGAAGTTTTCTGTTGTTTTCAAAAAAAAAAAAAAAAAAAAAAAAAAAAAAAAAACCCTTTTGGACTCTAGGGTACCTAGATTTTTTCACATACATGCGACTAATTGATCGAGGCACATAAGACATAACTAGCTTTTAGGACACAATCCTTTCAATTTTCAGTTTTCACACGTGCCTTTTGTGATCTTCTTGTTTCTTCCATCTTGATAAGTACCAATAATAGGCTTATCGGTGAAAAGAGACAAACATGCATGCCGGCCCAAATATCTTCACATTCTACTGTATACCCACTGGCGGAGCCAGAAATCTTCTCCAGTGGGGGCGAAAGATTAAAACTAACAAGATATTTTGAAAATAAAAAAATAAAAAACTTAGATACTGATACATACATAATTGTTGACTAGTGATGAAAAATCAAAATATATCAAGATAAAAATATATTTAAAATGAAATATAAATATAATTAATTTGAGAAAATAGTTTGAATGAAAAACACATTATAAATCATTCACCTCACTATTAATATTAAAAAATAAAAAATGAAAAGAACAAAGAAAAAAGAAAAAAGAAAAAAGAAAAAAGAAAAAAGAAAAAATATATATACATGGCCTGTTTCATATCATATATAGAGACCATGTATAGGGTAAAAATTAAAAAATAGTCACACTGTAGGATTTGAATAGTGGACTGTTTCATATATAGAGAGAATGGCCTTACCATCTAAACTAATTAACACTTGTTGAAATCTTGGTATAACTAATATATATACTTTATATGGGGTGGGGGAGTGGGGGCAGCGGCCCCCACTGCCCCCATTGTGGCTCCGCCACTGTGTATACCATGCATCAAAATACATTCACGTATTTTATATATACAAATAATGAAATTTATACATACAAATAATAAAATTTAATTTACTAAATATTAGATTTCTAATTAAAGAGAGAGTGTGGTGTGTTGAATAAGTCCAATTATGTTCTTCAAATAATGAGCCTCATGTACAACATAAACGAAAAAAAAAATACATGTCTAAATAATCAACCTTCAGTCAGTTTGTACATACTTAACTGATGAACTTTATACACACAAGTAATGAACCTTATGCATATAAATAATGAACCCTAAAGATATTTTCATACTATTTTGTACGCATTCAAATAATGCATAAAAATAATGTACTCTATGAATAAAAAACAATGTGCCATATGTATAGAAATTAAATAATGTACCAATGTCCACCTAATAAGCATCGGAATTATGGTGCATTGGGGAACTACAATGTAGGCAATACTAACCAAAGAATTTTGGGGTAAGCTAAGAATGGGAGAAGCAGGGGAATAATCCTATAGCTTTTTCAACCAAAAATAGTATTTCACCAAAGAGTTGGATTTGCTAAACATGAATAATACTAATGGTTCGTTAGGAATTGAAGAAGGGAATTACCCTTGGAACCCATACCATAAGCTACACTATTTTAGATGCACTTTGGAGAGACCAACATGCTTAGGTGAAAATTAATTGTTCTGATGGCTTTCATGATCCCATTACATTGTGAATGGTACCTTGTGGCTCAGTGATTTGATAGCTCGTCTGTCGGTAGCTAGAGAAATTTTGTACGATTCTATAATTGTATAGATATATATATATATATTAGATAGAAGGATGAATAATAAATGATGGATGGTTCACTCTGTATTTTTAATTTCTCTCTACTTTATTATATACTACAATTATTGTGATGAGACCATTACTACAATTCAAGTAAGAATATATCTCAATTTATAACCATCATCAAATTATTTATGAGATGAATATTGTTAAAATTCTAAATATGTTTGAAGTTTAGTTATTGAAAAATAATACTTCAAAATTTTTGTTTCTAAAAATTTCTAGTCAAGATAGTTCAAAATTTTCTAGTATATGTCATCATCTCATACGTGCAATTTTATTTATTTATTTTTGTTTGGCTCCGCTAGGTTATACATACATATGTCAATATATCACATTAACCATATAATAATGATAATGATCGGAACAAAATCTAAATTTATCTCAAATGCATTGACTCCATATACCACTTCTTGGACTGCAACTTAACCATATATTGTGATATTTAGTTTTTAATTAACTATTAATTTAATTTCATTTGGTCTCATAACGTTGTTGACCTTACTACATTTTGTCCTCAATAATAACTTAATTTTATGAAATTGACTTTAATTTCGAAAACAATCTTGTATTTTAACTTTTTTTTTTCGAAAATAGTATTTTAGCAATTTAAAATCATATATCCTTGCTTAAGAAATGTTCATAAATAGCCTAATAAACATTGGTTCTCCTATGATTAGGATTTTATATATATATATATATATATATATATATATATATATATATATATATCAAACGAGAACCGAATCTTCTTGTAAAAAGTGAGGACTGATATCAAGGCTCACCAATAATGGTGAGAGTTTTGATTTTAAAAAAATACAGGGTCAATTTTATAATTATTAAAATATTTTAAGAGTGAGTTCATTTTATAATTATTGCAAACTTGAAAATTTTAGTAATGGTAATATCCTAGCCTTTCATTTCTCAAGATAAATGATGTGGATGTGTCCACACTTTTTGTAGATTAATCTATCCAAGCAAAATTTCAACCTTCTGTCAAAATAGGTAACACAACGACAAAATAAGAGTTTTTATATTATTAAATTCTTTCCTTTAAATAATAAATTATTATTATTATTAACTTATTATTAAATTTAAGAAAATCTAATTATTTTATTAATGTTCGGTGCTTTAATTTAGCAAGACAAGCATGTAGAGCATAGGACAACAGAATGCGGTGTTGTGTTATGCTTTGGGTAACTCTAAGGATTGATTGATTGATTATGTTGAAATCATGTAATGTACAATGAACTCATTAATTAATTGATGTTGACATTATCATGGCCAAACAGTCCTTAGACTTTAGAGGAATGGCTCCACTTGGGAATAGTTCTGAGAATATAATAATGTATTTGTATGGTATTTATATAAATGTGTAGTTTTATTATAAGTTTAAAATTTTAATTGAAACAAATCACATCATTCAATTTGATATTAAAAGTAGATAATAAAAAAAATTATAGGTTTAAATGTCTTGCTACATACCCATGTCAAATCATATGCGCAAACGGAGTGTCGGAGTTGAAGCATAATATGGTTAGGCCTTCTTCAATAGTGAAGATTCTGGTGTAGTTTTTGAGAAGTTTTTGTATGTGTGATTAAAAAAGAGAATATGGGAGTGGAGAAAAAAATAAAACAAAAATAAAAAATTAAAAAAAAAATTATTTATGCGCCCACCTCGCGCCTCGCACCTCACACCTCACGTGATTCTTCTCCCCCGTGGGGCCCACTTTCTACCCATTTTTGCAGGAAAAAAATTTCAAAAAAAGAAAAATCACCTCTCACATTTGTTAAAAATTCAACCCCAAAAATTTTACTACTCCAAAATTTCCTTAAAACCCATAAATGGGAATGACCTTATATATACGAAGAGTACGTCCTAATGAGGGCTCAAGTTTGGTAATGGTCCAAAGCTAGTCATTAAATTAACACTAATAATAGCATACAAACATTTAATGATACTCTATTTTTCTAAGTTTGGTAAAATTTGTCAAAGGCCAAATTAATTATCAGGCTGCTTTTGATTTCCAAACTGGGATCCATTACTGCTTTTGGTATGTGTCACATTACTGCTTTTGGTATGTGTCACATTAATATGTTGCAAACTATATATGTTAATGCCTTAATTTGAGAATGGTTAAGAGGTTACGTTATTACTCAATTTAAGATATGTTATGCTTAATTGAGATATAATTATTTCATCATATAAGTATTATGCCTTGTCTTTTTATTGTGTTGTCTTGCATCTTAAAAAAAAAAAGAAAAAGAAAAAAAAAACGTTATAATAGGAGATCCAATACCTTATAACAAAAGTGGTGATGTTGAACCAATTGCAAGAATGTCATGATACTAAGATTAGAACGGTTTCAATAGCTCCAATTGCATTACTTTTATTGAATTTTTATATTAAGAGCACACACTCGCTGGGTACCTTGCGTGCTGCTCAACTATAGTTTATATATATATATATATATATATATATATAATTTTGCAAGAATTTTTCTTTTCTCTTTATTCTGTCAAATCATGTTTTTTTTTTCTTTTAAGACAGTAAAAAATCTCCCAAAAAAAAGAAGTTACAAATGGTTTAATTTTTAAAAGAGAAAATGACGATTTTAGTCCATTAGTTATGCCTAAATTGTAGACTCAATCCATAAATTATTGCTCTATATAACTTTTTCCCTTTAATTATGTCGAAAGTGGTTGTTTCAATCCATTACTTATAAATTTTGTTAACATTAAAATTTTATTTTGATTTGTCAAATTATTAGAGGATAAATTGGTCATTTTGTAAAATTTTTCCAAGTATAAAAAATAAGGAGAAAATGGTCAAATACACTCCCAAACTTTATCTGAGAAGTCAATTAAGCCCTGAACTTTTGAAAGCCGCAATTAGGTACATAAACATGTCGATTTAGTGCATCAAGACCCAAATACATGTTAGCTACTGACTTGTAATAACAGGTCACGAGGTTGTCCAGCGTGGCGAAAATCGACTTGGAGACCAACACGTCGCCGGAGAAGGGTCGGTCACCTTCTCCGGCGACTGGAGATGGCAACTAAATTAGTCGTCATCTCCAAGTGACAGAGAAGGCAACCAGGTTTGGTCGCCTCCCCAAGGGACGGAAAAGGCGACCAGTTTTGGTCGCATCCTCGCAAAAATAAGCTTTTCACCATGATTTTAAGTGAATGTCGGGTTTATTATAATGTTGATTACAAGTGAATGACTAAAATATCGAGTGGAAGATAAAAGAGAGTAGAGAGGAGAGAGAGACACACAACTACACTAAACAATGAAGAAATGAAACCAGGGTCCGCAAGGACAGCCCAAGTGGTAAGAGTGCTCTACCTACAGCCGAGAGGTTGGAGGTTCGATCCTCAAACCCTTGGGTTTGAGCTGGTCAGCTATGGGTAATCTAGGCTGGTTTACCTGCTTGTGGTCCTTTGCCGGCTAGGGTCATAAGGTTAGAGGTCACAACATATCATCATGTGTGTCTCATATTCGGACGAATCAGGGTATTAAAATTAGCCTCCGACCCAAAAACTCAAACCTCAATTTTCCTCGTCGTATCGATTCGGGTAAATGATTTTTAGATTCGAATACCCATTTTGTCATGGTTTTCAAATTTCGGGTAGGACTGAAATATCGTGTGGGTAGAGTTATGTACAACCCTACTATCAAGGGGACTACCATCGTCATATCCGATTAACTTTGGGCTCTTAATTTTCCCCTTAGTGTTTGAAAGGTTTTATATTATGATTTCAACTTTATTAACTTTATTAGTGTAAGTGAAATGGTGCACAACTCATGGCAATGCACTAATTCCTAAATAAATTTTCACCTCACAAGCGGTCCATGGAAACATCAGGTAGTTTCATAATAATGAAGGCAAAGGAGGGTGTGTGTGACATTATAAGAAACATCATATCATGTTTGTTTTGTTTTGTTACCGTAAAAAATGCAATTAAGTTAACGCATATCTACCTATTCCTGCTCTTCCTCGTCCTGTTCCTCAGCCCCACCCTTGGACGGCGTCATCCGCTGACCTGGCACTCTTCTCTCTCTCTTCCCTCATCAGCTGCTAAATGCATATATTCATAAAATTTCTCTTCCAAGAGATTCAAATTTCATCGAAAAAAAAAAATAAATAAAACGCTTTTAGATTTTCATTCCTCTTATCTTTTTCTGGAATCTTGAATTTCACCCAACAATAACATTGTTTTCTTCACCTCTTTTCTGTTCTTCTAGGCATTGATTGATCATCAGTAGTTGGTTTTCTTTGTGTATAGTATATAATTTTGAGGGCATTGGTGCACTTCTATAAAGTTTTGGTAGAATTGGAAAGTATGGTTGCAGAAGACAGTGGCAAAACGTCAGGATCTCCGAAAGTGGACACCAAACCACCATTCCAGTCTGTGAAGGATGCTGTCACCTTATTTGGTGAAACTGCTTTGTGTGGAGACATTCCTGCAATCAAGAAACCCAAGCACCAGTCTACAGAGGTATGCACATTATTTGCCAAGTTAGATCAGAAGTTTGATTCAGATGCAGAAGATTTTATCTCTGTTGCTTGCCAAATTGTGTAACTGTCTATTATATGCTCAACACGCCCCCTCAAAGTGCGAACTAATTATTCTTTGATAGGCTCCAAACGTGTGGATAATAGTCTCTTTCTTTTGGGTGCAGTAGGATTGGCTATGAGCCTATGATACTAAATTAAATGATGTATTGCTAAAAGTCCATGCAGTTAGATGGAATGCACATTCATGTTTATATACTCCGTATTATATATGGTCAGCATGAGTTTATACTTTGTACAAATCATCCGGCCATGTAGTAATGTCAACTTTGTATGAAGAACACCATCTAGTTCATTTCTTTTTAGGGGACGAGAGAAACCCGTAGCCACTACTCGATAGTGTTCATTGGGTAAACCCTGCCTTGTGACCCTAACCGACAAAAGATCACAAAGAAATAAACCAGCCTAGGTTGCACATAGTTGACCGACTCAAACCAAGAAGGTTGGGATTCAAACTCATGACCTAGTTTTTATCCTTAGCCGTCTCGTTTTCCCAGTATGTATTAATATGTGATCACTGGTAACATTACTTAATTAGATAGCCTGATATGCTTTCAGGGGTTGCTGCCAAAGGAAAGACAACTGCATTTGGTTCAGGAAGAGGTTACCAGATTGAAGGAACAATTGAAGAATGTTGAAACTACTAAAGGCCAAGCACTTAGTGAGCTTGAAAGTGTCAACCAAACTGTTGAGGATCTGACCCAGAAGCTTAAGGTTGTTTGTGATTCAAAGGATTCTGCAATTCAGGCAACAGAAGAAGCAAACAATGGCCACTCCAAAGTAGAGGATGGTTCTTGGAAGGTAGACTTGAAGACTGCTAGAGAACAGTACAAAGCTGCAATAGCTCAACTTGATGCAGCAAAAGAGGAGGTTAGAACGATGCGCCGCGACTGTGATGCATCAGCTGAAGAAAAAGCAGAAGCACACAGGCAAGCAGAAGAAGCTAAGGTAGCTACCAAAGCTAACATGGAGAGAGCAGGCAAGGTTTCCCGAGAAATCGAAACATTACAGGAGTCGATTCAGAAGCTAAAACTTGCTAGGTTGCATGTTAAGGAAGATGAAGGAAAAGTCTATGCTGAGAAGGATGTCCAGAGGCAATCATACAAGACGAGACTCGGGGAGTTATCTAAGGAGTTAACCTCTTCGAGAAAAGAGATCAACCCTGCCCTCATAAAAGATCTCGAAACTCAGCTAGCTCAAACCACGTCTGCAATTGAAGCTCTAAGAAAGGAGATGGATAGCGCAAGGTCCTCGGATCTTGCTTCAGTGAAAGATGCTATTACAGAGCTTAATGATGCTAAGGAATCACTGCATAATGCTTGTGAAGAGGAGGGCTCACTAAGAAGTTACCTGGCAGACCTTAAATTGGAACTAGAGAATGCGAAGAAAGAACACTCTGAGCTGATGGGGAAGGAAACAGAAACCGAATCACTTGCTGGGAATCTGCATGCCAAGCTTCAGAGAGCGAAGTCTGAGCTTGAAAGAGCAGTTGCAGAAGAGTCCAAAGCTAGACGCCCTTCTGAAGAAATGATTGCTACTATCGAACAGGTTAGATTAGAGTGCGAAAACGCCAAAAGTGAAACAAATGAAATGCAGAAACAAGTGGAAGAGCTAAAGAAAGAGACTCATTCTGCCAGAATTACATCAGAAGAAGCAGAAGAGAAACTTAAAGTTGCATTGGAAGCGGCTGAAGAAGCAAAAGCAGCCGAGAATAGGGCTCTTGATCAGATTAAACTTTTGTCAGATAGAACTAGTGCTACGCGTGCCTCAGCTCCCGAGCCTGGTGCTCAAATTACTATATCAAGAGATGAGTTCGACTTCTTAAGCCAGAAAGTCGGAGAATCAGAGACATTAGCTGAATTGAAAGTGGCTGCTGCAATGGCTCAAGTGGAGGCTGTAAGGGCAAGTGAAAACGGAGCTCTCATGAAATTGGAGGCTGCTCAGAAGGAGATCGACAACATGAGAACTGCTACTCAGGAGGCTCTGAAGAGAGCAGAAATGGATGAGACTGCAAAAACGGTAGTGGAAGGAGAGCTCAGACGATGGCGGGAAAGAGAGCAAAAGAAAATAGCAGAAGCCACACACTCTATTCTGGCAGAAACACAGAAGGTAGTTGAATCATTTCCTCATAATTACCAAAATGCAGGGCAAGGCACAAGAGATGGCATTGAATCACAAACACAGAACTTACCAGAGGTGAGGCACCCTCGCAAATTAGAGAAGTCCAAGACATCTGTGCCAAAGACCGAGAAGTCAAAGACATCTGTGGCAAAGAAAGTGCTATTGCGTAATTTCAGTGACCTGCTTCCTAGGAGGACAAGGCAAGTACAGGTTGGTTCTCCTTATCTGCCCAGAGAAAATCTGTATGGTGATTTGTAACTGTGAACACATCTTGTGAAAATTCAGTGGTTGAGGGGGGTCTGATGTCTGTACATTCTTGGGCTTGTTAAATTAGTAAACCAGTAACAATCTGTTCATTAGAGGTTCAAACATTAATCAACAAAACCGACAAATACGAATGGTCAACAAATAAGCAGTATAGGCTATTTCACAACAGAAGAGAGCCAAAATATGACCATCATCCATAGCATATTCAAACAACATGATTGATTATCTCACTCTAAGTTCACATCCTAACTCCAGCATCGAGATGATGCAAGCCAGTAATACTACAACATATCTAAGCTTAGTGAAATCCTCTCATCTAATACCCAGGATTATGATGAACAGTCACCCAACTGTATTGTCAATGATATGCACTCATTTATTCAGCTTTGACCTCACCGTTGATCTTAACTTCACGGAACGACTTGGAAATGCCATTCTCCCCGAGTCTTTGAAATTCCGATGCTAAGGTTTTAGCAATATTAGCATCATCGGGATCTGGTTCAGGGACAGCAACATGGAACGACCCTTCTTTGATTAGTCCAGCAGGCTCCACAAGCTCTGCTTGCTGCTTAATATAATCATAAAGCTGCTGATGGAAGTCATGGTCCAAGGAAAAACAATCATCGATGGTACCATTCCTAGAATGCCGAGAAGACCCTG
This sequence comes from Ipomoea trifida, assembly GCA_003576665.1. Classification (NCBI taxonomy): domain Eukaryota; kingdom Viridiplantae; phylum Streptophyta; class Magnoliopsida; order Solanales; family Convolvulaceae; genus Ipomoea; species Ipomoea trifida. The sequence continues at coordinate 13,496,479 of CP025645.1, forward strand.
AGCCCTCTCTTTTACAGAAATGAGGGAGAGATGCATAATCCATTATCTGAAATCAAGTTAAGAATTATACTCCAATAATAAATAAATAAATAACTTTCTTTATGAAAAGAGTAAGGAGTTCCATACTTTCAATAGGTCATCTCTTCCTGAACCTGACAACACTTGAACTTTCTTTCTCGTTCTTTCTTGTAGAAGAGGACGCACTACCTGCAAGCATTTAATAATTATTAGCTAAAGTTGCAATACAAATCCTAGTACTAATAGAAATACACATATAGAGCCAAACCTTCCAGCATGCTGAAAATATATATGGTGCATTAACAATGTAATATGTTTCGGTCTTCTCGGGATAATTAAGATCATCAATGGTAGAGATAGTAGTCATTAGCTGAAAACCAAAAAAAAAAAAGAAAGGTTGAGTTGACAACCAGACTGGGAACAATCAAAGTGTAATAGTTAATGAAATACAAATACGGATTTTTAGGATGTCAATTAAAAGTAATAATAATGTTAAGAAACATGAAAGATACCTTAATTTGATTTAGAGCGGAAAGCTTAAGACCAGTCATGTCCAATATCTTTATACATGTACTAATGTGCCGACCAAACTTTCTTGTTGCAAAAGGCTAGAAGATAAGAATCAATTAGTTTAGATTAAAAAGCTATTTAATGATCTTTAGAATCTACATCAATAGAAATTAGTACTCACCAAGATGACTCGGTCACGATATTCATTCATTTGTATGTGTGATTGAACATAGTAGTGAACCTTAATATTTTAAAAAAAAAAAATCTATAAATATCAAAAGAAACAAAACATGACTTTAATTGGAGAAAAATAAGATAGAATGGAAGAAGAAACAGAGGTTAAATTATGGTAATAATAGATTTTCTGAAAGCCAAAATTAACAAGACTATATCAAGCAAGAAAGGGTATCCTTACAGATGCTCTGTCAAATGTGCTGAGCCCCACACCAACTGCAATGACAGGAAGGCCCTGTAAGTTAAAGAAAAAGAACTTATGAAAGCATCAGTATCAGTAAGTTGCACCATTCTTCTCTTGATTTTAAGAACATAGGAAGGGACAGGTACAAGCTACATTCCTATGTTAATTACGTACATCTTGATAATTCAGATTTATACAAGTACCTCTTTTGAGTATCCAGACATCCCTACAAGCTGAGATTCCCTAATTCCCCTGTACAACTCAGAAGGGATAATTGGCTTCTGCAAAAAAAAAAAAAAAAAAAAGTATATAATGTTAATCAACAATAAACAAATAAGAGTGGAATTTGGAAGCAAGCAGAAGTACTATCATATATGCCTGACAAGATAACCTTGAAATATAAGAGTACAAACTTACAGCTAATATATTATCAATCTCATTTTGGAGCCTCCAGTTCAAACAGTCAGTAATCTGTAAAGTGTTCAAAAAATTAGAAGTGGCAAGTCAAATATGTATCTAAAGCATAATTTTGCATAAAGCTTTAACTATGAACTAATATGTGTGTCAATTAAGTATCATAGCATCTAACCATTTTATGGGCTTTAGATACATGTCCATCCCTTGCTTTTAGAAACCTCACCAGAGTTTCAGTTGGGAACCCTTGGTGCACATTCTGCAAAGACAGAATACAGGGACATCTAAATAATGTTTCAAACTATAAAAGTCAACCATGTAAGGTTCATGAAGCACTGCAAATAACAAACCCATCTTAATGAATCCCAGAGTTCCATTGAGAAAACAAATCCATTTGTACTAATTTTATAACAACAAAGCTTTTGGCATGGTTCAAGATGCTTAGCTGACTTAAATTTATTATTTTTGAAGTAGAACCATAATCAGATTGCCAAATTCCAAAGGCCACTTGTGGCAATCACATTGGATTGGGCAAAAAAAAACAAGAATGGGAAAGAAATCACCCCAGCATCTCCAACCCATTGTTAACACTCACACTAACAAAATAGCAGAAATAGTCAATCAAATCTAATGATTCAAGCATCCCTTTGACTTCTCATTGACCAATTGTGGATCAAATAAAATACAGTAGTAATATACCGATAAAGAAAATTAACCAAATCAAGAACTGTTGTATAAAATACAGATCAAATTATCAAAACCACAGACACCCCAAAGCCACGATATCAGTTCCGAAGCTTCCAAATCTAGGGAAAAGGAAAAAAGATAAAACCTTGAAAGTCCTCTTCAGTGATTCATCAACTGCAACACATAAAAATACAAATAAGCTAAAATGTGAAGACCCAAGAGAGCCCCAGATCCAAAAGAACAAAGTTATAGAGAAGTTCACTCACTATCTTCCATCAAAGCTCCTAACTGCTTGATCATCTCTTCTTTAATTAAGACCATTTTCTCTAAAAACCCACAACTGTTCCTTAGATTCGGACCAGATTTTGAATTCCACTTTCCTCTCCACCTCCAATTCTTTTACTTTGGTAAGGGTGGAGCTCTGACAATGGATGTTGTGACCTCTGTTTTTATAGTAATATGACTTTCCTTTTTCTTTTCCCAGATCTTCTCCCCCTTGTTTAAAGCTCTTGCCTTAATTATTCTTTTTCTTTTTTTGTAGATCTATTTGTTTTCAAATTTTAATTTAAAATAAATAATAATCTATAATTTTAATTTTTTTCTTAAAATTTTCTGTGCGGCATTTGTTGTAACTTTTGACTTGTAGTGATTAGTGATTACATGTCACGAGGTTGTCTTGTCCGTCCTTACTTTTTTATTTGGGACCAAAATTGATTTGAAAATCAAAATTTTAAATTGTTTAATTTTATGTAAAACTTGCGCATTCTTTTTCAAAAGTTATTGGGCGTTTGACAAATAGTTGTTAGCTGATAGTGGTTAATTGATTGGGTTAATGATTTAATTAGTTGATAACATTAGTTGATCCTGACAATAAAAAACATTAGTTGATTGTAGAAAGATGTTTGGTAAATTAATTGTTAACTAATAACTGATTACATGTAAAATGACTTTCTCATAAATCTTATGAGTTAATACCCAATATAGTCCTCGACTATAGTGGTTTTACTCAATTTAGTCCTAAATGACTTTTTGTGCTTAATTTAGTCCTCGACTTTGATGGTTTTACACAATTTAGTCCTCTTGTTAAAAATTTTGTTAGTTGACTGTTAGAAATAGGTCCATAATGGTAATTTCTCATCATTCATCCCATTTGGGATGATTCCTTATTCTGATCAACGCAAAAATGCAAATTTTTCATACCAAATCAACTTCAACTCTAAATAAATAAATACAGAGTAAATATATATTTGGGTATAAAGATTTACATTTTTGCGTGGATTTTAATAAGGGGAAGAAGCAAATGCGACGAAGGATGAGAAATTACCATTAGGACCCTATTTCTAAGCGTCAACTAGCAGAATTTTTAACAAAGGACTAAATTGGGTAAAACCATCAAAGTCGAGGACTAAATTGAGCACAAAAAGTCATTTAGGACTAAATTGAGTAAAACCACTATAGTCGAGGACTATATTTGGTATTAACTCTAAATCTTATTAAAAAAGTTACTTTTGAGTAGTTTTTTGAATTTTAGCGTTTTTATCAATGGTTGGATCTTCATAGCCTATTTAGAAACTTGTTCAAGCAATTAATTCAGACATCTAACAATATTCACAATGATTTTTATAAAATGTTGAAACACAAATAATATTCATGTTATTTTTAAATGGTTAATTAAATAAAATGGTATAAAGATTAATAATATCATAGTGGTTTAGAAACTTAGAATGGTAAAGATTCTAAATTTTGGCGTATTATATAAAATAGGATGGTTCAAAATTTTTAAAGTTTTATTATTTATAATGGGTATATGATGATGCGTAATTGTTATATTATGTACTAGGGTCGACTATGCACATGATAGATTATATTCAAATTATGTATTTACAGTTAACATATTACAGAGTATATATTTTCAGTTAGTAAATTATGTAAAAAATATATATATATATATTACAATTAGCATATTATGTAATTTTAATTTATTTAGAGGTACATAATCTATTAAATTAAATATACATAATTTGAATATCGTTTTGGGTTAGGATCCACAATGAAAGATGGACCTTGGTACATGGTATAATTTGCAAATGATGTAGAAATGATATGTATTAAGTTGAAACTTGGAAGAAATTCTATATAGTTTTTTATTCTTTATTTTGTTTTAAAAGTTTGTATGTATATCACTTTTTCCGTTTTCTTGTCTTCGGTTTCTATCTTTTAATTTAGAAAGCGTGTTTATCAACCTCATTTCCCAAATTCAATTTGTTCGGAAATGAAATGTTGCTGCCAAGAATTGAAGGGTCGTCTTTAGAACATTGGTCTAGTAGATGAGAAGTTTCACTTAAGACTTATTTTTAGTATCAAAGCGAGGATTTGATGACAATCAAACAAAAGATTCCAATAATGTCACCAGCACAGTATCTCATTGTTCTTTCTTTGACACTTTTATTTTGGCAAAAAAAAAAGAGAAAGTAGAAGTCATAAATGGCAAAATCAAGAGCATACTCTGGGCATGTGACAACTAAATAATGACTAGTATAAAGCCTTTTTTGTTAAGGCATTGAAAGAATGTGGCTTAACAGTTTGTTTTAATACATAGGCAGGTTAATTTTTGGTAAAAACTCTCTGGGAAAATTGACTTCCATAGTTCCATATATACCACAACTTTCTTGAACATCATTTAAGAAAGACTATTATTAATTAAGAGAAGAATAATGGAGCATGGAAGGCATGAAGAAATTCATGAAGATTTGCCTTTGTCCCCTCCCACCATGGGCTCTATGCAAATTGCAGGCTTTGGCCATAACATAGACTTCATGCCTCAAGCTTACCTCACAAGTCGAAGCTCAGAAATCGACATTGTTGATGAAACATCACATTCATATATAAACCACCCCCTTCCAATCTTTCTCAAGGTAATGTCTTGGCTAAAGCACATTGTCCCCGTTTAGACTACAGCTTAGACTTTTAGCAGAGACAGAACGCCTTCTTCATCCAAGTAAGCATTGATGCCGAAAGTTTGAAGATAGAAATGTTGTTTTGTTTTGGTTTTGTTTGTTTTGCAGTTTGCAGATGTGGAGTACAAGGTGAAGATTAACCAATCAGCCTTCAAGAACCCTGTGAAGGCAGTGGTGTCAAATGTGGCTTCACAGGTGAAAACTGAGCAAGAGAATTATAAGCAGATACTGAAGGGCATCACAGGAAGCATAGGGCCTGGGGAGATTCTTGCCTTGATGGGGCCTTCTGGGAGTGGGAAAACAACGCTGTTAAGGATACTAGGAGGCAGATTGCGCGAAAATGTAAAGGGAACTATAACCTACAATGACATTCCATACAGTGCTGCTCTTAAAAGGAGGTTGGTGGCTTCTCCTTGATCTCACTCTTTTTGTCTAGTGTATACTGAGTTTTATGCCGTTGGATTGTTTGATTTGTAGGGTGGGGTTTGTGACACAAGACGATGTGCTTTTCCCACAACTGACAGTGGAGGAAACCTTGGTGTTTGCTGCATTTTTAAGGTTGCCAAGCGACATGAGCAAGCGAGAGAAATATGAAAGGGTTGAGATGATTATTAAGGAATTAGGCCTTGAAAGGTATGTGTCAAGAAATGTGCAAACTTTATATTACCCCATTGAACATTTACTATTTCTGCTTTACTGTCTGGAATTGGAAATCATAGATGTCGACATACAAGAGTTGGAGGAGGATTTGTGAAGGGAATTTCCGGGGGAGAAAGAAAACGAACCAGTATTGGGTATGAAATTCTTGTTGATCCTTCACTACTATTGCTCGATGAACCAACTTCGGGCTTGGACTCCACCTCTGCAAATAGGCTCCTTCAGATCCTCCAACGTCTCTCAAAGGTGCAAAATTCTTGATTTAATTCATGCTCCCGGCCTGCATAATCTGTCTGCAATGATGATAAAGATTGTGTTTTGGTAACACCAACAGGCAAGAAGGACGATTATCACAACAATCCACCAGCCTTCGAGTAGGACATATCACATGTTTGACAAGATTTTGTTAATATCAGAAGGTTCTCCGGTCTATTATGGGAAAGCTAGAGAGTCGATGGAATACTTTTCGTCCTTAAGATTCATCCCGGAAATAGTGATGAACCCTGCAGAATTCTTGCTTGATTTAGCAACTGGACAAGTCAATGACATAAGTGTTCCTGAGGATTTACTCCCAACTAAAGGGACTTCTGAATCTGAGAGACTCATAATAAGAGTGAGTTTTACTTTTCACTCATTGCTAATTTCGCTCAACCTGTTTTATTCATCGTGTGTTTTTTTTTTTCAATACTGTAACTATTAGTACTTACAACACAAGTACAAAATCCAATTGGAACCAAAAGAGAAGAAAGAGAACCATCAAACACCAAATGCACCTGCACATCTCCAAATAGCCATTCAAGTCAAGAAGGACTGGACATTGTCGTGGTGGGAACAATTCTTGATACTGTCAAAGAGAACATATAAGGAAAGGTGCAGAGACTATTTCGACAAGCTACGATTGTTTCAAGCACTTGGCGTTGCAATCCTCCTAGGCCTTCTTTGGTGGAAGTCTGTAACTGCAACCGAGGCTCAGCTTAGAGATCAGGCAAACTCCAAAACTCCAACTCTCCCTTTCTATTCCTCTTTACTGCACTATTGTATCTTTGAAAAGCAGAGTCTTTCCCCTGAATTGCAGATTGGTTTAATGTTCTACATTTGTATTTTCTGGACATCTTCATCTATCTTTGGAGCGGTATATGTTTTCCCATTCGAGAAGATCTATTTGGTGAAGGAAAGGAAAGCGGACATGTACAGATTAAGCGTATACTATGTGTGCAGCACTTTGTGTGACATGGTAGCACACGTTGCATATCCCACATTCTTCATGTCGATTCTTTATTTCATGGCTGGCTTCAAGAGAACGGTCCAATGTTTCTTCCTCACATTATCTGCAATCCTCTTGATTGCAGTAACCAGCCAAGTAAATCGAAAACACTTTACTGACTAAATACCTCACACCAGACTTTGACATTTTGATGTGGTAATTTTTTTGTTTGTGAATTAGGGGGCAGGAGAGCTGTTTGGAGCTGCAGTGATGAGCATTAGAAGGGCAGGGATGATAGCTTCTTTAATATTGCTGTTGTTTCTGCTCACTGGAGGCTATTATGTGCAGGTAGATTGAAATCAATCGTGTTTTGTTTACGCTTCAAACAAATTTGTAACTGTAAATTGTTTTGTTTTTCTTTATATTTGCAGCACATACCAAAATTCATGAGATGGCTGAAATATGTGTCATTCATGTACTATGGTTTTCGGCTTTTGTTGAAAGTGCAGTACAGCGGGGATGAGTTGTACGAGTGTGGAAGTGAAGGCGGGTGCAGGACTCTACAAAGCTCACCTTCATTTGACACTGTGAATCTGAATGGTGGCCTGAGGGAAGTTTGGGTTCTTCTGGCCATGGCTCTTGCTTATAGATGTTGTGCATATTTTTGCCTTCGCCGAAACATTAACATCTGCAATCTTTGATATTAAGTGGAAAGATAATGAAATCATACATACATACAGATACAGGAGGTGAACCTTGCGAAAATGGATATCTTTATTGTAAAATTTGGCAGAAAATAGGATAATACCAACAAATTCACTTGTGGTTTCATGGTTTTGGTTGGCTCAATTGCCAATTGTGCATTTGGTTTGGTGTGAATGGAAATGGTGACTTAAAATGCAACTGTTTTAAGCAAAGTGAAGGTGGTCCAACAATAAATAGCCTGTTTCAACTCAACAATACACTTGTGATAATGTTTTCAAGCTAAGGTTGATGACCAACATAATGAAGCTTAGTTATACAATACCCAACACCACATTAATCTTTAAACACTTGGATAGCACACTGCAATATTAGACAAGGAATTGTAAAACAGTCTGTGCCCACAAGGACAATTCATCCCATTCATTTCTCACTAGTTAATGACATTCAATGACATCACTTCATATATTTATGCAGAAATTTCCGGTGGAAGTCATTCCGAATGGTGTCATTGATAAAACGCTTGGGAGCTTTTGCTTCTCCTCTAGCCTGGTTCTTGAAAACCACATCATCATCCCACCTGAGAAAAAAAAGAAAACACAAAATCACTTTTACAAAATGACTACCTATTAAATTTCAGTACAGCAAAAATTCTCAAGTGCAAAGAGTATTCACCTTCTCTTCACATTAAAGGATGTTGGCTGGTTTAACAGCGGATTTCCTTTCAAGAGTTCTGCTTCCTTTGCTTTGAGCTCTTCTTCTTGTTCTTGCCGTTCCTACAGACATGAATAATTTTTAGTACCACACATAAGAAATAATCTCTGGTATTAGTGTTCTTCACACCACTCCATGGAAAAGTAATTAAACACTTAAAACTTAAAAGTTTAATAGTAGTAAATAGTAATACATCAGTATGGATTGCATCTGTTGTGGGTATCACAAGGCTGAATCACTTACACCTTGCACTTCAGCCAAGTCTAACAAGGCTCAAATGAATACCTTGACATGAAATCGACGACTAAACATAAAAAACATATATATATAAATAACACATAGAAAAACTTACTTTCCGGATTTTCTCCTCCGCTCTTTCTTTCCTTATTTGATCAAGCTCAGCCATGAGAGCTTCCATGTCATCCTCATTATCATCATCATCATCATCATCACTAAATCAAAGTAGATATTTTAGGGCACAATATTGAGAGCTTAAAAGAGAGTAAAGGTCAAACCAGAAAAAACTGTCAGTGAATACACACATGCGCCACTGGCGCAGTAAAAAATAAAAACAAAAAGAGGTGAAGAGCATTTTAAAATAAAATATAATTCAATTGCTCCATTTTGAATTTTGAGAATAGATTGAGGAAAATTTAGCATCCATATAATTAGTTGCAGGTATAAAATTGGTTGCAAATGATCCATGGTGAGGAGCAACATATGAAGAGACCATTGTGCCACATAATGCAGCTACACAATTATCTTGGGAAAAAAATGCTTACCTCTCATCATCACTTTTGGCATCCACATCTACGTCGTCAGCATCTGCACTACGTGGAATAATTCGATCTTCAATCTCTCTTTTAGAACCTGTTGGCATCACAGCATCATTTGGTAAAAGCATTTCCAAGTTTACAACTATGAAACGACATCATAAAGAGGCCAATACCACTCACCTTCTAAAAGGAGTTGGCTACTCTTTCTATGATCCCTGTCATCTGCAACCATATAAAATCAAGAGTTCAAAAAGGTCAACACAATGTATCGGTGGCTATAAATGTATGCGATTGTGTTCTTTGTGGGGATGGGTTGGGGAGTTGTAGTGAGAAATAGAAAGTCAGGCTCCACATACCACTATAACCCTTATTTTTTGAAGAGAAGTGCCTTGATTCACGTTGTTCCAGTTCCTCACGGAGGTTCCTCTTCTGCAACTCATCCTGAGTGTCTTGGCCTTCCCTTCTGTACAGCACATACAATCAAACTATGAATTTACATGCTAAATTTAAGTAAAATGAAGCCTGACAATTTAAAGACAGCACAAAACCAACATTGACAAACAAAACCTAATCTGTAATTTTGACTACATCAGTAGGATCACCACTTCAAAAGGCAAAGACTTCAGACCAATTCTAATACAGATTTTTATGCACAATCTTCTCCACAGTCAAACTAAAATATAATAATTAATAATTTATTCGGTTTGGCAAAACAATTGACATGTAGGTTTAAATTTAGGCTAGATAAGGGTTTGTTTCTTTCGCATGCTTAGTTTAGAGTGATAAGAAAATAGGTTTGAGGCCACACAAGCGGGTTCACACTTGATAAGTCAGAAGATCCCATGATCAAATCATGGAAAAAAAAAAGTCATCACAAGTTCTTGAAAAGGCAACTGGTTTTCTATATCAAAATTATCTCAATAATCTCTGAATTACAAACTAATTAAAGTAGCATATTGAATTTAGGCTGGTTAAGGGTTAGGGTTTTGGTTTTGGTTCTCGCCGCACACTCGGCTTAGAGTGATAAGAGATTAGGTACACTTGATAAGTCAATAAGACCCCATGATCAAATAATGGAAGAACTCTTCAGAATCTCTCGAAAACGCACAAGTTTTCTATACCAAAAATACTCAAAAATCTTTGAATTTCAAACTAATTAAAGTGGCCTATTTATAGCTATTACATCCATAATATGAAGCATACAAAAAGGATTAACATAACTCAACAAATTACAACTAAGATAATTATTAAAACTAAGCCAAACAACTAATCCTAAATTAAAGCATCGACAGTTTCTGCATAACAAGAAGCCATCAAAGCTACGGTGGTCTCCACATAATGAGAAGTACAATAGAAGATTTTTAATACTTAAATGGTGACGAACTTTAATGAAACCTAGATCACAAATTCTAGGACGAATCTCCCGAAGAGGGAGGGAATGTTATGATATCCTAGGGTAAGGCTTGTCGTGACCTGGAGAAAATTTGGTGCAATTTGGAGCTACACGCATGAAAGAGCTAGGCTAATTAGAATTCTAGGTGGAGTGGATTCGAATTAGTTAATTTCAAGTAGGTTTTGTATCTTTAATTTAGGATTAGTTGTTAGGGTTAGCTTTAATAAATAATAATTATCTTAGTTTTAATTTGTTAAGTTGTTTATTATGGTCAATGGATGTAATAGCTATAAAAAGGCCTATTTAATTAGTTTGTAATTCATAGATTTGTGAGTATTTTTCATTTTTTTGTATAGAAACCCGTGTTTTTTTGAGAGCTCATGATGAGTTCTTCCATGATTTGATCATGGGGCCTTATTAACTTATCAAGTGTAAACCCACTTGAGTGGCCTCAAACCTATTTTCTTATCACTCTAAGCCGAGTGTGCCGCAAGAATCAAACCCAAAAACAAAACTATATTTAAACCTACATAACAATTATCACCAAAGCAAATCAACTATTAAATTTCATATTTTAGCTTGAATGTGAAGAGAAGATTGGACCTTAAAATCTGTATCAAATTCACTCCCATTTATCAGGAAAACCTCAAAGCCAATGGGGTGACAATATTTGATTGGACTAGGTAACAGAACTAGGCAAGTGCCACTCGATGGAGTTACATAAAGTAGACAGCCATCTCCTTCATGCAGAATTTTGCACATGAAGACGTGGGACTTCACTTTGATTTTAACAGATAATTAACCAAAATCTTTTATCCACTTCTAAGAAGCCTGATTAATTTGTCATTCCAATACAGGTAACCACTTGTATAGAGGTCAAATTATATAAACAAACCACACCATATTATTCGAGTCAAAGAGACAGCAAAATTTACCCATATTTAGACCAACCTTGCTACTTTAACACAATCATGTGGAAACCAACAAACTACAAAATAAGACAAAGAGTTCAAGTAGGAACCTGGGCTTCAAGGTTGTATGCGATGCAATATCTCTAGAAGAGTATTTCTGAGATGGGCCGAAAATCCGAGTCCCGCCCTGTTCGCTACCGCCCTTAGCAGGTGCCCATGTAGGTCTAGCTGCAGTCGTCATGTTGTCTAACTACCCTCAGCAAAGCCTATTACAGGAAACCGAAGCAATTCTCAGAACCCACAAACAAACTTCTTTTACGGGCAACAAAACAAGAGAAATTAAACGTTAAAATCCAGCAAACGAATGAAAATTCACGGTACAAATCCACAACTAAACAAATTTATACAAGCAAATGTCTACATCGATACGCGTTTATAAGAACCCTAACAAAATCCATATGACCATATAACGAAATAGTGAAAACAAAAACAGTAGAGAAATTTCGGTATGGAGGAATGGAAATTATAATTCATTACCTATGAATTAATCGGGTGCACAAAGCGTTTCGTGCTTTTGATTGGATTCGACCCGAATTACCTCAGAGATAGTCAGATAGAGAGAGAAGAAGAAGAAGAAGAAGATACAAGTGCAACGTGTACGATCGAACAAATAGAATTAGAAATCATCGCCCTATCAGGCCATAGCCGACTAATTCTGAAATTGGGCTGTAAGCCCAAATATGAGGCTTATTTTTTGGGTTGTCCAAATACTTTTCTTAAAGAGCATATCTCGGGGCTATATATACTAACATTAAAATAAGCCGTAGAGCTGTGAAAGTCCAAAACAAGTTCGTAGATCGCAGAGAGTGAGAGAGCCAGAGACGCAGGGAGATTAGGGATTTTAATTTTAGGGGAAATGGGAGAAAATATAAATTACTAAAAACTGTTTACTGCGAATGTGAGATGATGTTTACCTGGACCAGAGAGGAGTTATTGCCTTAGCCCGTATGAACGGAGAAGGGAGAACTGGCCGTATGCCGGTGCCGTATGTCGAACGGAGAGAGACTGGGAGAAGGCCGGTGTAGCGCCGGTCGCTGGTCGGAGTTCGCAGTTCCGCTTCGGCCTTCGCACTTCGCAGTTCGTAGATCGCAGAGAGTGAGAGAGCCAGAGACGCAGAGTTTTGGTGTTTGGTTCGAGTTATCTAAGATAACAATGGTTAACTTTAACTGGTTATATAACATTTATGTGTTTGGTTGAAGTTATGTAAGCATTTTTCTTGTTTTGAAGGGAATGTGATTACCTTGATTTTCTTAGATAATGTAAGATTACCTTGTTTTTTTTTTACATACTCTACCTTTCACTCTTATGTAAGATCATCTTTTAATGAGTAATTATTTTTGCATTCTTATTGATTCTCATTCTGCCTAGTATAAGAATTTGTTCTTTTGCAGTGAAAGTTAATACAAAATTGAAGTGCATCACACATACTCAGTATTACACATACTCAGTATTGCAGTGAAAGTTAATATAAGAATTGATTTTTTATTTTTTTTTGCAATGAAAGGTTTTTTTTTTATAGGAATTGATTCTTTTACAGTAAAAGTTAATACAAAATTTTTGAACTTTATATATTGAATTGCATGAAATAACTATTATAATCTAAAGAACAACCCTTCCACCAAATAGCTTTATACACATGATTCTAACATTCCCAGAAATTCAACATTACTGGCAATAATCTGACATTCCGTGAACCAAACGACCCCTTAATTTTATTAAGAAAATGATGTGAAATCAATCTTCAATCTTCAGTATAATGTATATTGTAGTAGGAAATTAGGAATTGGGAATCCTAATTGTCTTTTAATTATGGTCCTGTTTGATAAATGACCCTGATGTTGTTAGGTGATTGGGTTAGAAGGTATAATTAATTGATAATATTAGTTGGTCGTAGAAAAGTGTTTGGTAAATTAACTGTTTTGTTGGTATAATTTCTTTTCTCAAAAGACTAATTGAAAAGGTTGTTTTAAGTAGTTTTTTGAAATTTAGTATTTTAGAGTTACAAAAAGCTTATTAATCAAACACTTATATTGATTATTTAATCAAGTCAAACAATTAATAATAGTCAAATAGGTTAAAATTAGCTGATAGACTAATTATTTACTAAATATGGATATTTAGTAAATGATGTGTAATCAATTTTCAGTATAATGGGGGTGTTTGGTTATTGGCTTATCAGCCAAAAAATAGCTTATTTGACCAAGAATAGCTTATTGACCAGTCAAAAAAGTTATTTTTGAGTGTTTGGTAAATAACTTATTGGCCTAGCTTATTGGCTAAATAAGCTAAAATACAAAATGTTTATCAATGCAGCGTTTCTAACAAGTTGCTTGGGTAAATGGCAATTTTGCCCCTTAATTTCTAATCCTCCAGTAGCATACCTTCTCTTGTCTGCCTCTTCTCTCCACGTTGATTGTCTTCAATTTGTAGTTCAAAATTAGTGTTTTCTCTCCAATTGATGATGATGATAATAATAATTAATTTTAAAACGTAATTTAAGAATTAAGAAATCATTTTACATCCAATCAGTTAAAAGTAAACAGTTAATTTACTAAACATTTTTCTATAATAAGTTGATATAATCAACTGGTCAAATCAGTTAACACAATCAGCTATCAGTTAAGCTATCAGTTATCAGCTAACACAACCAGCTACCAGCTATCAGCTATCAGCTGATTGCCAAACACCCCCTAATTTTTTTCTTCAATTTCACTAGTTTATAGTTATTACGCATTACATTTTATCAATGTCTTATTAAATATGAGTTAGGGTCGATCGGGCTGAGCCAACACATTACAAATTTTGGCTTGCCCCAACCCAAATGACAAATTTTATTGTAGACCATGGTCCATGTAGCAACGT
>CP025645.1:13524017-13581189 GCA_003576665.1 Ipomoea trifida
ACATGTATCAATTTTGGTCCTTGACTATTAAATTTTCAAATTAGGTCCATGACTATTCAATTTGTATCACTTTTGGTCCTTGACTATTAACATTTTCAAATTAGGTGCATGGCTATTCATTTTGTATCACATTTGGTCCTGCAGTTAAATTTTCCGGAGAAGTCATCGGGGGTGACCGGCGTTTTTTTTTTTTTTTTTTTTAAAATTATTTTAAAGTTTTTTTTTTTTAAAAGTTACAGAAATAATTTTAAACAAAAAAATAAATAAATTAGTCGGTCCCGATGACTTCGCCGGAAATTTGTTCGAAAAATCTAACGGCAAGACCAAATGTGATACAAAATGAATAGTCATGCACCTAATTTGAAAATGTTAATAGTCAAGGACCAAAAGTGATACAAATTAAATAGTCATGGACCTAATTTGAAATTTTTAATAGTCAAGGACCAAAATTGACACATGTATTATAATTGAGGGACTAAAAATGATATTTTCTCTTTATGAAAATGACTATACCTATTTTTATAAAATTACATCTGATTCATTAAATCTATACACATGGACAACCGGTGTTAGTTCTTAGGTCTTTCCGTGCATCGGTTCTCACCAATGCCCAAGTAGTATATATATATAGAGTCATAAACACGGTTGGGCCTCCTCTTTAGGTGGGATACAAAAAGATGCCGGTTTTGAAAAGGTAACAAAGATGGGCAAAGTACTTTCATGGAATGCATGTTTGCTTAAAAAGAAATGCATTCTGCGAATGCATGTTAGCCTTTCTTAAAAAAAATAGTTAAAGGGTAGAAAATGAGTGTAGGATACGTGTATGTGTACAGTATTGTAGTTTAAATGAAAAAAAGAAAAAAAGATGGTATACATTCAAAAACTTTAATAGAATAAACAAACTGAATTCATTCTTTAAAACAAAAAAACAAAAACAAAATACAAATTTCATCATGAAAATCAAAACTAGAAATTTCAAACGAAAAAAAAAAAAACACAAAAACACAGACCTGTGAACAAACTGGTGGCCTGCGGCGTGGTGGGCGGCGACAGTTCGGCGGCAGGGCGGTCGGCGGCGGCGCGGTGGGCGGCAGGGCGGCAGGCGGTGGCGCGGTGGCGCGGTGGGCGGTCGCAGGGTGGGCGGTTGCACGTTGAGCAGCGGGTAAGTTTGGGGATGGTAAGTTTGGGGATGAAGTTTTACCGTTTGGGATGGAGTAAAATTAGGGTTGTTTGTCTTGGACCCATTATTTAAGTATTTTTATCCTAATATTTCAAAAAATAAATACATAATTACGTATTTATTATTTTGTATTTACATACGGTATTCTTTTCGTATTCTCTAGGTACAATGTACAGTATTTTAATTTGAAACAAATATTATAAAAGATAACAATGCATTCTGAAGATGCATGTTCAAAAAAGTAAACATGCATCTTACAGTGTAGTATTGCCCATATTTGTATCCCAAATCTTTCCAGCCTATTTTTGTATCCCACCAAAAGAGGAGGCCCAACCGGCGAAACCAAGGCGGTATGGTGCAACTGCTCATTGCCCATGTATATAAAGCAGCAGACTTATATTCACATCATAAATACGCTTTCTCTGCAAAGCAAATCATTTGCATTTGCGATGGATTCTTCCATGAAAGTGATTTGTATGCTGATGTTGTTGTTTGCTTCAGTTGTCCAGGCTTCAGGTTGTTACGAATCCATCATTAGTTTTGGCGACTCTCTTGCCGACACCGGCAACTTACTTCATCTTCTCCGATCCAATGGCCATCACTTCGTTTCCTCCGCCGCCGCATTTCCCTACGGAGAAACTTTCTTCCATCGCCCCACTGGTCGGTACTCCGACGGCCGTCTCATCATCGACTTCATTAGTAAGATGCAAAAACTATGGGGGTGTTTCTGATGGCTTATAGCTGATAGCTGGTTGGTTTAGCTAGTAGTTGATGTCTGATTGCGTTAACTGGTTTAACCAGCTGGTTGTATTAGCTGGTTATAAAAAACTGTTTGGTAAATTAGCTGGTTACTAGTAGCTGATTGAATGTAAAATGACATTTAAGGGTATGCGTGTATTGTATTATTTCTAACTTTTAAATATAACAAACCCACCACCCATTTATAAGTAAATTCCATTGATTTCAAAGGACAAAATAGTCAATATACTCATTAATCCCAACAAGCTAATAGAAAAAGCTACCTTCATTAGCTTTTCAATTTTCAGCTTATTGGCCCAATAAGCCAAGGCTAATAAGCCATTTACCAAACACTTCAAAATAGCTTATTGGTAGGTCAAAGAAGTTAAACTTGATCAAATAAGCTAAAATTTGACTGATAAGCCAATAACCAAACACCCCAATGTATACTGCAATAGGAAATTAGGAATTGGGAATCCTAAGTTAAAAATGTACTCCGTATTATATCTATAATGTATACTGTAGTAGGTAATTAGGAATTAGGATTCTTAATTGTTTTTTAATTAGATTTGTCTTTTAATTCTATTTAGGATTATTTTGTGTATAATGAAATTGTAATTTTATTATGTTTATTATTTGAAGATTGATTTCACTTTTGTAAGTTTTTTAATTTAATTTGTTTGGCATATGTTGACAAATAATAAGGATCTAAGTGCACGACCTCTACAATTTAGTTTGTATTTCCTTGTTTTTGTTATTTTTATTTTGAGACTAATTTTATAATAATTATTATATAAAATGTTCTCTAGACAACATTATGGATATGAATTGAGGAAAAAAAAAAGCAAAAAAATAAATAAATAAATAAGTTAAACGATTAATAGAATCACCACCAGTCACATATAGGGCATGTTTGGTTAGTGACAAATCCGTCAATTTTTGGCGGATCCGCCAACTTTGGCGTTTTCAAGGTGTTTGGTTAGCCAGCGGTTTGGAGCAGCGGATTGCTCCAAACCGATGGAAACTCAAACGCTGCTAATAGCAGCGTTTGAGATTAGCGTTTTGGAAAAATTATATTTTCCCCAAAACGCCCTTATCTCTTATTATTAAAAAAAATAAAAAAAATATAAAAAAAATATAAAAAAAACAAAGAAAAAAAAAAAGAAAAAAGCTATTAACTAAGAAGCCTTAAAAGGGCCAAAGACCTTGTGGTCCAGCGGCATCCGGTGTACACTCCCATGTGGAAGGGAGTGGGTTCGAGCCTGGTGGAGGCATCTGTTGACTCTTTGTGCTTCAGAAGGTTGAGAAAGTAGCTATGAACAGATACTACAATGTAACAGAGTCAGTAGAACTCAAAAAAAGAAGCCTTAAAAGGCTTCTTTAAATGAGAGCCTTTCGACTCCCTTTATAATTCCAATATACATGCACACAACTTTTGGAAGAGCGATGTGGGACATTTTTCCCACATCATTTACAAAGGTGTCTTTAA
This sequence comes from Ipomoea trifida, assembly GCA_003576665.1. Lineage (NCBI taxonomy): Eukaryota > Viridiplantae > Streptophyta > Magnoliopsida > Solanales > Convolvulaceae > Ipomoea > Ipomoea trifida. Next base: position 13,527,425 of record CP025645.1, read on the forward strand.
TTTTTTTTTTTAATTTTATTATATATTTATGTTTTGTATTGTTATTATTATTATTAGGGGTGGAAATAGGCTAGGTCGAGCCGGGCTTTAGAAAATTAGGCCTGAGCCTGCTATGGAAATCGAAAGCCTGAGCCTGGGCCTGAGCCTATATGTAGGCTTTTTTTTAGGCTCAAGCCTGAGCCTACAGTTGGCCTGGCCTGGCTTAAAGCCTTTTTAAAAGCCTATTTAATATATAGGCTTTTAAAAAGGCTTCAAAATAGATCATGAATAGGCTTTGCGCCTATTTAAATAGACTTCGAACATATTTAAGGCCTACATTTTTAAGCGTTTTAAAGTATACATGTAAAAAATTTATAAAAAATACTTAAGTTCATATTTTATAATGAATGACAAAATCATAAGTTCATATTTCATAATAGAATATCCAACACCACAAGTTTAATAAGTAAAAGTTCGTAATACAAAATTCAACAATACATTGTTTACTAATTACTAGTATTACTACAAATCTATAAATCCTGCAATCAATTACTAGTAGGCTCATATTACATTAGTATTACTATTTTACTAATTGCTAGTAAACTGTAAACACTAAACAACTAGCAGAATTATTACTAGTAATTAGTAACACTACTTATTAGCAATATAATTTATATTAGCATCATAGCAATAGTAACTAGTAATATCTAACACTGTTTACAAATTTGTAAGTCGTATTTGGGATTTGGGTATTGGGAATTAGGGTTGTAGGTTATGTATACAATATATATATATATATATATATATATATATATATATATATATATATATATTTATATATAAATAGGCTAGGCCTGCGGACTCGTAGGCTAGGCTTTTAAATATAGGCCTAGGCCTATTTAACTAAATAGGCTTCTAATTAGGCCTAGGCCTGGCCTTTTTACTAAATAGGCTAGGCTAGGCTAGGCCCTAAGTAGGCTAGGCCGTAGGCCCCTATGTAGGGGCCTGGCCTATTCCCACCCCTAATTATTATTATTATTATTATTATTATTATTATTATTATTATTATTGTTGTTGTTGTTGTTGTTGTTTTTGTTGTTGTAATTGTTATTATTGTTGTTGTTGTAATTGTTATTATTGTTGTTGTAACTGTTATTATAAATTTTATTTTATTATTACATAATAATAATAATAATAATAATAATAATAATAATAATAATAATATGAATACCCTTTTGGTCATTTTACATGTTACCCGCTAATCTAAACAGCTAATTTTACCAAACATCTTTTTACAAATCGCTAATACAATCTGCTGGTCAAACTCGCTAATACAATACGCTATTTGATAACCGCTAACACAATCCGCTACCGCTAAACCCTAACCGCTGATAACCAAACAAGCCCATATTATGGACCCATCTGCCTTGTTATCTATGGACTATGATGAGATGTGTTGTCAATTTGGGAAGAGATTTTCTCAAAATTAAAGCATGTGCTCCATCTCAACTAAAAGCCTAAGCTGATGAGATGTGCAGTTGGACTGCACATTTATGTTTATATACTATTTTTTTCGGTCTCAACTAAAAGCCTAAGCTGATGAGATGTGCAGTTAGACTGCACATTTATGTTTATATACTATTTTTTTCAGGTGGCGCAGAGATTCGAACCCATGACCTTTGCATGGCTCTGATACCAAATTAAAGCATGTGCTCCATCTCAACTAAAAACCTAAGCTGATAGTTGGACTGCACATTTATGTTTATATATTATATGCTCAACACTCAAGACTTCCTTTATGAAGATAGAGTTGGGAAATGATCTGATCCTCTTTAATTCAATTATTGATAAATTGACAACTTCAATCATAAAAACAGTCACCAAATTTGAGTATCTATTTAGAAGCGGATCATTAAGCGAATAAAATATTATTCTTTTATCAAAAGATTATAAATTGAATTATTGTCAACATCTTTTTTTTTTATTTAACTTATTACATAAACTCTTCACAATGTGATTTATTTATGTGATTTGCGGACTAGTACATAAAAGCATAATTTATTCGATCCGTGTACATTCTTAATTTCTTAGATAATTTTCTTTTGAATAAAAATAAAAATCCCAATTGATTATTTGAATCTAGTTGCTAGCTTATCCACCACTCATCTCCCATGCGTTGCTAGCTTATCCACCACTCATCTCCCATGCATTAGAGAATTATCAACATCAAACTGTAGGAAATTAAAGTTCAAAAGAGGAGAATTAAAAGATGAATTCAACAACAAACTAGGCTAAATTCAATTCCATTAACATTGTGAGTACTGTCTATATATACATTTTTTTCACGCCACAATTTTAATATGAAAAATTCAATTAATAATAAACAATAAAGTTTTGTTAACATTAATCATCTTAGTTAACGTGACTCGTCGTGCACTCTCATTCCCTACCAGAAACAAGCCAAGACTCATGCCTAATATATTTATAATATAATTAGCAACCTCTTGTAGGCCGTGAACAATCATAAATCACTTTATGTATGTAATCTGTTGTTTTTATACTTGGTAATTATGTTCGTAGAGTTGATAGATTTGTTGCAATTACCAATTGAAAATGAAACTCAAAGAAATTTGATAGATTTGTTGCAATTACCAATTGAAAATGAAACTCAAAGAAATTTGCATTGAAAATTTTATGAATGATTTTGTATCTAAATTACTAAATATGTACAAAGAATATCACTTTAAAGTTAATTTTTGAATAGTATTTTTCTTTGTTAATATTTTATGTATTATAATTTTTTTTGAGTGACATGAGGAACACACATTCATTATATAGGAGTGTGCGCTGGATAAAGCTTAACTTGTGACCCTATCCATCAAATGACACAAGAAGGTAGATCAATCTAAGTTATTCATAGCTGACAAACTCAAACAAAAAAAGTCAATAAGCTTATCGATATAGATTATATTTTAACAATTTTATTTATTAAATATTACTTTTTATCTTATTTTGCACTTATAATAAAAACAACAACAACAAGAAGACCCAAGATCGACTATTAGGCAAAATCCTTTTTTTTTTTTCTTTTCAAAATCGACCATATAAATCACCTAAACTAATAACGAAGTTTGTGACAAATATTATAATTCTTCATAGTTGACTTCATTAAGAATTAAATAGATAAAACTATGTCACATGATAATAAAATTTAGAATTAAAAACAATTGGTTCGAATCTAATTATTGTTCAATAATAGGATCGTTATCCTTGTACAAGCGTCACTTTGTGAATGTCTATCCAAAATTTTTATCAATCAATATTTTCTTGTCAAGTTCTACACGTCTACAATAATATATTAGTATCAATTATTTTTAACATTGGATTTTATTGAACCTAAATATATATGCGTTTTAAAATAATTATTTAATCTATGTTTTATTTTCTAGACTCAAATTAGTTTATGAAACAAATATTATTAACAATTTAACAAACTATTATAATAACACAGTTTACTTACTCTATAATGAAGTACATATACAATCTTATTTATTATATTTATGAAAATAAATATCACACTAAATTCTAATTTAAAGTAATACTATAAAAATAAGAAAAATAAATAAATATTTTCAATTATTCAAGTTTTTATTGTCAGTAGTTATATATACCGCTCAGGAATGAGTTTCAGGCAAACACTCGCCCCATGAACCTACCGGCAAAGGCCCACAGGGATGTAAATCAGCCTAGGTTTCCCATAGCTGGCCGGAATGCCCAAGTTAGCAGGGGGATTCGATCCCTGGCCTCACGGCCAAAGTCAAGCCCGCTCTGCCACTTGAACAGCCCTATATGTATGTGTATATATATATATGTATGTATATATATTTATATATAACAAAAACTTGTGTAAGACCGTCTCACAAATCCTTGTTCGTGATACGGATCGGGTCAATATCAAGTGTAATATTTATATTAGAAAATGCAATAATACTGATAAGGGATAAAATGTTTATTACTTATATAGAAAAATGTAATACTTTTATATTTTGATTAAAAGTATTATATTTTTCTTTATAAGTAACAAACACTTGCTAACGTTACTTATAAATGAAAATGTAATACTTTTATATCAAAATGTAAAAGTATTACATTTTTCCTTATAAATTACAAACACTTTATTCCTAATTAATACTCTGTATTACATTTTTCAATAAAGTATTACACTTTTATATATATATATATATATATATATATATATATATATATATATATATATATATATATATATATATATATATATATATATATATTATTTTTTGAAAATATATATATTATTGATTGATTTGATTGTTCTTAAAGTTAGGAGGTCAGCCATACCCTTAGTCCTACCACTACTTGCCTCCCACGTGGAATATAATCATATAATCGTTGAAGAAACTCCTATTTTTATTTTGTTCTAAAAAAAAACTACTACTTGTATTTATTGTAATAATAGTTATATGTAGGGCGTTTCGGAATTTAATAAATTTCCAATGATAAAAAAAATAAAAGATTAAAAAAACTATTAGAGTTTAATATATAATGATAATTGAATGGTTTGTTTGTTTAGAATTATATTCTTGATTTGATTATATTTTATTCTAATAAAATATTCTTATAGTACATTAATCAGATGAAGTCATCATCAATCATATTCGACATTTAACAATTTATACTATCAAATAATTATTTGTAGTTATAGAATAAATTACTTCAATTTGTTAAAATTCAAAGAACTATGAGGAAACAATTATTATTTTTAACTATTACAATATTTGAGTTAAAAGTTTTTTATACACCAACACCATAAAAAAGTACTCCGTATGTGATTAAAAAATCAATTGGAAAATAAATTTTAACACACGTTGTAGCAAGAAAAAATAAACTTTTAAAGAATTCTTTAGATTGAAATTGGTCTAGTCAAAACTAAGAAGAAAAGGATAAAATTAGAAAATATTTTTTTTTTGAAGATAAAAAACAAAATTAGAAAATATTTATAAAAGTATAAAAAGAATGCACAATGTATAAAACATCATTGTCATCGATTACATTAGTACAATTTTAATTTCATATATAACTTAATCGCTATATTTAACTTAAGATGTGTCGGGCTGGTCCAATGTTTAATCGGACACCGGCGGGTTCTCTGGACGTTGGTGGGCAACTGGTGGATTTCTAGCAAAATAAAGAGGCGGACAAAGAAACCAGTAATGCCGGTGGTCTCGGCTTGCCTGTGGTTGTTGTTTCTGCTGGTCAAAGTCCAATTCGACTACCCCTACCGGAACCCTAGTTTCGGTGGCTGGTGGTTCGTCTGCCACTGTGGCCGAGGTTGTCTCAACCTGCATGCCAGCTTCGCAACCTAGGAGGTTGACAATGTCGTTTGCACCCAATCAACCTCGCTAGCTGTTGTGGTGACGGATGAACTAGAGAAGGGCAGGCGGGTTGGTGCTAGTAGTCGAATGGTTATATCTAAACAAAATTAAATAATTAAAATGTTTAATTATACAATTCTGCTCATTTTCCGGAAAATGATATTATAAACAGTTTTTTAGAATGCAATCAAACACGGGAAATGAAAATATTTTTTGAAAATTGAAAATTATTTGTATAAAGTATAAGAAAGAAACTCAAGTCATAAGTTATTAATAGAAGTCACCGGCATGTAGCAGAGGCTGACCAATCCATAGAGATTTTAGCCACATAATAGAAAGCATATGGAGCTGGTTTGATTAGGTGGCCAACTGCTTAGTTCAACCATCAAATAACCACTGTACCCGCCGCAATTCAAAATCCCATCTTAGACGCACATAATCCTATATTCACAATTCAATATTGGAAAACGTAGCTTTCCATTAATCTAATCACTTGGCCCGTGTATAATCCGGATTAAGTCGACGTTAACGTCACACAAATCGAATATCATCTGTTGCTGGTTTCCTAATCTTAGGTGATGTGTGTTCCAAGAACCAGTTACTTTCAGCCTTTGCTTACTAAATAAACAAACCAAGAAATGGGAGGAAGTTAGGCCAACGGTTATAGTTTCAACTCCTTTGTTCAGTTTTCACTTGGACTCAAAGCAAAGCTGCACAAGAAGCTGAGAGAGGTTTGATTCTTGGTCATCGTCCCTACCAATCTTCACCTTCCCTGCTGCTCCTCTGTCCTTTTATTCCCCTGTCTGTTTCCCCTTCTTCAAAATTCATGGGCCGATTTATGTTATTTTTCAGTATAGATTCTTTATTTTGAAGTGGTTGATTGGTTCGGTTTGTGTTCAATGAATACTCGTGGTTTGTTAACGACAGACTCGTTTTGTAACTCCGGGGCAGCTGCCACATCAGGGGAAGATACGATGATGTCTGTGGTTGCAAGAACACAGAGCCAATCATCTTCAAGAACCCAACCTTCTCCTTTCATGGTGAGAGTGGCGATGAGAATATCGAGAGCGAGGTGGTTCATCTTCCTGAGAAGAGTGTTTCACTACCAGAATGGATCAACGTCTGATCTCGGGTCGAATCCGTTCAATTCCCTGACTTGGATGATGATGGAGTGTATAACTTTGAGTGTTCAAATCATGTTCACAGCATATACCCTGGCTGTCTCAAAGGATGAAAGGCCGGTTTGGCCGATGCGAATTTGGGTTTCGGGCTATGCTTTTGGCTGTCTGCTTAGCCTTGTGCTACTCTACTGGAGATATTGGGTGTTCTATCTGAGGCTGCAGAGAGATGACTCTTCTGCAGTATCTGATATAGAACAGCAGAGAAGCCTCGAGGGATCAAGGTAACTATAGGTTTAATTTGTCTTTCTTCTGTTATGTTTGGTAGAACTTATTTCAGAGCTTATAGTTTATTTTAAGCTGCAAAAATTCTGTTTGGTAAAATATTGAAAGTTTAAAATAATAGCTTATTTTGAAACGCTGTCCTAAGAAGTGAAAATAAACTAACATGTTTGGTGTTATATATGTCTTTGGCTTGGACAAAAGTGTGCAGATGGTGGAGAAATGCAAGACCTGCATCGAGCTATTCTTCGCCATATGGTTCGTGATGGGGAACGTATGGGTGTTTGACACGCGATTTGGATCGTTTCGTCGCGCCCCTAAGCTCCATGTACTATGCATCTCTCTGCTGGCCTGGAATGCTGTCACCTACTCCTTCCCATTCATTCTGTTTGTGCTGCTGTGCTGCTGTGTGCCCATGGTTAGCAGCTTCCTAGGATACAACATGAACATGGGATCCGTCGAGCGCGGGGCATCCAATGAACAGCTCTCTAGTTTGCCAACCTGGAAGTACAAGCAAGTCTGCAGCAACCCAGATTTGGAGAATGAAAATCCAGTATGATATGTAGCCTCTCATTAAAAGTTTGACACCCCAAATTCTTATAAGCTAAGGTGGCTAAAACATATGTTTTTGTTGACAGGAATGCTGCATTTGCTTAGCACAGTACTGTGACAAGGAAGAGATGAGACAACTGCCATGTTCCCATGTGTTTCATCTCAAGTGTGTTGATCAATGGCTCAGAATCATATCTTGCTGCCCTCTCTGTAAAAAGGAATTAGCTAGATAGATGAAATGATGATGATTATAGGTTGCCCTGCATTTTATCTTAATTTTATTTTCTGATACATACAAAATTAAAGAGGCATAAAGAGTAAAACATAATTGTATGTAATGTAATAGGGTGAGGAAAATCATTCTGAGTTTGTTTCATTTCAGTGTGGGAGACTGCCATGATTGCCATCCATCTCTCCCAAATACTTGTAAATGTTAAAATAGTCTCAATGCAAAATGTTCAAAGAATATAATTATTGCCTAGTTCTTCCATACATCTCATTATTTACAAATTTTTATTTTAATAAAATGATAACTGAACAATCAATTAAAAATTTAAGTTGATTTATTGGAGCAGTTTCAAGTGAGTTGATGTATCTCGATTCTCGAATTCTCGATACATCGAATATATTGTATGAGTATAAAAATATAGATTGTTTAGTTATTTTTGCAGATTTGATACTAGGTTTTGTTTTATGTATTTGACAATTCTTAATATTGTAATTCTAAATGAATCATACTCCCACCTAATAAAATGCATTGAGATTATAAAAGCATATTTTATATTTGGCTTTATTCACACAACTTATTCCAATTTAATGTGTTTGGTTTGTATCAATATCACACACAGACATTTTAACCGCTGAATTCCTTCAATTGGAAAAGATATAGGAATTCAATTAGATTATGAACCTTGCTTCACATTTTCACTTTGTAATTCAAAATAAAATAAAAGTAAACAAAATGATAATACCTGATGGATATATTGAGAATGACCCAATAATGGGGACCTGGGAGTCTAGGAGCACATCGCTCAGGGTCCAAGAAGATAACCTGAGCAGTCCAAGAAGAGACCCGAACCGGTAACCTGTTTCCGGGCCCAGAGTAATGGGCCTTGACTTAGTCTCGTGGCCCATCATGAGTTTAGAATAAGGTGGTTGTAAGTAGTTCCTCCTTTTTAGGAGCGGTTTGGAGGTTTAGTAGTATAAGTAGCTATCTATTTGTCTTGATTAAGACATCTTCATCATACTTTGTCTAAACAATTACGGTAATAGCATTACACTTCTTTTGTAATAGTTGGTCTTTTAAGACCTACATCACCTATTTTTCCTATCGCTTTGCTTATTCTGTTATCGATTCATACTTTTCTTAATTTATTGAGTTTATTAATTCGGGATACCCGGGTTAATTAAATCCATCAATACCATAGGGATAGAATCTTGAAAAAAAACACACACACATATATATATGTATCACTTTTTTTAACTCAATTATTACAATACTACAATTACATCAAGTGTCCAAACTACTAAATTTATTTGAATAGAAATTAAAATATCATAAAGTCGATCATCTACTCAATTATTCCCGCAAATGACGATTCCCCCTGGGTCAGCTCCCGTGCCTCCCGGAGCGAACGTGGGTGGACTCCGGACCGTTAAACAGACGGAGAGAAAGACCCTATAAATTTACCAAAAATAAAAATAAAAAAATAAAGAAGTTAAAATATTTGAACACTCCCCTCTTTTATATATATATATATATATATATATATATATATATATATATATATATATAGGCCCCTATTCAGGTGAGGACAACTTATATTGAGTTCAAAGAGGTGTAATCTCAACCATCCATTATTAAGGAATAAAAGGCATAGATTAGAGATTAGATATATATTATACGGCAGATTGAAATCAAGTAAGGGTAAATTAGAAAATTTTGAGTTTGGTAGTAATTAAGGTATGATTTTGGATTACAAAGATAGCATTTGATGAGCATTTTAATTATGGAATGAGGGTGAGTTTTTTGGAACGTGTATATCCTGATATTTGAGTCCACCAAGAGAGTAAGTGTCGGCATTTAACTTACCTAGGGTGACTATGCTATTGTATATACTTCGGTGAAAAAATGCAGACATGATGATTCTTTCTTGTGGGTTGAATTTTTCGTTGTGTGCCAGCTAGGGGATTAGTTGTGCGGTTACCATGATTTGTGTGTGACTATGCTATTGTATATACTTAGAAATTTAGTTAGGAATTTGATTATTTTCTACCTTGCCATTGTTTAATGGTGGAATAAAATTCTCTCTAGAAGTCTAGAAGAAGAATAGTGGTGACGAAGAAGTAATTAAGAAAATATTGCAATAATCATACATGCAGTGAGAATTAATTCATATGATAAAAAAATATTATATATGGTTCATATATTGAGATGAGACACATTGTAATTGTGTAAAAAAAAAAACAAAGATCATTAGTTTAATACTTTATCATATGTACTGAACGAGTAAGAAGTTAGCCGCACAATTCAAATAATATAATGTCGATTAAAACGCTTCATTTCCTTAATTCATACAATGTAGCTAGACTTCTCTATATTCAGTTTTCGTCCATTACAAGATTACCAAAAAATAAATTGAAACTTGTGACTTTGCTATGGTACCAAATGTATGTTAGAGTCAAGCCACACCGTCAACAGTTATATATAGATTGTAAATGAGTAGAGCATAACGTGGTGGGTTCGATTGTATGCCAACTTGGGATTTTATGTGTGACGTTTGTCTAAACTGTGTTTGACTACTGAAATATATACAATTGAAAGCATATAACGGAATGAATGTGTTTATTTATGGTGTTTTTTGCGTGAAACAATGACATATCTACTGGACCAATGGATATGTCAACTATGTATGCAATTGTATTAATGAAATAGTTAGAAAAGTAGAAGTCTTCATTGTGGTACACACATTCATTGTAAATGGGAAATACCAAGTTAAATATGGTGAATATGAGTGGAAACGGGTAAAAGGAAAATAGGTTGATCGTATAAAATTGTTTTGCATACAGCAGAATGATAGGTTTAGTGTGAAACGTAATTTATGGCTGTTAAATAATGTGAGTTTGTGGGAAAAGGGAGTAAATGAGTACAGCATAACTTGGGTTCGATTGTGTGCCAACTTGGGATATTATGTGTGACGTTTGTCTAAACTGTGTTTGACTACTGAAATATATACAATTGAAAGCATATAATTAACGGAATGAATGTGTTTTTTTATGGTGTTTTTTGCGTGAAACATTGACATATTTAATGATTCAAGAAGCCTAACCTATTAATCTATTGGTTGTTATTGGTTTAAATATTACCCACATAGAATGTGAAATAGTAAATGAGTGTTTTGTTTAATTTTTAGTATTTACGAACTAAGATAAAGTATGTGTCGTACTTGGATTAAATGTGTGGCAGATGAAGAAGACATGAATGGTGACGCGCGTGTGGGTGAAGAGTGCGAGAATGAAGAGCATGAAGTAGGGGAATATGAATGTATACCTGATTGTGCGGAAAGTATATATTAAACCATACCTGGGGCAACATTTTCAAACGTTAGACGAGGGTGTTCGTTACTACAAAGAATATGCAGCATTTTGTAACTGTCACATGAATCTGAAGAACCAGAAGTAGGAAACTAAGAATGATAAAGCGTAGGAGTGAATAAGTGGAAAAAGAAATGGGTTGAATTTGTTTGAATAGATGTCATTTTACATGTGTTATACAATTTCGTAAATGATATTTTGATTGTTTACATGTTTACGCTTTAGAAATGATTAAGGTAAATTAGATTTATTAATAAGGTTGCAGTAAGGGATTTGAGTGAATGAGTTATTATGTGTTGATGAGCGGATATGCACACAATTATAATGTCTCTGGCACATTAGACATAACTAACGGGGACATATTTTAAGGTAAAAAATAGTGAGCTGTAACAATTGTGAATGCTAACAAGTATAAACTCCGTGGCAAACGGCGAGAAAGTTTTTGGCACAAACATGACTCTTGCGATCCAATGCGCGCAGCTTGGTCACCCTTAACGAGACCACAATCCCATGCAACATCCGGAGCATCAGGCGAAGGATCTCGGCGAACCTCATCCCTAACAACATTAGGAGCATCAACAAAATCATCATCAGCGTTCTCAAGCTAAGACGGACATCCCACTGAAGGTGCCCCCGTTGCCTTTTTGCTGACAACCACAAACACACTAAAATGATTTGGAGAAGACCTTATAACAAATATGGCGCACCATTAAAACAAGCACACATTGCACGCAGAAAGGTAAACCCAAAAAAATAGAACAAAACCACAACCACAAAATTCCCTAACCAAAAAAACAACTAAATACTAAATATTGGCACACAAGTTTCCCAACATTGGCACACAATTGCTAATCCTCGGCACACAATATTGTGAACAAAAAAATAAAGCTACCATGATCTCAAGAACTTTGAACTTCTATATTTAAGTAAACATAAAACAACTACAAACAGTATAAAAAAAAACACATCCCAAACTACAAAACTGCCAGCAATTTGTTAAAAGAAGAAGAAAGCAAACAAAAAAAAATAAATAACCACAAACTTGCAATTAATTAATAAACAACAAAACATACATATGATTCCACCAAACACTGCACACAGAATTATTTTATTAAAAAACAAAACCGAAACAAGAACCAAAATTAAAACAAAAAGTAAAACCCCGAAAAGGTTAAGTTTCGTATCTCGGCCTTCTATTAACGTATATACAACAAAATGAATTTTTCCCACCACCAAAAGCATTTATACTTGGCACACAAGTTTCCCAACATTGGCACACAATTGCTAATCCTCGGCACACAATATTGTGAACAAAAAAATCAAGTTACCATGATATCAAAAATTTTGAACTTCTATATTTAAGTAGACATAAAACAACTACAAACAGTAAAAAAAAAAAAAAAAAAAACACACACAACTCAAACTACAAAACTGCTACCAATTTGTTTTTTTTTTTTAAAGAAAGCAAACAAAAAAAATATATCCACATACTTGCAATTAATTAATAAACAACAAAACATACACATGATTCCACACACGAAATTATTTTATTAAAAAAAAACCAAAACCGAAAGAAAAACTAAAATTAAAACAAAAAGTAAAACCTCGGAAGGGTTGAGTTTCGTACTTTGGGCTTCTATTAACGTATATACAACAAAATTAATTTTTCCCACCACCAAAAGCATTTATACTCGGCACACAAGTTTCCCAACATTGGCGCACAATTGCTAATCCTCGGCACACAATATTGTGAACAAAAAAATCAAACTACCATGATATCAAGAATTTTGAACTTCTATATTTAATTAAACATAAAACAACTGTCATTCTCCGTGTGAGCCAAATACCTAATCTATTGTTAGCTGCCCACTACCACTTTGGAATTCATTCGAAGCTCATAAACAGGCTAAAAATCCCTTTCAAATTAAACATTCAAGTAAAGCTCATCCGGGCAATAACAATGCTGATGCATCATGAATTCGTGATGCTTAAAACCATTAAGGTTTCATACTAAACATTCAAAGTAAAGTTCCAATTCCCAAAAAAAAAAAAAAAAAAAAAAACCAAAACCAAACTGCAATTACAAAATTCCCCAAACTGAATCATGAACAGTACCATTTTTGTTTTTTTTTTTTAGGGTTCCTCCAACGAACTATTGTCCAGAAATCCATCTCGAGACCAAAAATTCCTCTTTCTCACTCAACTCCATTTTTTTTGAATCTTTGGAACCAAAACTAATACTCCCTCCTGATTCTTTGAATAACATGCATGCATTCTTGTAATATGGGTAATTATTTATTTAATAACAGAAAAAAAAAAAACACTAACCTGGAACTGAAACCACCGACGCCGGACCATCATGACCGCCTTCCGCCATTGAACCACGCTCAGATTGCAACCCACAGACTACGGAATACATGCAACGCCACTGCCAACCGTCTCGCGCAACTCCACCCTCCCACCCGTCGGCGCCACACCAGTGAAGCCTACCGTTTGCCAAACTGCCAAACCCAAAGAACCAAAACAATTACAAAAATTAAACACACTGAATAAAATTAAAAAAAAAAAAAAAAACAAAAGACACCCTACCAAAGTTAAATATAATTTAAATAAAAAACAACTGCAAAACTTAGAACCAAGAAACCAAACTGCCAACATTGTCAACAAATTTGTAAAAATAAAATCAAAGTACCAAAACTGCCAATTTTTTTTTACCCACCACAAAAAAAAAATATACTAAGCACACAATTTTCCTAACCTTGGCACACAATTAAACATCCTAAGCACACAGCATTGAACAAAAACATCAATCTACCATACGTATATACACATTTTACTGAAACCTAAATCTATAGATAAAAAAGTGTTCTTTTGCGTCCCCTTTCTTCTCACATTCTGACTCCCTCTCTCCCCAATCTCCTATTCTTTCTTCTATTGTTTTGTTTGATTCCCAGTTCACCATACAAATTTTTCCCCAAACCAACATAACTAAATTATTCATGAATCTGCAAACGAAATCCCAACAACAACAGAATACAATTTCTGGAAAAAAAAAAACGCCAAAAAAAAAAAAAAAAAAAAAAAAAAAAAAAAACCAAAAACCCCAGTTCATATAACCCAAAATAAAAAACAACACCGAAGTGCATGAAACTCGAAAACTAAAAACAAAAACCCTACCTCTATTCACCGCAGGCCTCTCGTCGCCGGAACTCTGCGTGCGCCGACTAACACCACCAACGTCAGACATCTCTGCTCGCTGCTCACCAAACCGAAACTGCTTTGGCACACCAAACGTTGGTTCGAATATCGGTAGTTGCTCACTACTCGCTTCTCACCAACGCAGAATACTCCATTGCCGGGAATACACAAAGCCTCTAAGAAACGCAAGCAATGCCGGTTGGTTCGAAAACTGCAAAAGGATGTTATGAGGAATCTCTATCGTGCGTGAATAGTAAATCAAACGCCCTACAAATCAGCTACCATAATTAAAACATCTCCAGACAATGACAAAAATATCCCCAATCCTACTAAAACTTCAAAACCTATCACGGTATTACCTAAAATAAAACAAAAAATCTATTTAATCTTGACCATTGAAAATTCCAATCAAACGTATAAAAATACACCTCATAGTACTCTATAATATATAAGTTCTCACCTGAATAGACTTCTATATATATATATATATATATATATATATATATATATATATATATATTCTAGTGATGGCACAAACGCACAATGATGAAGCATAGATATTTACATTAGGCAGCCATGTTTGACCAGAAGAAAGAAAGATACCTAAATATGTTAATATGAGCATAGCAGAATTGAATTGAAACAAACCTGTCACACTCTTTTGTCTCCTTTCGCAACCGCAGCTCATCGTTTTTGACTACCTTAGACCCCCTTCTTCAATTCTTGTTTCTTACCTAACTTAACTTCTTTTTATCTCATTTTCCAACACTTTTCACCAATATCCCCCTTTCACGATTTGAAGTCATAATATATGATTCCTATTGTATTAATAAGTATAGGTAGAGCTGTCAAAACAGGTATAATCCGTCGGGTTGGTCTCGTTTAACCTGTTTTTTTAGACGAGTTGGGTTGGAGAATTTCCAACTCGGTCTATTTCCGCCCGGACCCCCATTAATTGAAAATAGTGTTAATTGTTAACTTAGAGGTTGTGGGTTCAATTCCTAACCTATACAAAACAAACAATTTTTAACAATATTAATTCAAAAATAATAACAATAATAACGGGTTGGCCTCATCAGCCTGTCCTACACGGGTTAGGTTGGGCAAATTTCAACCCGTGGAAAAACATGCCAGCCCGTTTTCGGATCAACCCGAGACCGGCCAGCCCACATGGGCCGAGCTGACCCGTTTTGACATCTCTAAGTATATGCTTTATATCAGTTTGGTTGGTGTGAGTGATTGTGCACTCTCATCTCTTAAGAGAGGTCGGGAATTCGAAATCCCTCTCGTATGAAAAGATTAATATGACTAGCACTTGACCCTTTAATTCGGTGGAATTAGTGCAAACGGAGATTAGTCTGAGTATGGTACAGGTTGTCCTTTAATTGGGTTGGCCCAGTGCAAACCGAGATTAGTTTGAGTATGATACAAACTTTGCCTCCTATATAATTAGAGTCTGCTCTAGACACCTCGTGGTCTACCAAATATATATATATATATATATATATATATATATATATATATATATATATATATATATATATATATATATATATATATATATTTGTGTGTGTGTGTGTGTGTGTGTGAGAGAGAGAGAGAGAGAGAGAGAGAGGGAGGGAGGGAGGGCATAAATGGAACTAGAGGTTACGAATACGCTACGAATACGTGCGTTGCGAACAAGTAAAGGAGAACACTCGTAGGTTAGTTGGTCGGTCGGCCTACCGGGTGGAGACTAAGCAGTTCGAGGCTATGTTGTATTACAAGTAACAAATGATTACAAGTGAAATAGTTGCATTGCAATGCGAAGCAGATCACAAGTAGTGTGAGGTTACAGAGGGGTGAAGATTACAAGCAGTAAGTAATTGTTGCAATGAAATGAATATGACTAGTAGTACTGAGAAGTAGTGAATATGAAAAGTGAGGGGAGAAACCCTCCTATTTATACTAAGTTGGTATACGCATTTAATGCTCCGCTGCAAGTGGCTTGACGTGGCGCATTCTCGTTGGCTTGGTCAAACTGTTGCCCCAGCAGCTACCTGCATGTTGACAGTCCAAGGCAGCAGAGCCATTATTATTGCAAGTTGTCAGTCGCCGATCTGCAAGTGCAAGTTGGCATCCTTTACTTGTCGTGTAAGCTAGGTTTTTTATTTGTAGGCCGACTTGTCAACTTATGGTAGACCGGTTGGGTGACGCTCCGTCAGGGCGGTTCAAATCGTGATCCGAGAACATCTTCACCTGTCACTAGGCCTATTTCGCAAGAATTTACTCATCACGAGTCCCCAACTTCTTGAATTCGCAAGAATCGTTGGGTTCGAGAAGTGAAAATTTTTCTTTGTAATTTCCAATCGATTTGTCATGAGCAGCGCCTCATCCAATCGACCTACCATATTTTTCTGGGTAAATCAAACACTTTCTGGTAATTTCCAACTCCAATGACTTGTTGAATATTTTTTTATCTTGCGGTGTGCGTGCAATGGGAAGACACATGTCATCATCTGTGCTTTTCACGCAATAGAGCTGACCCTTTAAGTTCCAGGCCCATTACTTGCCAATATATGCCCCTAGTGTTTCCTCATTTTTGCACTTGTCCTTAGCTAATCGGAAGTCGATGAATTTTCTCCACTTTGCAAGGTAAAATTCTCTTTCATTTTCCTTTCCTTTTTCCCTTTTTTTCCTTTACTTGTTGAATATTTTTTATCGTGCGGCGTACGTGCAATGGGAGGACACATGTCAACATCTGGGCTTTCTACGCAATCAGGCCGACCCTTCAACTTTCAGGCCCATTACTTGCCAATAAATGCCCCCTAGTGTTTCCTCATTTTTGCACTTGTCCTTAGCCAATCGGAATTCGATGAATTTTCTCCACTTTGCAAGGTAAAATTCTCTTTCCTTTTCCTTTCCTTTTTCCCTTTTTCCTTTACTTGTTAAATATTTTTTATCGTGCAGTGTGCGTGCAATGGGAGGACACATGTCAACATATGGGCTTTCCACGCAATTGGGCCGACCCTTCAACTTCCAAGCCCATTACTTGCCAACAAATGCTCCCGAGTGTTTCCTCTTTTTTGCACTTGTCCTTAGCCAATCGGAATTCGATGAATTTTCTCCACGTTGCAAGGTAAAATTCTCTTTCCTTTTCCTTTCCTTTTCCCCTTTTTCCTTTTGCATTGTTTTATTTTTCTTGTTGAAAACCCTAGGCACAAATTATTTGTTTCCTTCCGCTCTCTCTCTCTCCACGCCAGCCGGTTGCTCATGACCGCCGACCGACCACCGACTCCATCATTGACCGGCCGCCATCCTGTGCGGCCATCTGCGCCCAACCGAGCCGCCTTCTTCGCCGATCCAACTGCGCCAACCGACCAACCACATTGTATGTCTCGCTTTTTCTCTTTTCCTTTTTCTTTTTCTTTTGCTACTGTAGGTTGTAGTTTATTTTTCCCTCCGGCCGATTGGCTGCCTGAATGGAACGGCCAAATGGCCTTACCCTTCGACGCATCGCCTCTTTGTTCTTTTTTTTTTTTTTTAAATCGATCGACTTCCATGTGTGTTGATGTTGTTCGTTGCTGCTGCCTATTTGTCGTCTGCTTGTTGTTGTTGTGCGTAAAAGTGATGGGGTGGGTCAATTCATTTTTGAGAAGCGATTAAAATAATAAAATGTTTTAATTGCTCTCTTAAATGCGCCTAAACCATTTTAGATTTGCATAACTTTTTTATCGTATAAATTTTGCATAAGTTAAAATAAAGAGTCAATACCATCCTCATTAACGCTCTGTCATTGGATTTAATGTGTAATTTATAAAAGTTAAAAGTAATTAAATAATGCCAACATTAGTAAAATTTTTGTGCAATAAAATTTTTTTTAATTAAATATTGAGAGTTATTAGCATATTACAGTAATACACTCTTAAGTCACGTCATGTTATAAATGAATTTTTGGAAAAAATTGACGTAAATAGAAACTATTTAATGAATTCACAAAATAAAAAGAAGACAAAATCTGAATTTAGATTTATTTAATGACTAATTTTACACGCACATTGCACGACTGATTTAATGTTCAATGTTTGTATTTAAATAAGTAATTCAAAGTATATCAATGCAAGATTATATAAGAAAAATTCATTAAATTGTCATTAAAATTAATGTTTAATTTACACTTTTCTAAAAATAATTATCTAAATACTTATTAAAGTTGATATAGAATTATGTAGTAAATACTACTTTTGGTTGGAATTACTATAAGTTTTATTAATTCACTTTTCGATAGGTTTGTCATTGTCTTCGTCTTCATTGATTGTCCGCTTCTTTTTTTGTTGGTAGTGTCTCGCAATTGGGTTACTGGTGTTAGTTATCAAAAAGAACATATTTGGTCTAATTAGTTTTATTACATTAAATAAATAGATGCATGGAATCCCAAATAATCTGAAATATTCATTTCATCAAATAATTTGACAAACATTTTTTAGTTCATGTTGTACGATTAATTTTATTGGCATTTATTAGTATAATAATAATAGAGTGTAGAAAAGGTTTTCACAATTTATTAATTGGTAGGTGGTCCAAAATATTATACTTAACTTACCACTGCTACTCTGCTAAGCCATTCAAATCACGATATGTTTATAGTTGATTTTGATCAAATTTTAAATGAGAAAAACTTTTTCAACATGTTACTTTGCTTATAACTTTTAAGGAGTGACCTACAATATCTTATTTAAGAAAAATCAATCTTATTTAATTTGTTTAAAAGAAGTACGGAGTAAATATTAGGATGTTATACGTAAGGTATTGTATATATATTTTGTGTTTAGTACGACTGTACTCTTCCTATATCAAGTACAGAGTGTAATTTTCAGAAAATATTATACGTAAAAATATCATATTTTAAAAATAAGGAGTGGTACATGTTTAACTACCCACATAATTTATACAAAATTGTAAATATACCTTTGTTGCTTTTGGTCGTTCAATTATTTTTTAAGTTATAAATATAGATTCTATATATCTTTCCATTGTAATCAATTTAGTCATAAAATTATTGATTTAAGTTATAAATCCAGTCTCTATCTTTTAATTATTGTAAATTTAATACGTTAAGTGAAAGGGTAGATTTGCAAAGATTGGATAAGTGCTACATTTGTGATTAGATCAGCAATTAAAAACTAAAATTACAAAAGTTGAAAGACAGCGATTATGTCTATAATTTAGAAACAATTGAAACATAAAACTGTGAATATTTTATTTAAAAATATAATACTTGTATGTACGATATTATAACATTTTTAAAGTTTAGATGGCAACAAGTTACAACTTATGTACGAGACTATAGGAAAAATATTTTATATAGTCCATAAAATGGTACAGTATATTAATGGTGTACGTTTTGGTTCCCTTTTGTTAGTTTATTTGTTTTGTTTGTTTGTTTGTTTTTTTTTTCTTCTAGTTTTTCATTTTAAAATATTTGTTCTGGTCCAAAATGGCTAGTGCCAACCAATATCATGCTCTTTAAAATATTGACTAATGGATGTCACGAGCAGCAATTCCCATATTGTATTTATCATATTTTAATATATTAATTATATCAACAAAAACAGGTCAGCAAACAGTAAATTATTATTTGTATCCATTATAATATTATTCCCATTATGAATTGCATATACATAATACAAAATATACAAATTTGAGTTCTGCATAAGTATATAGGATTTGATGCAGGGACCTATGTGCAATGAAGAAAATTATTATTATTATTATTATTATTATTATTATTATTATTATTATTATTATTATTATTATTATTATTATTATTATTATTTTGCTTGAAATGTAAGTCGAACTTAACTCATTTGTCCACGGTGTTTCAATGCAAACAGATATTTATTAAAACAATAATTTATAAAAAATAATTATCAATAACGAGTGAATAGTTTTTAGTCTGGTCGTTCTACTTGATTTTCTGTTTTTTTTTTTTTTTTGAAAGGACTTGATTTTCTGTTATTCCTGCTTGTATTGAATATTTGATTATTTGAATGTGATGATTTTTTTTTAGAAAGAAAGCATGCAACACACGAAATTTTATCATAATAATCATCATACCGTTACTTATTATTACTTTATATATAATAGTGAATTCACATGAGCTGAATGGGAAAATAAATATTCCGTACTTCATTTGTTCCATTTTATTTGTCCAACTTACTATTCATTGGTCAAACGAACTCTTTCTTATTTGTTATTTTCTTTATTATTTTTACTTGTTTTTAATTTATTTTTTTTTTGTGTTTAATAGTACTTTTAGTGTAGTTTCTATATATATAAATTTTGTATATTAATACTAAACATAATATTATAAAAAATTGAATTAAAAATAACTTCAGTCAAATCTCGTTAACCGGACCAGATACATAAAATAGGATGGAGGGAGTATTAAAGAAAAATTGTTACCTCACATAAATCTTTGTAATTGACTATAATCTTATAAGGTGTATAAGAAAACTTTATATTTATACTAATTACTCCCTTATATTTTACAACTTTAATCTTAGAGCAATTCCATTGACGAATTTTTACTCTTTTTTTTTTTTTTTTGGTGGCCTAGGTTAAAAAAATGAATATAAAATCTAAAAAGAAATAGAGTGTTATTTGGCTAGCGACCACTGTAGTTACTCCAATAGGGCGCGTGCGCACTGGGCAGCTTGCGTGCATGTAATTGCATTGTGTTCATATATTTTTTCTTAAATTTGTGACTTTTACCAAATAATCCCTAACACATTTCTCTTTTATCACGCCACACTCTCTTTCTTATATAATAGTCACAAACTCAACAAATATGTTATTAAGTACATAATTTATAAACTAAAGATACACAACACGTTACACTATGCGTGTGGTAGTCTTACATGGTGAACCCTAGTCTGCAATATAACAAATAATTTTTTTCAACCTTTTCTGGACCCCATGGTCAAAACAAAATTTAAAATAAAAAGAAAAAGAAACAAAACAAAACAAAAAAAGGGAGAATGGTTGTCAGTTGGTGACCACGTGATTCTAACAAAATAACATTTTTTTTATGTCATTCAACATTGACATGATCTAGACAGAGTCCACCACCATATTCCCGGTGGACCCTAGTCCACAATATAACAACTGATTTTTTTTTTTCTCTCTCATTTTGGCATGAACTGGACAAGGTCCACAACCATACTCATGGTGGACCTTGGTTCACCATACTCGTGAACTGGATAGGGTCCACCACCTTTTTTTGGGGGGTGGGATAGGGTGCGGGGGTGGGGGGCGAATGGGGTCCACAATATAACAAATGATTTTTCTTTCTATCTCTGTCAACATTGATGTGATCTAGACATGGTCCACCACTATACTCATGGTGGATCTTGACCCACAATATAACATATTATTTTTTCTCTCTCTCTCATTCAATATTGATGTGATCTGGACAGGGACCACCACCTTACTCATGCTGGGCTCTAACCCACAGTATAACAATTTATTTTTTTCTCTCTCATTCAACATTGACGTGATCTGGACAGGATCCACCACCATACTCATGGTGGACCATTCCCCACGGTATAACAATTGAATTTTTTAAAGTTTTTTTTTATGAACTCTTTTATCAAGTAGAACTTAAAATAAAAAGAAAAAAGAAACAAAATAAAACAAAAGGAGAGAGTAGTTGCTAGTTGGTGACTACTATTGATAACGATTCTAAAGTGCAACGGACGTGCGTGTATTACATGTGCCCGCTAAGCATATTACATGAATCAAACTTATGCATTTTTTTCTTTTTGCCAAAAATTATAATATAATATAATATAATATAAAATAAATGGGGGAAAAAAAATCAAAGAAATGTATCTTTGGTGGCTAATAGAAAAAGGCTGCTGGCCTGCTGCTACCTTAGTGTGACTTTTTGCGCCCGTCCGCAACATCAGCGAGAAACGGCGTCGCTTCCATTATATATACACTCATCTCTTTCATCTTCAGTCCACCAAAGACTCCGAAACTAACGAACACTTTCTCTCTCTATTTCTTGTTTCTCTCTCTACAGCAATGAGCGATCTTAAGGCCAAGTTTCTCGAGGTCTACTCCACCCTCAAGTCCGAGCTCCTCAATGACCCTGCTTTCGAGTGGACGGATGATTCTCGTCAGTGGGTCGAGCGGGTATTTTCTTCTGCCTTTTTTTTTTTTTGGTTTAGTTTTTTTCTTGCGAATATGAGTTCATCTATGATAAATGTAGTTTTTTCACGTTGATCTGCAACTGCGCGAGATTGTGTGCGATTTTAGTTGTGTTTTCACGTCGCTTTCTGGCTGCACTGTGTCGCTGTCAAAGCGCACTTCTCCAGATTTTGCTTGCGTTTCATTGTTGGTGAAGTGTTCTTGTTTTTATTTTGTTATTTATGGTGTAATTTCAATAAAGTTTTGATTTTTATGTTCCACCTAACCATTTTTTGGTTCACTTTACTACTTTGGAGTCATTTCCCCTTTTGCCTGTCAAGTGTAATTCTCCATATTCAGTGTAGTGCTGCTAAGTTTTAATCCACAGCTACTCTTAATCTCTTATGGCCAAGATCTAATGTTTTCTCGCTAAAGGAGATATGGGGGGTATAATACTATAATCAATCATTATTGGTTCATAAGCTAGATGCTTTGTTGCATAGAACTGATTAACCTGAGTTTAATCTCTTTCATTTCCTATTTATTTGTTTATGACATTAAGTATTTTTCTTGATAATGGATGATATTTGATTTGTATTTGGAAGATTTTCTTTTTGGTGGTAAAGATGCTTGGTACTACTTCCTCTAAGTTTATAGGATCTTTAAAATGCCAAATGGAAGGAAGAAGCAATGAAAAAAAAAATTCATTAATGATCCATAATTAATTCACCTAAAATTGATCTAAAAATTTCAAGTTAAGAATATGTAATAATGGATGATTGATAATCATATAGTTGGACTTTGCATAGCCTCTGCTTTTTGTTTTGCCCAATGTTGTTGATCTAATTTAGTTCTGGTGGTTTCATTTCAGATGCTGGACTACAATGTGCCTGGAGGTGAGAATCAAATAACGATATTAATCCGTTGATAACATTCCCCCGTTCTTCTATGTTTGATAGTGATCAAGATTCCTGGTATATCCGATAATAATTCATTTTCTTCTGGTTGCAGGAAAGCTGAACAGAGGGCTCTCTGTTATTGATAGCTACAAGTTGCTGAAAGAGGGGGAAGAACTAACCGATGATGAAATATTTCTTACGTCTGCTCTTGGCTGGTGTATTGAATGGGTATGCAATTCTATAGCAAAATTGTGAACCTTACTGCTTCCATTCATTTCGAATAAATATTTTAAAAATTTTACCTTTTTGTTTTTGGGTGTCTGATGGTGGCAAAATTTGCAGCTTCAAGCATACTTCCTGGTTCTTGATGACATAATGGATGGCTCTCATACGCGGAGAGGCCAACCATGTTGGTTCAGGCAGCCTAAGGTGTGGGCCCCTAAAGACAGATTTTGCCCTCATATTTTTGTTGTTTAATCATATCTAGTGTGCATTTTATTTAAGTGAATGTTTTTTGATTTGATACCTTTCATAGGTTGGATTGATTGCTGCAAATGATGCGATACTTCTCCGCAACCATATTGCAAGAATTCTCAAGAATCACTTTAAAGGGAAGCCTTATTATGTTGATCTGTTGGATCTGTTTAATGAGGTGATATTCTTTATGCTTCTATGTCTAATTACAAGGCTGGATTTTAATCTAATGCTAACTGTTATGACATTCTTGGGCTAACAGGTGGAATTCCAAACTGCCAGTGGGCAAATGATCGATCTGATTACCACCCTTGTAGGGGAGAAAGATTTGTCAAAATATTCGTTGCCTCTGTAAGCAGAACTTCTATGCATCTCTGTCTTGTGTTCTTTTAACATATATTATTGATCTTTCAAGTAATTGTTTATGCATTCATGCAGCCACCGCCGTATTGTCGAATACAAGACTGCTTACTATTCATTTTACCTCCCGGTGGGTATAGTTTTCCAGTCCAATCAAATCTGTAGCCTAATATTCTATTGCGGATTGAATTTGTCTCTTGTTTCTATTATCTTCTCCAGAAATAGACTTGTCTGTAACTAACGTTTATGATGGATTGACAGTTTTAGAAAATATAATTATGCTCCATGGTTTTACGTAGCATTAGTGGAAAAAGGAAACAATGCCTTGTTCTCCCCTTCACCTTTTACATAAGTTCATAAAAGGTCAATTCATTTTTATTTTTTTCGTGATCCAGGTGGCATGTGCACTTCTTATGGCTGGTGAGGATCTTGAGAAGCATGTTGGTGTGAAAGACATACTTGTTGATATGGGAATCTATTTTCAAGTTCAGGTAAGCGCTATTAACAGTTATTTGTTCACTTAGGTTATGGTAATGGTAATAAAATGTCCCATCTTCTTATGGTATTTCAGCATTTCAAACGCCCATTTATTTCAGTGTCTTGGATTTCAGTAGCAAGTTTTTGTTTCGTAATGGTCTTGAGAACTTTACACAAATGAATGGTTTTGTTGTCCTTTGTAGGATGATTATCTGGATTGTTTTGCTGATCCAAAGGTTCTTGGCAAGGTATATTAAATGGAATTCAAACTATACTCTTTATCTTAGATCTCTGTTTAACTTAAGTATTTGAAATTGAAATTTATTGAGAAGTATTGCACGCTTTCAGATTGGAACAGACATTGAAGACTTTAAGTGCTCTTGGTTGGTTGTGAAAGCACTGGAACTTTGTAACGAGGAACAAACGAAGACACTATATGTAAGTTTGAAAGTTAATACGGTTTTACGCCACTAGAACAACTAAAAACAACACCAAAATTAACATAACTTCACTAGACCGCTATCCTAGTGAGGCTTGGACCCAATTAGTATCTAGTAAGCGGGGAGCTGAGTGGAAATTATGGATTTTGTTTTGACAGGAGAACTATGGAAAAGAGGATCCTGCTTGTGTAGCTAAGATCAAAGTGCTTTACAATGATCTCAAACTTCAGGTTCAGTCCTCCACTTTTTCGCTTATTTGACCTAGATTTTTTCCGAGTATTTTGTTATGGTGGTTGATGTGTGTATGTGTGCGTGTTTCAGGATGTGTTTGCAGAATACGAGAGCAAGAGCTATGAAAAGATAGTAACGTCGATTGAAGGTCATCCGAGTGCAGCAGTACAAGCAGTGTTGAAATCATTCTTGGCCAAGATATACAAGAGGCAAAAGTAGAGGAGGAAAAGCTTTGGCAGTTTGGAATGGCACATTGTGTTTGTGTTTTATTTTCATGATGGATCTCTGCATTTGTTGCATTTGTTGCTATGCTAGGCTTACCATAACTCAGTTCCCCCATTTTACTTTCATATCATGCTCCCTTCTGTTGTATTCACTATTGTATTCTGATACCAACATTCTAAGTTGAAGAAATAAAACTGCATTTTCTTTCTTACCCCCACAATTTGTGACATTATGATGTCATTATTTAAACCAAAATTCAACAAGGTATAGATAGATTAATATAAATGTTTGGTTAATAAGTTTTTTGTAATTTTAAAATGCAAAAATTCAAAAAGTTACCCAAAGTAACTTTTTTCAATTAGCCTTTTGAGAAAAAGAAAAGAAATTAGATTAAATAGCTTTCAGCTAACAATTATTTTATTAAATACCTTTCTACAATTAGTTAATGTTATTAACTAGTCATAACAATCATTTACTTATCTTTGGTATCTTATCAAATTTATATTTCAACTTTTAAATTTTTGATAATTTGTTACAAAATTTGAAACTTTAAAAAATATATATATATTTTTGACCAAACAATATCCACCTTCATCAAGCTTTTCTTTTCAAGAACAAAAATAAATCTCACGAAAATTTTTAAATATATGTGATATTTTGGTATTATATTATATAATTTTGTTTAATTTAGTCCATATTTAAATTTTGTTTAATCCATTTACTTCAAATTCGACTGTTAATTTTGTTAACTTATAATGCTAATTCAGATTTTATTTTCTTAATTTATAAATAAATAATTTTTCATCTTCTTGCATGGGTGATTAAATAAATTAAATAGTTTTCAAAAAAAAATTAAATAAATACTCCGTACTTTATAAATAAAAATAATTTAGCCACAGTTACTATAAATAGTAATGATAATTGTTCATAATAAAAATTAGATCAAAATTTTTAAAGTACAAAGACCATGACCACTACTCAGCCTTTTTAACTCAAATTAGGCAATGGAAAAAAGGAGATCAGATGAAGTTGGGACTTGAAAGAAAGGTTATAATCAAATCAAACTTGGAAGTTACATGTATGTAACATTAATCTGTTATTTACAATACAAGAAACACATAATGCATCAACCAAAACCAAAAATGACAACACATTTCTCAACTTTTTGGTCTAGTCCAGGTTGTTTCCGATGTTGCAGCATTTCCATAATACACCTGTTTCGACGACTCATCCCAGTATGCCTGGAAATTAAAACACAAAGATTGAAGACCGTACACAAACTCGCGCTATAAATAAATAAAACCAATCATCCAGGAGATGCATACGCTATGTGCTAACTTACCTGCCATCCAGATGGAAGACCTATTGATGATGCATTAAGATCAGTCTGTCGATTTTCTTCAGCACTATCAGTGGGCTTCTTTTCAGCCTCTTTCATCTTTTCAGCTCTTCTTCGTTTCACACGCTCTCGCCTGTCAAGTCAGATAAGTGTATAAGGAAACTGTAATTTACAATGTCTAATGCCCCTAAAAAACAGCATACCTAGGGGCTAGGATAGTGGGGGAATCACATCACTTAAATTTCATGCATATGGTTAGATCACAAAGTAAACATGACATACCAATCACCACCCAGTGGCTGAAAGTTAGCATTATCTCTAGCCTCTCCACTGGCTATCTGCTGTGCACGCCATTCCTGTAACAGAAAAGGAAAAAAGGTTACGGATCCAGAAAAACACACTTAATCTGCAGCACAGCATTTGAGCCTTGACATACCTCAATTTCTCGTTGCCGTT
Source organism: Ipomoea trifida (assembly GCA_003576665.1). NCBI lineage: Eukaryota > Viridiplantae > Streptophyta > Magnoliopsida > Solanales > Convolvulaceae > Ipomoea > Ipomoea trifida. The sequence continues at coordinate 13,554,632 of CP025645.1, forward strand.
TCTTCTCTAATATTTCATATGCACTTGCACGTTCCTCTTCTTCTTCTGCATGTAGCTCTTCTTTTGCAGCCTTCCACTAAAAAAAAGCACAAGAAATACAATTAATTGTCTGAAGAGACAAATACATTTATATTATTATGAACAAGCTCCCCAAATATAAGAAAAATATTGAAAGGGTATGATATAACCTTGTCAACCAAATTGGAGACTTTTTTATTTGACCTTAATGTCGAGCCTACAGCAACAGTGCCCTTCTTTTTACGAGAAACTGGAAAAGAAATAGGAGGAAAATCATGTCAGAACATCTTTTGAATAAGCTCCAATTACACAGCACTAGGGAGCCCCATATTAATGAATGGTAAGCAAATTTAAAAAAAAAAGAAAAAAAGAAAGATATTAGATATTGAAGTGTGCTATTTAAAATCACTACATTTGAAAAAGTGCATCCACCAGTTACTATGAATATTACAACTTTACCTTTAGATGGAACATTAGAAGCTGTTGCTGTAGAAGTAGCAGAAGAAGTTGATGCGACCAAAGTGTTCTCTGGAGGCAAGACAGTGTCTGTGACTTGCAAGGATGTTTGAGAAGGAAAACTTAAAGATACCCCTGAACTCCCAACATCAACGACACCATTGGGTTTGTTTTGAATTGGCAAAACAGAGCTCACTTCAGTAAGTGTGCCAAATGATCCAATTGGACCAGAAATAGCATTTTCATTAATAGATCCACTAGGAAGCACAGATGAATCTGCAGCCACTACAGGAACATGGTGTGCTGCTCCGCCTTGAAAACCATAATAGGCACTAGGATTAACAGCATTAACTGCCATTGGATCAGAACTGTACAGATTTGGTACTGCTTCATAATACAGCTGTTGATGTGAAACAGTTATCTGACCCTCAGCATGTGAGTACAAGTTACTATTGGGAGCAACATTGTTAATTTGGCCATAGTATTCATAACCAGAAACTGGGTATGATAAAGTGTAAGGAAAAGGTTGTACTGAGGACAAATCAGAAGGCTGAGAATATGTTGTTTCGGGTGGCTCATCAGGTGGTGGGGGAGGAAAAGGCTCATCATCAGGAGGTGGTGGAGGGACCCAGTCTTCATCAGGGGGAGGTGGTGGAACATCAGATGTTTTCTCTGGCAATGAAGATCCCTCATTTGCTGATAGGGCTGGCACCATATCCTTCTCTGGCACAAGATGATATTGGCCAACTGATGCATCCCCAACTTTTGGGCCACATGGAGGTCCTACATCTTCAACTTCCATATCCACATCCATGTCAACTTCTTCTGCGGGAAGAAGCACTGTTTTAGGAGCTAACTCTTCATGCGCTGCAAGTTCAACTACTTCACCTTCTTCAATTGTATTGCTCCCAGAATTTGTAGAAGCACCATCATGGTAAGGTTCAACATGGGCATCTTTCCTGGTCTCTGGACTTCCAGTGTACTCAGCAGCACAATGGTGGATGGCAATCTTTTCATTTGCATCCACTTTGGTGTAATCAGTAATCTCATGTTGTGAAGTATGTAGAGCCTCAACGTCATGGCCACGTAAGGAATTAGACTGCTCACAAACTTCATTTATGGCTGCTTCTAGTAGTTTAAGTTGTTTTTCAGAGTGCACCCAGAATGGAAGCAAGGACAATCCATTACATGCTAAAGATCTAATATCAGTGAGTCTGATATCAACTTCTAGTACATACTTTGATATTTGATCATGTTTTTGCAAACTTTTTTCAGACCTGAAACATTTTGATGAGGGCAAAAATTACTACACGGAACTAAATGAACAAGATCTACATGGAAAGCTTTCATAATTTTATGGGCATTTGAAGAAAATACGAAGCAAAAAAAAAAAATGTATATAAAGTCTAATAGCATACCCTTGCATGACCTTCAATTTCTCTAATAGAGATTCGCAATGTTCCACAAGGTGAGAGGAAAAGTCAGCCTCAATATCAAATTCTCCAGCACTCGCCACATCTCTGTGCTTCTCAACATCTTCACCTGCTTCACTTAAATGAGACAAAAGAATGTCCCCTGATAGCTTGGAAGAACAACCCACAGGAGAAGAAATATCATGACGGGAATCAAGCTGCCCAGACATTTTCTTCGTGTCACTCATCTTGGCATCATCATCCACTCCTTTCTCTTGCTGAGCATTGCATTTAAATCCATCATTGAAAATTTCCATCTTGCATTCATTATTATCATTAGAGTCATCACATGTCTCTCCAGGGTTAGAATCTCCCGGTTTTACATTCAAATTTGTATGAGATTCATATGTTCTCTGCATGGCATCCTCCACATCAACACCATCAGTAGCTTTCTCATCATTCCCCAATTCAGATGATGGAATCAAAGCGTTGGGCACTTCCCATGATGTTTCTCCTGTTGAAACATTCCAATAATAGTATTGATTGCTCTCTTCATGAAAAACAACCTTCCAGCCTGAAATTACATCACCACCAACTTGTGCATCAAATGCTCCAAGAGTAGTATTTTGACTCATCACATCCTTTTCTTTTAACTTTTCAACTGAGTATATAGCATCACTTCCTTTATGCTCATCCTCTTCTGGTCTCTGGAAAAATTTCTCTGAGGTAGAGCCATTTTCTTTTGCTTCATCTTCAACTTTGGCAGTATCAGAGCCAATCACACCCTTAGCATCATTCTTGTCTTCTGTAGAAGCTACTTTTCCCTAAGCAAAGATGATGGAAAATTAAATTCTTAATTGAACTCTACAATATTCTATAGATTCATTGACAATCAGAAAGCATCCTATATAAGCACATCACACTTAACTGCAATTATGTACAACGAAGAAAAAAATGATGGAAGTTAATACATACCTTGGAAACCTTTATTATAGATTTGGTAATATCAGACAGACAAGTAGCTTTCCATTCTTAAGTTCAAGTAGAGCAAGACATTCTAAAGCATGCATAATTGCATTTATATAAGAGTAAGAAGCTAAGCCTTGTAAGGATGTTTAGTACAGGGAAAATAGCAAGCCCATTAATTCCCAATGAGATTCAGGCAATCCACCTGCCCAGATAAGTCCATACCACCCTACTTGGAATAGTATTATAGTAGGATTGGAAACAAAAATCTCAAGTGAGTAATGAAATGAAGTCCCCATCCATTCACCCCCTAAAAAGTACTCCCATCAATGCCCCTCATATGAAATAGAATATGAAAGGATTAGCACCTATGACAACCTCACAATCGGTCTGTCTCTGCTCCATTCAGTGAACAAGTACTACAGCATAGACTATTTGTCTATTTTACCTGGTCATCATGGGCAACTGAGGAGTCCTCTGAGCCAGCACGTATAGGTCCTTCACTTGAACCCTCTTCCAACTCATCATCACTATACTGCCCAAGCAACATTAGAGGATTCTCTTCTTGAAGACCTATAAGCAAAATACGAACATGTCAAATAACTAGTCAAGGCAACAAACAACAACCAAAATGTACATACGCAAAAGTTTTGGGAACAATAACCAAAAATGGAATAAAAAATTATCAAATTTTTTGATAATATGTATATTTATATGTAGTGTATATCTCCTTAGCACAACCACCTGTAAGAAGTCTGAGAGTGTCAGTAAGTCATTAAACAAATAAGGCCAGAAACATACGAACCGAGAGGAGAAAATACTCTTCATTTTATCTCCACAAGCCTTTGATGCCGCCACAGAAGGACATGAAAGGTAAGAAGTTAATCAATATTCACTGTGGCAGGGCCTTGATGTATACTGATGGTCAATTGAAAGTTCCCAATACCACAGCCTGGTTACAGACTGAAAACATAATCTTTTGTGGAACAAACAACATGTCTTGTACAAAGAAAATCAATAATTTCCACCAATATTATGCGGTCACATCATGTCTTCTCTACAAAGATGTCCTTTTGAAGAAAACTCACAGAACCCACCTGAAGATGATGGTGAATTGGGTAGCTCAGCTTGATTTTTGGAAGCTTCATCCCCTCCAACTCCATCTTGAGAAGAGCCACCCAAATCTCCTACAAAATAATATCCAATTGCACATCACCACCCATTGATCATATTAATGTGCGAATAACAATTCTGGATTAGCAGCAAATATTGAAAACCTTCATCATTTTTCTTCTTTTTTTTTTTTTAAGCAACAGATGGGAATCTACATCTACACCATAAAAAATAAGCAAAAATCATGCGGATCAGAAAATTAATGAATCTTCACATGACACAAACTTCACATTTAGCAACAAAAATAACTTCTTCTGAGTTTTATCTCGAGACAACCAGCATTTAAATGCGTAGATATATCTTATAATGCTAGAACAACCTAATTTGGTAAAAATAACAATGATTTAAACAAAATCTCATCATATTTTTTCATGAAGTTGACAATTTTTATCCAACATCAAATCAAAATAGGGCTTTTTCCCCCTTTTGGTTGAAGAACATGGGATAACGAACCAACTAAAAAAACTAACACGCAGAAGCTCAGTTTATCAAAATTATCATTACAGTCGTATATGCTAATCCTTATGAAATTAGCGTACCAGAGGGTTCCGCGAAGAGGTCAAGCTTTACTCTGCGACTGGAAGCGCCCATGGCGGCGAGCCGGCGCTCTTTTCTCTTTCCCATATTCAAAAACGACGATTTGACGGAGTTTTGATCGGTGATTAAATCAGCAAAACTTTGAGTTTTCTTCAGCTATATATGTTTCCAGTCGTACTAGGGCTAAATTATGCCGGTATATCATATGTTTGCTATGCAAGGATACGGTGTCGTATCAGCTTCATTGAATTTGGGCCTCTCCGTATAATGCAACTTCTGTTGGGCTTCATGCAAAAGACGCCCACAATAATGTCTAAAAGACCATAAGTCTATTTATAAGTGGGCTTACATAAAACATTGAAGCCCAAAACTCTTGTATCCAATCATTATTCTATGGGCCATGGTCCACACATTTGTGTGAACCATAAATAAGAAGTATATTTTTAATATACTAAAACTACATTATTTATTTACATAAAGTACACTAATAGTTATACCATGGATTCGGGCCTACCTTGCAAGGTGGACTCATGTCAATTTACATACTGAGTATTCACAATTCAAATTGTGAACATTCAATATATAATTTGTGAACCTTCAGTATTGAAATTTTGTATTTTAGACGCGGATCTACATTACAAGGTGGACCCGGGTCCACATCATAATTTTTTCCTACTTGCCCAACCTACATTCTTCTTTTATCTCTGGGCTGTGCAAGAGGCAAATTATTATGTGGACTATGGTCCACATAACTATGTAGACCATGAATGTAATATACATTTTTTTTTGAAAGCGAATGCAATATACATTTTTAATATAAAAAATACATTATTTGTGTATTGAATGTACATTATTTGATAATATATAAAAAATTATTTGCTTTCAAATAGTGTACTTTGGCAATTTATATCGTGGACCAGGGTGCACAATGCATTATGCACCCCGTACCAAAATGTTAGGAGGATGAGTTCTGTGTATTTTGTGTCAATATTCTGTGTATTCTATGAAGACATTCTGTGTATTCTAGACAACCGTTCTATGCATTCATGTTAGTAACACATGTGATGTGTTTGTGCATTCGAATGTTTAGGAGGATGAGTTCTGTGTATTCTATGAAGACATTCTATGTATTATAGACAATCGTTATGTGAATTCATGTTAGTAACACAGGTTGTGTTGTATTTGTGCATTCGAATGTTAGGAGGATGAGTTCTGTGTATTTTGTGTCAATATTCTGTGTATTCTATGAAGATATTCTGTGTATTCTAGGTAACCGTTCTGTGTATTCATGTTAGTAACACAGGTTTTGATGTGTTTTTTCATTCGAATGTTAGGAGGATGAGTTCTGTGTCTTTCGTGTCAATATTCTGTGTATTCTATAAAGACATTCTGTGTATCTAGGCAACCGTTCTGTGTATTCATGTTAGTAACACAGGTTGTGATGTGTTTGTGCATTCGAATGTTAAGATACACAGAATATAAGCCTAAGTATTATCTCTTATGTTCCATATTTCTCAAGTTTCACGATGTTATTTAAGTATTCACCTTTTGTCATGTGTGTTTTGTGATCTGATGAACTTGTGTGTGTTTTTTGTTCTTGATTCTTCGTCACTGTTTTTGTTGTTGTTCAAATTACAGTTATATTTTAGTTTTAAAAACTGTAATGAGATCCGTAACAATACGGCGTCGTTTCGAACCAGGGTCCACAATGCATTGTGGACCCTGGTCCACGATATAACGATCCGAAGGGAGAACCCTATAACCGGGCTAGTGACCAGTTCTCACAACAAAATTAGAACACCCAACATCTCTTCTATCGAGCTCGAGGCTCCCTAGAATGAAACCCAATGGTCTATCAAACTCAATCCATTCACAACTCCTTTTAACCGCTTCATTGGCCAGAGTGTCAGCCATAGAATTATGCTCACGGGGGCAATGAGAAATCTTCACCTCCCCATCTTTACCAATCCACTCTTTGCACGGACGAACAATACCATTGGTAGGACCTAACAGGGTAGCCTCGCCATTGATCTAGTCGACCACTTCCTTAGCATCACTCCTAATCCAGATCTTTCTAACATTCTTATCCCATGCGCATTGAAGGGCTTTATAGATAGCACAAGCTTCCCCTTCAACAATATGGTTCATTTTCACCATGCATCTAAACCCGGCACCCAGTCACCTTTGTGATCTCTCATAACACCTCCATATCCCGTATGACCATTCTCAAATTTGAAAGAGGCATCCGTGTTGACCACCACCCATCCATGCGAAGGTAGCTCGTTTCCTTCGCACTTTTGGCGCTCTTGCTCGTCTTTTTCGTTGTAGGCTTCCTCGATTCAAAAGCTTCAACCAGTTCTGCTTCTTTTTCCTTATGAAATCTGATTTTCATTGAGGTTTCCAAGTTATCGTTTGAAAACATAACAGCGTTCCTCCACTTCCACAGCTACGAGACGGTAAGCGAGAAGAAGGCACCCCAATCTTTCTTATTAGACTTTATAAGACTCCTGGTTATGTTACACGAAATCCATTTAGCAAAATCCAAATCTTCCCATTTCTTGCGATTATAATCAGGGACGATACACTAACATACCTCTCTCGCCTTTCTGTATACTTTCTAGTGATATGATCAACATCTTCCTTCACACCCGGGCAGTGTACACAATTTTCATTGGAAGTGAAACCTCTTTTCCTCTTCTCCACGTTAATATGTTGGTGTCTCAAGTCTCCAAGCAAGGTAAACAACCTCTGGCCAATGGAACCATGTAGGCAAGGAAATAATGACAATTTTTTTTTTTGAAATAATGACAAAATAATGACAATTTTGTCAAGTTAAAATGTAATGTACAACATTTTAAACTTGATGTACAAATATATTAGCACAACAATTTTTTTTAAAGGGATATAGCATGGATTTACACATATTATTTTTAGAATAAAGTCATATCAATTGGTGCAAACTATAATGTAAAACTCTTACACATTAATCATTAAGGGAGCGTTTAATAACAAAAATTCTTCCTTTTTTTTTTTTTTTTTTTTTTGCATGTTGCATTTGTATCCATATCCTATAAGATATGATTAGTTCAACCAAATTTCAATTGAATATATTTAGAAATAACGTAACTCTCCTAAGGACTAAGGTATTACTACTATACACATACTATTATACATGAATTTAAAAACCATAAAAAATTACATTTAATAAATTTTGAGCAAATTAAACGATTTTATTAGGTCATTTAAAATTTTAAATTCCTAATGTATTAAAATTGTTATAGTTTACCAATACATAGACTTTGCTATCAACTTTGACCCCCATTAATTAAAGTTTCTTTAAAAAATTGTTAATGCATGGCGACCCCGAAATTAAGGAGAAATAGCGACACCACCAATATGGTCATTACCAGACAATGATTTGACATGTAATAAGGACCTTATTAGCCCTAACTAATTGTTATTTATACACTTGCTGCAAAAGTGAAAGTGTCCAACATCATCATTAAGCGCCAAGTAACCATTACTAAAACGATTCTAACATCCACTCCACCATTCCAACAAACAATCCTTATACCATGGACCAGGTTTCATAATGCACTATGAACCCTGATTTTTTCAACCGATTTTTAGTAAAGTTCTCAATGGATTGAAACCGTAAAATTTAAAAAAAAATGAAGAGACAAAAATGTCTTTACTAAAAATATGAAAACTCATAAGAATAACTAAAAATGTCCAAAAAATAATAGTTTAGGATGTTTTTTTTTTTTTTTGAGCAGAATAATTTAGGATGTTAAATAACAAAAAATGATAGTCATAGACTAAATTTAGAATTGCCACAAAAAACAAGGAACATCTAGTGGAATTAACTCATCCATATATGCTAATTGTCAAACACTCCATTGTAATACACACACACACACACACACACACACACATATATATATATATATATATATATATATATATATATATATATATAAAATAAAATTATTATTAAAGAATTTATTTTAATTAGATATAAATTTCTTAATAATTTAGTTTTAAAAATTATTGTTGTTTGTATTGTGGAACTTGTCAACAACTCCAAGAGAAACTTGCATGTTTACCCTATGATTAAAATGAAGATACATAATAAATATATTTTATATTTAAATTATTATATAAATATACATTAATGATAATATTATTTATTGTATAAATATAACCAATAGTGTAAATTAGTGGGTAAAATAGTTTGTTTTAATTAATTAAAGAGTTAATTGCACTTTTGGTCATGTGACTATTGGGGTCATGTTAATTTCAGTACTCGACTTTAAAAACTAACAATTTAGTCCCGTAACTATGCAATTTTTAACACATTAGGTCCATCCGGCCAAATCACCGGCCAAATGTCGTCGGAAAAATATAAACTAATTTTTAATTATTTAATAATTACATTAATTCATAAAGCTAAATATATTTTTAATGTTTTAGATTTCAACATTTTACCCTCAATTTGCTATTTACTAAAAATAACTTTAGCGGTTTCTAAAGCAAGACAAATTTGGTAAAATTGACAATTTTACAATACTATTTACCAAACAATCTCAATGTCTTTTCGTAATGAGTGGAACATTGACACATTGCTATATAGGTATGCATTTTACAATTAAAAATTGCAAATTATTTCTGTATGGAATAATATAACGGTTGTGTACTCATCATTAATTATTCAAAAGGAATAACAACAACAACAACAACAACAACAATAATAATAATAATAATACGGAGTACGTAATAATAATAATAATAATAAATTATGTATTGTTCGAGCCTCAGTGGAGGCAACTGTTGACTCTTTGTGCTTCAGTAGGTTGAGAAAGTAGCTATGAACAGATACTACGTTGTAACAGAGTCAGTAGTACTAAAAAAAAAAAAGTAAAGTAAGAATATGAGTAATAAAACTGTTATGATTTTTACTGTGATATATATTACTATATTATATTGGAGCCACGTTACTTCTCTTAATAATTTTTTTTTGAAATACTTCGTTCTCTTAACAATTTCAATGTCCATTTAGTGATTTAAACAAAATAAAATAAAGTAAAGGGGTCAATAATAAATTGATATTATATATGTTGAATGGTAATTCTTAATTAATTTATGCTGTACTACAAGAGAGAGATCAATTTTATTATTATTTTTTTAATAAATCACGTGAAGAGCATTGGAACCTTTGCTTTTTTTGCATTGTGCTATACTCACGTGATGAGACGATCCATCTCCTGCGCCATTCACACAGCAATACGACTTTTATAGTTTTATGTATACCTAATATTCAATGACGAAAATTAAATATATACGTAAAAAACAAAAGAATGGTGGTTTAATTTTTTTGGGGGTAATATTATATCATTTAGTGAAAAGTAATAAGATTTTCTTTAAATTTATATTTATAGTATACTACTTATGTGACAACTGAATTTAATTTTTTTAATTGCAGTACATTAAATTTGTATAAGATCTATAAGAAAATATATGATATATCATAAAAGTTTTCAAAATAAAATTATAATATAAATATTAAGTATTGATAGAAATCAATGAAAGTTCGTAAATCTGTATTCAATTTAGAATTTTGAAGACTTTTGTAAACTTTTATATATCTTTATAGATTTTAAATTGCTTCTATAGAATCTCATTATACTTTTATAAATCATGTAAAAGTATATTTCACCAAACTTCACTCCTCTATAATGACATTTTCACTTTTAAATTCTCTCAAAAAGTTGACATTAATTAGCATGTGAGATACTCTACGTCTCTACTAATGCATTATTTTTAGTAATGTTCACTAACGATTTAAATCAGGTTAAAATAAATTTGGATTCTCTTAAATTAATGTGAGCATAAATATAATATGTGCAGTCTAACTATCAGCTTAGGCTTTTAGTTGAGATGGAGCACATGCTTTAATTTGGTATCAGAGCCATGCAAAAGATCATGGGTTCAAATCTCCGCGTCACCTTCAAAAAGAGACTTCCATGTGTTGTGTGAGCATAAATCTTTTAGTTGAGATGGAGCACATGCTTTAATTATTAAGAAATAGATTTTGTATATTTATATACGTACTCAAAATATATGGTCAATAGATGAATAAGAAATAAATTGCATGCCAAAATGTACCCATAAAGGTTTTAAAATAACAAAAGTGTTTTGCTCGCGGATATTAGAAGGAAAAAAAAAAAAAAAAAAAAAAAGTGAAAAGGGATGGACCATTTGGGATAACAGAATTTTGTTGATCCATATCTTTTAGCTGATGTCTTTGTCTCTTCTTTTAATGTTGTTAATGTTGTTTTCCTACTTTACTGCTAAAGCTGTACGTGGGTGCATGGTAATGTGGAGTTGCAATCTACCAAATTGCATACAAACTTTTAATTTTACGGTCGCCCCTTGTACCATAACAAAAGTTAAATTTAGGCAGTGTTCTGATCCTCTATCTTTTCCTTTATCTTTTTCTCTCCCTGAAAATAAGGCATTTTATGTCCCCATCTTTTTGTTGTGATAATAATGTGGAATCTTTTTATATGTATGGCGGCACTGCTACATCATATTATATATAGAGTTTATATAATAATGATCATTCAGGAGTTTGAAACAAATGAACTCAAATTATTGATATATATTATTATTGGGTAAATACTATAATTCATCACATCTTGAGTCTCGAGTAAGTCAATTTGATGCTGAGGTCATTAATATTAGGACTTTGTATTTTAGGCATACTAGAATTTATTCTTTTCCTCAAAAAAAAAAAGAATTTATTCTCTCTCCTTATTTTAGGAATATTACAATTTACCAATCTTATTCTTAACTCTTTGTATCCTTATAAATACATATTTTCATGTATTTTAAAATCATCATGATCAATAGATCATTCCTAGAATTATTGTTTTCATCATTAATAGATATCCTTTAGAGTGGGGTTTCTTGGGAGTTTTTCAGGACAACTTTAAATGAAAAAATGGGAGAAAAAGAAAAAAAGAAGAAGAAGAAAATTGTTGTCAGGAAAAAAATCATGATTTATGCGCCCAGCAAGTGCACAAAATGTGCACTAGGGTAACACGCGTGTGTATTAAGAGAATTATATTAGAGCAACCCATCAAGGAAATACATTTGCAAGGAGACATGATTTTTACTGGGGCCATGGGTTATATATATATATATATATATATATATATATATATATATATATATATATATATATATGCGCAAAGTACAGAGTAATTGTTATCAAAATCTCACTTAAAAAATATATTGAGTTAAAATTTCATTCTAAGAATTGTTATACTCTAGAGGAGAGCTTTTTTCCCATCAAATTCTTGTAGGATTGTACTATGCCAAACTAGATAATTGTTTGTTTCCTCCCTTATGTACAAAAAATGGGGAAGGAGGATGCACTTTTGATCCATCATGTTCACCATATTGAAAGGTATGATTGAATTGTCTCATAATTTGTTTAAATGGGCTCCCACAATTGACATGTAAATTTTGAATTCGATGCCTCAAATAAAGATTTTTGTAAGACTTTCTTATAATTTTACATTTCTCTCTTAAATTTTTAAGGTCTTGATGTCTTTCACACTATCTTTTTCCAAGTAAAGCAACAATATGTTTTTGAAGTTCTACACCCTCATTGACCCCTTTGCCCAATAGCTCATTAATAAGATTTGAAGAATTCAATTAAGGAGAGAAAAGATAATGAAAAATTATAATAAAGTTCTCATGAAAACTACATGAAAAATTAAATTGACAATTTGTAATAAAAATTAAGAGCCTACATTTGTACAAATTGAAAAATATATTATATATTTCAACATGACAAATATTCAAGAATAAAAAATCAACTTTCCAAAAAATGTTGGTTTAAAAAATAAAATTTAGTGATCCAACATTCCCACTTGGGAAAATATGTCTCTAGGCTAATAGCTTTACTCATTGTTTGCAAGAAAAAAAAAAAGGAAAAGATACTTTCCAAACTATATATATTGAGGCTCCGACATCGTACACTTTCTAAATAAGATTAATGAATAGTTTAACCATTTTTATGCAGGCAAAATTATGAATTTTCCTTTATGGGCCGGGCAACATGATAATAATGTAAGTTTATTAATAATTAAGGGAAAATTATGCTTTTTTCTCCCCCTTCTGAAATAGCATACCCCATTCTTCATTAATTGAGGTAGCATTATTGTTTCTCAAAAGTAATAAAAAAAAACACAAAAAACAAAAAGTAATGGAACTATGTGTTGGGAGAGCTCTTTTCTATAAGAGGTCGTTTGGTACTTTCCTATTCATTAAACTTTCAGGAAAATATTTTTCAGAAATATGTTCGATGAGAATAACTCTACAGAGAAGATTAATTAATATATTTGGTGTTGCTTGGAAAAAGAACAATTAAATTACCTGAAAAATTAATTAATATGTTTGGTTCATTTAAACTTTTCCCGTAAAATTTTTATAATCTCTAATATATCAATGCTATATACAAACACTAAAAAAAAACATAACAAATAATTGAGAGGTTTTATAAATTTAAATTACTTGTAAATTAATTGATGGATAAATCATACACGAACCCGCCACGAGTTAACACGAAATTAGAGTTAATTTTTATTCCAGTACGTCAATACTGTAAAAAAATGACTAAAAATTGACTGTCACCTATAAATCAAGGGCAAAAAATGAAATTAACTCTAAACAAACTAAATAAATGGTGCATAAAGCATTCTATTCCAGTACGTCAATACTCAAGAATCCCTGATCTATCTGATCTTTGGATTATTTTACGCTCGATCCCTTTATATATATTGTGTATGTTCTTCATTTTGGATGACTTGCATGTGATGAACTAAATTCCAATTATGCCTCTTCACCTTTCTTTCCATAATTACTTGCAGCATGTGTGCACACAAAATCCATATTTTTTTAAAACGACCAAAAGACTTCAAAGAGAGAGCGAGATCCAGACTTCGATTTGAAGTGTACAAGGCGTTTTATAGGACGATATTCATCAGGAGGACGATCTAGCTAGTTAATATAAAACTGAAGCATCTTAGCGGTCTATTTGTGCTAGATGAGTCGAGAAATCCATGCATTTGCTCTCTTCCCTTACCACATTGGATATCCTAGTGGGTTCCCTATTACGCAACATTCTCTAGTAAGCTAGAAAGTAATTGAAGACGTACTCCTTGATCATTCCCAATGTCTACCTTAATGTTATATACTCAAATAATTATTTAAAATTTATGCACTATTGTACATCACGGTGTTTTATATTTGATAAAATTGTATGATTTACTAGTGATATAAAAGAATGGTGAGGGTACAACTCCATCAAATATAAAGTACACCTATGAAATTATATTAGTGCATACGACGCTCACAACATATCTTAACTTTAACATGTCATTGTTATATTGATTTTTGAAAAATATTTAATTATTGTATGAATTATTTAGTTTGATTCATAGTAAGATTCACCAATTTATTTACAGGTAATTTATAAATATAAAGAGTTTTCAATCTTATATAAAAGGAGGAAATGACTATTGAAAGTGATTTTTTTTTAAATTTTTTTTTTTTTTATGAAAGAGTAATTAGGTAGGGCAATATATAGAATGAATTAAAAAGATTGAAATTGTTGTGGTTTTGTCCCTCTTGAGTGCAAGGCCGCCCGACAACATGACCTAATCTACAGTTTATTATATGTTATAATTAAATAAACAATTAACGTTAACAAGAGATGTAAAGAAATAAGAATAAAGATTATAATTCTTCCCTACCATGTGGCTTTCAGTATTCCACACTCTCTCCACTTTCAAAGAGACACTAATTAGATTGGATCTCCATCTAATTACAATATTTTATGCATATACTTAATTATTAATTAAAATCCAAGATCATTATATTCTTATATTCTTCTGCTGACAAGTGACAACTACTAATACAGATCCCCATTTTCACTGAAAATAATGCTGTTAAGGTTTCATTTTCTGTCCTCTTTTTGTTTAAATTTTTAGGGATTTTTAATAAATTAAGGCAAAAAAAAAAAAACGGCATAACTGTGGCTCTTCCAAATAGAAGACACTGTTGCAAAAATCCCCGCCTAGGCACCCGTCTAGGCGCTCCTAAACCAAGGCGAATTGCTCCCTAGGCGTCCGCCTAGCGCCTAACTCGGCCGACTGGGCCGAATTTGGCTGAGTTAACTCGCCCGACTCGGCAGAGTTAGCCGAGTTAACTCGAGCGGGCTTTGTTAATTTTATTATTATATTTATATATATTTAAATTTATTTATTTATATAAGTAAGAGAAGTAAGAGATATATATATAATATATATAATATAATATATGACATGCACCCACACACATAAATTAATTTTTTATTTTTATATGTTGCCGCTTAGAACCGCCTAGGTACCGCCTAGACCGCTTAGGCGCTAGGCGCTAGTCGGGTAGACTAGCGCCTAGCGCCTACTGCAACCATGATAGAAGATCATAGTTTCGAATTCCAATGAGGGTTATTGAAGCACAAAGATAATATCTATTCTATACTTTCTTAATCTTTTTGTGCCCAAAGGATCAATAATGCTTCCACCACTAAGATTTGATCCTGTGACCTCCATTTGGAATGGTAACAGAGATGCTATCACACTACATAATAGTTGACAAATATATAAAATTTATATATTAAAATTAAATTTAATATTATGAAATTTTAAATGGTAAATAACTTAAGTCAATTTTTATTAATCGAATTAGATATATAAAATGAGACGGGAAAAGGTATATGGTACTGTAAAATTTTCTTTGTAACGGAATAAAATCTCCCCTCGTTAAGAAATCTTAAAAATTTGTTTAAAAAGTAAAGAAGTTTGAAAGCAAATGCAAAGGTGTCAGTTAACCCATGTTCTTTTATTTAAATTTATTTTAACCCATGTTCTTCTACCACATTGAGGAGTCAATTAAAATCCCCATAACTAACATGTGGGATGACTCATCATTATATTGTGTACCACCACTATATGTGTTATATGTATATATGAATATGATGGACCATTTTCTGCCAGCTCTCTTTATGGTACATTACACTACTGCCCAGATGGCTAAAAAAAGTCTTTGTAAATTACCTAATAATAACCCCTTTCTATTAATTCAAGAGTTTCACATAATAAAGACGGGATGTAGTTCAAATGGTAGAACGCTCGCTTTACATGTGAGTGGCACGGGTTTGATCCCCACATCACTTTAGGTTGTTGTTAAGGTCATAAGACGGGGTTTAGTGATTTACTCTATGTAGACCAGTCATACTAATTATCATTTTTAATGGATTATATTTTTACAGATAGTATTGTAGCATTTGATGAACCACCAAATTAATGATTATAATTAATAGGATACCAAGAAGGTATTCATTGGATGAGAAAGTTAGTGATAAGGCTTAAAATGATTGTTATACGACATCCATATTCAAGCTGGGCGGGTGGTTGATCTGCGCTTCCCTTGTGACAATGAAAGATCATATATTCATTGCTATAATAAAATAAAACATATGTGTGGGTCTGTTTTTTTGGAAATTTAGAGTTTTTAAAAGCTCTTTCAGTCACATTTTGAATTGTTTGGAAGTGATAAAAAATTCCAACCACTTTAATTAATGCTAGATTACTTAGAAAGATTTTTACGAATCTCAATAGTAGTTGAAAAAAATTATTTTTTGACTGAAATTTTAGTTTTTATGGTCATTCAATTGGTCAAAAATTCACGAAATTCTAACAATATCGGTGAATTTGTACTGAAGGAGAATAATTGATAGATAGCTTTTGGAGTAAAAGAAAAAAAAAAAAAAGCATAGACTATAAAATATCTATGAAATTTAACACAAAGAAAAGAAGATAAATAGGGAATGAAGGTTTCCATGGAGAATTGAAAACCACTAGTTTTGTTCCAACCGCTATGTCCAATAAAGACTATCCAAAAGCAGAGTGTCATGGAGACAAACAAATATATGTCATATGAAAACAACAATCCAAAAGCACTACTAGCTTGAAGGATTATTGCCATCAATAGACAAGTTAAAGAAGCTGTAAAAGTGAAAATAGATTGATTTACCCTCACAATTCTTCTTTCAAAAGGTTCAATCTCCCATCCTAAGGACTACTTACACCCCGGCCTGATAGAGCATTTAGGAAGATGTAAATTATGGCAACTCAATGGCTCAGCATATAGGGCCAAATGTCGATGCAGGATCTGCCCACTTTGGACATAATCCCACACTGCTGAGATTCGAATATTAGTCTTTTCTCCCAAATACTGCCTATTGAACCAGTGAGCTAAGCCTGTGTAGGTGGCATCGTTTGGGACTCTTGGGCGAGAGATTTCGCCTTGAACAAAATGAAAAAGAAAAATAAATAAATAAATAAATAAGGCAAAGGAAGCCATCTGCATCAGCATTCTCCCAATCAACAGCCATTTCCCCAAGTACAATAATAATAGAAAATTGTAAGTTGTCTGGGATCCAGATCTTCTGGTTTTCTTGTATAAACAAAACATGGGGTTTCCCCCTTCTACAATCCCAAAGAACTCATCACCTTCTTCTTTGCTCTCTCACCAATGCCTGCACTTCTAAGAAACCCTTCTCTTTTCTCCACCTATACCTTTCTCCTAATTCTTTCACTAAACTCCCTCTTCTTCTCCTCTGCCTACTCCATTAATGCACAGGGCCAAGCTCTCCTAGCATGGAAGACAACCCTGAACAGCTCAACAGATGCTTTGAAATCATGGAATGCTGTGGACCACAGCCCTTGTTCCTGGTTTGGGATATCCTGCAATTCGGATGGAGAAGTTGTGAAGATAAGCTTAAAGGCAGTGAATTTGCAAGGCCCATTGCCTTCAAATTTGCAGCCTCTCAGATCATTGGATACTCTGATCCTATCATCTGCCAATCTCACAGGCTCTATTCCCAGAGAATTTGGGGATTATCTTGAGCTGGTTGTTCTTGACATAAGTGACAACTCAATCACAGGAACCATTCCAGAAGAGATATGTAATCTGACAAAGTTGCAGGCTTTGGCTCTCAGCACAAATTTGCTTGAAGGTGGGATTCCTGGGGAGATTGGGAGGCTGGAGAGCCTCAAGTATCTAACGCTCTACGATAACCAGATCAGCGGGGAGATTCCTAGGAGCTTCGGGCAGCTGAGCAATCTTGAGGTGTTCAGGGCTGGTGGGAATCAGAATCTTAAAGGTGAACTGCCTTCTGAGATTGGGAACTGCAAGAACTTGCAGGTTTTAGGCCTTGCAGAAACAGGCATTTCCGGGGGCCTGCCGTCCTCAATTGGGAACCTGAAAAGGATTCAAACCATAGCTATATACACAGCACTGTTGTCAGGCCCTATCCCAGAGGAAATTGGGAACTGCAGTGAGTTGCAGAACCTCTACTTGTACCAGAATTCAATCTCGGGTCCAATCCCCCGGAGCATAGGGAAGCTTGGGAAGCTTCAGAGCCTTCTGCTTTGGCAGAACAGCATAGTTGGCACCATCCCAGATGAGCTGGGAAGCTGCAAAGAACTCACAGTCATTGATTTATCAGAAAATCTCCTCACAGGCAGCATCCCAGCAAGCTTGGGGGGCCTTTCGGGGCTCGAGGAGCTCCAGCTGAGTGTGAATAAGTTATCAGGTACCATACCTTCTGAACTCTCAAATTGCACTGCTCTCACTCACTTGGAACTTGACAACAATGCAATTTCTGGGGAAATTCCTGCTGAAATTGGGAAACTTAAAAGCATGACTCTATTTTTCGCGTGGCAGAATAACCTGACAGGCAACATTCCAGACTCTTTATCTGAATGTGAGAGCCTCCAGGCCCTTGACCTCTCTTACAACACCCTCTTTGGCCAAATCCCAAAGGGGATTTTTTCTCTGAGAAACCTCACTAAACTGTTGTTGCTTTCCAATGATTTATCCGGCTTTATACCACCCGATATAGGGAACTGCACAGAGCTGTATAGATTTCGAGTGAACAAAAACAGGCTGGGAGGCACTATTCCAGTAGAAATAGGAAATTTAAAAATCTTGAATTTTCTTGACATGAGCAACAACCACTTCATGGGCTCTGTTCCTCCCTCAATATCTGGATGCATAAACCTCGAGTTTCTTGATCTTAGTTCAAACGCATTGAGCGGCCTTGTCCCTGATTCCTTACCCAGAACTTTACAACTTCTAGACATGTCAGATAATAGGCTCACTGGTCCATTGGGACCAAGCATTGGTTCCTTAACAGAACTAACAAAGCTGAATCTTGGGAAAAATCAACTCTCTGGCAGATTCCCAGCAGAGATAGTGTCCTGCACTAAGCTTCAGATGCTAGACATTGGGAACAATGGGTTCTCAGGTAATATACCTAAAGAATTGGGTAAAATCCCCTCACTGGAAATCTCTCTGAACCTTAGTTACAATGGATTCACTGGAGACATCCCAGATGAGTTCTCTGGCCTTACAAAACTAGCAACTCTTGATCTCTCCCACAACAAGCTGACAGGCAAATTAGATGTCCTTGCACACCTCCAAAACCTTGTTTCCCTCAACTTATCATCCAATAACTTCGCGGGCGAGCTGCCCAACACGCCCTTCTTCCGCGAAATCCCATTGACAGATCTTGCTGGAAACCCCTCTCTGTACATTTCTGGCGGGGTTGTGACTTCAGCTAACAGCAAAGGAGGACACACCAAAACCACTATGAAACTCGCAATGCCAATTCTTGTAACCGCCAGTGCAGTTTTAGTATTTCTGGCAATATATATCCTGGTTAGATCCCATTTGGGCAATAAGGGGTCAGGGATTAATACAGACACATGGGAGATGACCCTTTATCAGAAACTGGATTTCTCCATAGATGACATAGTCAGGAACCTCACATCAGCCAATGTGATTGGCACTGGGAGCTCCGGGGTTGTTTACAGGGTGATGATCCCAAATGGGGAAACGCTGGCGGTGAAGAAGATGTGGTCAACAGAGGAATCAGGGGCGTTTAGTTCTGAGATTCAGACTCTGGGTTCTATCAGGCATAAGAATATTGTGCGTCTTCTAGGGTGGGGGTCGAACCGGAGCTTAAAACTGCTGTTCTATGATTATCTTCCGAATGGTAGCTTGAGCTCGCTCCTCCATGGCACTGGGAAGGGAGGGGCGGAATGGGAGAGCAGATATGAGATTGTTCTTGGCGTGGCTCATGCGCTTGCGTACTTGCACCATGATTGTGTTCCTCCGATTCTGCATGGGGATGTTAAAGCTATGAATGTGTTGTTAGGCCCTCGATTGGAGCCTTACCTTGCTGATTTTGGGCTGGCAAGAATTGTTCATAGCAATTGCGGCGGCGCTGACGGTTCAAAGCAAGCCCTTAGGCCTCACCTTGCCGGCTCTTATGGCTATATGGCTCCGGGTAAGTTTCTTCTCACCAATATAAGTTATAGTATTATACCAGTGTTTCAAAAATCCCGCATAACTAGGCAGCTGATTAGGCCGTCTAAGGGCCGTTTTGGAGCCTCTATTGTCCCGCCTAGGGATTTTTTCAACCATAATTATACTGCAACCACTAATCGATCGAAGTGTGTATCACGTAAATCCCATCACTTTGTGAATAAGGTGATAAAAGATCAAAAGAGGATAAACTTGTCTAGATTGTCTAGTTGGCCAAGAGGCTGCTCCTGTAGGGAATCAAACTTGTAATATTGTGGTCACTAAGAACTGTCTGTAGCCATTATATGAGGGTGTGTAGTGTGCGGGTAAACCAGTTTAAGTTGCCTAGCTGACCTGCTGAAACAAAGAAGGCCAACAGGTCTCTTGTGGGAAGTTAAACATGTAATATTGTGATTATCAAGTAAACAGTCTGACCAGCTTGGTTGGAGTTGTCCTATTTAACCTATTTAATTGTTATAACACATGGTACTCAAAAAATGTGCTTTATGTACAGAGCATGCTTCGATGCGATGTATCACTGAAAAGAGCGACGTTTACAGCTTCGGGATAGTACTTCTGGAAGTGCTTACAGGGAGGCATCCACTAGACCCAACATTGCCGGGAGGAGCACATCTAGTGCAGTGGGTTCGGGAGCACTTACACGGCAAGCGCGACCCGGCTGACATCTTGGACGCAAAGCTGAGGGGCAGAGCCGATCCCCAAATGCACGAAATGCTTCAGACTCTAGCTGTTTCGTTTCTGTGTGTGAGCAACAAGGCGGAGGGGCGTCCGACGATGAAGGACGTTGTGGCGATGTTGAAAGAGATTCGACACGATGATCCCGCGACTTCAGAGGCGGTGAAGGGAGGCGGTGGAGCCACGGCGGTCCCCAAATCGCCGCCGCCTCCTACTAGGAATGTGTTGCATGGGTCTTCAAGCTGTTCCTTTGAGTTCTCTGACAATTCAATCTAAACAATAATAAAGGGTGTAGATGAGAGGATAAAACATGTGAATATATTCCCCTGCAGGCCATACAATAAGAGAATCCAATGGAATAGGGCGTTAGTTTCATGTGATTTTATATTGCATTGTATGTAGCTTGCTAAATGCATGCTAAAGGGTGTGTTTCTCAAGTTAATATTTGTTCCAAGTGTTATAGAATGAAATTCCACTCCTTGCCATAATTTGTAGCACATAAGGAAGAAAAGAAGTTAGTGAAATAATTTATTGCATTTGATCCAAGGGATTTTTAGATTCTAACTATCCGTTTAGATTTTTAATTGAGACGGAACATATCCTTCAATTGGAAGGACTTCACAACTTTTTTTATTCATTATCAATTAAAAAATGTATATTGTTTAACTAAAAGTTTTAATTGATAGCCTTATTACATCAATCAGTAAAAATGATGTAGTAGACATTAAGAGTTGGTAAAAACATATTGAACTTATGCTGAAACTTGATCGGGATGTACAAAGTGGTAAAGATTAAAGTAGATTATTTCGAGTTTGGAGAGAGATATGTGTAAGGGACAAAAAGGACATTTGGTTGGGGAGACAAGATGTATGGGCATAATTAGTCTGTTTAAGGATGAGATGGAGTAGGATTTAGGTTGAGTTGAGTTGAGAGATTCTCATTCATTCTCTTGTATGTGTAGATATAAGGACATGGTGGAATGGGGCAATCATTGGGTGGATGGCGGCATTAATTGCTTCTTTCTTTATTAATATTTAATACAAAAGAAAGAAAGAAAGAAATTGAGAGATTCTCTTGTGTAGCAGTAATCACATGGCCCCACGCTTCCAGCTTCACATTTTCTTTAATTTGCATGTGCTTTCTGAATCAACTTTGAAGTAATCTGGACTCTGTCCTTCCTCGTTAATTGCTTCAATCTTCTTTCACTTTTCATTTTTAAGTTATGCTATTTTGCTTTCTTAGTTGTGATGCCAATGTAGTGATTTGTTATCTTTTTAAATGTTGTGGTGAATTAGGGGTGTAAATGAGTCGAGCGGCTCGCGAGCTGCTCACGAGCCGCTCGGTCAAAGCTCGGCTTGAGCTCGGTCAAATTCGAGTTCGAACCGAGCTCGAGCTCTAATGTCTTAGGCTCGTGGCTCGACGAGCCGCTCGCGAGTGATATATATATATATATATATATCGAGCTCGAGCTCGAGCCGAATTCGAGCAGCTCGAAAGTTGCCGAGCTCAAGCTCGAGCATCAATTTTCAAGCTCGAGCCGAGCCTTCCTTAACGAGCTCGAGCTCAAGCCACCCTACGTTCAAGCTCGGCTCGCCTCGTTTACACCCCTATGGTGAATAATCTCCTTGGGTATCATAATCTTGTTGTTTACCTAGCATAGAGAATAGATAATTATGAGGTATTTAACTAGATTGATATGGATGTATCTCGATGCATGTCAAGTATTTTATGGTCTGATGACATCACTGTTAGTCTGTTACCATTCTAAATGAAAGATCATAAGTTCGAATCTCATCACAATCATAATCATGTTGAATAGATACTATAGATAGGGTTAGATTGTAGTCACCAAGAAAGTTGGAAAATAGATTGTTTTACTGTTCTTGTAATCCTTGATTGAGTGTACAAATCTGAAACTTCAATCGCAGTACCATTTCTCATGAAATGTCAAATTTGCAGAACTAGTTAGGGACCATTTTCGCTCCTTTACAATTACTTCACCATAATATACACTCTCTACATTCATATGCCACAACCACAAATTGCAGGCTGCACAAAGACATAACAATTGTAGTTTTCCCCAATTAATGATTCCATCAACTGCCACCTAATCCAGCCTCCTGCAGTCCTGCATATCATCACAACAATAATTCCAGGCCAAACTGGACCTATGCCAGCCACAATCATGCAAAACAAGCTTTCGTGCATGGACCACAGTGGCATTCTCTTCTCATGCAATGTCCCAAGCCGTCTTGCCTGTTGACCCCAGGTTTAGAAAGGCAAGGGTCTGAAACCCGAGGTTTTAGTAGATGTTTGTCCATCATCAGATTTCATTGATGGCATGGGCTCTAGGGAGGATGTTTGGATTCTAACTTCTTCAGCACGAAATTAATGACACTCCAGTTAAAGCCACGGTACTGGAGCCAACGGATAACTCTTGATTTCCGTGTCTCTCTAGGTGCATCGCGACTCCGTAGCCATTGTTTGGAGGCCTGGACAAGAAGATGATCCAATGAAAGCTTGGACATACCAACAACCCCTGATTCTTGCTCTTCTCCAGTTTCACTATCCTTGAATACCAGTTTTATTGCCCCGTCTGCATCCATTTCATTTACTCCCTTCTTGATCAAGGCCTAAATCAAATATGATATCCATTAGTCCATTACATGGTGAGAATTGCAGCAAATGGCATGGGATAAAGATCCTTCCAATCAACAAAAAGGCAAAAGAAGAAGTGGAGAGCAAAACTAGCAAAATTATATAGTGGAGGAAAAATTAAAAATAAATAAGAACCACCCAAACTGAGAAGTACATAATGATATAGCTCACTCTACTGATCTTAACTAAAATCAAATTTGAAACACTTGGGAAGTGGGAACTGAGGGATGCATAGAAAAGAGAGATTGAGAAGTTCTACTGTGTCTTGTCTACCATACACAGATTTCATTAATTTCTCCTCTAGAAAAGCTAACCCTGAACATATCTAAAGGCATTTCGGAACACTTTTCAGAAACAAGAATGTTTCAATCAGACTCAGTCCAGCATAATCTACAAACATTCAGGGTGGGTCTATTTAATATTGTTGTCAAAAAGGAAGCAATGCAGAAGTAGAGAACTGATGGATCTTTCACCAGGATTGCTCTTTCTTATTAGTTCTATCTACATCCATTCTCAACCCTACCCCCTCCCCTAATACATGCTTATATTTTATATTCACCTGCAACCTACGGACCAACCCCCTGTCCCCCTCCCCTACTCCTATGAACAATAAAGTGTGATACTCGGTTAAACAGGATCAACCCAACTTAAATATCATGGAGGCACAACAATCCATTTCATTTCAATTATAAGAGTAAACTTACTTGTTTAATTCGTCGTGGACTCCAACTTAAGGAAGACCATCTAGATCTCGTATAAGATTCTGCGTACAAGCAATCATTAATTAGACCCCTGCAGGAAATGATAAGTGTTAATAACAATGGATTGAGTGTCATCAATAATATGTGAAGTCAGATATGCATGGAGTAAAATACATTCTAATTTCCATACAACAATTAGCGTATGGGAAAACAAGAATAGATATTCATAACTATTAAAATAGCATCTCCCACAATAATTTATGGTTAAATGGTTCTTATTCAAGATTATTTACCTGGTGCACAGGTCTGTTATCACTGAATCAATAGTATGAACTGGAAATTTCTTTCCTTGGAGTTTCTTCTTAAGCTCTACAGCTGTTAAAGCTCTGTATAGTAGAAAAACATACTTCATAAGAATAATAATAGAAAAAGGTAGTCCATATCATTAGATTGAGTGTTTATCATCTTTTTATCTCTGGAGATTTAGCTTCTGAACCCAAAAAAAAACAGAAGAAATTCAAATCAGTGAACTTCCAACTAATCATCTGTTTATCTCTGGCAATTTAGCTTCTCAACAAAAAGAAGTTCAATTTCAACAAAATAAATAAATAAAAACAAAAAGATGTTCAAATTAGTGAACTTCCAATTGTTCGCAACCCTACAGGCTTCCCTATGGAAGAATTCAGACTATGGTTACAACTTGATTACGTATTTGCAACAAGGATAGGAAGAATAAACCCCCAAATTGACCAGTAAAGGAAAATGCTACAAAGTACTAAACTTAAAGTTTGGCATTAAGGATCCCACAAGCATGATACTGCACATAAGAAGTTAAACTTAGGGTTCCAACCTTGCAGCAAGTAATTGAATTGCTACTCTTTCCACATCTTGTCTAGATGCATGGTGATCATTAAAATCCGATATGATCTCTTCAGGCTCTTCCAAGTATTCACAGTTGTCAAACCTGAAATCACCATCAATTTCTTTCCCCATCCCTGAAATTTCATAAAGTGGTAAAGACTTTCAAATTTTCTGAGCTTCCCCTCCCCCATTTCAAACATAGACCACATAAGAAACATGCATATGGTTATATTTTAGAGACTGGAACTCTTCAGTAAAGCCACTACTTAAATTGCTTTTACCATGATGAAGCTCAGCTCTTTTGGAGTTCCGGTTCACACTATTATGCTTTCCTACATCCACCAGATTCTTTGCGGACAAAGAAGCAGTCTTGGATTCTTCGGAATTCAAAGGTTTCTTGGGAATGTATTTCTCTGGAATTGAAGCGTTGTAGTGTCTGCTGCACTTTGAGCAGCTTGTGCTAATACTCTTCTGCAAACTAAAAATGAAATCTTTGCATAACAGAACTTAGCAAAATTCATATACATTTCATATAAACGAAGTTAAGTGTAACACGCAGTCATACACGCGGACATGCGAATGCGAATGCATATGCATATACAGAAATGCTTTGCTTACCTGGGGGTCAGAATAAGTCGACAATGAAGCTGAATTGCATTTTTACAGAAGAAATTTCTCAGGGAAATCGCCATTTTTAGTTTAGGGCGAAGAAATGTCAGCGGTGAATGGCAAACTTCCTGATTGTTAGGGTTTTTACCTTTTAGAAAGGGAAATGCCCTTCCGTTCAAAAATCACATATCACATATGGAGTAATTTTATTTTTATTATTATTTTTTTTGAGAAGAACATTGTAATTTATACTCCGTAATTACTTTTTAGAATGACTATTTTTGTTGGGTAAGGTATAAGAGTCGGTGGAGATATTTTGCGATTATTGAAGAGTTTTTGTAAGTGTGATTAGCAAAGATAAAATGAAAAAAAATAAATAAATATAATTTTTTTAAAAAAATAAATAAAGTCATTGGTGCGCCTGACGTGCCCACAGTGCACTCGCCCGCTGGGTGCAAGAAGTGCTCCCGCGTACGCGTGGCACAGGTGGGCACAAAGACTGCTGCGCAAAGTTACTGTTCCAAGCTACCCTCTTTTGTAGGAGCACCTATTTTCTTCTCTCTCTTATTTCTCACTCCTCCAAATCAGCCACTACTTTTCCAATATCTCCCCATTATGCATTGATAAGGATGCTCTAAGGTGTTAGCTTAATATTATAAATTTGTTTTTTTTTTTTGTAAATAAAAATTTTATGAAATAAAAATTATTTTTTATATTAATCAAATATGATAATTAAAATTTATTCTTTTAAAGAATTGTAAAATATAATTTGAATTAAAATTTTTAAATTATTTTTGTTTAGTAAAATTTTAATATTGGACATTAATTTTTACGTATTGTGTGTACAAAACGCTAGTATCTAAAAACATAATAAGTGTGAATGAAAGTTATACCCTTCATTTATGTCCGTTTTTTCCGTTAAGTTTTGTTGTACATTATGCTATAAAAGTTGTACTTTACAATATATTAGACAAACATACCCCTA